>HG992012.1:5724386-6433853 GCA_905220435.1 Amphipyra tragopoginis | reverse complement strand
CAAAACTTAGGGGGATAGCAGACGCCCTAACACCGCTGGGTTTAACTCGTAACGCGGCGTCTTACGTAGGCGGTTCAAAGCGACGCGAATTGCGAAGCGATTCGATGCGATGCGGTGCGAAGCGGCGGCTTTGTCCTACGAGCTCGCGAACCGCCCGCTGCGCGCCGCCGTCATTCAGTAACACTGTACGGCACCACATCCAGTTCGCGCGAAAATAACAAGCAAGCCAACTGATTGCGTTCGCTTCGCTTCGCGCCGCGCCGCACCGCACTCCACATGCGTTTGGTCATGACGTAGGCCACTTCAATCGGTATCGACTGTTTGTTATTTTTGCGTTGCACCGCGCCGCTTCGCGTCGCTTCTAAATCGCTCACGTTGGATGCCGCTTGAATTTATCAGTCCCAAAAGACAACCATACGATGCCGATAATATGCGTCGCTAGTTGGGCGTGATTACACCTGCAGCATAAACTCACGCCTATATTTCCAGAAGGGTTCGCAGAGGTATATGGTACAGCCACATTTCACCGTTTTTACGTCTCATGTACCAGAGGGCGAGCCTATTGCCATCGACCGGGCACAAATCCAGGCTCCGTGCTGCTACTGAGAAATTCCACACGGAAAACCCAACAACACTTTGCTCGACTTGGGTATCGAACCCAGGATCTCACGCTCAGCAGTCGCGCTTGCGACCGCTAGACCAACGAGGCAGTTTACGACTGCCATGCTTTTCAGGGTTCCGTATCAAAGGGTAAAACGGGACCCTTCCATTACTAAGACTCCGCTGTCCGTCCGTCCATCTGTCACCAGGCTGTATCTCATGAACCGTGAGAGTTAGACAGTTGAAATTTTCACAGATGATGTATTTCTGTTGCCGCTATAACAAAAAACAGAATAAAATAAATGTTTAAGAGGGCTCCCATACAACAAACGTGATTTTTGCCGTTTTGGTAATGGTACGGAATCCTTCGTGCGCAAATCCGACTCGCACTTGCCCGATTTTTAAATTACCATCGGGCTAGAATTACGTTGCGTTTTGCCGATAAAAAAACATAGCCGCCCAAGTTTGGTCGTGTAATATCAACATTGTGTGGCATTACACTAAGATTCAGGTTTTTTCCGACCCCTAAGTTCCACATCAGCTTTACAATCAATCTTGTCCAGGTTGAAAAACTCCACCTTGTATTACTTTCTTCGAAGCAAAGTAATCCTGTTCTCAACAAAGACTTGGCAATCTATTTACTTTAAAAACTACTCCGTCCAAGTACGGTTTTATCTTGGCCCAAACAAACCGCTTGGCAAAAAGGGATGAATGATGATGAAAAGGCTTTCTTGGCAAGAATGGCGGATTCTTTCGTTTTTTATGCTTGAATTAATTTTGTGAGTTGGTACTGTTTTGTGCTGAGAATGTTGAGCTAAATGGTTTTGTGGTGGCAGTTAAATGAACTGAGAGAAATTAGTTGGTTAATGTTGTTTATCGGAAGGCGATGTAATAACAAGTTAACGAAACTCTCAAAATTATTAATTACATTTGAGTTATTTGTACATACATGCAGTCGTTTGGAAGCAATTTGAACGGAATTAACTGACTCATAATCATTATATCCTAACTAATGTTATAAATGCGAAAGTAAGTTTGTTTGTTTGTTACCTTTTCACGCCTAAACAACAGAACCGATCGTTCTGAAATTTTGCATATACGTTGTCAGGTATACAGAAACGGACATAGGGTACCTTTCATCCTGAAAAAAAGTACTGTTCCCGAGGAAAACAATAATAACGTGATCTATGAACCTATGAACTATCATCAAAATCTAAATTATATATATATGATCTAAATCTATGAACGTTATTATTGTTTTCCTCGGGAACAGTACTTTTTTTCAGGATGAAAGGTACCCTATGTCCGTTTCTGTATACCTGACAACGTATATGCAAAATTTCAGAACGATCGGTTCTGTTGTTTAGGCGTGAAAAGGTAACAAACAAACAAACTTACTTTCGCATTTATAACATTAGTTAGGATATAATGATTATGAGTCAGTTAATTCCGTTCAAATTGCTTCCAAACGACTGCATGTATGTACAAATAACTCAAATGTAATTAATAATTTTGAGAGTTTCGTTAACTTGTTATTACATCGCCTTCCGATAAACAACATTAACCAACTAATTTCTCTCAGTTCATTTAACTGCCACCACAAAACCATTTAGCTCAACATTCTCAGCACAAAACAGTACCAACTCACAAAATTAATTCAAGCATAAAAAACGAAAGAATCCGCCATTCTTGCCAAGAAAGCCTTTTCATCATCATTCATCCCTTTTTGCCAAGCGGTTTGTTTGGGCCAAGATAAAACCGTACTTGGACGGAGTAGTTTTTAAAGTAAATAGATTGCCAAGTCTTTGTTGAGAACAGGATTACTTTGCTTCGAAGAAAGTAATACAAGGTGGAGTTTTCAACCTGGACAAGATTGATTGTAAAGCTGATGTGGAACTTAGGGGTCGGAAAAAACCTGAATCTTAGTGTAATGCCACACAATGTTGATATTACACGACCAAACTTGGGCGGCTATGTTTTTTTATCGGCAAAACGCAACGTAATTCTAGCCCGATGGTAATTTAAAAATCGGGCAAGTGCGAGTCGGATTTGCGCACGAAGGATTCCGTACCATTACCAAAACGGCAAAAATCACGTTTGTTGTATGGGAGCCCTCTTAAACATTTATTTTATTCTGTTTTTTGTTATAGCGGCTACAGAAATACATCATCTGTGAAAATTTCAACTGTCTAACTCTCACGGTTCATGAGATACAGCCTGGTGACAGATGGACGGACGGACAGCGGAGTCTTAGTAATGGAAGGGTCCCGTTTTACCCTTTGATACGGAACCCTGAAAAGCATGGCAGTCGTAAACTGCCTCGTTGGTCTAGCGGTCGCAAGCGCGACTGCTGAGCGTGAGATCCTGGGTTCGATACCCAAGTCGAGCAAAGTGTTGTTGGGTTTTCCGTGTGGAATTTCTCAGTAGCAGCACGGAGCCTGGATTTGTGCCCGGTCGATGGCAATAGGCTCGCCCTCTGGTACATGAGACGTAAAAACGGTGAAATGTGGCTGTACCATATACCTCTGCGAACCCTTCTGGAAATATAGGCGTGAGTTTATGCTGCAGGTGTAATCACGCCCAACTAGCGACGCATATTATCGGCATCGTATGGTTGTCTTTTGGGACTGATAAATTCAAGCGGCATCCAACGTGAGCGATTTAGAAGCGACGCGAAGCGGCGCGGTGCAACGCAAAAATAACAAACAGTCGATACCGATTGAAGTGGCCTACGTCATGACCAAACGCATGTGGAGTGCGGTGCGGCGCGGCGCGAAGCGAAGCGAACGCAATCAGTTGGCTTGCTTGTTATTTTCGCGCGAACTGGATGTGGTGCCGTACAGTGTTACTGAATGACGGCGGCGCGCAGCGGGCGGTTCGCGAGCTCGTAGGACAAAGCCGCCGCTTCGCACCGCATCGCATCGAATCGCTTCGCAATTCGCGTCGCTTTGAACCGCCTACGTAAGACGCCGCGTTACGAGTTAAACCCAGCGGTGTTAGGGCGTCTGCTATCCCCCTAAGTTTTGTAGGTAGATGAATGATAAACTTTATGTCTATCTTACCCATTCTGTTAGTATTACTAGAATAACTTAGCACTAAGTTTACGTTAAGTAAATTATTATTACTAATTTAGTTTGTGTCTAGACATTTATTATTATTAGTTTCTGTAGTAACATCGTTATTTTCTTTTTCTTTCTAGGTAAACAGGTAAAGTTTACAAGGCAATCAGAATATAAATTAGATAAAACTAAGAATGCTAGCTTATTCAGTGTTTTATAGAATATTTAAGAAGTTTAATTAATTTTATTTATGTAGTATTAAATAGTCTATAAAATACTTTTTATTTAAAAAAGCTATCATTCTAAGTTTCCGAGAAATTATGGTTTACATTGGTGACCCGGATTCATTTCAGAACATTTTCCTGTAGCCACAACACGGTTGAAGCAGCTTTCCCTACTGCCTCATCTCAATTTACTACCCTGGGTGCATAAAAAGAGCCTCCACGAGTGTCGATACTTCATCGCGACGTCCCACCGCCGCCGGTCACGATCCACCGAGCTCTCCCGTCGTAGAGCCGGTCATCTCTTCGGCTCCGCAGTCCCACCGATAATTCAGACCTCATCAAGCTGTCTCCCCTCCCCTAAGTCCCCGCCAGCAACGCCCTAAGCCGAGGTCCGAGTCCCACTAGGGGTCGCCCTTAGTGCTGTTGTTGCAGGTAGTCATGATGTTAGTGTAGTACAAGTAGTTAGCTTAGGTTAAGTATTTTACTCCCCCCCCCCCCCACATTGGCTGGAGACCCTTCAGGTCTCGCCAATAACTGCCCGGTTACGTAGAAATGGTCCTCTAGGAAAACAACCTCAGAAGAAGAGAAACAAAAAAATTAAAAAAATGACGATACTTCATTACGCCCGGCCCACCCTGGCAGTCAGCCACGCTACCTTGCTGACTGGCTAATCTTGTCACCACAGCATGAGCTATTTTCGTATCGCTCGTGCTTTCATGAGAGAAGAAGAACCACCCTGTATATCTATACATATAAAAGGAGAAGCTGACTGACTGGCTGACTGATCTATCAACGCACAGCCTAAACCGCTGGGGTTAGAAACTTGAAATTTTGACAGTAGGTTCCTTTTGTAACGTAGACATCCACTAAGAAGGGATTTTTCGAAATTCAACCCCTAAGGGAGTTAAATAGGGGATGAAAGTTTGTATGGAAAATCGTCACTCAAAGGGGTTCAAAATTTCACGCAAGCGAAGCTGCGGGCGAAAGCTAGTTACCAATAAAAGCAACTTCAGCATAAAAAATCCTTCCTCGAAAAAATCGTAACCAATAGCGTAATAGCCAATCTATCGTTGGGTTTGAAATAAATAATATTATTTGTGACAAACGCCCGAGGTGGACGCGGCCGGAATACAAATAGGTCTAAGGCCTCATTTACGGAGACGCGGAGCGTCGCGCGTCGCGTTGTGCGGCGCGGCCCGCACTGAATTCAAACAACATCGTACATTGCCATATGTTTGTGTTTGCGCGTGTGATGATGCGGGCCGCTGCACGCGCCGCCGCTCCGTAAACAGAAAAATCGTACGACGCGCCGCGAGACGCCACGCCGCACGCGACGCGCGACGCACCGCGTTTCCGTAAATGAGGCCTAAGAGCGGTTACGCACTGCATCCGTTCTTTATCCGTGAAAATACGGATATAAAAACTCGGACCGAATTCGGATATTGATTTTCGCATTGCATCCGATCCATATTAGTGAAAATATAGATCTAGAGTCTAGAGAGGAGCTCGTGGCTAAATAATTACAGCCGCATAGACCGATCTTTCGGGTTAAGCCACGCTTGCCGAGGTTGGTCTGTGGATGGGTGACCATTTACCATAGCGAGTTTCCTCCGTGCCTTGGAAAGCACGTAAAGCCGTTGGTCCCGGCTGTCATTTGTAGATCTTTGACAGTCGTTACTGTTGGTCAGAAGCCAGAAACGTACGTCCGATCTCTAATCCAAATCCAAGCAATTTAAGGGCCATCTTTAGCATATCTACGCCATTCCTACGCAGACCTTAGGAGAGCGTTTAAAATTCCGAATTGGAGACTCACGGATGACGGAGAGGAATCGGATGACGGAAGTCGGATCTAGTGTGTAAACTACCGTACACATAGTTGATGACTATGACCACTTCGGAAAGTATTTTCACGGATTCGGATCGGATGCAGAGAGTAACCGTTCTAAAAGTGTCCTCTTCCTGTGGTCCTAAGTCTTTTACAACAGACTGTTTTTCAGCAGAAGTCTTTTAGAAGAAGCGGCTAATGACATTGATAGACATCGATTCTTTTGTTTTTTTTTTCTTATCGATTTTCTGGTCGTCACTTATTAATAATAACCTAAAATGATTTAATATTTATTTATTATTTTACACAATCGTAACACAAATATTATTGGTTTTATTTAGTAGTATTTAAAAATTGTAATCTATTTATTCATTATTTATTTGTTCCTTTTTGCCCGTGGCATCCTAATAGCGGTTACGTACTGCATCCAATCCGAATCCGTGAAAATACGTTCCAAAGTAGTCATAGAACTATTTGTATGGTAGTTTACGCACTACATCCGGCATCCGTCATCCGTGAGTCTCCAATTCGGAAGAAATATTAATGGACCGAAGTAGCCGTAGTAATGTTTGTATGAACGCTTTCGCACTGCCTCGGATTCAAATCGGACGCCAAATGGATATGCCAAAGATGGCTCCTGAATTGTTTGAATTTGGATCAGAGATCGGATAAGTGCGTATGCGATATCCGAATTCGGTCCAAGATTTTTACTCTAGATCGGTATTTTCGCGGATTCGGATCGGATGCAGTGCGTAAAGCAATATCCGAATTCGGTCCGAGTTTTTTATATCCGTATTTTCACGGATTCGGATCGGATGCAGTGCGTAATCGCTCTAACGGTTCTATCTGAAAACCAGCATTTTTTTTAATGTCACAGCTTTTCTCTGAGATTGGCGGCCTTTTTTGGCCTTGTAGCAATCGCAGGTTGTTTTAATTTGTGTTGTCTTTTTTATATTATCAACAACTGCTTTGCCTGTGTGAGTCTAGAATAAACATTGTTTTTTCTTCTTTCTTTCTTTCATTTTCAAAAAAACCTATGAGATGAGATGCTTTTTGACACACATATCCGCTATCCGCATCACCTGTGCAAAACAATTTGTGTGCTTATAGCTGCGAAAGCATTCTACAGCATGCGTAAGCTTGCGTAAACGTACTTAAAGGTGCGTAAGCGTATGTAAACATGCGTTAACGTGCGCAAATGGGCGTAATAACCTAATATACCTACCGTATTTGTCCTTAATAATTTGATTTCAATCAGTACTCATGAATATTACATAACTACGCTCACAAAACTACCTAGCATGGTTATTGAATTTTCAAAACTCTCGTTCTCGCGAAACTTTTTTCCATTAAAACTTAGACTACGTTTAAGGACTCTTACGTGCATTAAATCACGATTTTGATCGCTGCACTACTTGGGACCACATTTTGGTATAAACTTGGTAAGTCCCAAGTTGGCTTCGCAAGGCTAACTTTCATGCCACCGATTTTCTGGTAAGTTATTACGTGTTGAGTTTGGACCCGCCGCGCGTCGACGCGCTTGCCGTGGATGCTTTAGGCCTCGTTCAGGGAGACGCGGGGCGTTAAGCGGCGTTTTCTCCATTTACGGAGAAGCTGCACGTAAAGCGGCAGGCGGGGCCCGCGGCGTCAACCGCAGCGTTGCACGCCCAAATACAAACATGGTAATGTGTAGTTCCCTTTATGAAGACGCGGGGCGTTGTGCGGCGTGGTGCGGTGAGGGGGGAATGACGGTGTCCGCCGCGGCCGCTGCAGTGCACGCGGCGACGGCCGCCGCGTGTGCGAGTACCGCCCAATATCAAACAAAACGCACATGATGACGATTCTCCATGAACGCTCTCATATTATCATATGTTTGATTAGACCGCGCAACGCCCCGCATCGCCCTGAACGAGGGCTTAAGGTAACAACTATTGTTCTATAACTGGAAATATCCAAAAAAAGACATCCCCCAATGGTATGATGTTGATTGGTTATTGATTCTTGCTTATATTTGAGTTTGTAAGTTCAATCTGTCTAGCCTTTTCCCAAGTATGTTGAGGTATGCTTCCAGTGTAACCATGCGGCTGAATACTAGTATTTTACACGGCGCGACTGCCATCAGACCTCCGCAACCCAGTTACTGGGCAATGCCGATATTCTAAGGTTAGACCGGTTGTCAAACTTTCGAGCTTCTGACTACCCGTAACAACTGTCATAGGTATTCGTATAACACCCGGAACCGACGACTTAACGTGATTTCTAAGGCACGGAGGGATTTTGATATGTAACGAACAGTCACCCATGCACGTACTGACCGCGGCAAGAGCACCTTACGCACTAGCGGCCAGCCGCAATGCGGCGTGCCGCTTGCGGTTGGCCGCACATCGATTTTTACATGAAACCGCAGGATCTCAACGCACTGATTTCCGGCCAACCGTCGTGCGCCAGTGCGTTGAGATCCTGCGGTTTCATGTAAAAATCGATGTGCGGCCAACCGCAAGCGGCACGCCGTATTGCGGCTGGCCGCTAGTGCGTTTTAAGACTTACCTGGGGACCAATTCTACTAACAGAAACTTTTATCAATTGCAACTGAATCGTTCGTTCAGACAGTATTCGTTTACGTAAACTGTAAAAATGTTTGGTCTTGGTTTTGCTGTCAAACAATTTGATAGTTTTTGTAAACGAAAACTGTCTGAATAAACGATTCAGTTGCAATTGATAAGTTTTTTTTTGTAGAATTGGGCTCCTGTGCGGTTGTTAATGAGCCACTAGTCCCTCGCTTTTTTATTTAAACTAAATGCTAATATTAGTTTATTAACGTCTCCAAGTCCGGTATGAAAATTAAAAAAAAAAAAAAACTTAGTCAGCTCATTTGGTAACCCAATCACGGTTGATACACTTCTTTGGAAACTTTTAACGATATTGTTAAAGTGACAACAGCAGCACAAGTTTTAAACTTCGTTATAAGAAAAAAAATAAGTAAAAATCGAGACTAAAGGTCGAAAGTATTGTGATGTTTGGAAACAAAAGCGCATACATACATATTTAACCTCACGCTTTTCTCCCATGGGGATAGGCAGAAACTGCAGAACGCCACATGCTACGATCCTTACCTACATACTTCTTTCGATTTGTCCACATTCATACATCTTGTCAACCACTATTCTCCTTTTCACCTACCGTCCAGATTTTTGTCAGGACTTTTTACATCAAATGTTGTTCAGAGAAAAAGTCTTAGACTTAGTGAACAAAATAATGTCCATACTTTTAAATGGAGGTTCGGGCTTTTTAAATTTTGATATGGTAAGCCTAGGCACAGCCGCATGTATGGTATGGGTAATGTGCAAATGGAATATTGATTGATTACTATTAATTACTTCATTAGTCTCGCGGTTACCATGTCTCTCTCTGTCATATGGGACGTCATGCTGTCATTTGCCAACAGTGGATGTATGATACAATGTACATCATCATCATCTGCCTAGCCTTTTCCCAACTATGTTGGGGTCGGCTTCTAGTCGAACCGGATGCAGCTGAATATCAGTATTTTACATGGAGCGACTGCCTATCAGACCTCCACAACCCAGTAACTGGGTAATACGATACTTTTGGTAAGACTGGTTGTCAGACTTTCTGGCTTCTGACCAACAGTAACGACTGTCAAAGATCTACAAATGACAGCCGGGACCAACGGCTTTACGTGCTTTCCGAGGCACGGAGGAAACTCGCTATGGTAAATGGTCACCCATCCACAGACCAACCTCGGCAAGCGTGGCTTAACCCGGAAGATCGGTCTATGCGGCTGTAATTATTTAGCCACGAGCTCCTCCACGAGTATGATACAATGTACATCTGACCTTAAAAACTTGATCATAGGAATGACAGGTGATATCTTCAGGCTGAGGCCAGACAAGCGTAATTTCATTGTTTTTTTAGGGTTCCGTACCCAAAGGGTAAAACGGGACACTATTACCACAGTCTACCTATATCTTACTCCTTACTCGGGGTAAGGGTGGGTTGCGGGGTGAAGGAGCGGAGGTTATGCCCCGAGTAGCCATACTGCATACTTGGGACATAACCTCCGCCCCTACATAATTTTGACATTTCATAGGACCTATCAAATGTATGGGAGTTGACCCACTGTATGTAGTAAGTAGGTACACTGTGCTATTACTAATACTGTGTTCGTCCGTCTGTCCGTCTGTCACCAGGCTGAATCACATGAACCGTGATAGTTAGACAGTTGAAATTTTCACAGATGATGTATTATCTGTTGCCGCTGTAACAGCAAATACTAAATACAATACAACAAACGTGATTTTTTTGACATTTTTATAGATAATGGTACGGGACCCTTCGTGCGCGAGACCGACTCGCACTTGGCCAGTTTTTTTTTTATCTTTGCATTTGCTGCACAAAATCAGGCGACTCTTTTGCAAGGATTTAATGGAACTAATTTTGCGTCGTCGTGTGACACGAATAGCGATATTGCATGTAACCAAAACTGACCGAAATTGGACAACTCACTTTGCGCGGCGTGAAATACGAGCATGTTTGATGAGCTGCAGTAATTTTACATGAAAATATCTTCCTTTTTTTTTGTAAATCGTTCCACCGCGCTCGTATTTCGGCAGCATTGTGTTTGGGTTTACAGGTACATGTCTTACATGCATCACAAATATCCAGACCGGGAACAACTACTAAGCCATACAAATACTTGTTTCGTGCGGGAAGTCACTTACCAATCAAAAATTCGAATAAAATTACACTAATATTATAAATCTTAAAGTTAGTGAAGATTATTCATTAAAATTGTATGTCAGTAAGGAAATCATTTACAGAATAATAAGTCTTATCTATTAAATATGTCATAAGCATACGTTTAAATACATTAATATAATTTATATTTCGTATAGCCCTTGGGATACTGTTATATATTTTTGGTGCCATACCTACAATACTTTTATTAAACAATGCTGTAGTGTGAGGTACCCGTATTCTTGTGCATTGTCTTTTTCTGTTTAGATTTTGGAATGACAATGGATGTGATTTAACAAATTTGGCCAGTCCTGTGTTAATTCAAGTCATATTGGCTACCTGTGCCAAATTAATCCAAATCCGTATAAGCATGATTGAGTAACAAACATCTACCTGTACTATACATATAGCGTGTAAACAAATTCGTGTAACTCCTTCAAATAGCGTGATCTAGTGGTGACACAGATTAACCCTATTGGGTATTTTAGAAAATCAAGTAAAAAATATTAAAAAAAAACTTGATTTTCTATTCCTGAGTTATTTTAGAGCCCCGAGTTAACTGACGGCAAAGACCGATATCGCGTTAGTCGTGCCCGTCAGCCGCGTCGCCGTGCTTTCGTCATTCATTTATGCGTGGCATCGTAATGTTGACTAAGATAATATACATTTTTTGCAAAAAAAATTGTTCGTTTTTTTACTGAATCCTTATAAGGTGGTTTAGATACGATTACTTAAAGTACTACGATTACTTTTTATACAAGCTAATTCCCGTGCGGGGGCAATCTACACCAGTAGTAGATCATGTGGTTTTAAGGAATTACACGAATTCGTTTACACCGTGTATATTGCTGCCCAACCCTTGGGATAGAGGCGTGATGTTATATAAGTAACAAACAGTATTCTGAGCCAACAACGTCAAAATTTCCATAAACATTTTAGACAACACAAAAAAATATTTTACACATTTTTCCAACAAAAACAAAATAAACAAAAAAGAAAATAATAAACAAAACCTGAATAAAACAACAGCGAACAACGTAAATAAACCACAACTCTTTTAATTGAAAAGAAATACTTTACCTCAATTAATTGAATTTCCGCTAATAGAGGTAAAAGCTTTCTGAAAACAAACCTAATGGCCGTTAGATATCGAAGAAGGAAGCTTATTTAAACAACTTTGTTGTTATTAAGTATCAGGATCGTTGTCTTTGGAATATATATTTTGAGGAAATTCCTTGTTGTGCTCTCATCATCAACTGGCGAGCAGTCTACAGGCTGGTTTAATTAGGTTATGGTCACGGCAGGTCGGTGTCACAGTTAAGAGATCTTTAAAACATTTACCAATACAGTTAGGGCGTTTGTGCACTCACTCGTATTCGATTCGGACAGGCTAACCTAGCCCGGCGCTAGGGGCATAACGACATAATAATACTGGGTGTAAAGGACGGTGTAACGAAAACTGAAACAGTGAATTCAGCCTATTATTCTGAATCGAAAATAAGTGGTCCTTTTTTCTCGGAATTTTCCGAATTTCCTGAAATTTGCTAATTTGCCTGTTTTATTGTATTTCAATAAGTGTTTTGGCAGGTAAATAAACTGAGTGTAACGGACAGGTTACCAAAAATTGACACAGTGAATTTAGTTCATTATTTTTAATTGAAAATCGGTGGAAAATATGTCATCAACGATGTCTTTCGAATTTTCCGATTTATAAAAAAATACATTTTATTTTTGCACCGTGCTGTCTGCGCTTATAGGATTGCTTATTTTACAGCAGCGAAATGTAAAATTTGTAAAAAGAAAAATCGGAAAAGTGGTGAGGCCGCGAGGAATTTTATATGTAGCGCGATTGATACCCGTAAGAGTGAAGCCACACTGTTATGTAGCGTTGCGTTGCGACGTCGCAGCGCTAGAGTTGGACCAATCTATAGATTCCAAATCATGATCCGCGCAAGATACGCTCAGTGTGTCTGTAACCTAAAGATGAATTTTGAATATGCGGAGCATATTTTCTGGTTATTTGACACATACGTAAAATGATTATTTATTCTGTCCGCTCAGTTTAATTTTTTTGCTTTATCTCAGTAAAGGTACAATTCCGTGCATTGCGGCCGATCGCAGGCGCGCGTGATCGCTCGCGTATGGCTGACGCACGCGGCTAATGCGTCAATAGTCAGAGTATGAAAATGTATGGCACCGCTTCCGAAGTCTGCGACAGACGCGTGCGGCTAACGACAGATTAGTCGGTATATTATAGACACGGCTATTGACGTATTAGCCGCGCGTGGCTGCGATCGGCCGCGATACACGGAATTGTACCTTAAGACTATGTTAGTTCGTAGTGGACCGACAATCAGAGGGCCATTTTTGATTGATATTAAATATTTTACTCTTACTATCGATCAGTCAACTCATTGTGAGCGCATCTCTGCAAAGAAATGATATCACTTTCTTGCAGCTAATTATTACTAGGCATGTGCATAAAAATCAAAAACGCATTAGACAAGGTTAGTAGGAAGGGGGATACTAATCCGTCAGGTTGTTAAAGTACCCATAATAATGAATAACTTTTGTTCTACAAAACCCAGAAGTCAATAGTTTAAGAGAAATAGCTGTTCAAAGATTTAAAAAAAAAATACGTTAAAATATATCTAAATATAAACACAGCTATCTCCACGAGTGATGGGGGTGCATGAAAAGAGCCTCCACGAGTGACGATAGTTAAGTACGTCCGGCGCACCCTGGGCAATCAGCCCCGCTACCAACCGGGCTGACTGGCTAATCTTTTCACTACAGCAAGAGCTATTTTCGTATAGCTTGTACTGACACGACAGAAGAAGAAAAACACATCAGATCAGGTGTGTTCACATTTTAGGTCATATTTGGGGTCACAAATTAGAAGCTACGTTTTCTGAATTCGTAACTAAAGCAGGGATGAAGAAATTTTGAAAACCTAAAATAAACAATCATTTTGCGTAGAAATAAAAGTTATCGAATTTTGAAATTTTATGACTTGCTTTTAAAACAGTCATCAGTGATATATTAAGTGGCCCGTGGATTAATACACCCTTTCCGACTAACCTTGTATAGAACTATTATAATTCACCATTTACAAATTTAAATAATATCATAATAAGTAATTTAAAACGTTAGGCAAAATGTCGACTGAACAAAAATCCCCTTTATCCGCAGAGTTTTTCCGCGAAGTGCCATAATTTACAAGGGAAACGTGAATCTGACAGGAACATTGCATAAAACACCATGTGTGACTCGCAAATTAATCATTTTATAATGTTATGATAATACTCTTATTTTGATTAACTAGCTTCTGCCCGCGACTTCGTACGCGGATCCTGTTGCTTATGCCAGCGACAACAGGGTCGTCAAAATCGAAGATCTGAAGCGTCTGATGTTGAATTCTAAGAGCCCGGGGACGGGAAAACAACGGTATGCGCGAGACGATTCGAGACGTTCCAGATCTTTCATTTTTGTAAGTCAACAGGAAATGCCCATCAGACTAAACAACTTTTGCTAAGACATCATTCCTATATATGTTATAGTGTCGCTGGGCTTTGGAGTTCCACAACAGGTGTTCCAGATTTTCAAATTTATTCTCACAGCAGAAAATGCTCTTCACGTGAAAAATTTTTTGCTATGGTACCATTTTTACATTTCTTATACTTTAGCTGGTCCACATCCGATTCTTCAGATGATATCGACATTCTGTTCAGAGAATGTCAAAGTCGATCAGAATTCAAACGTTCGTTGCGCTCTTCTTCTGTCTCTTCATGCCGTACTCCAGCAATTATTTCTCTCTCACTTTCTAACTGATTATGAATATTTTGTTGTATGCGTGTTCGGGACAATGTATGATAATCTCGATCAGCAGTTAGTCGCGCATCCCGTTCATCACTCGTTTCAAAAGACCTGTTAGTAGATGTACGAATACGCTGAGAACTCAAGCGTGATTCTGTAACGGTAAACGTTTTCGATTCGCGAGATAATGCATGTCGCTCACGATCAGCGGACAGTCGCGCATCACGTTCCGCACTTGTCTCTAGAGACCTGCTAGAAGTCAATGCGTAGATACGCTGAGAACTCAAGCGCAATTCTCTATCCGTGAACGTCTCCGACTCGCGAGACAATGCGTGACGTTCACGATCAGCGGTCAGTCAAGCATCACGTTCCCCACTTGTCTCCAGAGACCTAGAAGTCAATGCGTAGATACGCTTGGAACTCAAGCGCAATTCTCTATCCGTGAACGTCTTCGACTCGCGAGACAATACGTGTCGTTCACGATCAGCGGTCAGTCGCGCATCACGTTCCCCACTTGTCTCTAGAGACCTAGAAGTCAATGCGTAGATACGCTTGGAACTCAAGCGCATTTCTCTATCCGTGAACGTCTCCGACTCGCGAGACAATGCGTGACGTTCACGATCAGCGGGCATCACGTTCCCCACTTGTATCTAGAGACCTCGAAGTCGATGCGTAGGTACGCTTGGAACTAAAGCGTAATTCTCTATCCGTGAACGTCTCCGATTCGCAAGACAATAATAATAATAATTTATTCAGACAACCATTGATCCATTTAATTACATTAGAATTGTTAGTAAGTACTTGCTCGTGGAGGAGCTCGTGGCTAAATAATTACAGCCGCATAGACCGATCTTCTGGGTTAAGCCACGCTTGCCGAGATTGGTCTGTGGATGGGTGACCATTTACCATAGCGAGTTTCCTCCGTGCCTCGGAAAGCACGTAAAGCCGTTGGTCCCGGCTGTCATTTGTAGATCTTTGACAGTCGTTACTGTTGGTCAGAAGCCAGAAAGTCTGACAACCAGTCTTACCAAGAGTATCGTATTACCCAGTTACTGGGTTGTGGAGGTCTGATAGGCAGTCGCTCCATGTAAAGTACTGATATTCAGCTGCATCCGGTTCGACTGGAAGCCGACACCAACATAGTTGGGAAAAGGCTAGGCAGATGATGATGTTAGTAAGTACTTAAAAACTATGTTAGTACCTAACAACTAAGAGAGACTTAGTCCTCTGGGTGAGGCTCCAGTGGACTGTCTAACTTATTGCCTATTACATTCAGGATGCTGTTACTGCTCCCACGCAATCTGCTTAGCAGTGAGGCTGTCTTTTTGCGCCAGGTGGCATCAAAGCTGTCTGTGCGTGACTCAGCGAACATTGTTGACACACTGCAGAAGCGCGGCAGACGTAACAGAGCCCTGTAGGTGTAGGCATTGTTAAACTGGATGCGCAGAGAATTGTAAGCCCTTTGGGTATATCTGAACCACAGGCTCGCTGAGTACAGAGACGTGCAATACGCTTTGAATAAAGTTACTTTCACCACGTCCGTACATCGAGCGAACCTGCGGGCCAGCATGTTCGCCCGGACTGACAATGCCCTGCGCTCCCTCTCCATGTCTGCATGATCTCCAAGATTTTCGGTAACCACATGCCCAAGATGCTTGAATTGGTATACTCGATTAAGAGAAATGTCATTGAGTAACACTGGTGGAACAACAGTTGGACACTTGGTACCCGCCTTGAAGACCATGCACTGTGATTTTTTAACATTATAACTCAGACCGTGTGTGGCCGCATACTTTTCACATACGGCAAGTAACTTTCGCAATGCACAAATCGAGGGAGCCAGCAGCACCATATCATCGGCATAGCTAAGGTTGTTTGCACTGACACCATCGACGTAGCACCCTACAGGCATTTGACTGAGTTGCTCGATTAGCGCATTTACGTAAAGGTTAAAAAGCAAGGGCGAGCTCAACCCCCCCTGCCTCACTCCACATTCTAGTATGTATTCACTCGACAATTCACCCAATGCATGACTTCCACGATCAGCGGTCAGTCGCGCATCAAGTTCCGCACTTGTCTCTAGAGACCTCGAAGTTGATGTGTATATACGCTGAGAACTCGAGCGTAATTCTCTTTCCGTGAACGTCTCCGACTCGCGAGACAATGCATCACGTTCACGATCAGCGGTCAGTCGCGCATCATATTCTTCACTGGTCTCTAGAGACCTGGATGTAGATGCGTAAATACGCTGCGAACGCAGGCGTGCTTCGCGATCCGAAGAGGTTTCCACGGAGCGAGTTGCAGCCTGATGTTCTCGAATAGCATCAAGTCTCTCCTGACGCTCTTCGGTAGATTCTTGGGATCTTATGATCCTCAATCTTTTAGCTCCTTTGGAACATTGGAAAAGATTTGACCTCTTTCTAGGCACGGTTATAGTTTTATTGTGAAGATACCTGATCAATTAACATCTAAGTGACTGCTCCCCTGCGTTACCGGGTAGGCTACCGTGTTACGAAAATAAATGGAAAAGGAAATTAAACACTCAAATAATATAAGCCCGAAGGCATATTTATTCGATGAAATAAAAAAATAAATGGGAGTTTTGGCCAGTAGAGTCAAACTTTCAATGATATACCATCGTCATCGAAAATCAGTCCTAAACTGTTACCGCCTTCACCGCGTGGAGGTACTCCCAGCTTTTGTTATTTTATAATTATACAGTGAAATTAGTGGTAGCTTTGATTTCCACATCAGATGTTTCTGATCTTCGATTTTTATAAGTCAACAGGAAATGCCCATCAGACCGAACAACTTTTGCTAAGACGTCATTCCTATAAGCGTTATGATGTAGCTGGGCTCTTGGAGTTCCACAACAGGTGTTCCAGATCTTCGATTTTTATAAGTCAACAGAAAGTGCTCATCAGATTGAACAATGTTTGCTAAAACGGCATTCTTATATATGTTATAGTGTAGCTGGGCGCTTGGAATTCCACAACAGGTGTTCCAGATCTTCGATTTTTATAAGTCAACAGAGAGTGCTTATCAGATTGAACAACTTTTGATAAAACGTCATTCATATATATGTTATAGTGTAGCTAGCTGGGCGCTTGGAGTTCCACAACAGGTGTTCTAGATCTTCAATTTTTATACGTCAACAGAGAGTGCTTATCAGATTGAACAACTTTTGCTAAAACTTCATTCCTATATATGTTATAGTGTAGCTGGGCTCTTGGAGTTCCACTTCAGGTGTTCCAGATCTTCAAATTTATTCTCTCAACAGAAAATTCTCATCACGTGGAACAATTTTTGCTATGGTACCATTTTTGTATCTCTTATAGTTTAGCTGGTCTGTTGCGGTTCTGTATCAGGTGTTCAAGTTTTCAAGACAAATTATAGCCTATGTGTTGCCCAGACTTAATACCTATACAACAAAATAAAAAACATTCAAATCCGTCCAGTAGTTCCGAAGATTAGCGTGTACAAACAAACAGACAAACAGACAGACTTTTTTTTTTGGATTCGTGCTCTCTTACTGTTTCTAAACCCCACTCAATAATTATTTTTTAAATATATTCAATGTACAGACACAGTTTTTTTACTGTTTTATTATATGTATATAGATTATTAAATGAGAACAAAGAGTAGCTATGTAGTTATGCCTATGTCGCAGTATGATATATATTATAAAGCCATAATATAGTTATATCCCTAGGGATATAATTATATACCGTAACATAGTTGTACGAAAGCGATTCATCACTATTTTACGGTCGCAATCTAGTAATATGATTATCTGACTAAACTAATCTGGTTAAATAGTTGTAAACTATAAATGTTATCATTCAAGGATTCCCTATATACATTTACTATAGAAATATAAGGTTTTAAGCCTAGAGTCTCGGCGTTTACTTCTGGTGGCCATGATGCTGCATGGTTTGTGTAATAATCGATTTGATTGTATTGAAATTACTAATAAGTTACGCTATACAGTACCTAGAACTGTTATAAGACGGGCGGCCCGCGTGCCCCGGCTGTTCCACGTGGATTCATGCAGGACCAACGCCGGGGCACGAGTGCCTCTTCGTCAACTTGTGGAAACCTATAACACACACTTCATGAACATAGATATCTTCTCTCTCTCTAGTAAAAAAATTAAAACACTGGCTCTAAAGTGTGGTACTTCCTGGCCGCGCCACAGTCTCCAATTTGAATGAATGTGGGCTTTAAAAAAAGTACGTAAATTGTACGTTTTTGTACTAGAAGAAAAAAAATAGTACTATAAAGGTTCGCGAGAAATTTAACAAAATCGGTGGCGCGGCCAGGAAGTGTGCTTCCTAGCCGCGCCACCGCGTACACTGCAATAAACAGTCTAATAATCTACAAACTCATTGGTAAACAATTGTACGTCTATTGTTCGTTCTATTAATGACGAAAAATACTGCAAAAAATCATTTTCTCCGTGATAAATTTAATATCGAAAATAAAATCGAAATTAATTTGGAAGTACACGAATAACCATTGCATATGGTGTTTCATACACAATTATGTTAGCGATAATTATAATGTACGGGCAATTACAAAGAATGAATGGAGAGGTAACTGTAGTAAAAACAAAAATCAGAACTTCTATTAAAATATATTGTGAAATGATTTTTTGCAGTATTTTTCGTCATTAATAGAACGAACAATAGACGTACAATTGTTTACCAATGAATTTGTAGATTATTAGACTGTTTATTGCAGTGTACGCGGTAGCGCGGCTAGGAAGCACACTTCCTGGCCGCGCCACCGATTTTGTTAAATTTCTCGCGAACCTTTATAGTACTATTTTTTTCTTCTAGTACAAAAACGTACAATTTACGTACATTTTTTAAAGCCCACTTTCATTCAAAAGGGGAGACTGTGGCGCGACTCATCGTTTTTTTTTTTTCATAGACTTCATGAAATTTTTCAGTATTTCTCGTTATTAATAGAACGAACAATAGACGTACAATTGTTTACTAATGAGTTTGTGCATTATTAGATTGTTTATTGCAGTGTATGCGGTGGCGCGGCTAGGAAGCACACTTCCTGGCCGCGCCACCAATTTTGTTAAATTTCTCGCGATCCTTTATAGTACAATTTTTTTTCTTCTAGTACAAAAACGTACAATTTACGTACATTTTTTAAAGCCCACATTCATTCAAATTGAAGTCTGTGGCGCGGCCAGGAAGTACCACACGCTATAAATACTCTTTCACCACAATTTTAATCTATATTAACTTATTAACTGAAATTTACACAACATTTTCAATACATTTCTGTTCCGTATATATTTATTTATTAATCCGTGGACAATGGTGTGGGTTATATTTTTACCAAATTTCGTAACGACACATAGTTTTAAACTTGAACATGTAACTGTTTTTTTGTCCCTAATAAACAAAATAAAATAAATCTACCATAGAATCAAATAAAACAATATATTTGTCGCAGTAACATGGTTATTGCCGTTATACGATCATATGCCTAGCGATATGATCATATCGGAAGATGCTTATAAAAGGTTAAGGTTGTTTGGGTACATTCGCAATAATTGGAAAAAAAAATACTAGGAACGATACTAATGTCAAAATAGAAGTTTTTAGAATTTCTGTCTGATTGAGCTTCACGCCAGAGCTACTAAACGGATTTAGTTAAAATTTGGCAAAGATATCCGTTAAAGAGCGGGTCAGGATACAAGGTACTAATTATCACGCTATTGAGTATGGGTGATGAGCAGTAACTGTTTTTTTTTTATCTATTACTGGGCCTGCGTTTGACCGCCATCTCGCCTGCCCAGAGCACGCTTGCCCAAAAGAAACCGATTCACTCGTGACTTGAAGACACCCAGATTGTAGCCTGTCGGGGAACACCCACTCGGGCAGCGCATTCCAATGTTTGGCGGTTTTCACAATGAAAGTGGAATAAAGCGCTTCGTTCGGGTTTTTGGTATATCAACCATGAACCAATGGCGCTTTTTCGTGCTTCTGGCCGTCCAATAGAAAAAAGTATTAGTATTGGAATTAATGAATTAGATTTTTAAAAATGGAGCACATAACACGTTGTTTAGTTGTCGCGACACTACGTTGTTTTCCAACCTCCACGCGGACGAAGTCGCGGGCACAGCTAGTGTTATGTTAAAATTACTTCTAAGCAAAGTCCCAAGTAAGCTAATCCTCCTATCATTACAACTAAACAATAAATGACACACGACGTGCGCGTATTATTCACCATAGTTAACCGCGACATGAAACATTGACGCATTACCATTCAATTTCCATTCCCACCTCACAGCAAATGAAAACGACATTGTTTCGTCGAATAAACATTACAACTATTATTTACAGTTCCATCTACACTTCAATCTTTACATATAAACTCTATAATTCCCGACATAAAGCATAAATTTCAATGAGTGGAATTCACTAATCAGTTCATGAAAAGCAAAGTTAAGTTTGTCTGATATTATTATGTTCGTGGATGGTAATTTGTTTTGCCACATTTCAAGTTCACTTGAATTACGCTTTAGGTGTAGAAATCTATCCTTTAAATGTTTGTGGTGAATACAAACTTTGTTTACTACTGTTTTAGACAAGATAATATCTTAAAGCCTAAATATATAAATACACTTGGGGAAAAAATGTTTCGCTTCCGGCCGTGGTTCTGTCCATGGACGGGAGCGAGAGTGCGTGGGAAGCCGTCACCTTCTTTTACGACGGAGGCGACGGCGACCAAGGACGGAGCGGGGAGGAAAGACAGGCGTCTGCTACTCTCCATTCTCGCGCCAGATGCACCGGGCGCGGGAAAGTGTGGCATGCGGGCAGCAGAATACCAGTCGCCCACCAGTAACAGACTCGAGAAGGCGGCATGCCCTGTTCCGCGCGCGCCTCTTACAAGGACACGGAGCAAGGCCCCACAGGAGTGGTCAGGTCAGGTCGAGGCATGGCCGGGGTTGCAGTGTATGCTATAGCGAATCCCGTGACCTCGGTTGTAGGTCAAAAGGAGGAATACCGTGGGTTTTTAATGTGGCATAACCATTTGCGTTCCTCAGGGCGGAGGCTATCCATGAGGACATCGCCACAAAAAAAAAGGCTGAATGATTATTCGCCAACACGACGCGCAACATTGAGTCTACGTGATGCTTCATCGTCACACTATCCCGCAATATTGCGCACAACATTGTGAGGTATTTCTACGTGACGTAGAAAATGTTGCAACTTGCAACACCTTTGACACGTAGTATATGGCAGCACACTATTTCATCAATTATTATCCCGTGTGGGGACGGGCTAGAATACAAAACTTCTTCACCGCACGCTGGAAATAGATGCGTACCTATTGTAAGATTCAACAAAAGTCTTGGTGGTAGGATCTGTGCTTTTCGCCTGGATAGCTACCTTTTCTCACATTAAAGTCCAGCGCCAAGCAGTTTACTGTGTTCCGTCGTGTGTATGCAAGAGCCAGAGAGGTAAAGTGGAATCCTCTATCGGTCTTTCTTGGATTCGTGTGCTCCATCTTAGACCCTGTCTGAGCTTATCATCAGGTGCGACTAGGGTCAAACGGAATAAAGTCAAATAACAAAACAATAAATGAATACCAGTTGAATGTGCTTGCAACAACAATGGTATAATTAGATTACTCCATTAGACTAAGACCCAAACTCCATCAAAGCGGAGATGTCCAAAGCGAAGACGAGAAGAGATGTTTTTCAGCTAGGGTGTATCCACCGAAACTGTGCGGAGATGCGTACTGCCAGACTGTAGCGGAGATGTGTGCTGGCTAGGGCGGGGATGTGCGCTGACTAGAGTGGAACTGAGCTGCGTGCGGCGAGCGTTGGATGTGAACGCACAGTTTAGTGCGATCTGACACTGCACGCCGCACACATCTCGACTCCGCTGCGCACCGTCGTCAGCTTGCAAGGCAAAGCTCACATCTCCGCCTTGTACCGCGGCCCAGCTCAATCTCAGCGAGGAACAGCTCACATCTCCGCTTCCATCGAGCTATACAAATATGATACATCTCCGCTCAGTGGTATCCACTTAAGCTGAGTGGAGACGAGATATGTGAATAACGAAATTCGATTGGTTTTTTAAAACACATCTCCGCTCGTCTCGTCTCCGCTTTGGTGGAGTCCGGGCCCAAGAAGCAATCTCTATAGACGTATAGTATATTTGAATGAAATTAATACAAGCAAGCTTGTTTCACTGAGTTAAGAAGTAAAGAACAGGAATATAATTCGACAGGTTTGAAGACATTTGCAGAATGCGTAGGTCATATTAAGGTACGAGTCACTAAAGGATAGGCAGCAGCGTTCTTTGAGTACTTTAACAACATGGCTTGGGGGAAGCTTATTTCCAGCAGTGGACGTCTTTCAACTGAATGTTGAAGAATGATGAAGGTACGAGTTCGTAGCTAGCGACACGTCGCCCGACTACACATCGCACGACCGCAGACGACGTGTCGTCCGAACGCAGATCAGTAGTGCCACCGACGCTGGAGTGACGACACGTTGAATCTATCTCAAAAAATGAGTTTTTCCAATTCCGAGGAAGAAAAACTGATAAACCAGGTGGCCCAATATCCTGCACTGTACGATGCATCTCACAAAAACAAAAGATACAAAAGTAAATCGCGATCGCTAATCTAAAACAGCAGTCTTATTGTCTAACTTGAAATCCATTACCAGTGAACTTCAAGTCGATTCAGTGGTCGACCCAATCAGAATGTTGTCGGTATTGTCTAAGGTATTCAGTTTCGGAACAGGTCAGACATCTCGTCTCACGGAACATTCAGAACTAACTGGAATACGGCGCTGCCGTCTGCTGCAGCCATCTGCAGTTGAGTTCGGAATCATGACAACAAGGACATGACGCTGCGACGTGTCGCTGCGACATGTCGCAACGTCACGTCGTCAGCTGTTGCTGTCTGCAGTCGGCTACGAACTCATAGGTACCTTTATTTACATGCGAACGATTAAGTGCTCATTCTCACGAAGACGATTCGTTTTTTTGACGAATCGTCTTTTTTCACGATTGGTTTTTTTTTGACGGTGGCTATTCTTTTTAAATGCCCTTGTTCACATGCAGCACGAATCGTGAAAAATGTCGGACACGTCTTAAATCACGTATCGTCTTTTAAAAAATACGTTCGTCAAAAAACGCGAATCGTGATTTTTTTGTGACGGATCCATCGTGTTCGATAGTTCATCCAAGACTAAGAATCACGAAACGAACGTGAACATCAATTCGGATATTTTGCCGAATCGTGATAAAACACGATTCCGTGTGCAATGTGAACGTCCATCCGTCATGACGTATCGTGTTTTATGACGAATCGTCAATGACGGAACCCGTGTGAATGAGCTCGAACATAGGTACACTCAGAAAGTGAACCACGAAAATGTTTCGGATCCGACGATCGATTAGATGTTTGCGATTTGACATTCAATATTTTGTTCACCCTACGCAAAAATAGACGACATTAACTTTTCCGAATAGGGCCCCTAGTATCCGTATGTTTCTATGTTATTTTAAAAACGTTTCATACCAAAAAGTTAGTCCATATCCAGGTACGCAAAATAACCTATACCTTGGAGAATTGAAACCAATCCAACTTTATTATAATATGCATCGATATGCGCTGAATTTAATCGATGCAAATAAACGAGATGAGTCGAGTTGGCTCGCGAACTTCCACTCGCCACCGGACTGTATTTTAACGAGATTAAAATACAATGAAGTGGCTTTTTAACCTACACGTACGGATAAAAATCGAGAATCGTTTATATCAAATGAGTTTCGTTTCATCTTTTTTAAAACGGTACACATTAATACTAATTATATACAGGGTATAAGGGTCATTCTCAAAAACGGACTTAAAATTCGAAAAAAAAAAAATGTTTTTTGATACGATTCAAATTAGTCTTAAATGAAAGGTACGGCGTTCTACAATATGTTCCACTTATGAGCCGAGCTATTTTCACTGTAGTTTCCACGAAAACGAAGAAAAAATAAAACCTCCCTCCACGGAAGTGACACAAAGCCATGGAAGTGACGAATTCATACAATATCACTGAAATATTATTGATTTACTACAGAACAAATCGTATTTTTTTACTTCAACCCTTTATTGGTGTTAAACAGATATAAATTAAAAAAAAACAACAGTCTTCATCGGTCCTCCTTGTGGGAGCCCACCCACGCTGCATCTTCCGCTACGCGGTCACCACTCCAGAGTCTTACGGCCCCATCGGCCATCCGTTCTGCGAGCAATGTGCCGCCCACTGCCACTTAAGTTTGGCAATTCTTCGAGCTATGTCGGTTATCTTGGTTCTCCTGCGGATCTCATCATTTCTGATATGATCACGCAGGGAAACTCCGAGCATAGCCCTCTCCATTGCCCTTTGGTTGATCTTGAGCCTTATTATGAGGCCCATTGTGCGCGACCACGTTTCAGTGCTGTAAGTGATCACTGGCAACACGCACTGGTCGAAGACTTTTGTCTTGAGACACTGCGGTACCTAGTTGCGACGAAAAATTTTTGCGTAGCTTCCTGAACGCTGCCCAAACGAGTTGGATTCGACGATTGACCGCTTTCTCGTAGTTGGACCTACCTAACTGAACAGTTTGTGATAGGTAAACATAATCATCGACAACTTCGACTGTAGAGTCTCCGATCTTTATGGGAGTGGGAGGTACGTGGTTATTTGACATGATCTTTGTCTTGTCCATATTACTTTTAAGACCCACTCTTTCGGAAGCTCTACTAAGGTCATCGAGCACCATGCACAATGAGGTCCTCCTTGGTCTCAGCCATGATAACTATGTTGTCGGCAAACCGAAGGTGAGTGATGTATTCGCCGTTAATGTTGATGCCTAGCCCCTTCCAGTCCAGAACTTTGAAGACATCCTCCAATGCAGCAGTGAACAGTTTCGGAGATATGACGTCTCCCTGCCTCACACCTCGCTACAGAAGGATAGGTTTCGAGGTCTGATCCTGTAATCGGAATGACATAGTGGCGTTTTCATACAAACACTTCAGCACTTCGATACTAAATGTCGCTTTAAGGCGGTGAATCTTCACGCAGTCGGGATAAATGTTGTTTTTTTTTTTGTTTTCTTGCATTTTTTCTGTCTCTCGCCATTCCTTTTTCTGTTTTCTTTCTGACATTTGTTCAATAGGTAGATCTTATCTTCTTTACCGTTTCTGTATCGTTCTCTTTCTTTAGCCTTAGCCTGTTTGTATAGTACTGAATCAGCCTTTATTTTCTCCTGACGTCGCCTCTCACGTTCTTTTTTCTTACTTCTAATCTCTTCTGATATTTTTTCGATTCTGCTATAATTACCTAATGCCAAGAATATGAATTCCATCAAATTAGTTGTAAAATATTGATGTTATTATCACTTCCATGGACATGTGTCACCTCCGTGGATATCAAGAATCCATGTGGGTGACGTCTATGGAGGTGACATTTTCAATTTAAATACCGTATTTTCATTACGTCACTTACTGATTATAAAAAACAATGAAATACCCAAATAACGGCTACAATTACTCATAATTTTACGCTCCCTGATAGACCTTAATTAAATAAATACTTTGTGATATGTAATCCACAAAAGTGACCAAAGTAGCTTTCTAATTTTTAAAAAATCTTGTCTTTTCATTCAGTGCTCCGAAATTATTCTCCCACAAGCTGCTAACTGTCAATAACTTGCAAGATGGCCCTATGCTTGTCGTCTATGACTGTTCATAAACTGTGTTCAGTCATTTAATAAATTATGGCTGAATTCAATAAGTTAACCCATGGAGGTGATATTTTTATGATGCACAAATGTTATAAAATACTGAGAACTATTTCTTTTACTGCTGTTTGAATTCTATAGTGTTTTTTAGAAAATTCATTCGATATACCATGGCAAAATAATACGTTCTTGTTTAATTATTGGAGATTTGTAACTTTTTTTATATAGACATCGCTTCTAAGTGGACATTGCACACGACATGGAGGTGACATTTTCTACACTCTTTCAACGATAATATAATGTTTTATTATAATATTGTAAGTAATTTATTAAATCCTAAACATAATAAACTACTAAGAAACATTCTACGTGAAAATTAATGAAATAATACGAGAATTTTAATTTTTAAGGCACATGCACAAAAAAATACACTAAAATGAGAATGGCCCATAAACGAATTCGTGTAATTCCTTCAAACTTCATGATCTATTACATATACAGATTAACGCAGAACGAGATTTAGTTATAATAAAAAAAAAAAAAAATTTGTTTTTGCTGTAGTCAATGAATGTATTGAAAACTAAGGTTTCAAGAAAAAGGAAGCCGCATTTTTTTTTTTGATAATGTTTGTTTTATTTGATAGAACATTTCTATGCCACGCAAAATGAATGAAAAGGAACAGAGATCATTCGTTTATCGCATGATTTTCCCAAATGCGTCCTCACATAACAATGCCTAATATATTTGTTCATTGTAACTTTTTTTTTCTCTTTGCCCTCTTATAATTGGTTCTTGCGAATATTTCTACGTAACCGAGCAGTTATTGGCGAGACCTAAACGGTCTCCACCTAATGGGACGGAAGTAAAATTCTTAACCTGAGCTAGCTACTTATCTAACTAAAATCATGACTACTGGCAACAACTGCACTAGGGGCAACCCTTGGTGGGACTCGGACCTCGGCTTAGGGCGTTGCTGGCGGGACATTGAGAGGGAAACATCTTGATGAGGGCTGAATTATCGATGTAAACTGCTCCTTGTATCGTGCAACGCATTTCTTTTGTACAGCAGCGCCCGAAGCATGGATTTTTTTGATCCCCCAAGTCCAGCAAAATCTGTAGTGAAATCAAATAATGCTTGTGATAGTAGTGATGTCAACAAAATATTGGCAATAGAGACGCCAACGAGAAACGAAAGTAGATAGATGGTAGCACCACTGAAAGTACTCATCACAACCAATCAGAACGAGGTAAATTCACATTATGACAATGGCAATGATGGTGGCGTCATACGTTTCCCAGTTAAGGAACTAGGAAACGTATTGCCGATCGAACACCTTATCGCTAAATAGTATAAATTGAAGTCACTTTTTGCGTCTGTCTGTTTGTCGGCTTACTTCTTCTAAACTACGTTATTAATTTTTAAGTCCGTCTCTGTACAGATTTTGTGCGAAAGTATAAATAAAATAATTTTGAAGCGGTTTCCATCTTAATTTAGATCTGGGGGCACGGCAGTGCCCCTGCCAATAAGTTCTTCCGGAAGGTTTTAAGCTATAAAACGTACCAGAGCGCCGCCAGAGCGTGTCGCACCAGTTATCCATAAAATGTACCAGGACTCCATATACGCCAGGATCTCCAAAATCCATAATACTATTCCAAAATTATTGAATCCTCAGCAAAGTAGAAAGGCACATCGTAAAAACTCAGCATCCATCAGAACACATTTCATTTCTGGGCGGTTTTACTGTGGAATTGGGTCAGGGACCCACCTGTCATCAATCGCTGTACATCTATACATGCATAACGTATTGAGTGGTATAGGGTCGGGCTATAAAGTGCGAGATTGCTGTGTTAGTTGGGAATATGAAAAATTTATGTAACAGACAAAGTGGTAATAATTTTTTTGTAAAATGACGTCATATTTTTCTTCTGTCAGTAAATGTTTGCGTAAAGGTACAAGTCCGAGACGGGCTGCAAACTGCAGACTGCACGCAAGTCGCCATCGGAATAGCGGCTTTAAGGTGTGCACTTTAAAGGTGCTATTCCGACAGAGACTGCAAAACTGCAACCGCAGACCGCAGTCGCAGATCGCACTGCAAGCGATACTACTTTTGCGGTCTGCGGCCCGTCTAGGACTTGTATCTTAAGAGACTTTTCACTAGCAGTGGGCTTCGATGGCCAGAATTGAGAGAGAGTTAATAAAATAAATCTCTTTAAAAGCAATTCTCCATCGATAAAATTCCCTATTTTATTTAAAGCTACTATAGAATAGATAGTCCACTCTCGAATCCATTTACCCAACCAGCCCCCGGATTTAGAAGAATTCGATTAGTCAGATATTGAAGAATTCGATAAGCTATTTCTTTTTCTCTCGTTACGAGAATCGTAGTCGGAACGAGATAACAAACCAAATCTGTCGACAACTGCTTATGGAAAAAGTTCTGAATAGGGGGGACAGACCAGATTTCCCTCACGACTGTCCATCGGAGCGGAATGAGGGGTTCAGCAGGAAACTTCCAGAGTTTTTGTGATAGAATCTCTTGTGTTTTGTCACGGACCAGCACTTTATCACATCAGTTGTAGTACCTACTTATGAGTTATATAGAGTACTGGTGGCTTTCAGGGGGGCCAGCTAGTGAGCTGGCGAGTCACCGTCAGCCAACACATTTCAAATTTAAACTTGAAAGGCAGACGCCGTTTTCTTCCGGCAATAGAGGTTAACCGGACCACTAAATACCCCTTTCTATAGACCAGATATTTTTTTACCATATTTTACAATAGTTATAATAGACGGTCCATGACTGTACTCCAATAGTGCAGCCGTGGATAGTCCCCGGTCGATGCCCCATTCCACTTTAGATTAAAGTTCTCAAAGGGGCCTCTGCGCGTTGGACCTGTGTCCCCCGTATGCCTTCCAAAGGACCAGACATCTTCCGCACGGAAAATGAGCCGTGAACTTAAAGAGATTTAAATCAATTATTTACAGTATAAAAATTGTTCGTGAGGGGCTCGTGGCTAATTGATCACCGCGCCGATCATATGATTAGCAAGGTTAAGCTGCGCTTGCCGCGGTCAGTCCTTAGATGGGTGACCATTCGTTTCACATCGAGACCCCTTCGTGCCTCGGTGAGCACGTTAAGCCGTCGGTCCCGGTTGTCATACGAATACGTATGACAATCGTTACGAGTAGTCAGAAGCCCGAAAGTTTGACAACCGTTCTAACCTTAAGCGCCTCGTCCACGATAGACTAAAATAACGTAGAGCGAGTCTCATAGGGCAATCTACGACGTGTACACGTTAGCGAGACTACCCTAGCTAGAGTATCACTACAGTCTACGTAGACACGCTCGGCTACTCTCGGAAGGCGTCGTGGACGCAGGTGCGAGAGCGAGACAAGCGATATGAATAGAGAGCTCTCGAATTGTCTACCCGCCTTAATCAGTCTAGCTAGGGCTTGAGTAGCGTAAACAGTGTTTTGTTATATTTAATGTAGAATTTTGCATTGCTTTATTACCTTGAAGAATGTCGAAACGTGTTTGGTCAAAAGAAGAAACCATTAAAATGATACAAATGTATGAAGGCTTTCCAGAATTATGGAATATATCTCATAATGATTATAAAGATCGTAACAAAAAAAAATCATTGTTTAACAATTATTAGTGAATCTTAATGTGATTGTAAATCTTTCTTCAGCAGTTATCGTTTTTCGCATCACAATATCTCGTTTTTCAATTTTTGGCTTGATGAGTTCTAGAAGAAACTGAAAATCTGACGGCGCTATTCGAAGGAAATTTCTATAAAATATTAAATCTTTTGCTTTCAACTCCTGTATTAAACTACTATATGCTCCTTGTTTCGATCGGTCTAGTATCCATTGTTTAACCCAGCAGCTTCTTTTAACCTTTTACTTTTTTTCTTTTTCATTATCAAAGAAACCACAATATGACCGCGACATGTTTTCAACTGAGAGAGCTATGATTGAGAGTGTATATCGTGACCGAATATATCTAGTCTAAGTGTAGTTTACGCAGGCCAAAATTTCTCTATGATAGAGCTACCCTACGATAGAGCAAAAAAATGCAATAGGGTGCTCTAATGATCTCTACGTGTACGTAGAAATGAGAGTATAGATTAGATTAGTCTCCAAGCTGTCTAGCTCTATTCTCTCTCCGTGGACGAGGCGCTTTAGGATATCGGCATTGCCCAGTAACTGGGTTGCGGAGACCTAATGTTAGTCGCTCCGTATAAAATACTAGTATTCAGCCGCATCTGGGGGTCTACTCCCTAAGCACGAAGTCCGTGGTTTCGGCCTTAGTTACGAGCGTTTCCTACTCCCTATCACCTACGGACATACAATTATTTCGGGGCCCGAACTAAGAATGAATGACAACACGATTTGACAGTTGTCCCTACTACCGATGTGTTTCTGCCCGTCCGAAAAGTTGAACTTGACACTTGTTTTGTTCACTCCTGCGTTTCGGATTACTTTTGGATGGACGACTAACTTCGTTGACGGACTTAGGGAGTAGGCCACCTGGTTAGACTGGAAGCAGAACATTTATTATTATTAAAATTGCTCTTTGCTAAAATAGTGCTGAATAGCTATTTTAATGTGACTAGCTAGTTTCGGAGCCGTACAACTAATCCGCTTACAATCTCAGAGAGGCGACCTTAAGCTTGATATTATGCTGGACTGGAGCTGACGAGAGATAGTACTTAAATTATTTTCCAATGACAAGATTATCTTCACTACCTCGACAATATTTTTTCCTTGGGTTAAGTTGTTTTATCGCTCAATTTATGGTGTGAGCATTTATAAATATTGATAACAGAAGGAATGTTTATTTAGGTATTTTGTTGAAGCAGGAAATCTGCAAGTTGCTTGCAGGTTTCTTGAATAGTAAAGTTTTCGTTTACAATTCAATTGTTTGACAACAAACACAAAACCAAACATTCTATCAAAGAAACAAGAAAGCGTCCTGCACGATTACTGCTTTAAAAAATTATTGGATTACAGGCGCCTCGGGCAAGATATTCTAAACGCCCTTTTTTTCTTACCATTTGTTAGTATTTTGCCGCGACTAACAATCAAAATTACTGTTTTTTTTTATCTATTATCGGGCGTACCTCTGCCATACGTTTATATAAACGGATTTGCGAAATTATTTTTTAGTTTGAAATAATATTCTCCCGAGGTGGTCCCATTTAAATTTGGTGAAGATCTGATGAAGACCCTCGGAGATTGATAATGGAACTCTTCAATGGATAACAGCAAATTATCCGGGATTGCTGTAATTGCACGTTTGTGTATTGTTTATGCCACTTAAAATAGAAAAATAAAATAACTTTAAAAAAAAGTAAAACTAACAGTTTCAGAAGTCGGTGCAATTTTAATTGAAGGTACCGACTTCTGAAACTGTTCGTTTTATAATATAATGTGGTGATTATTTTACTCTTTTTAGTTTTTTTCCAAATCGGTTTTTACTTTTATTTAAAGTTATACTAATATCTGTTTCAATTCAATTGTGTTATGATATTTTTTTTAAATTATTCGCGTAGTTCCGTGTGCAGTTGTTCATTTTCAAACGATCATTTCTTGGGTAAAGGCGTTGCACTAGCCTGCAGTCATCCTTTGGCTCTGGCGCCCCGGGCGGCCGCCTTAGTCACCCGCTCCTTAAGCCAGCGCTGCATTTAAAACAATATTACTACAGTCCAAATCCTTGCAATTGACCACCAATTGAACCAATTGAAGGGTCCACTGCAATAACGATGAATGTCCAAAGTTCCTTTAATTCTAAGTAAGTATGTCATTCGGACACTTGATATATGCAGTTTGTAATCTTGTTTACAAACTCAACAATATCGCCTACGATCCCGAGATAAATATACAGGGTGAAATTGTAAACAGTCGACAAACCGAAATGGGAGATTGTACTCATCAGTATGAACAACTTTTACTATGGGACAAAACCTTAAATCGCGAAAAAAAAAGCAGCTGTTCCCTACATAACTCGTCAAAATATAGGGAAAAGCAGATTTTTTGTTCGCGGTTTCAGTTTTGTTCTCTTAGTAAAAGTTATCCATAGTGATGAGTACAAAGTCCCATTTCGGTTTGTCGACTGTTTTCAATTTCACCCTGTATAGCTAGAACGCTCAGCATCATAGGTGTTCTCATCTTTAACGCTGAGTTTTCTTTCACCATTTATAAAATTATAGAGCAAATATCTTAAAACAAAATAAAAGGACATAAATATCATTATTGCAGTGGACCCTTCAATTGAGATACGGCTAATATCGGCTAACACAACTGCTTAACAGAACATTCAGGTTAATGAGCTATGAATTTAAATAAATAAATTAAGTGCCCGTAAATATGGTCAAATTTTTTTTTTTTTTTTTTTTTTTCTTTTTTTTTTTTTTTAAACGTTGCCCCACACTAAGATTTCTCTTGTATCGTGGGTGCGTTTACAGACACAAATCTCACAAACAAACGCCCAGACCCGAAACAACCATCTGTAGGCCATACAAACTTTTGTTCCGTGTGGGAATCGAACCCACGACTCGTGGCGCAGAAGCCAATCGCTTAGCCGCTGCACCAAACGTGTCGTCAATTTTACACTGTCGTTCAACTTATTATTAAAGCACAAGTAAAGTTTTTATATTTTCGCGATTTTTACACATTATAAAAATACCGATTCGGGTTTCATCGCGTAGAATATTTTAAAAGGCACAAAATCCTTTTTTTATCCCGACGTTTCGACCGATTTACACCGGCTGTGGTCACGGGTAGACTGAAGTGGCGGGTCAATTGTCATCTTCATGAAGCAAGCGTATCTTCATCTACCCTCACTTTAATGTTATCGTCGGTACTTCGACACCACACTAACGCGTCATCCTACGTGAGCGATCTACAAGCGACGCGAAGCGGCGCGGCGCGGCGCGAAAACAACAAACAGTCGATACCTATTGAAGTGGCCTACGTGACCAAACGCACGTGGAGTGCGGTGCGGCGCGGCGCGAAGCGAAGCGAACGCTGTCAGTTGGCTTGATATTTTCACGCGAACTGGATACGGTGCCGTACAGTGCAACTGAATGACGGCGGCGCGTGGCGAGTGGTCCGCGAGCACGTAGGACAAAGCCGCCGCTTCGCGCCGCATCGCGTGTCACCGCATCGTATCGCGTGTCATCGCATCGCATCGCTTCGCAATTCACGTCGCTTTAAACCGCCTACGTAAGACGTCGCGTAACCACACTCCTTTTAAAATATTCTACGCGATTAGACCAAAATCAGCATTTTTATAAAGGCACAACTAAATGCGATGAATCTCTGTATGAGGTAGCTTATGGCACTGTATCTACCACCTATCATAACAACTTAAACTGCCTTCCCTTATCTATAACATTTTAAGCAAGGAGACCGCATCAAAATTAATTTATTCCACGGAATTCACGACAAAATTAATTACAAATGGTTCCACGGCATACAAATTCAGAAATCAATTACGATTTTGATAAGTCAAACATTCGGATACATTCGGGAATATTCGGAGAGATTCGGAAACGTTCGGTATCTTTGATCCTGAACTCATAGCGTTCATTAATCATTGCTGATAAAGACTTATTGGATGTCGTAAGATGTAAGAAAGGGCGGAACGGGGGAATGGGGTGATAGTATTGTATATAAAGTGGCGACGAAGCATTTTTATTGTTTAAAAATAAGGCATCTTTTTTTCTGATGGCTTAAGCAATATAGACTCGGGCTTTCTTTGAGATACGACACATGCGGCGGTGGGTGTGGCGTGGTATAAAACTATTTATGATTTGTTACGCTTTACTCACGTGCATTTTTCATGATAGCCCGACTAGTTTAGGTCCCAAACGGAACCTTTAATCGTGAGCTGAACACGCGGCGAGGTGGCGAGTCGAACTGGGCTTCGTGTGGGTCCGAAAAAAATCGGATAATTCCGAAAAATACACGTGAGTAAACTAATCATACATTTCCCCAAAACTAATGCAAACGCAGACCCGATTTTCACCTAAGAAACGGCACGTGAGGCGTGAGGCGTGTGGCTTTAAACAGAAATTATCATACGATTTCTATTCCTATTGGTAGCTATAATCGCCCTCAAAATAGACCATCATTTCCGAAGTGATATATTTTTGCAGTGATTATATAGCTATAGTTTTCCAACACATAAAGTCAATCAAACAATCAAATTATTTCACAAATAGGTATGGGTACATATTAAAGGCGTTAGGTATAGTTGAATATTTTTTGTGACCTACGCAAATTATGTCCGGCTGATTGGTGGCGTCGTGCGTTGGGTCGTTGAGCTCCCTAAAATAAGGTTGAGCTACACGATGGCTGATACATGCGTGCCGTCAGTTGGGACAGGTCAACTCAAACCTGTTATGGCTCTTTCCTTAAAAGGCCATTCCAGACGTTGCCCTACATTTTTACACTCGCATAGTTTTAAAAATACCACAATCATAAGTCCAGGCGTCTTTAAAAGAGACCTCTGAGTTTGTTTCGGCTTTTCTTCTCAAAACTAGTCAGATAGAAAATGCCGGCGCCAACTAGTCCTAAAAAACTGGCCAAGTGCGAGTCGGAATCGCTCACGAAGGGGTCAGTACATCTATAAAAACGGCAAAAAAATCACGTTTGTTGTATGGGAGCCCCCTTAAATATTTATTTTATTCTGTTTTTTAGTAGTTGTTGTTATAGCGGCAACAGAAATACATCATCTGTGAAAATTTCAACTGTCTAACTATCACGGTTCATGAGATACAGCATGGTGACAGACGGACAGACGGACGGACAGCGGAGTTTTAGTAATAGGGTCTCCCGTTTTACCCTTTGGGTACGGAACCCTAAAAAAACATTACATTGACTCGTAAAAGTGTCTATAACAGGTTTAATTACATAAATAAATATAATTTATCATGGTGCCGGAACATATTCGGCCATTAGGCATGCAAAATATTATTTAAAGATGTTTATAACATAATAAATAATGTAAATAACATTTAAATTTCAAAGAAAATTCAAAACAGTAGCATACAATATCATTATAAACTCACAAACAACTCGCTTTCCCAAGGTTATTATTCCCGCTATCACCCAAGAATTACGCCAACATTCATCCAATTAACCCTAATGACTATATTTTGGCTGAGGCGCGGAATGAATGCATAAGTTACAGATGTATAATAACTATCATACATACATAACATTGAATGAAATAATGGTAGGCTGATGAAATAAATTTTGTCAACGAGTAGATATACAACCTTATTTTTACTTTCTACGAAAACCGAGACACCCCAACAAGATTCATCAGAACTGCCTGAATATGTGTTTTATTTAATAAATCTCCAAGTTACACCGTAGTTTATGTCGCGTTGAGTTCCCTAGTAAAGTGTGAAATGCCTGAGATGTGCTATGCAGGGGTTATCTAATACAACGAAACTGACCGAGCGGACCGTCTCAAGCCTCAAGGTGTCTGTCTATTCCCGTCAACTGTTATGGGTAGAAAACTACTGAAACAAATTTTGAAATTTATGAAAAAAAAAAGTCCTATAAAAATATGTCAATCGATTCTCCTAGTGATTCTGAACAAACTAGTTTCAGGTTTAGTATATACTAAAACTAACCTTGTATAGTAGCGACGAGGAGTTATATTTTTGTACTGTAGCCTAGAAGTCTATAATTTTTTGTATTATAACTAACTGATGCTTACATCAGTAGATGTTCAAATACCGTGTAACTAATGATTTATATAAAAACATTTTCCACCATGTCTACATATTGAATGACAATCGCCATTTATTACACCGATTTTAACGTAAGTAATGCCTTGAAGTGATGTTAATTTAGTAACAAAATAAAGGACTTGTCGTTTTAACCAGAAGAAAATCCTTATTATCCCTTGGAATTCCGTCGCTTAAAGCAGTTGGGCGCTATATCTGGAGTCGTTTGGTCGTTATAAATGGACTTTTTTCTTAACAATTTCAAAGAAAACCAAACTAAATAGTGTTCGTAAGCCGCTATAAGCGATTTATCGCTCTAAGCGAAGTCGTAATAAACAGTTTCCACTGTACCGATGCGCGATACAGGTGCGAGATTTTATTTTAACACCTAAACTTTTTACTAAAAATACTTTTACCGTGGCTGGTATGAATATATACAGGCTGTCAGGGTAAACACCGTTATCCTTGAAACCATGGGTAGTTGACTTAAACATAAAAATATAAGACCGAGTAAAAAAAATATATATGTATACGCGCGAGAAATGAGCGGCACGGCGGCGCTACGACTCGACGTAAACACACTCGCTAACGAGACAGCTGACTGACTGGGGTAGGAAACTGTGCGGGTCCGTGCGGCGGGCCACATGGCAAGTTCCCCGCGCTCCCTCCCGTAGCTTGTTGCCCCCGCGCATAGGGTGAAATGCTTTTGAGGAAAAATGAAAATTTTACAAAAAAAAAAAGTTTGTTATTTTTCATTGATTTTACGTTCTACATATAAATGAAACCAAACCACTGGTTTCAAGGATAACGGTGTTTACCCTTACAGACTGTATATCTCGATATACACGATTTCTCCGATAACTCCATATAAGCATAGGTTCTGGAGTAATCTGCAGAAATCATGCAAAAAATGTTCCCTTTAAAACCATTGGCATGAGATGCGTATAAATAAATCTTTCCTCTAGTTAAGAAAAGACAAAAAGAAAAAAAAATGGAACAAAAAAATCATCAAAATATCCCATTGTAATTTTAATTATCACAATTCAGCTTAACTCAGAGACAAGCGTCGATCCATTTTACAGAGCAAGGTTATTAAAAAAATACAATATTGATGAGTGGAAACGGAAAAACGAGAAATTCATTAATTTTATCCATATTCCCATTGCAGCTGCCAAAATGAGTTGGTCGTGAATATTCAAGAGAACCAGTTGGAGCATGAATCAATGCGGAGTATTCATTGAAAGCGCCTTGAGAAAATGTTTACCTACTGTTCCTTTATAAATTTCTTTTTTATGTTTCTTCCAGCTGTTCTTAGTGTAGCCTGGAGTAGAACAGTATTTCGTTTCCAGAAGTATATTTGGAGCTGATATTATTTTTGCAAAATATCTATTTTTATTTCCACTGATGTTGTTTTTTGTGTGTTTTTTTTAACTATTCACCGTGGACTCGAAGTATCCGAAAGATTCCGATTCCGATGCCTAATTGGAGAAGAAAAGCTAGGATACAGTTTGTTGAATAAAGCTTATTCAACTCGCGACCTCGCCGCGTGATTAGCTCATGAATAAGGGCTCCGTATGGCTCCGAAACTAGTCGGTCAATCCCGAAAAAATGCACGTGAGCAAACCGTAAATAATCATAGATATGAATAAAGCATAATTTTCGAAATATTCATTAGGTATTTATGGAAATTAAAAAATCTAAAAATATCTATGGTAACAAGACCCATGAACGCGGCGTTGCGACTTTTATCATACCATACCCCTCTCGCCGTATGTCTTATTTGTCGGGGAGGGTTGTGAAGTGAGAAGTTTCTTATCCACTCACACGATAATTTATAAATGTTGCCAGATCAACTTAAGGTATTGTTACAAGGAAGTTATAAAGTTAATTGATTTATTAACAACCGAAAAATAAAAAAATATGTCTGAATTGGACTTTCGTTGATATAATGTTTGATTCATAAACCTTGTATTACTGGCCATCTGTACTCTTACATCAAAATGATGGTATATTCAGGTAAGAGCTCCAGTTACAGGCTCAACTTTATTTGTGTTAGAATTTGCACACATAAGATTGAACCTGTAGCATGTACGAAACGATATACTGCACAAACGGCTTGCACTAACGCCTAATTGGCACAAGTAAGCCTGTACGAGTACGTTAAGACGGCCTTTTTGCTTTACAAGGATTTAAGACTTGATTCCTCAGTTCAGATGCACATGACAAAACGGTATACCGCACAAACGGCTTGCACAAACGCTTAATTTGCACAAGCTTAATTTGCACAAATAAGCACGGTATAACGCGCAGTGCCATTAATACCGGCAATACCGTTTGCGCAAAAGTTTGCACAGACTATTCACGCTTGCAATTCGCTACGTGTAGCCGGACTATTCGAGGAATCACTCTGATTAAAATTAAAAAAAAACGCCAGACGCATTATCTCATCTTTCTGTTTAGTTTTCAGTAACGAAAAAAAGCGAAAATATTTAGATGAAGTAATACTCCTTTTTATTTCAGTACAAAACATTTAGGTACGGCGCAACGTCTCAAGAAAACAGTTTATCGCTTGTTTATGGCCTTATTTTTTATTACAGTGTTTATTTAGAAACAGGATGAATAGCTCGTACTTATGTCGAGGTCAAAAAGGTGTTATGTAAGTTTGTTTTTATTTTGCTGTAATGTTTTCTTAGCTTATTTGAGAAGTCCTTTTAAAATAAAGCTGTCTTTTCTAGGTTTTGAGTACATAAATAATAGTTTATCTTCTCTTCGTACGTTTTCAGGAAAATATTATACGATGTGTTACAGGGGAATAACGCAAACAATCAAAAACCTCATTTAGAATTTTCAGATAAAATCATAATACATACACTGAAATTTAACTAATATGTGCGTAAATATTGTTTATTAAAAAAAATAGTATTACTTTTCATTGCTAACTGCATTTAAAATTCAGTCTTAAAACCTTGACTAATTTTCTTAATCTTCTGGCTTCGTTTTCTTATCGCATTTAAGAAACTGAAATGTTAAAAGGTATTTTTTTTTAAACGACTGTCTTTAAAAATGGCTGAAATCGATTCAGTAGCTGATTTTTAACCAACTACTTTCAGTGTTTGCTTTATGTTACACGTTGTTGGTAAAACCGTAGTTTTTTTTAAACCGCTCTTTCGTATATACAGGGTGTAAACGAATTCGTGTTATTCCTTCAAACCGCGTGATCTACTAGTGACACTGATTGAACCGGCATAAGTTTTTTTCAGAATGAACAAAAAAAGTTTTCAAAAAATGAACCATGGTATTCTGTATCTGAGTAATTTTAGCTTCACAAGTTAACTGACTTCGTGGAGTGATATTGCGCTAGTCGTACCCGTCAACTGTGTCGCCGTGCCTTCATTCATTTATGAACGGCATCGAAATTTTCTATGACATAAAAAAATATTAGGGACGAAAACACTTTATTTTTATTTTTAATCAATCTAAATCCCGTGCGGGGTTAATCTATAACATTAATAGGTCATGTGGTTTGAAGGAATTACACGAATTCGTTAACATCCTATATATCTATCGTATATCTTTCGTATACTATCTCCAGGTTTCTGAAAATAATAATTAATCAGCTGTCAAAACGCATATCAAGTGGTATTAGTTCTTACTATCATGGTCGACCAAACACATTCGTTGTGACATAAGACTAAGTTCATCAGCCTTTCAGAAACTTTCCTCTATCTTTCATATCTGACACTTTTACCATTTCCGCCACGTGTGCAAGCTCGCTTGACTTCCCATGAGTTGAGCGATTACCTCGTTAGTAAGGCCTCTTGCTACGATAACGCTAATTGAGCCCACGAGGGCCCGTATGATGAGGCCTGCAGTTTAAAAGATGATGAGCGGTGCAATTTTTATAAAGTATATTAATAGGGTATCGTGTGAGGGGCTAACGGTCTCAGGGGTGCTTAGACTCATAATGTCGGCGATCTAGCACGAAATATTTTTCGGCAGTAAGTAATAAACTGCCTATTTTCCTGTTACTAAATAAAAACACGTCCATTTTTGAAATATGCTGTTACTTTAGGTACCTACTTTAAAATTAAATAGGTACCTACATAATGAAGGTGCGTACTAGTATTTTTTTTTCATGTAAAGCTTTGCCCCACACTAGGATTTCTCCTGTATCGTGGGTGCGTTTACTGACATAAATCTCACATACAAACGCCAAGACCCGAAACAACTATCTGTAGGCCATACAAATTTTTGTTCCGTGTAGGAATCGAACTGCACCAAACGTGTCGTCTTTTTTAATCACAATAAGAATTGTCTTTGAATCTCTAATTATTTCTTGATGACGCGAGGTAGGTACTGTATAATTATCATCGGCTACATTGCATACTCCCGCGATCAACTCCTTAAGTACCCCTGGTCTGTAGCGCAGTGAAAGATCAGCGAGGTTAAGCTGCACCTGCTGCGGTCATAATTTGGATGGTGATGATTATTTCACAAAAAAAGGTACGGCTTGTCCACATCTCCACGTCAGGACGTCGTCAACGTGGAACGGTGCGGTGACGTGGCACGGTGCGTTGACGTAACGTGCAAATTCACGTTACCGTATCGTAAAAATGCACGTCAGGATCATTGTTAGATTTATCGTTGACCATGTAGATCCTGAATTTTAATAAGAGAAACAGTAAGGTATGGTTTTAAAGCATTGGAGCACATAGACGGCGACTAACTCACGGGCGTGGAGAGCGCGGGCGGAGCGCATATACGTGTGTGCTTACGGCTAGAGGCGGAACGTGTTACGATACGATAACGTAAGCACGTTACGTCAAAGCACCGTGCCGCGTTACCGCACCGTTCCTCGTTGACGACGTCGTGACGTGGAGATGTGGACGGGCCCGTACTCGTATCTTTGCGTTGCTCGAAAAGTTGTTAAAGACAGTCCCCCTTATTACAAAAGATGGTCTAAGAAAAACCTAGGTTTTAAAATAGCCCTGTCTCTTTTTGTCATATGACATAAGAAAGTGATGGGTATATTTTAAACCGTGGTTTACCTTAGTCTTGGTTTAAACTATCTTTTGTAATAAGGCCCAGTAAGTTCAAATTGTCATAAGAATACCTAATGTAGCTATTTTATGTTTTTCGACGATGTTGTTTAAGTTTTTCTGATAGCAGTCTCCTTACGGCTACAATTTAAGATATTACTGCAATGTCAGGAATTATCTTACATTGAACAGAGTATAACAAAAAGTATGACGAACAATGAAAGTTTTTATACCTACTAATAATAAAAATATCATATAGGTAAGTTAGAATTTTATGGGGTTTTTTTAGAACACTAACAATTTTAGCAAAAAATGAGGACCTAAAAAATCTGATCAAAATAAATGATAGAGTATGGAGCAGTGGCGAAGGCTCCATACAACTCGATTCCTATCGGCTTCTCTTTCGAAATATGGCAAATACTAGTATCTATTATTTTCAATTATCATTTAACCTGTGTAGTACTGTAATTATAGACACAATAGATAAACAATGGCACTGACGATCCGGATCGTCGCGCGGGACGATACCGGTTAAACAAATAAGTAATTGGTCCGGCTTCCCTTTTAAGAAAATTCACCCTTCGCCACTGGTATGGAGTTCAATGACTAACTTAATTTAGGCTTTTAAATAGCATTTCTTAAGAGGATTTATTTGTACTATTCGTTGCCTGGGAGTGAAAACCTCGGGAATGCATTTGATCATTGTACAGATCCTGTGGGCTTTCACGCGGAATAAGTCGCGGGCCAAAGCCAGTTAATTATATTTATTACAAATTTTATATACCCAATAAAGACTAGTTTCAGTGCCTACAAACTAATTTCACATGGAGCGGCTCTCTTATAAGATATAGTTTGACGACGTCTGTGGTCTAGTGGTTCGAGTGTCGGACTGCTGATCACGAGGTCGTGGGTTCGATTCCCACAGGACACAAAGATTTATGTGATGAACATAAGTGTTGGTCTGGGTGTTTCTTATGTATTATAAGAATGTATTTACAAAAAAAAAAGTATATGAGTATTGCATCCATTGTCTAGTACCCATAGTACAAGCTCTGCTTAGTTTGGGACTAGATGGTGCTGTGTAAAAAATGTCCCAAATATTTATTATTATTATATTATAGTCGGTTCGATTTATCAGTTGTGATAAAATAAAAATTACACTAACATTCATCAAGCATTATTTTATTATTAAAGAGTAACACAAAGCTGTGAAAAAAATAATTAAATCCGACATATTATCCTGAAGCACTACGGTCTACAAGCAATTTACAAAAGTCTTGTAATAAAATGTAAATGTAAGCCGAGGGGATGTTGTAATGGCTAATAGTTAGGTTGGGATTTAGGCTCCAACCTTACTTGACCAGCACGTACTTAGGTACCAGGTATTAATGTAAGACCGTTGTTGAATAGGAATTGGTGGTAATTTGATCCAATTTCGTGTGGACTTCAATTGAAAATTTCTGGCTTTGATAGCGTAATTGATATTGGTACAAGTGTTAAAGCGCCATCTAGCGCGCATTAAAGTCACTATGTAAAATAAAAAAGTCGGACTCGCGCACAAAGTGTTCCGTATCTATTCTGATTTTTAGTATTTGTTGTTATAGCGGCAACAGAAATAAATCATCTGTGAAAATTTCAACTGTCTAACTATCACGGTTCATGAGATACAGCCTAGTGACAGACGGACGGACGTACAGCGGAGTCTTAGTAATAGGGTTTTACCCTTTGGGTACGGAACCTTAAAAAGCGCATTGATTAGATAACAAGTGCATGCAATCGTATGAATCTGTAAATGCATATTTAAGTTGTAATATTAGGCTAGTCTCTCTCACTTTCGGCGATTCGTACCCTAGACCCGTACCGTAGAAAGCCAGTCGCTCAGACACTGCGCCAAACATGTTATCAAAGTAGATCAAAGCACATCACATATAAAAGTAGAAGCTGACTGACTGACTGATCTATCAACGCACAGCCTAAATCGCTGGGAATAGAAACTTGAAATTTTGACAGTAGGTTCCTTTTGTAACGTAGGCATCCACTAAGAAAGGATTTTTCGAAATTTAACCCCTAAGGGGGTGAAATAGGGTATTTAAGTTTGTATGTAAGTCCGTCATTTTAGGAGCAAGAAGCATGAAATTAAATACTAAGGTTTCTAGTTAGAAATAAATGTAGAGGTGTTTCAGCGTTTTTGGAAATTCAACCCTTATGGGGGTGAAATAAGTGTTGAAAGTTTGTATGAGAAATCTGGTAGTTTTGAAGATAGAAGCATGGATTTAAAAATGTAGGCTTTTGGTGAGAAATAAACATACACATGTTTGAGGGTTTTTGGAAATTCTACCCGTAAGAGATAAAATATGGGATGAAAGTGTTTTTTTATTTTATAACTAGGTACACCTAACAAGGGGCTTAACGAGGGCTCAAAATTTCACGCAAGCGGAGCTGCGGGCAAAAGCTAGTTGAACATAAAAGTGCAACCAACATTCACCATTGAAAACAAGACCTATCAGCAGTAACGACGGTAATGGTTCGTTCATTCATCATTCATTCATTCACCGCTCACTATCAGTTCATTTCGGTCCACTGCTCTTAAGGAAGACATCACGTATTCTACCCAATAGATCAGTACGTGTAAACGAGGGTTCATTTGAAAGGAGGTATTTCTTAGCAAAGGATTAAGCTTTGATGAAACTTACCCTTAATACTTATCTGTGCTGATTTATGCTCTATTTAATAGAACATTAGACAAATAAGATACATTTTAGGAAGGAAAATAACATAATATCACACCTGTATGCCCCGAAGAGGTGGACAGAGGTGTATACAAGGCTAGTCGGAAAGGGGGTACTGATCCGAAAGGGTGTTAAAGTACCCATAATAATGAATACCTAACTTTTCTTCTACAATTTTCCCAAAAACTCAATAGTTTACGAGAAATAGCTGTTCAAAGATCTCAAAAAAAGTCGCTAAAATCTATCTACCCCTAGTTATGACCAGCTGTGTTTACATTTTAGGTCATATTTGGGATCATGAATCAAGAGCACCATTTTCTGAATTTGTAACTAAACCAGGGATGAAGAATTTTTGAAAAAACTAAAGTGAAAAACATTATGCATGAAAATAAAACTTACCGAAGAAATTTTAAAACTTGCTTTAAGACAGTCATCAGTGATACTTTATGTGGCCTGCGGATTAGTACCCCCTTTCCGACTAACCTTGTAATAGTACACCCTCATTTCACCGTTTTATTCAAGTCCCATGTAATATGCGAGCCAATTGCCGTCAACCGGGCACAAATCCAGACTCCGGGCTGCTACTGACAAATTCCACACGGAAAAATCCAACAAATTTGCCCGATCGAACTCACGACCTCACGCTCCGCAGTCAGGCTTGCGACCAGTACCTAAACCTATGAGGCAGTCAAAGAAAGAAAAGAAATAAATAAATTTAGCAAGGAAATAAGCAACATGTTTGCTTCCAGCAGGGATTCAACATAGCATTATGCTTTTATGAACCTCACAATCAATCAAAATGAGTTGAAACTTTACTTGAAGAAATGGTTTAAAAGATATTCGTGCCTTGGTTGGCCACTTTTGTCTACCTAAGTCAAAGTTTTTATTTCAAGTAGACCAAATTACAGGGTGCTTTTAAAACGTCAAAACTAGGTGCATGGTTCCAAAAGGTAGGTAGGAGGTATGTTTGTCTAATGATATATTAAAATGGAGAATAGTTATATCTGAATATGACTTGCTGTTTTCATACATCTTGGTCTATATATCTGGATAGCCTTTTCCCAATTATGTTGGGGTCAGCTTCCAATCCGACTAGATGCGGCTGAATACCAGTATTTTACACGGAGCGACTGCCATCAAACCTTCGAAACCCAGTTACTTGGCAATGCCGTTATCCTAAGAACGGTTGTCAGACCTTCAGGCTTCTAACTACCCGTAACGACTGTCATAGATATTCGTACCACACCCGGGACCGACGGCTTATCGTGCTCCCCGAGGCACAGCGTGATCTCGATGAGTTACGAACGGTCACCCATCCACGGACTGACCGCATCAAGCACATCTTAACCTTGCAAATCGTATGATCCGCGCGGTTGTTAAATAGCCACGATCCCCTCCATCTTTCATACATCTTGATATACCTGTTTAGACAGCAAAAAAACAGACGGCTTGATTTATATCTATGCAGAAATAGACTAATTGACAACCGTGCAGATCGTATGATCTGTGAGAGAGATGTAAGGAGAGCCCTAAACTTCAGCAATGCGATTCACTAACAGACTCATCATAGATGTAAACAACGACGAGTTCACTGATGTTTCATCGTAAATATCGCTTTTAAAAACAACGTTAATAAAAACCGTATTCGCTAAGCTACCTATGCTCGTCGACGATCTGCCGAACATGAACGGAACCATATTTTAGTTCTATGTCGCGCCGTCGACATCGTTGAGGCGCTACGATCGCGCAGTTTTAACTAAAGAATACCGACATTTTTTCATCACATGTTTCAACGACGATTTCTTGGTTGTAAAGATGTTTTTCCTTAGTGAATCGCACTCCAGATGGCCACGATGGCCTGGTGTGGGTTGGCGAACTACACACAGTATCGAGAACATTTGGAGTCCTCTCAGGTGTGCAGGTTTTCCTTCACCGTTAACGCAAGTATTCTTCTATCGTGTCAGCACGAGCTATACGAGAATAGATTAGTAAATACCGTGGTGAAAAGATTAGCCAGTAAGCAAGGTTGGTAGTGGGGCTGACTGCCCAGGGTACGCTGAATGTACTTAAATATCGTCACTCGTGGCGGCTCTTTTCATACTCACCAACTCAATACAAGTGATAATCAAATTCTGATCCTCATGATCTCTGTGATGATGATCTGTGATGATCATGAATTTGAAAATAAAATCGGTTCTATTTTGTAAATTTTCTCAAACGGTGTTATTTAATCGAGACATTTGTAATATCACAACAGCATAAAACTTGCAAAATTGGTACTTGAAAAATAAAATGCTCATTCCCTAAAGTTCAATATATCACTACAGGAATCTATCAAATCCTATTCTACCACTCTTGGAATAGACACAATCGGAAAAAGTGAGAAAACACGTTTGTAACGAAAGTATCGCTCCATTTGACTTCCTTCAATCCTTTTCGATGTTCGATACTGCCAACTAGTGATGTCAGTGTCCGCGCGGGATGGCCCAATTTCCCGGGATTTATGTCCCGTCGCCCGGACACCTGGGGCGTTAAAATGTGGCTTCTACGTGTGAGCTATTACCGAATGACATGTATGTTAGGCGATTTGTAACGTGTTAGTTAACTTTATAGAGAGTAGGAACTTTTTTGCAATATTTTGTGTGTAGTTTTGTAGACAAAAAATACTGTTGTTCATAGTTAACTTAATAAAGAAAGACAAACCATTTATTTCTACGCTCAGGCGAATGTTTTTTTTTTAAACGAATGTAAATGCATATTATTATTATGATTATTTTCTCAATGTGTCTCAACTTAAATTTAACATAAAATTACTCTGTTATCCTTTCTAAAATCTTTAAAAAAAATGGTCCTTATTGTCTATGATGCAAAAAGCATAAAAAAATAAAAATATGAAAGAAAAGAAAAAAACATGTTCATTACAGCCGACACGAAAGACAAAATAAAATGAAAATATAAAAAAAAAACGTTTTCGAAAATGTGCGGCACATCCGCGCAAAACGGCCATCGCTCAGCATAATGTTGTGACTCACGTGAGTGACAGAGCCACAGCACCGGTTTTCAGCGGCAGCTGGAATAAAACTTATAAAGCCTTATTGTTATGTCCGTTGTCAACACACTAGACAAATGGGTTGATGGTGGTACACCCATTTCTCGCTCACTGTAAATGCTGGCCACTTGTCTGATGTATTTAGCCTGCCCAATTTAATAGACATTCTGTTAGCTAACGTTCGTTAAACATTTCCAGTCTGTATCATGTCCGGGGATGTTGACATTTGGGAATTTGATGTCAACAATTTTTTCACTTTCGGTTTTACGTCATAGCCCGACTACTCGCTCATTTTATTTGCCCAAATTAAAATTTCACCACGTTAAAACGCCAAAAAGTGTGTGCCTTTTTCTTTTTTTTTCTTTTGGTCTTTTTGTGCCTCCTTGTGGACGGTTTTTACGTAACCGGGAAGTTATTGGCGAGACGCGAAAGGTACTGAAGCTAACTACATAAAATACACTAACATCATTACTACTAGCAACAACAGCACTAAGAGCGACCCGTAGTGAGACTCAGATCTCGGTTTAGGGCGTTGCTGGCAAGAAGGAGACGCCCCGGACGTCGGGAGTTTCAGGGCAATTCCTGGCCACCGTATTGGGCGTCTCGCCGTCCGATCAGAACCAGGCCCGGTTCGACGGCGCGTTGTGTTCCACGCACCCTCAAAGAGATGTCAGCATTGTAGACGGAGCCCGCTAGGGCCAGTGCCTGCAAGGGTTGCGGAATTTGTTCAAAAGAGTTACCGCGGCCCTGGAACGCAAAGGGCACTAGGAGGAACACGGGTGGGTTTAAGTCAGTAAGAGTCTGACACTCTCTTCCGCTCCGACCAGAGAGGAATAAATCAATTGAGGGCAAAAAAAAAATGGCGTTGCTGGCAGGGGATTACGAAGGCGACAGCTTGATGAGGGCTGAATTATTGGTGTGACTGCGGAGTCTCAAGAGACGACCGGTTCTACGACGGGAGAGCTTGGTGGATCGTGACCGGCAAAAAGTTTGTGCAAACGGTATTTTTACCGAAAATAGCGCATCGCAAGTTGCTGCGTTCAGTCGGGCCAGTACATTCAACAAAAGTCGCAAATCCAGTCACTATTTCAAAAACCGTGATTCGCTTATGAATTCACATCTCGCTTCGAATCCCGGTACCGCTTACCATATCGAGGCAGCACTACCCTACATAATAGCATCTTCTTGGCATGCATGACCTGTTTTTATACGTGTTACTTGGCACAGAACGCCTCGAGAGAGCCAAAGAAGCAAATTAGTGATTCTAAACATTTCTCTGGATGCGTTTCGGAAATAATATTACTAGGCAACGAGACGGAAAGTTTGGCAAACGCTGCCAATTGCCTATTTGGTACAAAATTCGTGAATTTTTTTGGTCTTGTTTTGATTTTAATTTTGAAATTTCTACTTATACTAGATTATCATCCAGATCTTTGCCAAGTTCGTACAATTGCGGATTTTAAATGAAAAACTTGCTTAAGAGTTTTTCTGAATAAACTAGAATAATGGTTCCAACGAAGACAAATCTTGAAGAGTTAACAGATTTAAGGCTGATTTACACGACGCCAGTTTCTTGAAGCAACTCTCTTGCTATCTCTGTTTTTTCGCTGAGAAAGACAAAGACAGAGCGAATCTTTAGATCTTCAGAGCCTTCAGACTTTTTCTGATGTCTATCTACGCTTATCGTTCCGCCTAGTCTTTTCCCAACTGTACGTTGGAGTCAGCTTCTAGTCTAACCTGATGCGCCTGAATACTAGCATTTAACACGAAGCGACTGCCATCAGACCTCCGCAATCCAGTTGCTAGGCAATGCCATTAAGCTAAGGTTCAGACTATCATAGATAAGTGTTCGTATGACACCCGGGACCTACAGTTAAACGTACTCTCCGAGCCACAGATATTTAATGAATGGTCACCCATCCAAGGACTGACCGCAGCAAACGCTGCTTGACCTTGCAAATTATATGATCAACGCGGTTGTTAATTAGCCACGAGCCCCTCGATCTATCTACGCTTCTTCTTCTTCTATCGTGTCGGCATGAGCTATACAAGAATAGCTCATGCCGTGGTGAAAAGATTAGCCAGTCAGCAAGGTTGGTAGCGGGGCTGACTGCCCAGGGTGCGCCAGACGTACTTAAGTGTCGTCAGTCGTGAAAGCTCTTTAAATCACCCTGTAAGCGTAGATAGGGGTGCATAAAAAGAGCCTCCACGAGTGCTGCACACTGTAAGCGTAAATAGGGGTGCATGAAAAGAGCCTCCACGAGTGACGATACTTAAGTACGTCCGGCGCACCCTGGGCAGTTAGCCCCGCTACCAACCTTACTGACTAGCTAATCTTTTCACCACGGCATGAGCCATTGTCGTATTGTCAGCAGCTGGCAACAGTAAGCAAAATTGTGAAGATAAAAAAGGGTAGTCGGCGCCATGGATCAACGCACCCGACGTTATAAAAGCTCTCATCCGACGAAGCTCGCTTTCTGTGCGATCAGCCGAAGAAGTCTGACCTCTATTATCCAAGGGCTCATTCACACGGGTTCCGTCATTGACGATTCGTCATAAAACACGATACTTCATGACGGATGGACATTGCATGCGGAATCGTGTTTTATCACGATTCGGCAAAATATCCGAATTGATGTTCACATTCGTTTTATGATTCTTAGTCTTGGATGAATTATCGAACACGACGGATCCGTCACAAAAAAATCACGATTCGTGTTTTTTGACGAACGTGTTTTTTAAAAGACAATACGTGTCGCCGTCAAAAAAAAACGAATCGTGAAAAAAGATGATGCGTCAATAAAAAACGAATCACCTTCGTGTGAATGAGCACCCTAGCTTGTCCTTATTATTTTTCTGTTCTTGTGTAATTTATATTTTGTGACCATTGTTCATGTTCATGTTACTAACCCTATACGTACTTACAGTGGTGGAAAATCTATGTTGGTTTTATTTTCTATATTTCCCATGCCCACAACATACCAACATACTGTCATACAGATATTAGTTATAACTGTAATGATAAATTCACTCCTACACGACTTTGTTAGCTCTCTATGACACAACAGCTCGCGTCGAGGCGAAGAAAGAAAATCTACGCTTATAAAAGGCGTGAATTTGTTACCTGTTTGAAAAATAGGGAAATTTTCCCTCCACATATCGTAAAGACCATTTTACGGTGATGTGGCCACGGGCTCCATAGCCGTAAATAATCCATTTTCCCATCCATTTTTACATGTATCGCGTAAAGATAAACTTTTATAAACCTTTTGGTTTTTATTTTCAATATAATGTTATAAATATAGGCTGTATAGCTAAAAGTGCATGATTATGTTCGGTTATAACCTGACACCGCAGGTTTATGATTTGACTGATTTTACGCCTTCCGTAGGCTTTATAAATAAAACCAGCCAAGTGTGAGTCGGACTCATGCTCTTGGTGGTTCTATACCACTACACATATCTGTGTTTTTTTTTTAGGTTTATGTACTTTATTTCTGAAATAGAATGATATTCACTTACATGATAAAAACTTATATCTAATTAAGTTAAATTACATAAGGTGACGCAGCGGCTACACAACAAAAATAGGTTAGATAGGTACCGTACCCGAAAAATAACAGTTTTTATTACTTGTTGTTTAACTATAGAGTATGCACTACAATCGTACTACGTTTCACGATTGTATGTGATACCGTTTTTAAGATAGAGCAGGAACAAAAAAGAATGCAAAATTTTTTTTTTTTAGATTTCTTGGATGTTTTTTTTTATTTTACATATGCCATGAGGCCATAAGTGAAACATGTTCAGTGAAAATTTCAACTGGCTACCTATTACGGTTAAAAGTTACAGTTCGTGACAGACAGATGGACGGACGGACAAACAGGCGGCGTAGGCGTAGTAAGGTCCCGTTGGCACCATTTGGGTACTCAAGCCTATTGCCATATTCCAGGCACGATCATAACGGTGCCAGCTTCGTCGCCCCTTATGAATTGCGTGTCCAGCGAATGAGGGGAATTATATTCTTCTTCTTCTTAGCGTTTCGATGATAATCTACGCTGTATCGGCCCAGAACACAGCAACGAGTTCAACACTATCCGTAGCGTCCATTAGTTATTGTGGCGTACAGGTAACAGGGCAGGCGGGGCATGATATTAAGTGCGCCATAGTTTGCGGTAACATTACATTCTTAATCCGTCGATCAAAACTCTTTAAAAAATTAAAATCTACTTTAGCACGCGCACGGCGACCTCGCCGCGTCTTCAGCTCATGATTAATGGCTCATGAATTTGACGACACGTTTGGTGCAGTGGCTAAGCGATTGGCTTCTGCGCTTTGGGTCGTGGGTTCGATTCCCACACGGAACAAAAATTTGTATGGCCTACAGATGGTTGTTTCGGGTCTGGGCGTTTGTTTGTGAGATTTATGTCTGTAAACGCACCCACGATACAAGAGAAATCTTAGTGTGGGGCAACGTTTTTTAAAAAAAAAAAAAAAAAATGGTTCCCACACAAAACTCCGAATTCGCATCACATTGCAAAAATCTGCGAGCTGCATGAAGCCATACCACCATATTTTTCTGCAATGCGACGTCGTATCGCATCGCATCGCAGTTTTGTGTGGGAGCAATAAGGGCTTCGTTTGGGTCCGAAAATACTCAGGCAATCCCGAAAAATGCACACGAGTAAACCGTAACTAATCAAAAATAGCCTTTTGCATCAATATGAACAACAAAAACTAATAAGAAACGAACTCATATAAACAAAATGAATAAAGCTTATAAACTTCACATCTTTTACCGATGTATGTCTTTCCATATACTTCATTATATATTTGTTAAGACATCAGGAGTCTCTAAAAGATCCTTTCTTTTATGTATTCGTAATGTACTTACGATGTCTCTAGAAAGAGCTCAAATCGTAATGTGGTGTATCCCATTGTGAACCATTAAGATTGAAAGATTATTTTATGAATTTTAAACAGGTAAGTGCTCGTTCACACAGAGGTCCGTTTTACAGGTCCACTTTATCGTATATGTTTTTATTCGGCAATGATGTATGTAGTTGTATGAGAGAGTTCACACACATGACAGTATTCCAGATCCAGTCAAAAATACCGATCCGACAAAATATACAGCAGTCCGTTTTACTCTTCCGTTTTATCGTATACGTTTTTATTCGGCAATGGCGTATTTGTATGAGCGAGTTCACACACACAACAGTGTAAAAATACTGATCCGTTTTATCGGATCGAAGACACGGGGGGCGTGGCACGGTGGAACAGTACTGTAAATGCGGTGTGGACATCACCTCCAGTAGCGACGGATCCGTTAAAAACGATCCTGGAAATACGGAAGTTCTGTGTGAATAAACACTTAGACAAAAAGCAGTCGTGTAAGGTAAACTACGATTAAGTTTGTTATGTTTATGTAAACTGACTTTGATTACAACGAAGTTATGTTAAAGAAGTTCAGTAGGGTTACTCTTGTAAATAATTCTGTAGTCCGTCCCAGAATGAGAAGGGTTTATTTAGGCCTTAATTTACCACTTAGTCACTATAATATACACACACCCCCTTACATACACTCACTGACGCAGTCTCACGCCCACATACCCAAATCACACTCACAGACACACAATGAAGTCGCAGCCACACAACACACTCATAGACACACAACACTGTCGCAGACACACAACGCACTCACAGACACACAACGCAGTCGCAGACACACAACGCACTCACAGACTCGCAACGCACTTACATACACACAACGCAGTCGCAGACACACAACGCATTCATACAGCGAAAAAAAACAGATGTTCCCTACATTTATGTTCGCATAACTCGTTAAAATGTAGGGAACAGCAGATTTTTTTTCGCGATTTCCGTTTTGCTCCCATAGTAAAAGTTTTTTATAGTGATGAGTACAATCTCCCATTTCGGTTTGTCGAGTGTTTACAATTTCAACCTGTATAGCATGACGTTCACACTATACGCTATATAGCAAGCCGGTCTGCTATGTATAGCAAGTTATTTGACGGTGATCTGTCGGGCGACGGACGGGGTTGAAGTGAGGCGGGGCGGGGACCGGAGAATCGTACGATATAGCTCTGACAATTGCTCAAGTTCATCGCATCGTACAGCAAGCCCATGCTTCATAGCATAGCGTTGTGTGGACATGTCCATATAAAATATGTGCTGAGCGATATCGTCGCACTATACAATGATTGCCATACATAATAGCGTAGTCGAACTGCGCTTTATAGAGCCCTCTCAGGCGCGCAAGTTCACGATGTAAGATACATAGAATCGAACATCATTGTTCATGAATGGGATTCATAGAATACCGCTAGTAGTTACTAACTCCACTCATCAACAAGGGAAATCGTCATAGTAGCTACAGACACGGGTGAACATTGACAAAGCAGGCTGAATTACAGGGCTAAATCAGCAATTGTTTGCTCTCGAGGTGAGTGCGTAGCTATCATTGTTGGAGCGAGCAGCGTTCAATCAAATTATGGTGACATCGATCCGGTTTGTTGTGCGGCCTACCGTCAGGATTATAACTATGTACAGTCAACAGAAGAGGTGGGTATATAGGCAAACATCGGATGTCAATGCACTACACGCAGGCAATTGTCATTGTAATTGTGCGCGTAATAACTTTTAGTCTGGCCACACATAATATATCTTTTTCTTCTATTTCATTTCTTTTAGTGTAAAATAAAGTACATCTCTATTTTATATTATTACTAGCTGTTCCCGGCATGCGTTGCAATGCCCTTTTTCCTACTTATTACCTACCTACTACCTACCTACTACCTACCTACTACCTACCTACTACCTACCTACTACCTACCTACTACCTACCTACTACCTACCTACTACCTACCTACTACCTACCTACTACCTACCTACTACCTACCTACTACCTACCTACTACCTACCTACTACCTACCTACTACCTACCTACTACCTACCTACTACCTACCTACTACCTACCTACTACCTACCTACTACCTACCTACTACCTACCTACTACCTACCTACTACCTACCTACTACCTACCTACTACCTACCTACTACCTACCTACTACCTACCTACTACCTACCTACTACCTACCTACTACCTACCTACTACCTACCTACTACCTACCTACTACCTACCTACTACCTACCTACTACCTACCTACTACCTACCTACTACCTACCTACTACCTAAACAGATTAAGAATATGGATATACTGATATAATTTTTTTTTTTTTAAATATCAAAATGTCGAACGGGATAAAAAGTATCCTATGTCCTTCTCCTGGCTCTAAACTACCTCCCTGCCAATTTTCAGCTAAATCGGTTCAGCCGTTCTTGAGTTATAAGTGAAGTAACTAACACGACTTTCTTTTATATATATAGATTAATGTTTCTTGTTTGTTTTGTGTACAATAAAGAGTATTGTATTATATAAAGTATATCTATCTATCAGAAAATTTCTGACCAGCACCGGAAGGCACTCTGCTCGTACATTTTGTACTAGATCCCGCATACTCAGAATTTGCCGAATCCAGCCCACCACCTGCAGGCTCTTGTCTGAAATGTATACACAGAGGGCCTTCACGCAGGTGTCGGAAATTTTCTGGCAGAAATGGCTTATAGGTATATATTGTGCGGTCGGGTATATACGTAACAAATGCACTTGTCAGGGTATGTAGAATTGTAATAAGTAAAGCTTTTTATATTATATTACTTACGAATATTGTATTTCTTGTTTAGAAGTGCTTTAAATCATCATCTGCCTAGCCTTTTCCCAACTATGTTGGGGTCGGCTCCCAGTCGAGTTTAGAAGTGCTTTAAATAAAATATATAAAAAGCTTTAATTATTACAATTCTACATACCCTGACACACTCAACACATGCATAACTCTGTTAAAATATAAAACACAAATCTAATTAGTTGCCTGTATACTTATCTCTTTGGTTGACTGTACGTTGTTTATAAATTTTTTCGGTAGCTAGTTTTTATTTTAATTAACAACTGTCCAGTGTCGTTTCGCAGCGACAAATTAAATTAACTAAACCTTTTCTAGGAATTAATTAAGACAAGCGTATGGGGCGCGCGCCCTGTACGCTGCGAACACGACAAAATGTTCACATTTTTGCTGTAACTTTTGATCTGTCAACAAGCTTATTACTGTTTCTTTTAACTTTATTATTGATGCAGAGGAAATTACAAGGAAAAATAATAAAAAGTGGCGCTCGACGGACGTCGAGGGCTTGATGTAACCCGTTGCATAGATATTCATACAATTTTAATAAGCGCCCGAAATGCAGCGTACTCTTCGCGCGCCCCGGGCTCCTTTATAACTAGTTCCTTAGACTAGGGCTAAAACGATAGCCCAGTGAAGTTTTGTATAACTATGACAGGAATTAATTTGGTAAACCTAGAACTAACAAAGTTGCACAATTCGTTCTTACAGTAAAACTAACTACACTTTGACCAAACTAGAAATATAACGCGACGTCTTACGTAGGCGGTTTAAAGCGACGCGAATTGCGAAGCGATGCGATGCGGTGACACGCAATGCGGTGCGAAGCGGCGGCTTTGTCCTACGAGCTCGCGGACCGCTCGCCGCGCGCCGCCATCATTCAGTAGCACTGTACGGCACCGCATCCTGTTCACGTGAAAATATCAAGCCAACTGACAGCGTTCGCTTCAATCCGCGCCGCGCCGTACCGCACTCTACGTGCGTTTGGTCACATAGGCCACTTCAATAGGTATCAACTGTTTGTTGTTTTCGCGTTGCGCCGCGCCGCTTCGCGTCGCTTGTAGATCGCTCACGTAGGATGACGCGGGGTGGATAAAAGCATCTACCAAAGTTGATTTCAATATACTGGAGGCAAATACACAGCATGCAGTAACACTCAGGTCCCTAAAAACGGCCAGAATTTAAAGGATATACCTCTGTACCAACTGCACGCAAAAGTGAATACAATTTGATTTAGGCTCGATACTTTGCTTCGACGGATTGTTTCGGCGGATTTTTTTCATTAAACTTCAGATGGCAATCAATTGTTTTATAATAATAATAATCATTTAATTCAGACCAGGTCCATATTTTGTTAATAACAATTTACTTAAAAAACGAATGTTAGGAATAATAATAATTAAATTACGGTATGAAGCCGCACCCACCTTTACACCTTTATACAACGTGTTACAAAAATACTCCTAATGCCGAAGGGAGACTAAAAGGTCCCTTGTAAAGAGTCTATTGGCAATATTTTAAAATTAAAGTAAGACACAAAAATTTGGACTAATCATAAATGAAATCATCACTGAAACGCAACCCTGAAAAAATAAAAGTAAAGAGTAGATTACCCAGAAAGTTATTTACATTCTTACCTAAATTCCTCTGAGAGTTAAATGACAACAACCATAAAAGACTACTTGATTAACATTTTCTTTTTTAAGGGGAATTATGTAACGCGTTGTATAGTATAGCTTCCTTCTTATCTTCTGTAAATGTGTAAACTTCGTAGACTTGCCAGATGCACTATTATACTATTACTCATAATATGCTTTTGTTCATTCTCGCACTCCAGACTTTGTACTTCACTACTTACTAGTCTGTGCTCAAGACTACATTGTTCTCTCTTATCTATCCTAAATCATAGTACTGAATATACTGAAATTGTTAAAGATATTGATTTTAAAAGAGTAACCATGGAGTTTGTTTCCGGCTCTTTGCCATATGAATCGACATATTGGAAGCGTGCACCTATTCAAATTCAAAGTTTTTTATTTCGAATAGGCACAGTATACATGCACTTGAGAAACGTCTCGGCAATTTAATTACACGGTTTCAAAAAGTAGGTTCTATGGAGAAGAGCCGGCAAGAAACTTCATGAACATTTTTTTTTACATTTTTTTGTACGATCTGGTATTATTACAGTATGGTGCTTAATATTAAAATTGTGTGAGAACAAAGCAGGTTAGTGTAAAATAAATATTAAAAAAAAAATGATAGAGATGATAAGTATCAGCAAAATGAGGCTCGACCATAATAATAAGGGAACCTAACACTGTAATCAGCAATTAAACTCAAAATTCGACTTTACATAACCGCCTGTAATGGTCAATGAAAAAAAAAATGATTTTGCTTGAGAGTCGTTATAACAATGAGACTGAGTTCCATACGATTTATTGCCTTCAATTCTGCCAGCAAATTCACTTTTCGAAATTAATTCAATAAATGGTTGTCCAAGTTCTTACATGTCTTCTATGATTAATAGCGTCCAGTCATTTTTTGGACGGTGTCCTACATAACGTCTGATAAAAAGAGGTCTACGCGCGACCTTGATAAGGATCCTTCGTCATATAACAGATTACAAGAAATTTCAGTGACATAATATATTAACCTTTTCGCGAGGACACTTAAGCGACATCTTACGTAGGCGGTTTAAAGCGACGCGAATTGCGAAGCGATGCGATGCGGTGTGAAGCGGCGGCTTTGTCCTAAGAGCTCGCGGACCGCTCGCCGCGCGCCGCCGTCATTCAATAGCACTGTACGGCACCGCATCCAGTTCGAGTGAAAATATCAAGCCAGCTGACAGCGTTCGCTTCGCGCCGCGCCGCGCCGCACCGCACTCCACGTGCGTTTGGTCACGTAGGACACTTCAATAGGCATCTACTGTTTGTTGTTTTCGCGTCGCGCCGCGCCGCTTTGCGTCGCTTGTAGATCGCTCACGAAGGATGACGCGTTACATAAGTATAAGGCTGAAGACATACTGAGGGTATCTTATGCCGCTCATGTTACGTTGCGTTACGCGTATGCATCGCGCTACAAACGAAATCTCACCATATTTATGATTATTTACGGTTTACTCACGTGCATTTTTCGGGATTGCCCGACTAGTTTCGGACGCAAACAAGAAAGAAGAGAAGAAGAGAAAGAAGAGTAAGAAGCTTCTATGAGTAAAATACGTGTCAATCCTCATAAGCACATCCCTTGGAAAAATAAACACAGGGGTGAGATTTGAAAGTCATCCTATGATTTTCAAATCTCACCCCATCTTTTTTCATGGTCGTTGGAAGGGGTAACTAAGGGGGTGTAATCAAGAGAGGTTGAGAAATAGGATCCACTTTTATAATGAATACGTCATATTGTAAAAATTTCAAGTCCGGATATAGAAGTGATGCTAAAAAAGTCATTCTATCTTCAATGATGGCGGTTTTTCGTCTAATTATTTCAGAAAAACAGTTTAAATTACTTACAAAATTGTGTAAGAGCGGTTACGCACTGCATCCGATCTGAATCCGTGAAAATACGTTCCGAAGTAGTCATAGAACTATTTGTATGGTAGTTTACGCATTGGATCCGACTTCCGTCATCCGATTTCTCTCCGTCATCTGTGAGTCTCTAATTCGGAAGAAATATTGTCGGACCGAAGTAGCCGTAGTACTGTTGGTATGTACGCTTTCGCATTACCTCGGATTCAAATCAGGACATATTCCAAACATGGCCCCTGAATTGCTTGATCAGAGATCGGATTAGTGCGTAAGCAATATCCGAATGTGGTCCTAGATTTTAAGACTCTAGTAGAGAGTCGAGATTCTAAGAATTCGGATCGGATGCAGTGCAAAAATCAATATCAGAATTCGGTCCGAGTTTTTTATGTTCATATTTTCACGGATCCAGATCGGATATAGTGCGTAACCGCTGTAAATGTAAAGGACTTTTAAAATTATTAAATTACATAACATAACATTACGCTTGTATTCCCCTAAGGGTAGGGCAGAGGTGTATAGTACACCCTCATTTTGCTGTTCTGTTTAAGTCCCATTTAATAGAGGGCGAGCCTTTTGCCATCATTCGGGCACAAATGCAGACTCCGTGCTGCTACTGAGAAATTCCACACGGAAAACCCAATAACACTTTGCCCGACCTGAGGATCGAACCCAGGATCCCGCGCTCAGCCAGCAGTTGCGCTTACGACCGCTAGACCAACGAGGCAGTATGTTATTAAATTAAGAAACTTTTAGAGCTCAAACACACCACGTTTTTTTCAGGCGCCGTCGACGCGCGTTTCGCTATCGCACGTTGCCGGCGCTGCTAAACTTGAAATAGGCAGATTACTTGCGATTGCATCGCTGCAAACTCACGAGAGACGTGCTACAGACGCGCGTGAGCAACTCTCGTTGGATTAAAACGCGTTGTATGTATGTGTTTGCAGCTAAAGAGACGCGCTGTGCTAGCGCGTCTGTATCGATGTAACTCCGCGCTACGAGCGCGTCGACAGCTCGCGAAAAAGTCGTCGTCTGCATACTACAATTTTATGAATGTGTGAATAGGTAAATTGGTTGCGATAACATCGCGTTTGCAGCGCGTTATAGTTGCGTGAGACGCGCGTCGACACCGCCTGAAAAAAACGTGGTGTGTAAGGGTCCTTAGTATACTATAAATGAATAATGATTGTTATTTCTAAATTCACATGAGAAAACAAAACGCGAAGTTCTACATTTAATTTGAATATTCACTAAAATAACGAACCAAAATTAAATTACGCAAAAAACCTTTGTACGCTCTTCCTTTTTAAACCAACAAATTCTAACACTAAGCTTGCTGTTACGTAACCCGTTAAAAGTCATGAATCAAAACATTTTATCATGGCGGACCCATTGCGGGTACGGATTAAAGATTTGGCCAGCGGCCAAGCAACGTATGTGAATTAATATACCGCCGGTCTATTGTGTCCGGGTAATGTAATATGACTGAAAAATTAATGTTGCTTACGTTTGCTTGAAGTTTTTTTGGGAGAGAGACGGTTCTACGAAAGTTGGGTGACAGTTTTTGTTTTGGCGGTTTGTTTGTTCTTTAAGACGTTGGCATGTTTAATAGATTTATAGTTAACATCTGTGGTAGCCTATAAATCGCGGGCCCGCGGTGCCCGAAAGATTTTAACCTTCGATTCCGATGCCTAATTGGAGAAGAAAAGCTAGGATATAGTTTGTTGAATAAAGCTTAATTTTCGAAATATTCATTACTTACGGAAATTCACAAATCGAAAATTATCTATGTAAGAAGTCCTATGAACGCGGCGTTGCAACTTTTACCATACCATACCCTCTTGCCGTATGTCTTATTTGTCGGGGAGGGTTGTGAATTGAGAAGTTTCTTATCCACTCACACGATAATTTATAAATGTTGCCAGTTCAAACTAAGTTATTGTTTAAAAGGAAGTACTAAAGTTAATTATTTTATTTAGGACCGAAAAACAAAAAAAAAATGTCTGAATTGGACTTTTCACACATACTATCTAGTTGATACATTTGACTCATAATAGTCATAATACCATCAGAAAGGCGTTTTTAAAATCTTTCGGTGTATAAATTGGAATAGAAAAAATAAAAGGAAGTGTATCATAATTGTTATATCAGTGTGTTTAGTTGTTATCTCAGTTTAGCGACACTAGTTTCCTTACTAAGAAAGTATAAGGGCACTTCCACTTGAGTAAATTAAAACTACATACATATATGCACGCTTGTAGTTTCCGACGGGTAAGTAGAGTTGTTCTCCTATTACAGGAGTCTGTACATCCACGTTTTGCCTCTTGTATTAAGCGCCATGTAGGTGGCGAGCGAAATACCATTTTTCAGGCACAGCTAAAAATATGTTTAAAAAAACGTCCAGAAATCTAATACCTACATAGCAAAATTGTATTACAAAAAACATTAAAATTTACAATTGGTGATCGTATTGCCACTAGGCGGTCTCTAAATAAATTAATGTGTTGGTTTTCGGTTCGCGTTCAGTGATCATTTATTATATATCAAGTAAAATTATATTTATTAGTTTAAAATACACAGGAAAATCAACGAAAAACTGACCCGAGAATAATATTATCATGTTTCTTCTACAATTAAGAAACTCATCAACTAAAATGGGTACTATTTTGTGTGAAATTGGTATTGTGAGTACAATTTACGTTTTAGTTCCTGCCTGCCAAGATAACGTGGGCGTACTGTTGCTTATTTCGTATCGAACTTGGCTGGCACACAGCCGCTTGCTCTATGGCGATCACAAATGAAAAACTGTAAATTTTCGTACCCTATCGACTGTGGAATTGGCTGAGCTTCCTGAAACAAACGAAACATTATCTTCTGCAATATCTACAAATGCAGCGAGTTTAAATATGAGAAAAATAAATACGTACTAAATTATTTTAACAACTTCCCTGTCCCCATTCAAGGAATTTTGTGAATACCCCACGCCCACTGGTTTTTTGTTCTGATGAGTTATATAACATTCATATACTGGGTGTAAACGAATTCGTGTAATTACTTCAAACCGCGTGATCTACTGGTGACACAGATGCACCCTAAATGGGTATTTCATAAAATCAACTGAAAAAACATTGAAAAATAAATCTTGGTTTTCTATTTCTGAGTCATTTTGAGCTCCAAGTTAACTGACTGCAAAAAGCAATATCGCGTTAGTCGTACCCGCCAGTCGTGTCGCCGTGCTTTCATTAATTTATGCGTGACATCGAAATGTTCACTGAAATGAAAAGTTTATTTGCAAAAAAAAACTTATTTTTTACTGATTCCATAATAAGTGATTTAAATATGATCAATTACCGCTATCGCATGAAAAAAAAGATTTATATTTTTTATTTTTAATCAAGCTAAATCCCGTGCGGGGCCAATCTACACCAGTAGTAGATCATGTGGTTTTAAGGAATTACACGAATTCGTTTACACCCTGTATACCATAAATATTTTAGCCAAAAATCGCGAAATTTTCTTTTATTTTAGATTAGAGTTTTTTTCTCTTTTTCAATGTCAGTTAAAAAATCTATTTACACGAAAATAAAACTCTGAATCAAAACGATATATTTTCTAGATGAAGTAATATTACGTTTCGACATTGTATTTTGACAATTGAAGACCAAATTGATAGCTTCCATTCGCGCTATTTCACGGTCATCTAGCTTCCTAGCTCTCTCTGTAATCTAATAAACGGCTAGCCATTTCAGTTACAATTTTAGGCCCCGCTAATTTCTCAGGGGAAAATGGTTGGCCGACGTTCATTACAATTCTTTATTGTAGTACTGTTGTTTATCCAAACGTTTTCTCTGAGATCTATAACTGTTGTAGTTAGGGTTACGAAATGACTAACTGAAAAATGCTGATAACAAAACGTGATTTTCATAAAAATTGTTGACATTTTTGTTGCAACCAATGTTTTACTGTAGCTTAGTTCACACGTGTTACTAAAAACCGGCAAAGTGTGAGTCGGACTCGCGCAAAAAGGGTTCCGTACCATTATCTATAAAAACGGCAAAAATGTCTGTTGTATAGGAGCCCCCTTAAATATTTATTTTATTCTGTTTTTAGTATTTGTTGTTATAGCGGCAACAGAAATACATCATCTGTGAACATTTCAACTGTCTTACTATCACGGTTCATGAGATACAGCCTGGTGGCAGACGGACAGCGGAGTCATAGTAATAGCACAGTGTACCTACTTACTACATATAGTGGGTCAACGCCCATACATTTGACAGGTCCTATGAAATGTCAATATTATGTTGGAGCGGAGGTTATGTCCCAAGTATACAGTATGGCTACTCGGGACGTAACCTCCGCCCCCTTCACCCCGTAACCCCCCGCACGATTGCTCTGCGAGAATGTTCTATATTGACCGACTGTGAGGAGTAAGATATAGGTAGACTGTGGTAACAGGGTCCCGTTTTACCCTTTGGGTACGGAACCCTAACAAGCCAAGTGAAAGTCAAATTCGCGCTCTAAGGTACCAACACTAGTTTAACTTCTTTTTTATTATATAATATTTAACTATAAAGTATGCACAACAATCGTACTAATTTTCACGTTTGTATGTATTACCGCTTTTAAGATAGAGCAGCAGTAAAAAACGCTGGCAAAATGAATTTTTTTCAAAGTTTCTTGTACCCCCTTTGAAGTTAGACTTTTTATCATTCTTATACTAGAGATCACTCGCGGCTTCGCCCGCGTGGTTGTCGTTTATCGCGTATTCCGTATTTTTCGGGATAATATAATTCGATCATGATTCGAAAGACACGTGGAACCATCTATTAACGATATTGTTGTTTTCCTCAGGATTCGTTACTTTTTTCGGGATGAAAGGTACTCTATGTCCGTTTGTGTACACCTGAAAACGTACATGCAAAATTTCAGGACGGTCGGTTCAGTGGTTTAGGCGTGAAGAGGTAACAAACAAAACTTACTTTCGTATTTATAATATTAGTTAGGATTTGCCAAGATAGAAGCCACAGTAACAAATATTCTGTAAAAATTGCAACTATCTACCTATTGCGGTTAAAAATGTACAGCCCTATAACTGACAGACGGACGGACAGACAGCGTAGGCTTAGTAACTGAGTCCCTTGGCAGCCTTTGCGTACGGAATCCTAAAAAAGTACTATGATGTCGAATGTATAACAATAAAATATGTTATACAGACACCAGCACATAAAGCTACTACAATCTGTCTTTCTTCAATAGATTTTCATCTTTATCGCAAAAGCATTAGGTTCAAGGTTGATTGGGAAAATTGTAGTTTTGTGTGGCTTGATGTGCTAGCGTTTGTACTATCTACAAGGAAAAGCTAAAAGTTTTACAAGCAAGTTTTATCCTTAATGACAGCAAGAACAAATTGATGATGTTTGTTCTTACTGCCTGATCCTTCAGCGGATAATTGTAGGAAAATAAACATCAAATAATTAGACAAAGAAAGCAAAACAAAAATAGCGCTATTGTAAGTTTTTTTTTTTCTATTGGACTGCTATAGGTGGTCCTAGGGGACCCTTCCTACGTAACCGAGCAGTTATTGGCGAGACCCGAAGGGTCTCCAGCCAATGGGGGGGAAGTAAAATACTTAACCTAAGTTAACTACTTGTACTACACTAACATCATGACTACCTGCAACAACAGCACTAAGGGCGACCCCTAGTGGGACTCGGACCTCGGCTTAGGGCGTTGCTGGCGTGGACATAGGGGGGGAGACAGCTTGATGAGGGCTGAATTATCGGTGTGAGCTATTGTAAGCTAAACAAGCAATTCATTTAAGGTGCTTTTCCACCAGAGATGTGCTATGCAACGTTGCTATGGATGCGTTTGATATTCACAAATCATATTCATCGGTCTACATAGCATAGCACTGGTGGAAACTGATTCAACTACGCTACGTGTTTTATATGGAAGGATGCGTGCTATGGATGGTCGCGAGTGGTGTAGCTATGTGCAGAGCAGTGTACCTACAGTAGGCGCGCTTATGTCACCGAGCACATCTTACTCGCTTCGCTACATAGCTTAGCATCAGTGGAAACAGTCACATAGTTTCGTAGCTTAGCTTTTACATTCTCGCAGCATATATATAGCTGCATAGCACATCTCTGGTGGAAAGGCACCCTTAGTGTTTGTTTTATTAAATAACTGTATGTAATTCTAAAACAACATTTACTACTTGTAAAAGGAATGCGTGGTCATATTTAATGGGGTAGTTTGGACTCTTATTCAGAGCAATATGTGATAGGTCAATAAAAAAAACCGAAAACTTTTTGTTGACTCTCCATACAAATAACACCAGATCAAGTCAATTTGTATGGAGAGTTGAATAGTTTTTATTTTTTTAAGTTTGTATTATTTACATGTAAGGCCAATTTTAAAAAGTATAAATACTTTATGCACTTCCAACATTTTTTCCAGCATTTTGACCTACGTACAATGATAGCTTGTTCGAGAGCGAGTGAGGTCACAGACGATAATTGGCGCCTTTTGTACGTCATTGGTATAAGGTCCAACCTACAGTTTTTTTTGTTCATAGTTTTTCGTGGCATCATTTGTCCTATCGTGAATATACAAGGTTAGTCGGAAAGGGGGTACAGACCACTTAAAGTATCACTGAAGACGGTTTTAAAGCAAAATTCGATATTTTTATTTCCTTGTTAAATCATTTTTATTTTAGTTTTTTCTAAAATTCTTCATCCCTACTTTAGTTACGAATTCAGAAAATAGAGCTTCTAACGTGTGACCCCAAATATGACCTAAAATGTAAATACAGCTGATCATAGCTGAGGATAGACGGATTTTAGCATATCTTTTATGTAATTTTGGAAGAGCTGTTTCTCTTAAGCTGTGGAGAAACTTGGTGTGGTGTTCCTCCAAACAAAGGGAGGATCCTCCAACCAGGCGGAGTCTTGTGCCTGGCGGGCTACTGCCCAACGGTTGATGTTGGGAGGTTGTATATATACTATCTGCGTGTTAAATCTTGATTGCGCGATGTAGGATAGTTCGCATGTGGCGAGATAGATGCCGCCACAAAACTATTGACTTTTGGGGAAAGTAGTAGAACAAAAGTTACTCATAATTATTATTATGGGTATTTTAACACCCTTTCGGATTAGTACCCCCTTTCGGACTAACCTTGTAGAAGCCTCATAGGTACTTACATCCTTATATGTCGACATCAGGTCAATTTGCTGTATGACTGAGAAATCATGAATGCTATAATTAGTTCCAACGCGCTGCATTATCATTATCCAGCCACCTAATTTACCCATTTTACAGGCCAGTGCTCATTTATCAATACGCAATTAATTCCTGGTACATACAATAATTAACGTCCCGGAAATTGCAGGGTGTATCAGAATTCGTGTTATTCGTGTAATTCCTTGAAACCTCGTGATCTGCTAGTGACACAGATTGACCTTGCACGGATTTTTTTAAGATTCAATAATTGAAATCTTCAAGTGTGAGTCGAGTTAAAAGGAAACGTATGAAAAGTTTTATTTTCATTTACTTGGAACCGCACAATTAAGTTTGTTTATATAGGATTGTTGCTGATTTCTAAAAAACTGTTTTATTTTTAGGGTTCCGTACCCAAAGGGTAAAACGGGACCCTATTACTAAGACTCCGCTGTCCGTCCGTCTGTCACCAGGCTGTATCTCATGAACCGTGATAGTCAGACAGTCGAAATTTTCACAGATGATGTATTTCTGTTGCCGCTGTAACAACAAATACTAAAAAAACAGAATAAAATAAATATTTAAGGGGGTCCTGATACAACAAACGTGATTTTTTTGCCTTTTTATAGATAATGGTACGGAACTTTCCGTGCACCGTCGAGTCCGACTCGCACTTGGCCGGTTTTTTTCCTGTTATATTTACATAAACCTCCATCTACCCGATTTTTTCCAGAATTGATGCTTTGAAAACTTCGGTGATTTCTCATCATAAGTCAAAAACTATGCAGCATTAATGAAAATTAAAATATATTTCATAATGTGCAAATGAGGACCTTTCATAATGATACCACACTTGACCTGGTACACCATTTAAAAAAAAACTTTTTTTTTTAATATTTTACTTTATTAAGTCGTTTAGATGCGGTCCCATTTTTTTTTCTCTAGGCGATTTCCTCATGTACCTATACCCTTCGCCCGGGGAGGCAAATGAAAAAAGCCCGCCCTTCACCGCTTCCTAGTGTTTATGCTGTGAAGAAGAAACGGCGCGGCGCAACAAACTCCCCAGCAACGCAGTCTTCTTCTACCTGCCCTTATCCCAAGTTACTTAGGGTTAGCGCATAATGTCTTCTTCTTCCATTTTTCCCTATTATCCGTCCCGCTATCATTTACTCACTTTTCATTCATATCATCACTCACACAATCCATCCATCTTTTCTTTGGTCAACATTTATATTAGATAGATAGATAGAATATACTTTATTGTACACCAAAATTATAATACAACTCTTATACAATAACATACATTGAAGGGTACAATGGCGGTCTTATCGCTGAGAGCGATATCTACCAGACAACCTTTGGATGAACAGGAAGACAATGAATAAGATAGGGGGGGTAGTCCGTGGTGTACTGCTGCAAAATATATACTACACACAATACATAGACATAATACTTACATTTAAAATTATATATGTATATAGATATTGTATATATGTTTTATAATAATATGTGACAGGGAAAAACAAGGTAGATTGATGATGAGGTACTGGTATCATAAGGAATTAGAAACGTGTTGAGAGAAGAAATGGTCTTTAACTAATTTTTTAAAAGAATCCAATGACTGAGCTTGTCTTACTGGCATCGGCAACGCATTCCACAAACGTACAGCCTGGACTGTGAAGGATTTGTCATAGAATTTGGTAGAATGCGAGGGCATCGAAAATTATATATATTCATCACTTTCTAAGTCACATGCTTTTAGTTTCGTCCATGCTTTCGTCCAAGTGGTGCCGGGCGTAAAGAATAGCACTACCCCATATCTTCGTGACGTAAAAGGCGACTAAGGGATTCACTAGAGGATAGGCAGCAGCGTTCTCTGAGTACTTTAACAACCATACTGCGATCGCCAACCCGCGTGCCAAGCGTGGCGAATGGCAAACCCCCCTCTTTTGGGGGAGGCCTATGTCCAGCAGTGGACGTCTTTCGGCTGAATGATGATGATGATGATGATGATGCTTTTAGTTCCTCCTCATCACATGCCCATACCAAGATAATCGGTTCCCTTTCAACTTTTCTGCGACTCCCCAGCAACACAGTACTATCTTAATATGATATATCTACGTACGGGAGGATGGACGGATGGCTGTAACAAGATTATAAAGGTTTCTTGAAAATATCCATTTTACGATCCTGCAGATAATCGTAAAAGTCATTATCTATCTTAGAGAAATGTTGTATCAAAAATTACAAAATTCGGATATATTGTAGACGGATAACATTGACCAGGCTTGACGTTGTCATCTTTTGAAATATTGAGGGGAACTTAGGTAATATTTTACGGTATTTTTATAGACATTCACTTTTTATGATCAGTTACGGTTTACTCACGTGCATTTTTGGGGATTGCCCGACTAGCTGCTTGTTCAGTTCATGATTAACGGAGTTTCGCACTCAAACGGGCTCCGTTTGAGTCCGAAACTAGTCGGGCAATCCTGAAAAAATGAACGTGAGTAAACCGTAACTAATCGTAAATATGAAGGTATTCAATTGTTAATAAAGTCTCGAGCGGTATAAATCAAAACAATCAAGATCTGGATTGTTGAAAGTAATCACACATATAAATAACCGCTTCATGCAGTATTATATTACACCACGCGTGGGCAAACTTTGACGACACGTTTGGTGCAGTGGCGAAGCGATTGGCTTCTGCGCTACGGGTCGTGGGTTCGATTGCCACACGGAACAAAAATTTGTATGGCCTACAGATGGTTGTTTCGGGTCTGGGCGTTTGTGTATGTGAGATTTGTGTCTGTAAACGCACCCACGATACAAGAGAAATCTTAGTGTGGGGAAACGTTAGTAAAAACAAAAAAAAAACAAAAAAAACTTTTTTCAACGTGGGCCAGGTAAATGCAAGAAATGGGAATGCCAAGATTTCCTTTACGACTCGGCCAGAACAGACAAAGATGAAACATATCTTATTAAAAAGGGCAAACATTGTAGAATGTATTACAATTACAACATTATGAACTATTCATATCTGAATTTATTCTTCAGTTTCTGAAAACTGAAAAATCTATTTACGCATTTCCCAATCGTACATTCACATAAATATAGTTTTGCTTCATCTTTCAAGGAAATTGATAAAATATTCCCCGCGATACATCCTGAGAACCATCGTAAGAACTGAATACCGAATATATTTATGAAATATCTACATCTGAATTCTGATGCCTCATTTTAGTGAAAATGATTAATGTCGGACCGTTCTCGAATGATCCAAACACTGGTTCTCGATTGCAACGCGATTGAGCTTTACCGATAATTTTATCACCTCTTCAAACCGCAGCTTACGTTATAGGAAAATTCAATTCAAATTGAATTATCGCCGACAGAAATCTAAATTTTAGATTTCTGTGATGTTGCCTTAGTCTAATACCGCGTTTACATTCAGCCATTTCCATTGACACTTGCCCTGCCGTACATATTTCCCCAAATATTGCTGTGGCAACGTCAACGGAAATGAGTGTTTACATTGCCGCTTTATATGTATTTTCAATTCGACTCTGGGCAATGGACAACGTGGAAATGAAATAAATAATAATATCCTTTTAGCAATGATGACAAAGAAGGAAAGCATTTTTGCTAAATAAACTCGAGGAAGCTATCAAACGGCCCGTGAAATCCTTTTTTTTTCGTACATTTGTTGTTTTTTATATAAAACAGTTACAAAACCAAAGTTGTTTTTTTTTTTAATATCCCTTTTATGTCTTATTTTAAAAGGTAAACAAAAACGCACATAAATAATATTTGTTAACCGCAAATAACAAAATAACGTCTAAATATGTTCATAATTTAGGTAAAATTAATAAAAAAACTCGAAAAAAGAAATCGAAATTAAGACGAAAGCAGTCACCTTAATATGAATTTCTTGCCTTCATATATAAATAAATATTAGCCTGTAACTGTCCCACTGCTGGGCAAAGGCCTCTTTTCGTACAGAGAAGGAACGAGCAATGATCACCACGCTTGCTCACTGCGGGTTGGCGATTTCAGACTATTAAAGTCCAGGTTTCCTCACGATGTTTTCCTTCACCGTATGTCAGTGGCGTCTTAGATTAACTAAGAAAGTACATATGAAATTTAAAAAGTCACATTGGTACATGCCTGGGTTTGAACCCGCAACCCGATGCTTAATAAGCGGGTCTGTAACCTCCGGGCCACCACGACATTTTTTCTTCATATATGTTGTGCCGAAATACCAGAACATCATAAACATGAAAGTACTGCATGAACAATACATAAAGCGAGAAGGAAAATGTTTTCTTTTTTCACCTTTGCTATGCATTTAAAAGATAAAAATTCTTGTAAAAGCGCTTATCACGTACGTGTGTCGTCCCCTTACCTGTTATACAGCTCTAAATGCAAATATGGCGCAGGCATGTGAAAATTTATAACGACTTTTATATATCGCAGGAAGGAATTGTAAAGAATGACATACTTTTTGAATCAGAATGCGGAGGAATGACAAGGATTTTCTAATAAGAGAGAATTTTGTTTTTGATACTTAAGTCTTAGAGTTTTTTGTAGTGCAGGTTAGCCTTTGCTTAGTTCTTAATTTAATTATACGTTTATGTTTTCTATTTTTTTTTCAAAATGATTATTTTTCTCTGTTTTTTATTTTACACTTTGTCACAATGTTCTGTTCCACTTCATCACTTTTTATCATCTCAATCTTCACATTTCTCTTATTTACTTTAAAATAAATTATATTCGAAAAATTAACAAAAAATGTACATTTAATAAAAACAATTCAATTCAAACAAAATTAAAAATCAATAAAATTCTAATAAAATCAAAAAATAATTTAATTCGAACAAAATTTAAAAACAATAATCAAAAACAAAAATTAAATTAAAATTACAAATTAAACTTGTGCGAAGCCACCGACAATGCTGTCGACATTACTAAGTTCTAGTCTACACAAGTACGTATTTAGTTAATAATCATAGACACGAAGAAAAAAAAAGTTAATTCACATGGTAAGAGCTACCAATCTGAATAAGGACGTGAGAACGGTCCGCGAATAAATATATACAAGTAGTACGCAGATTTCCCTAAAAATGATGAGAAGTTGCGACCGGCTCGCTCTGGTCCGCCCCGTCAGAACATTTTCATAAGTACGAGTTGTTGGGCCGGGGGAAACATGGCGGAATATAAATTGTTTTCTTTGGCGCTTAATATTTTGTTTGTATAAATGAAAGTTAAAGAGCAGAGTGTAAGAACTTTGTAAGTTAAAGCTGAGATGATAAATGTAAATATTATGAAAAAAACATACAGCGCCTTTATGGTCATAGTTCACAGATTAGAAGCACCATTTCTGAGTTCGTAACTAAAGCAGCGATGAAGACTTTAAAAAAAAGCTAAAAGTATGCATGGAAATAGAATATAACAATTTTACACTTGCTTTGAAACAGTCGTCAGAGAAAGTGGCCCGCGGATTAGTATCATTTTTCCAACTAACCTTGTATAGTACGCCATAGATGATTAGTAATCGTGGTAGTAATGTAAAATGTTTGGTTTTCTTTAAAATAAATCGTGAATACTCCTGTATCATTGGTTTGCACACACAAGTCTTCGCATGCACAAACATTAACCCGGAACATTTATTTTCAGGCCCTACAAATACTTTTTTCCGTGCGGGAACCAAACCCGCGTTGCTTAGCAGAAAAGAGCTCAGTCACTGGGCAAATCATGTCGTCAATAATAAACAACAACTTTCAATTTTTTAACCGACTTCAAAAAGGAGGAGGTTCTCAATTCGGTTGTATTTTTTTTTTATTTTTTGTGTTTGTTACCTCATATCTCCGTCATTTATGAACCGATTTGAAAAAATCTTTTTTTGTTCGAAAGGGTATACTTCCCGATTGGTCCCATTTAAATTTTGTTATGATTAGACCATGAACTTCAGAAATATGGAACGGAACTCCTCATCGGATCAAAGCAAAATTCTCAAATTACTAATATTGCTTTGTTTATATTTGTTGTTGGGAACTGACTACTTGAAAAGAGGAGGGGGTGCGTGTCCCCCCTCCCCACCTTTGGAATGTTTTCATTATATCGTGTAAGGTATCATTTGAAAGGACTTTTTATGCCCGACTACGTCAATGCCAAAAAGAAGAGTTATGAAGGAGGGGGTTAAAATTATGACACTAAAACGTATTAAATAAAAAATAAACTTTAAAAAAAAGTAAAAACCGACTTCAAAGAAATACTAAAAGGAGTAAAATAATTACCATAATATAAAATTAACAGTTTCAGAAGTCGGTGCAACTCTACACTGAAGCAAATAGAAGCCACCGACTTCTGAAACTGTTAATTTTATATTATGGTAATTATTTTACTCCTTTTAGTATTTCTTTGAAGTCGGTTTTTACTTTTTTTTAAAGTTTATTTTTTATTTAACCCAAATTTTCATTCATACGTATAGCCTACATGGCGAAATAGAGGACGACACGTTTGGTGCAGTAGTTAAGCGATTGGCTTCTGCGCCACGGGTCGTGGGTTCGATTCCCACACGGAACAAAAATTTGTATGGTCAACAGATGGTTGTTTCGGGTCTGGGCGTTTGTTTGTGAGATTTGTGTCTGTAAACGCACCCACGATACAAGAGAAATCTTAGTCACTGTTTTAAGCTTTCACGGTTTGTCTCTAAATTTAAAATGTCACTTACGGGATATCTTCCGTGATTATTTATTTGTTTGAGTTCCCGATATTTCGACAATGTTGCAAGCGCCATGATCGCGGGTTGACATCAAACAAATAAATAATCACGGAAGATATCCCGTAAGTGACATTTTAAATTTAGAAATCTTAGTGTGGGGCAACGTTATATATAGAAAAAAAAAAAAAAAACACGTATAGTCTACATGGCGAAATAGAGGACGGATTTGAGAGATTTTTGACGTCTTCCTTCACAAGTAGCGCTGCCATCCACATTCGTACCTTCTAGAACTGTATTACTTACACCTACCGTTAGCAATTCCATAGTAGGAAAAGAAAATGCAATTATGCAAAACCGTGATGAAAAATAAAATTCTCTAAAGAATCTCAACGTAGAATAAAAAGCGGTCAGAAGCAACAAAGAAGTGCCGAGCCCGTAGGGACCTCCATATAATTCCCCCACAATCCTGTTACTGACGTTTTGTTTATATCGCAAAGCAACTTTAAAACCGGCTTTTTAAGACTCGGTTAGCTGCACTCATTAATAAAGTTTTGAATCTCTAGAGGTTATGCTATCCTAGTAACTTTGTTCTGTGCTAGACAGCGATAGAGTTTCGATTGTATAGCTCTGTCTCTCTCTAACGAAGAGATTTACAACTTGATAGTTCCACACTACTCATATTATTATCCGAACTTATTCTTTTTTTAAACACGTAAATTCTCTTCGGGTCGCTGCGAATGCATTCATGAATTTTGATTAAGAAACATTTTTATTCATAAAATTGTTAGTTCGTTTTTACATTTTCTAAATTTGAATTTAGAGCGTGCAGTAGGAAACTGTCGTTGTATTCTCAAAATGTCCACCACTCGAGTTTGCAAATTGTAGAAAGCCCTGAATTCGAAATAATTTAAGTCCTTTTACTAATGTAAATCTCTGAGAAATGCATGTCTAGAGCTGGGCTTTTTTCGGTTTATAACGATGGTAGTAATCATGGATAATAGATTCTCAATAATATCAGTTCTTAATGTATAATTAGCCCATTACAGTTCCACTTTTAGGCACGAGCCTATTTACCTTGCTGGCCTAGTGTGGGCAGGTCTACACACACCATCAAATACTTTTTGGACCTCACACAAGTGTACATGTTTCCTCGTCAACACAAGTGATATTCAATTTCTAATCCACAGATGAATAAGAAAACATAGAGTTGCAGGCCAGGATCGATCTACGACCTTCCAGCAAGGAGGGCATCGTTCCGCTAAGAATCACTACTCTTAGTGAGGCACGCTGTCTCAAATAGGTTTTACTTCAAAGATAAGTTAACCAACCCCAACAAGTTTCCTATAGTCATCGATATTCATAGCGATTGAGTTGCAAAGCCTTCATTAGTTATTCGAGTAGATAGCCTATTAGATTAATCTAGTCTAGAAAGGGTCAGCTTCCAGTCTAACCAGATGCGACTGGATACCAGTATTTTACACGGAGCGACAGCCATCAGACCTCCACAACCCTTTTACTGGGCAATGCCGTTGTCCTAAGGTTAGACCGGTTGTCAGACTTTCGGGCTTTTGACTACCCGTAACGACTGTCATCACAACATAGTATAAAACAAAGTCGCTTCCCGCTGTCTGTCCGTCCCTATGTATGCTTAAGGTACAATTCCGTGCATCGCGACCGATCGCAGCCGCGCGCGGTCTATTGCGTGTGGCAGACGCGCGCGGCTTATGCGTCAATAGTCAGAGTATGAAAATGTATGGCACCACTTCCGAAGTCTGCGACAGACGCGTGCGGCTAACGACAGATTAGTCAGTGTATTATAGACACGACTATTCACGCATTAGCCGCGCGTGTCAGCCGCACGCGAACGATCGCGCGCGGCCACGATCGGCCGCGATGCACGGAATTGTACCATTAGATCTTTAAAACTACGCAACGGATTTTGATGCGGTTTTTTTCAATAGATAGAGTGATTCAAGAAGAAGGTTTATATGTATAAATTGCACCCGTGCGATGCCGGGGCCGGTTGCTAGTAGGTATTATTATGACACCCGGGACCGACTGTTAAACGTGCTCTCCGAGGCATGGAGGGGTCTCGATGTGTTACGAATGGTCACCCATCCACGGACTGACCACGACAAGTGCAGCTTAACATCGCAAATCGTACGACCGGCGCGGTTGTTAATTAGCCACGAGCCCCGATCGTAGTATGTTTATTAGCAGAAAGAAAGACGGTGCTACCCATCCTTTTGACAAAATTAATCACCTTATCGCTTTGTTGGACATATCGTCGCTCGCACGACTAAAAGTCCTATCTCATTTTTTTGCTGATTTGAGCTAGAACCACAACATTTTTCTATTCGTGATTCTTTACATACTTCACCAACCGTCGTATCCGTATGTTATTTGGATCTCAAAATGTAATCATTTTGAATAGCAACGTATCTCTTTTAAATATTATTATGGTAGTAAGAAATGTCGTAACCGCAATACGCTTGTCCTGAACAATTGACATTACGGAGATAGGACCGTTAGTCATGCGAGCGACGATATAACATACTAGCTTTTGCCCGCAACTTCGCTTGCGTGAAATTTAAACCCGCGTTAACCTCCTTTCAGGTGTAGTTTGTTATTACTTACTTTGAAGAGTGTTTATGCCAAATTTCAACTTAAGAGCCCATTTCACCCCTTCAGGTGTGGAATTTCCAAAAACCCTGAAACACGTGTATGTTTATTTCTAACCAAAAGTCAAAATTTTTAATTCCATGCTTCTTACTTCAAAAGTACCAGATTTCTCATACAAACTTTCAACAGTTTTTTCACCCCCTTAGGGGTTAAATTTCGAGAAATCCCTTCTTAGTGGATGCCTACGTCACACAAGAAACCTACTGTCAAAATTTCAGGTTTCTAACCCCAGTGGTTTAGGCTGTGCGTTGATAGATCAGTCAGTCAGTCAGTCAGCTTCTCCTTTTATGTATATAGATTATTATGAGAGATACTCATCATTATCTCCCTGCCGTTATGCCACTCTAGGTGCGGTCAGCACAACATGTATTCCTCTTCAATTCTCCTCTGTCAACCGTCATCTCAGTACTTACTTCTTTCTTACCCATATTATCTTTCACACAATCCGATCAGATACTATACTTTGCAAAAAATTACACAACGTGGTTGTAGCTAAAGGTACAATTCCGTGCATCGCGGCCGATCGCAGCCGCGCGCGATTCATCGCGTGCTACAGACGCGCGCGGCTGATGCGAAAATAGTCAGAGTGAGAAAGTATGGCGCGTCGCGCCGTACGTCTGTCGTTAACCGCACGCGTCTGTCGCAGACTTCGGAAGCGGTGCCATACATTTTCATACTCTGAATATTATCGCATCAGCCGCGCGCGTCTGCCAAACGCGATGGACCGCGCGCGGCTGTGATCGGCCGCGATGCACGGAATTGTACCTTAAAGACAACAATAAAATTGGATTGAAAACACGTACCTAGGTACTTAAAACACGCTTTAGCTCATCCATAACTCATACACGTTACATCACTAACGATACAGAGCAAACTCCAAGCGACACCAACTACCAACAATGCAGTTAGGTGTTAGAACGGTCGATCAACGGCATAGGATACTATGACGTGTCACCGTCACCGGCTCACCGCACTATCTATTATGTGGGCGTTACGACGAGACCGGTGATTGATGCTGCTATGAGGTTATGTTACCCTAGTACATCATAGTGGTTGATGTATGATGGTTTGCGTTTGAGAAGGCTGGATTACAGGAGCACGATTAGATTAAGTAAATTGTATTGATCTTACTCCTTACAGTCGGTCAACGTAGAACATTGTCGCAGAGCAATCGTGCAGGGGGTTGCGGGGTGAAGAGGCGGAGGTTATGTCCCGAGTAGCCATACTGCATACTTGGGACTTAACCTTCGCCCCTACATAATTTTGACATTTCATAGGACCTGTCAAATGTATTGGCGTTGATCCACTGTATGTAGTAAGCAGGTACACTGTGGTTTTACTATACACTAAACCTGAAACTAGTTTATTCAGAATCACCAGGAGAATCGATTGACACCACATTATATTTTTCCTTTTTTTTTTTTCATAAATTTCAATTCTCTTTCAATAGGTTTCTACGCATAACAGTGGACGGGAATAGATACCTTGAGGCTTGAGACGGTCCGCTCGGTCAGTTTCCGTGATTAGACAACCCCTGCATAGCACATCTCAGGCATTTCACACTTTACTAGGAAACTTAACGCGACATAAACTAAGGTGTAAGTAACTTGGAGATTTATTAAAAAAACACACATTCAGGCAGTTCTAATGAAAATCTTATTGGGGTGTCTCGGTTTTTGTATGTACTAAAAATAAAGATGTATACTAGTCAGGGCCATGGCTGCTGTGTGAAAAAGTCCTTGGTTTTTCAGGATTAAAAGTACTCTTTAAAACGGTTGTACACAGCATAGAATATTATTACTATGACTTGTCACCGGCACACTTCACTATGTATTTTGTGGGATGCGGCACTCGTGGAGACCGGAAATTGATGCTACTGTGAGGTTGTGTTACCCTAGTATATCATAGTCGATGATGTATGTCGGTTTGCATTTGAGAACTATGGGATTACAGGAAGAGACTAAACATTAGATTGAGTTAGTGAGGCCGCACATCAGAGATACATTTGCATTACAATAATTGTAGCGCCACATTTGAAACGCGACACATTTATCGCCCCCTTATATTTGTATGTAAACCCGCACATCAAGGACACAGTTGTAGTAGGTGCAGTTTGTGGTGAGACGTTTGCCGCGCCACACGAATTCTAGATCGAACACGTTCGTTTTATGTGGCGCCGTGCTTTACAAAAATGAAAGACAACATTGAATTTTACGTTGAGTTTAATGCAGAGGTTGAAAAAAAACCTATTTTATATACTCACACGCTCACTGCATAGCTACAGATGGATTACAGAAATGATATGGACTAAGATCGGTAAAAATCCAATGAAGGAAGTACCTATACCTAACCTATACAATTTTGATTAAACGGATGAACCCAATAACGTCTATTTTTTCTCATTAATCGTCACATTAAAAAATCGTCGTCATCAGACGATGATGTCGACATTCTGTTGCTAGTGCCATGCTACAACTGTGTTTCCGATGTGCGCATACACGATACATTTGTCGCGGCGTAAATTTTATCGCAATAATTGTGGCGCCCTAAATGTATGTTGCGTGTAGCGTGTGGCGCCGGTGTGCGGCCTCACTTATATTGCACTGCCCACATGACTACTGTAATGTAGCAGACGGCCCCAGGTTCTCCCAAGCTAGGGACACGTTTGCTACACCAGTTGTAAAGAAGGGTGCAGACTAAGGGATCTAATGTAACCCTAGCCGGACGAACAAGAAAACACTTTTCAGGACAACTTCTATAATACAAATAAAAACACTTAAGGTCTCTAATAAACTGCACACCAGAATTTGGGCCTATGTAAATATTTTTTGATGCTTTAGGATTATTGTTTACACCGATCGTACAACAATATTATGATGTGTCACCCGCTCGCCGCACTACCTATTGTGGGTATTACTACGGAGACCGGTAACTGATGCTGCTACGACGTTATGTTACCCTAGTACATCATAGAGTCACGTATGATGGTTTGCGTTTGAGAACTATGGGATGGAGGAGGAGATTATTAGATTGAGTTTAGTAAGCTGTATACGAGTATACTAGTGAAATCCGTGGCTCAATCTTGGTTTTTCAGTAATTTACCTTGGTCGACCAACACAGAATATTATGACGTGTCACCGGCTTGCCGCACTATGTGGGACGCGGCACTTGCGAGGACCGGTGATTGAAGCTGCTACGAAGCTATGCTACCCTAGTACCTCGTGGAGTGATGTATGACGGTTTGCGTTTAAGAACTATGTGCTGTGGAGGAGATAAGGAACATAGATTGTGTTTAAGTAAGTTGAACTGTATACATACTAGTCATGGCCGTGGCTCCACCTATGATTCTTGTTCAGTTAGTCAACCAACAACATAGGATATTATGTAGTATCACACTGGCTTCTTTTATTATTTCTGTTTGACTGCGTGGTCCTTGGGGACCGTTTCTAGGTAACCGGGCAGTTATTGGCGAGACCAGAAGGGTCTCCAACCAATGGTGGGGATGTAAAATACTTAGCCTAAGCTAACTACTTGCTACACTAACATCATGACTACCTGCAACAACAGCACTAAGGACGACCCCTAGTGGGACTCAGATCTCGGCATAGGGCGTTGCTGGCGGGGGGGGGCTTGGGTAGGGAGGGGAGACAGCTTGATGAAGGCTGAATTATCGGTGTGAAATATCACACTGGCTCACCGCACTCTCTATGCACTCTCTATCTCTCTATTATGTGGGACGTGGCACTTGCGGAGACTGATGATTGATGCCGCTACGAGTTTATGTTACCCTAGTACATCATAGTCGATGATGTACGACGGATTGCATTTGAGAACTAGGATTACAGGAGCGGGATTAGGAGGAACATTAGATTGAGTTTGTAGGTTACCCTTTCACCGGGTAAGTCTTTGAAAATCAAGGTTCCGTAAGTAATGTTTACAAGATTTTTCTCAGCTAAAAACAGCTGTCCATAACTTAGTAAATATGCGTCTTCGAAAAAACTTTTCAAAGAGAAGATTTAACGTACCTAAATATATTAAAATCAACCTTACCAAACCAAAAGATCAAAACCCAGTTTCAGTTACGTGACAAGCCAGGCAAGTTGTTAAATCAATTAAAGTGGTCCGGACTGCACGCATCCCTGGCTGTAGGGACTGTGGCTTGACCTAATTGTGGTTTTGCGAAATCCTGCGGGGACAGAGCCGCTTCGGTGACGTAGTGTTGACGTGCCTGTATTTTATGATGTCCTAGTACGCGATCGTGGTCAAAGATTGCTGTTGGTACCGGAATCTTGAAATCAACAACTACTGTTTTGTTGAATTGAGTACATACGGTATCGCTGTCACCTTGAAAGCTTACCTGAAAGTAAAGAAAAGTTTTTATTATTAGCAAACAAACAAGACAAAACATGAAATTAACGCGACTAACACACATGGTACAATTTTGAATCATCTTTTAACATTTTTTTTTTATTTTTTTTAATTAATTGTTTTTATATACTACACAAACGATATTTACATAATTACAAATAAAAGTATATACAAATAACGAAAAATTATCCTAATAAAACTATAAACTAAAATAGGGCATCAAAATATTCCTCCGCATCGCTATCCACTGGTAACGTGCCCAGAACGTCTTTTAACTAATGTTTATACACTAAACATTATTTATTCCAAGCATATTTGGCTAAGGGTCATCGGAGAACTGCTCGCGCGTGCTCGAACATCAAGGGTACGTCCTTCGATGAAGCACACGCAGCTTATCCGCTAAAGCAAAAAATATCTCATCATCATCATCTCCATGCCCTTATCCCACTCTAGATGTGGTCGGCACAACATCTTCCATTCTCCTCTGTCAGCAGTCATCTCATTACTCACTCCTTTTTTACCTATATATCATATTTCACACAATCCACGTACTTTCTTCCTTCTGCATAACATGTCCATACCAAGCTATCCTAATTAATCCTCAACTATCGTTCAACTCTGTTTGAATTGGATAAGAACGATATTTAATTATCAGTGGGCAAATGCTCGAACAGTTCTCCGCTTAATCTGAGCTTACTCTAGTGATACTATGCTTACTTAACTCGTTGCAGTTTATGTTCTAAATAAATCATAATTATAACAATTTTGACCCCTTCACTATCATTAGCAGCTTATTACTGAACGTTTTATTCCGAAATATCGACCATAGGACTGGGAGATAAATAGCACATGACATTAAGACGATTTAGACCCGTATACAGGTGTAAACGAATTCGTGTAGGTAATTCGTTCAAACCGCATGATCTACTGATATCACGAAGATTGACGAAAAACTGGTTTTGTTAAAGATGAAGCAAAAATTATTTTTTATAAAATGTCCTTTTTTTCTGTGTCATTAGTCACTTTAGCGGCACGAGTCAACTGACAGCACGGAGCGATATTTCGCTAGTCTTGCCCGTCAGCTGTTTCGTGTGTGCTTTCACTAATTTATACGTGGCATCGATGTGGGTTATTTCTTTACGAAAAAATTGTTTGCTTATTTTTTTATTGAAATCTTTTATGGTGGTTTAGAAACGATCGCAAATAGCGACAGCAAGTTTTTTTTTAATCTAGCTAAATCCCGTGCGTTGTCTATAGGTACCAGTAATTGATCATGTGGTTTTAAGGAATTACACGCATTATAATATATTAATTAATTGTTAATAGCTCTCATTTGTGAGGCATTTTGATATCACTTGAGTAGCTGATTTAATAAAAAAGAATGTTGCCGAATTCCAAAATTAAGACGACGTTTCATTTTACAAAATATTTTTTTTCATTATATTCCAAGATTCGAATTCGTGTTATTTTCTTTATTAAAATTAATAAGTGCTCTTAAATACATACTTTTACTAATAAGATCTTCAGTCCGCCTTATCTATAATAAAAGTATATACAATTTAAAAAAAATAGCAAGCACTTTGTTCAGGGTCCTCGTGTGTATCTATACGAATTATAACCACTTTTTCATGCAAAAACCCTTAACATTTTTACTAAAGTCCAGAACTCCACGTGACTATTTAAAACGCTTTTTATAGTACAATTGAATTGCCTAACAAAGGCTGAGCGTAACGAACTCTAACGAGTTGACAAAGCTTCACGTTTTACTGTAAACCTACATATATTTAACTTGTGTTTAAGCTATGTATACAATGTACACATGTATACAGTGTTCGAGGTATAATTGTCCAGTATAAACTGATCTCGCATTGTATAGGCTTTCGGTACAATGAGAGGTCAGCTTATACTGGAGACTTGTAGCTTGATTGTAGCCTATACAGCGTGTAACATTATGAAAGTAAACCCTGAAAGTACACACATCAAAAGTGTCTAGGGATCAAGCATTTTATGCGGATTTCTTGAGATTGAGATGTGGCTTTGTAATAAATTTATGATTTTATAAATTTATATGGATCCTTTTTGGTGCATTTCATAATTTGAATCAGGAACTGTGAATCAAATTCGAGTAAAAGATGAAAATCAGCTGTCAATATTTTCCCTATAAAAACATACAACGCATTGAAGACATTATTAGTGCTACTGTTTCCCTACTACTGATTAAAACCAACGTTATTATGGAGCGGCGACGTCATTTAAGCAGGGAAGAAATGCTCAGAGCCGTGGGAATGATAGAAGCTGGTTCCCGGCAACGTACTGTGGCTTTAGCTCTGAATACAAGTCAGAGTGTTATCAGTCGACTTTGGACACGTTACCGAAGCACTGGTACCGTGGCTGAGCGCCATGGAGGACGGTATCGCTGCACCACACGGAGACAAGACCGATACATTCAAATCTTAACTCGAAGAGCTCCAACAATAACCGCAATGAGCCGCCTCCAACAATAGCCGTGAGGCTTCATCACTCTTCAGGGAACTTAATTAGCAACCAAACAGTCAGAAACCGCTTGCATGAAGTGAACCTTCATTCCCGAAGACCGCTACGGGTACCACCTATAGCAATGCACAATCGTAGGATTCGATATCAATGGGCTCTTGGACACAGAAATTGGGCAGAAGAACAATGGCGTTTCGTGTGCTTTTCTGATGAGTCTCGTTTTGGTATGAGACCGGATACAAGACGTATACGACACTGGAGAACCCCTGGACGCCAACAGCGATTAAAATCCTGCCAGGAAGTCCATCCTTATAGTGGTGGAACCATCATGGTATGGGCGGGTATTTGGATCGGCGGAAGAACTGAGTTGATTTGGATCAGAGGCAACCTCAACGCTCAAATTTATGCTGAGACGATTGTATCAGACGTCATCGTTCCTCTACAAGCGCAAATCGGTCCCTTATTTCAGTTAGTGCATGATAATGCACGACCGCACACCGCAAGAGTTGTAAGACAGACTCTCGCCGCAGCTAACATCAATGTCCTGCCCTGGCCTGCTCAGTCGCCAGACTTGAACCCGATTGAGCATGCATGGGATATGCTACAGAGAAGAGCTCTGCCGAATATGGAGGGTATCCAGTCGCAAGAAGACCTTTTTTTGTTGTTGCAACGAACATGGGCGGCCATTCCACAGCGTGATTTGGATGAACTCATTTTGAGTATGCCAAACCGATGTTCTTGTGTTGTTAGTGTTCGCGGTAGAAACACGGATTATTAATTGTTTAAGTTACCCAATAAAATTTTAAAGAAAACTGTTATTTCAGTCTTTTTTTCGAACTTTTGTGTTAGTGGTTCAAATGTCAAAAATCCCTTTATTAGGAAAATGGCAAATTTCTTTATTAATGCAAAGGTGACTTGGTTTATCGTTACTGTGACAAACGAAAACACTTTATTTGATGAATCCTTAAAGAAAATTTTAATTAATATCAATCAGGAGAAAAGTTATTGCAAAAATATATGTTGATCCCTAGACACTTTTGATGTGTGTATTTTGTTAAGAATCGGCTACTGAATCGATTTCAACCATTTTTAATGTGTATTTTTTTAAACATGTTTCTTGCTTATCATTCTTTTAATTGAGATGAATGAAAATTAAAATTTATGTCAATGTCATAAAACTGAATTTTACATGTAGTTTTATTTTATTTTATTTATTGGGGAAAACAAACAGTTACACATTACAGTAAAATATGAAATTAGAAAATTATTGTACGTGGGGATGGACTAGAATATATGTATAACTTCCTCAACGCACGCTAGGAATAGACGCGCGTTGTAAGATTATACAAAACCCGGCACGCTTGGTGGTAGGATCTATACGGTCCGCCTGGCTAGCTACCACCCTCACATTAAAGACCACCGCCAAGCTGTATACTATGTTCCGTCGTGTGTACGTGAGAGCCAGAGGGATATAGGGTAATCCCTCTATAATACAGGATGTAAAAAGACCCATCACATAGCCGAAATCTACGCACTCTGTACATCAAACTAAATTACATTGACCAAAAATAATTGCCGGGAAACGACTTTTATTTTAGGCACAAAAAAAAAACGCTGTTTTTTGTAGCGCGCAATGTAATGCACGTAACCGATTGTGCCTGTGTGTGTTGTGCAGCGGCTACACAGCTGAGCCAAGGTGGTCGTGTGCGTATGATATTCATTGCGTTTCTGTAACATAAAATGCGTAATTTGTTAGGAAAAATAGAAAATTATGATAATGTTTGTTTGGAAGAAAGTTTAGTATTATCACTTAGAAATCGTTTTGGGAAAAACCTAAAAAAAAATGTATACTTTACGTATTCTTGTAAAAATGTCTAATTACGACCTTCAATATCTCCAGAACCAATGATTTCCCAGGTATGGTCTAGAAGAAAAAAATGATCCCAATGATGGGTACAATACGTGGTTTTCGCTATCGTTAAGGGTCTTTTTACACCCGATATGTCTGCTATTTTGGATTCGTGTGCTACATCTTACTCTGTCTGCGCTTACCCTCAGGGTAAAACACGACCAAGTTAAATAATTTTTCAAAAAGTACTTGTACGTCGGTGAGACAGTTTATAATCAAACCATGTTAAAAGCTAACTTTTAACCCTTCACCAACTTTCTATTTATCCACATACATCATTTTCAGTGAGTGAATAAATATTTCAACTCCGAAGGAATCGCTTCAGCGCCTTTTGTACGTAAATGTTTGTTCTCTCTTGAATAAACACGTTCTGCCTAATTCAGGTGTTTCTACGTACGCATGGAGGGAAATATTAAGCTTATTTGTAATATACGAGTATTTTATTCAGATTGTATGAATTTGATTTAAGGAGTAAAGTTTGCTCGAGTTGTTTGCGAAAAAATAGGTAAAAGTGTTGGTAACGTTTTTGATCAATCAGGAAGGACATAGTGGCCTTCTTCCGTGACATTATTAAACATTGACGTTGAATTCATCATCATCATGATCAAATTTTCATTATGATCATGGTCAATTTTCATCATCATTATGATCAATTTCCATCACCATCAAGATCTATTTTCATCATTACCATGATCAATTTCCATCACAGTCATAATCTACTTTTATCATCATCAAGATCAATTTTCATCATCATCAAGATCAATTTTCATCATCATCAAGATCAATTTTCATCACCATCAAGATCAATTTTCATCATTATCAAGATTTATTTTCATTTTCATCATGATCAATTGCCAGACCTATTCAGTGGTGATATGCTTATGCGTACTTTTGTTACCTGTGTCACTTACCTTGTTCATGCTATATTATCATTGTCATAGCATGAGATCATCAACCTCAACTGCTGAAATAGGACCTCCTAATGACCGGTACAATGAAATATGATCATGGGGATTGCAGAATTCTATTAGCAGTCAAAAGAACACTACTGCCCATTTCCTTGGCAATGAATAACACCTTACTCGCCTTTAACGACACATACGGGTAAAGAATGTGTGGCTATTTTAACCGCAATCAATTAAAAACAATCGCTCAACCAGACATGTTTATCTAAAACCCGAAAAAAATATCCGGAAACCTAAATTACACCGTGTAACTGATATGGTGGTGTACCCCGCATAAATGTACTAACAAATTGCTCGCGTCTCCGAAATACCGGGGAAAATAAAAGCGAATAGAGCGTTTTTATTTTGCATTGTTATCCGGGAATTTGTGCAAACATTCTCACGTTACTTATACCCTAGTACTCCAGTGCGAGCGATATTGGGTATTGGGAAATATCTCGCGTTCAAGTTAGGTAACTGAGAACACTTTATTCAGATATTTACGGATGTTCAGCCTAGCAGTTTACCAACTACACTTGGTGGCAAATAAATCGCGCCTCTCCTATTTTCACGTGTCCTGTAGTGTCATTCTGTAAGAAACTCACCTCAATATGGACGGTTAGCTCGATATCCATAATGTCACAGTATGGATAATAGAAGTAAATAACACACAGATAATCGACAGTATAATCAATAACGCTTATTTTTGTTATCCACGCTGTGTCACGACAAGTGTCTAATTGACAGTCGCGATCGAGGTGAGATTCTTACAGAATTGCACTGCTGGTTATTAGTTTTGGTTTCATGGATTACTAGCTTTCGCCCGCAGCTTCGCTTGCGTGAAATTTTGAACCCGTTAAGTGTCGATTTTCCATACAAACTTTCATCCCCTATTTAACTCCCTTAGGGGTTGAATTTCGAAAAATCCCTTCTTGGTGGATGTCTACGTTACAAAAGGAATCTATTGTCAAAATTTCAAGTTTCTAACCCCAGCGGTTTAGGCTGTGTGTTGATAGACCAGTCAGTCAGTCAGTCAGCTTCTCCTTTTATATATATAGATGTACTAAGTTGACAAACAACTACCCTCATTGTAAAGGTTATCAAATAACCTTTTAGGCGATATATGTTTCGAATTGATTTGTTCCATACCAAAAATAATAACAATTACACGTGAAAAATAGAAGTGGCTTGATTTATTTGCTTCCAAGTATGTTGGGGTCACCTTCCAGTTTAACTAGATGCGGCTGAATAATCAGTATTTTACACGGAGCGACTGCTATCAGACCTCCGCAACTCAGTCACTGGTCAATGCCGATATTCTAAGATTAGATCGAATGTCAGCATTTCGAGCTTCTGGCTACCCGTAATGACCGTTCTCTATTGTTTTCTAACTTTTTTATCCATAACCTAGTGCCATTTTTTGTCTTAATTATCATTTGTCCGAATGATAACTTGCCCGAACTTAATGTCACATAATATCACCTGCCATAAAATTGAAATCCCTAAATCCGTTTGTCATATATATTACAATCAATAATATACAAAATACTTAAAACCGGTACTTAAAAGTTATAAGCCCTAAATGTATAAGTGGACGGAGCCCCGCTCAGCGTAACCTAACACGAAGGGGATGACGGTGGCTAAAGTGAGCGTGCAAAGCGAGCGAACGAAGTTCGAACCTAACCTATCCGTGTCGGGGTGTCCTAAAATCGCGAGTCGAGTAGTTCGACTCGCGACCACGCCGCGTGATCAGCTCATGAATAAGGGCTCCGTTTGGGTCCGAAACTAGTCGGGCAATCCCAAAAAATGCACGTGAATAAACCGTAAATAATCATAAATATGAGTCATGTTCGCTCAAAACGTTCAAAAAGTTCGTTTCAAAACTGTTGGTCAGAAGCCAGAAAGTCTGACAACCAGTCTTACCAAAGAGTATCGTATTACCCAGTTATTGGGTTGTGGAGGTCTGATAGGCAGTCGCTCCATGTAAAATACTGATATTCAGCTGCATCCGGTTCGACTGGAAGCCGACCCCAACATAGTTGGGAAAAGGCTAGGCAGATGATGATCCGCTCAAAACGGCCATCGCTCTGCATAATGATGTGACACACGTACAAGACATAGTGCTAGTTTCCAGCGATCGCCCGAATGGTTTCGGACCCAATCATGAGCTAAACTACAGCGAACAGTGAGCTTGCGACGTCGCCACGCAGTCCCGAAACATGCACGTAAATAAAACGTTACCGAATATGAATCTGTCTCATGAAAGTTTTAATATTAAAATCTTATCTTCTTATATATAAAGAAACTGGTACTGACTGACATTTGATTCATCAACGCAGAGCCTAAACCACTAAAGCTGGAAATATGAAATTTGGACAGTAGGTTCCTTACGTGACGAAAACATCCACTAAGAAGGAATTTCTCGAAATTCAACCCCTAAGGGGGTGAAAAGGGTGATTAACGTTTGTATGCAAGTCCGTCATTTTTGAAGTAAGAAGCATGAAATTAAGTATTAAGGTTTCTGGTTAGGAGTAAATGTACACGTGTTTGAGCGTTTTTGGAAATTCAACCCCTAAGGGGGTGAAATAAGTGTTGTAGGTTTGTATGAGAAATCTGGTACTTTTGAAGTAAGAAGCATGAAATTCAATATTTAGGTTACTGGTCAGAAATAAACGTACACGTGTTTCAGGGTTTTTGGAAATTCAACCCCTAAGGGGGTGAAATAAGTGATGTAAGTTTGTATGATAAATCTGGTACTTTTGAAGTAAGAAGCATGAAATTTCACGCAAGCGAAGCTGCGGGCAACAGCTAGTATAAAATAAATGTTGTAAAATATAAACGCTGGTCCTTTATGATGATACAATGTGTAAACGGACACACAAAAACTAATACATTTACGTTTTATTTTATTATTTCGATAAAAGGTAACCAGCATATTCCTTCCTTGGATGCTAGGGATGTCTCTTGTATCTGTATGACATTAAAAAAAAAACATCAATTTATTTTTTTAGTCCAATAATTTTTTTAAGATTTATGCAGTGTTCGAATTAGTTTCTCTGGCATTCTCACAATTATGTAGATTTAGAGAAGAAATTCAATAAAAATTAACTAGGTATATTACTAACACAAAACAGATTTTCAAAATAAACTATGAATTATTAAACAAATAAGCTATTTTCTCGTAGAATCTATATAAATAAAATGAAAAGTCCTGACTGACTGTTCACACCGATAATTCAGCTCTCATCAAGCTGTCTTCCCACCTAAGTCCCCGCCAGCAACGCCCTAAGCCGAGGTCTGAGTCCCAGTAGGGGTCGCCCTTAGTGCTGTTGTTGCAGGTAGTCATGATGTTAGTGTAGTACAAGTAGTTAGCTTAGGTTAAGTATTTTACTTCCCCCCCCATTGGCTGGAGACCCTTCAGGTCTCGCCAATAACTGCCCGGTTACGTAGAAAGGGTCCCCTAGGACGACCTAAAGCAGTCCAAAAGGAAAAAAAAAACCTATCTGACTGACTGACTCATCAACGCCCAGCACAAACCCTTGGACCTAGAAAGCTGAAATTTTGCACTGAGGTTCCCTTTATAATCTGCTCCCCTAAGGGAGTTAAGTAGGGGATGAAAATTTGTATGGAAAATCGTCACATAAAGGGTTCAAAATTTCACGCATGCAAAGCTGCGGGCAAAAGCTAGTATGATACAATAACAGTTCTTATCTTTCATTAATAATAAAACGTAGGCGTGAGAAGAAGGTGATTGCGAGCTGAGTTTTTTGTTTTAATACTCAAGTACTGTAACTATAGACACAATAGATAAACAATGGCACTGACGAACCGGTTCGTCGGTCGGGCCGCTAGCGGTTAAATGAATGCAAAATTAAACGTTTTTCGACAACCCTAACAGGTTGGCACGATATCGTTAAAAGCAATCCGGAAAATTGGTTTATTTACCTTAACGCTCTCAATTTCCATAACAGGAAAATATTCCACGTAAGTGCCTACTTATAGAAATTAGAATATTACATTATAACACAAGACTGGGTCAGGTTCAGATGGCTTTTTTACTTTTGAAAACACAGGTGCAGTGGCTGAGCGATAAGCTTCTGCGCTACGGGTCGTGGGTTCGATTCCCGCACGAAACAAAAATTTGTATGGCTTACAGACAGTTGTTTCGGGTCTGGGTGTTTGTGTATGTGAGATTTGTGTCTGTAAACCCACTCATACAAAAAACAAGAAAGGAGCAACGTTCTTATTAAAAATAAAAAAAAAGCTCAGTTCACTACTATTCCGCTTTATAGTAAAGCATATTGCGTTATAAGCTATAACTAAATAGCATGACGATACGCTATTTCGGAAGCCGGTGTACTAAGTATAGCAAGTTATTGGTCAGTGAAGCGGGGCGGGAACCGGAGAATCGTACGATATAGTTCTGAGAATTACTCAAGTTTATCGCGTACAGCAAGCCAATACTTTATAGCATAACGTTGTAGAACGAGTCCATATATAATGTATTCTGAGCGATATCGCTATGCTATTTGATATTTGCTATAGATTATAGCGTAGTCTGAATTGTCCTTTATATGAACCAGCCTGGAAAGTGGTCACTGGTGCCTATATGTATACAGGGTGTAAACGAATTCATAATCTAATTCTTTCAACCGCGTGATCTACTGGTGACAAAGATTAACCATAAAAAGATTTTGTTTTTAAATAAAAAAACAGTTTTCCAAAAAAAAAAATGTTTTCTGTTTCCGAGTCATTTTAAAGGCCCTAGTTAACTGACTGCAAAGAGCGATATTGTGCTAGTCGTGCCCGCCAGCTGTGTCGCCGTGCTTTCATTCATTTTTGCGTGGCATCGAAATGACATCCGATTCTACCACTTTTTTTTGCAAATTTTATCTTTCTCCATTTTTTTATGGAATCCTTATAAGGTGGGTTAGAAAAACCCACCTACCGATACCGAGAGAAAAAAATAAAATAATTTTAATGTACCTAAATCCCGTGCGGGGTTTTCGACGATTTCCATACCAACATGAGGAAAAGAACAGCGTCAATAATGGTTAGGTTACGCGGGAGCTCCAACGGCATCCTAAAAACATTAATTGATAAGGTAGAAAACCCTTTTATTAAACATATTAAGGGTAGGATTGCACATGCCAACATGAGTCAGGCCACGTGTATATTAGTTTTGTTTGTGTTATGTCGTGTAAAAGTTTACTAACATAGTTTTTTAACCGGTAACGCCCCGCTAACGCCCCGCCGTCGTTCCAGGACGACACCCGCTTCAAGCGACTTTGAACTCTAATTCGGGGTTATAATTAGAGTTCAAAGTCGCTTGAAGCGAGTGTCGTCCTGAGACGACGGCGGGGCGTTACCGGTTAAGTTGTTTTTTACAAATATCTACCTATAGATCGATTATGTAATGATCAGAAATAAAGAATTTATTATTATTAATCTAGAGCAGTAATAGATCATGTAGTTTCAAGGAATTACTCAAATTGGTTTACACCTGTATACCTACATAGCGGATTGCCACTTAGTATCAAGTGTGTTCTCGATCGAGAAGGCACGGTGTAGATGAGGCTTATATAGTATTTTTATTGTCATTTAATTGACCAGTCGTCTAGAAGCGCGCGCTCGGTTTCGTATAGGTTAGGTCAATTTAAAAGCTACTAGAGGTCGCTTGCGGGTTTGCCCGCGTGGATATCGTTTATCGCGTATTCCGCGTTTTTCGGGATAAAAGTAGCCTATGTCCTTCTCTGGGTTGCAGACTATGTCTGTACGTTTCAACGAAATCGGTTCAGTAGTTTAGTCGTAAAGGTAACAGACAGACAGACAGTACTTTCGTATTTATAATATTAGAGGATTAGACTAAGGGGGTATTTCACCAACATATCAATAATGTTGTCCGTAACTATTCACGACATGAGCTAAATGTGACCTAGAAATATTAATTTACGTGTTCAGTAATCTTGTCAATATCACTATAAATATACACCGTGGGCCCGAGGTACCTACCCGAAAGATTTTAACCACGCTTTCTGATGCTGTTAAGAGTCAAATGTTATTTAAAAAAGATGAAAAAAAGAAAAAAAAAATTTTTTGTTTTTCTCTTCCTTATTATTAAGTTAAATTTAGTGCTTCCTTGTAAACAATACCTTAGGTTGAACTGGCAACATTTATAAATCATCGTGTGAGTGGATAAGAAACTTGTCACTTCACAACCCTCCCCGTCAAATAAGACATACAGCGAGAAGGGTATGGTATGTCAAAATTTACAACACCGCGTTCTTGGGACTTGTTACCATAAATATTTTTCGATTTCTGAATTTCATTAAATAGTGAATATTTCGAAAATTAAGCTTTTTTTCAACAAACTAAATATAGCTTTTCGTCTCCAATTAGGCATCGGAATCGAAGGTTAAAATCTTTCGGGTACCTCGAGCTCACGGTGTACAAGAAGGCATTTGAAGAATTCCCATCCTGAAAAAAAAGAGTATTTTATTTATGAAGCGGCTTGCCCTCTTCGGGCCACCTTCAAACCTACAATACCAAAAGGTGTGCTGATTCGTTGCCTACCTTAGAGACAGAGTTGGAAAGTGTCATGTGCCTGTAAATTCGCCAGTACACCCCTTCAAACTGGAACGTAGCAATTTTGCTTGGCAGCAGGTATACGTATGGTGGTAGTATTTCCCCGAAAGAAGTTTTTCATAAAGAGCCATACTACTACCACAGTCTACCTATATCTTACTCCTTACAGTCGGTCAACGTAGAACATTGTCGCAGACCAATCGTGCGGGGGTTGCGGGGTGAAGGAGCGGAGGTTATGTGCCGAGTAGCCATACTGCATACTTGGGACATAACCTCCGCCCCTACATAATTTAGACATTTCATAGGACCTGTCAAATGTATGGGCGTTGACCCACTATATGTAGTAAGTAAGTACACTGTGCTACTACGATGCAATAAACGATTCTTTGGTCACCTTTTGCGATATTTCCGATAAAAACAGCCGTTTGAACTCCCACGCGGTCCATATTGATTATCTGCTACGGCGTAGCAAGCGTAGGCTACGTGACTACGTCGTAGCAATCACACATGAAACAAGGACAATATCCTGTGTGGGGATGGGCTAGAATATAAAACTTATTCACCGCACGCATGTTGTAAGATTCAACAAAACCCACCACGCTTGGTGGTAGGATCTAGGTCCACCTGGCTAGCTACCCCACACACACACCCTTCCGTCGTGTGTATGTGAGAGTCAGAGGAGTATGAGGTGATTCCTCTATATCTATGTTACTTGGATTCGTGTGTTCCATCTTAAGTCCTCTCTCTGTTTACCAGCAGGTGCGACTAGGATCAAACGCGACCAAGTTAAAGATTAAAAAAGCCATCATCACCAAGTTTGGTCGACAAATTGGTGATTTAAAGTTGTTGTTACTAGCAAAAAGATAAGCGATGCTGCCTATCCTCTTCATAACCATTAGTTGCATTAAATAATGCATTATGATTATACAACGTGTAATAGTGGCTTCCCATGGTGCGTGATATCGCGCACCGTGACGCACGAGCTCGCACCGGCGCACCATGGGACGTATGTGGTGCGGTGCGCCGTATCCGCCGCGAGTCGGTAACTTCAAAGGTGCGGTGCGAGTTCTTTTTCACTTGGTATTTTGGAACGAAAAAATAGCTTAGAATCACGCACCCTCATAATGTGGCTTGCCACGGTGCGTGATTTTACGGATGATACCCACACACAGCTAGTGCGCGCTACCACGCACCGGGGAAAGCCAGATCTAGAGAGTTGTTTATATAAAAAACATTTTCGACTCTCAATCAGTTGATGCCATTTGCATGCAGTCGAAAAATCTCCCTCTATATTTCTGTTATTTGGATTCTTGTGCTCCATCTTACGGCCTGTCCACATCTCCAGGTCACGACGTCGTCAACGTGGAACGGTGCGGTGACGTGGCACGGTGCGTTGACGTAACGTGCAAATTTACGGCACCCACCGTATCGTAAAAATGCACGTCAGGATCATTGTTAGATTTATCGTTGACCATGTAGATCCTGAATTTTAATAAGAGAAACAGATATGGTTTTAAAGCATCGGAGCACATAGATGGCGACTAACACGCGGGCGTGGAGAGCGCGGGCGGAGCGCATATACGTGTGCGCTTGCGGCTAGAGGTGGAACGTAATTTGCACGTTACGTCAACGCACCGTGTCACGTTACTGCACCGTTCCACGTTGACGACGTCATGACGTGGAGATGTGGACAGACCCTTAGACCTGTCTGTGCATCAGGTGCGAAGAGGATCTAACGCGATCAAATCAGAGAAAAAAAAGACGGGAAATATAATATTCTTCATCCAGATTCTCAGGGACAGTAATAAAAACAAAGCGTAGCCTTTATCCCACATAAGCGTATAGGTCCCAGGGAAGCGATAAATTCAACTTTTTATGTAAGTGAACTCGCATGAAAAATCTAGTTTATTGTACTTTTAACGTGCATGCAGTATTATTTATTGTTATGAAAACCTACATGGCGCAGTGGTGTATCCGTTTTGGTGTAATTTAATTAATAAAAGCCTGACGGTTATTTTTTATGATTGTACTATCTTACTGTTACTTTTTTATGAGTATTAGAGGTTCTAGTGGACCGATGATCTGGTGAAGATCGCGGGAATCCGCTGGATGCGAGAAGCACAGGTACGGTCGATGTGGCGATACTTGGGGGATGCCTATGTCCAGCAGTGGAAGTCTTTCGGCTGAATGATGATGATGATAATGAGGTCTTAGTAAAAGACCTCGTCTGGGAAAGTAAAACCACCAAATCTATTTCATCCGCTAAGCTACATTGTTGTGTTCCGATTTGAATGGTATGGGGGCCGGTGACATTACAGCAGATTTCCCAACTTTGTCTTTAAGGCTGGGAACGCATTAGCAATGCTCTTGGTGTTGTAGGTATGTAATCACATTCCATCAGGAGCCCAGTTCTACTAACAGAAACTTTTATTTATTGCAATTGAATTGTTCATTCAGTCAGTTTTCGTTCACAAAAACTATCAAGTTGTTTGACAACAAAAACAAAACCAAACATTTTGACAGCTTTCGTAAACGAAAACTGTCTGAATGAACGATTCAATTGCAATTGATAAAAGATTCTGTTAATACTCGTAGAATTGGGCTCCTGGAGGATGAAGACATATGGCCGTTAAAAAAATATGTTAATTTTTTTTATTAAATGCATTATAAAAGTATAGATCGGGTCTACTCGCGTCAAAAACTTTAAGAGGCACAAAATACCTTTTATCCCAAAAGGTATTTTGTGCCTACCTTTGCCCTACCTTTTATCCCAAAAGGTATTTTGTGCCTCTTAAATTTTTTACGCGAGTAGACCCGATCTATACTTTTATAATGTGGACAGATCGCGAAAGTTTAAAAACATTTATGTATTAAATGCGTCGGGGTCCACTAATCCTATGATTTACGAGCGTTATAGGTAAAATTTTCAACTCTTGTATCTTTACCAATAACAATAATGAAGTACAAGCCCAGAGCTTTGCATAGCAGACCCTCTCATAAGTTAGTAGCTATTACAGGTAAAATTAGCTTACGAGTCTATTTATATACCGAGTTTGACAGTAAAAACTGCTACCATTGGTAAGCAAAACGATTTCTTTTTTGGCCAGAGGGACCGAGCATTCAAATATCTGAAATAACTGTTTATAATTTTTTAATGATTTTTTTACCTTAACAGGCGAGGAACCGCTAAGTTAACGGTTATTCAGAAAGAGGGTACTAATCCTCACACTGATAATCAGCCCTCATCAAGCAGTTTCTCCCCCCCCCCCCCAAGCCCCCGCCAGCAACGTCCTAAGCCGAGGTCCGAGTCCCACTAGGGGTCGCACTTAGTGCTGTTGTTGCAGGTAGTCATGATGTTAGTGTAGTACTAGTAGCTTAGGTTAAGTATTTTACTTCCACCCCATTGGCTGGAGACCCTTCAGGTCTCACCAATAACTGCCCGGTTACGTAGAAGGGGTTCCCAAGGATCATTAATAGAAGTCCAACGGAAAAAAAAAAACTAATCCGAAATGGTGTTAAAGTACCCGTAATATTGAATAACTTTCGTTCAACAACTTTTCCTAAAAGTCAATGGTTTAAGAGAAATAGCTGATCAAAGATTCCATAAAAATACGCTAAAATCATTCTATCCTCAACTATGTTCAGCTGTGTTTACATTTTAGGTCAAATTTAGGGTCACGGAATAGAAGCTCCATTTTCCAAAGTAACTAAAGCAGGAATGTAGATTCTTTTAAAAACCAATGTAATATTCATCTTGTATGGAAATAAAAATTACCGAATTTTGAATATTTAACACTTGCTTTAAAACAGTCATCAGTGGTACTTTAAGAGGCCGGCGGACGATGAATTGTCCATACAAACGGAATACCAAAATCATTTTCAGTTTGAGCATATTTCTACCTTATTATGCTGTTATTCGGAACAAGACAGTATTTACCTAGGTTTGTTTTTTTTTTTTTTGACTTGTAACGAATTGTAAACAAATTGAATTTTTAACATTTTTACAGCATAAATAAGACGTTTTCATCTCATCTGTTCTATATTAAAAACGGCAATATTTTTAATATTGTTTATTTCGAAACATGACTTATATAGTTAAGTTACACAATATAAAAAAAAAGTTGTAAAAGCATTGAGTTTTCATTCATCATTTTTGGTATTACGGCACACATTTAAATTAATCACAAATATTCAGCGGCTAGTCGTGCTGTCGCATCAAGCATTGAGCTGGAGGGGGCGCGGGGCGCGGGACAGAACACTTTGGATGTGTTGACGTAGTATAGTAACAAATTTTAATGTAAATGTGTGCATGGGCAGACCAAGGACTTTATATAGAACTGGACCGAGATCTTGGCAATTTATATTATCTAAAATAGACTTTATATGCAAAACATAAGACATAATATGGCTTGGCAAACATTACGGTACACTTGAGATAGCAATAATTGTACCTTGTGTCCCTGTCTAATACACACTGTGTGTTGTCACGTAAATAGAAAATGCATATTCCTAAATTAGTAGAATTTTTGAACTAAATGTACAAATTCATAAACCAACTTTTTTCATCTTAATTTATCCCAAGAGACGCGATACAACTATCGGAACTTTTGTTCGTCAACGATTCGTTTTAAGAGGACTTTTTTTCGTCAACGTAAGGCCAGGAGGCGATTTTCATATAATGTGCTTTTATCTATAGTTTTTTGACAGCTTGACATTAAGTCAACGCATTTATTTCAATTAGACCATATAAAGACACTTTTGATTTATTAGGTATTTATAATAGGAAAAAAAAGAAGTTACTGCCGCGTTCCAAAGTGTAGATTCCTATGGATTAAAACGGGCAGTAAACTACATGGTTACTCTTTTGCATCAAAAAAAAAAATTGGCATTTCGACACATTGTCCATAGAAAAGCTGTCAAAACGTCAAACTCATTCCTTAAATGTATAAAAGTTATCTGACGATTGAAAAATCAGCCCTAAATATTATAAGTTAAACGATTTGATTGGTACCTATAATAAATATTTTATTACTAATTTAACAAAAAAAATCTAGGTATTCTCTCTATCTGACTCGTAATGAAGATAAGAGAACTCGGTTTGGGCTTTTCTATTTAGCTTCTTCTCAATGGTAGTAAAAAAAAATACAAATGCTGATAACCCCATTTGCATTGACGTAAACCGATAATTTGAATTAAAAAAAATTAATAATTGGATTTATTACACAATTAATTTGGAATTTGCGTTGTAAATGCTTGCAAAAGCGAATATTACCCGGACTGTGGAATATCTTTTCACAGAAAGGGTTTTTCATTACTTGAATTTTCTTACCGTTAGGGTGACCATGATACTTCTAGTAGCAGTACATACAAAATCTAAATGTCTAATAAGGGATTATTTTTCAAAGATTTTTATTATTGTAACTCTAAGACCGCAATGATACTCATTTTCAAATTTAAATCAAGGCATTGATACATTATTTAATAGCTCTAAAAAGCAAAAGTTTCACGTTCAAAAGACCTTTGTGTGTGACTCTAAATAAAAGAAACAACGTGGTTATGAACGTACCAACGTGGATTAGTTTTGTCAACTTTTTTTAGCGCGTAAATTTAAAAAACATCTCGAGTTGTTTTGTTCCCCACTACATCGATGTAGTTATTAAATACTTTAGTTAATGCAGTTTTAAGTGTTTTTTTAGGTAAATTTGTTTCCGCAGCGTGATATTCTGTCATCATTCAGATATCTGTATCACAGTTAGTCGATCGAAGTTGTCAATGAAATTGTAAACTAGCATTTCGTTGTGATTTCATACTTTATTGTGAATCCTGTTTCAACAATGTCGCACGTTCGTTTACTTACCTTTATCAAAATATCGAATTAAATCTAGGCACATAGTCTCAGTTTTTTTTATTAAAATGTATATAAAATGTGATGCTTTTATTTTTAGTGAAACACAAACAAGACGTCGCCGTCGTGTTAGTATGACCAAACTGCTTCACCTGTGGGAATTTTTAAATAACTTTAAATAAATTGCATATAATATTGCAATAGGTACCTATATTGGTTTATAAATTTCCTTTCATCAATTTGGAATGAGTTATTTATTTCCCTAATGCGATGCTGTCGCTTTTTCTCCATACGATATTTACTCTCTAAATATTCAAATATCTCGTACTCGTCACACATTTACAAAAACAGTAAAAAGTGTGATCTAATAAACACTTGTAATTTTTATACAAAGTATCGAGTTTAGAAAGTCTTATCGACCAAATTTTAAGTGGGTCCTCACAACAGTTTACCTCTAATATCAAAAACAATGTTGAATAAGCTCGTAAATATTAACTTTTTCAAGATCGCTTATTTTGACATTACAGCCGCTCAATATACACTCTGCTGCTATCAAATAACACATCATGGTATGAAAACTATACAAAAGAAAAGGTGAACGGATTTCGTAAACGTCAACTTAGCAGGCCTGCTACAGGCCTGCTTTAACGATGTCATAGTACAAAAACGCAGGGCAGTTCAACTTCCAGGCAACTTCTGCCCTGCTTTAAGAGGTCATAGTAAGCCCCCTGACCCAAATAGGAGCGGCCGGCGGCGCGGCGACCTATAGTCCCAGCCTAACATCTGAATATAATTACAAAATGTACCTAAACAAAAAAGGAGTAGTATGTACCAGGGATGTTACGGAGGTGGTTTTATCGGAACCGAAGTCGGAGTCGGAGTTTTTAAATTTGGTTTGTCGGATTCGGAACCGGAATCGGAGTCCGAGGCGGATTCGGAGGTGTTAGCAGAAGAGAGATGTGTTAAGGACAGGCCTAATAAAATAAAATAGTATTTACATAATTTCAGTCAGCCTCTTTAATTTCAATTAAAAATAATAAACCTACATACTTAGTAAAGGCGCAGGCGATAAAAAAAATGCTTCGACCTCCTATTCAAACCTACGATTTAAAAGTATCGGAGCCGAAGTCGGAACCGGAGATGTAATATCAATCGGAAGTTCCGACTTATCGGAGTCGGAGTCGAAGCTCCGTAACATCCCTAGTATGTACAATAATCGTGTAAATGTTAGAAGACATTGCTAATTATGGTTATATCTTTTTCCGATTGGTTTAGTTAACTTGCGGTATAAAGATATTGTAATGCTTTAAAGGACATACAATATTTAGTAATACTAGGCAGGACTTATTACACCATAAGTCTGCCATATGGTTACCCTTGTGTTAGAAAGTGACAAGGCGTACACTTATACCTATCTCACGTGATTCGCAGAAATCGACAAGTACTCATTCCAGTTGTACGTAGTACTTATTACTTCTATGGGGCAGACTTACCTATTTATGAATCTATACTATTAATAAAACTCAAAGCGCACTTTGTCTACACATTTAATATTTTTCCAAAATTTCGATACTATACTATCGATACAGAAACGAAAACATTTTTTTTGGAAATATTGTCTGTCTGTTTGTCTGGGCATCATTTAAAATCCCGTGGATGGATTTTGATGGGACTTTCGCTGATGTGTTGCGTAAAGAGCGACGATTATGCTGGTACATATATTATCACGCTATTGTTCATAGGAGTCGAGCAGAGGAACATTATTTTCACATACTGCGATGTATAATTAATCACGTAAAATTCCCTTGACTGATTTTGATGCAACTTTCACTGATGTGTTGCATAAAAAGCTGCGCTTTTGCTGTTATATATACCATCACGCTATTGCTCATAGGAGCTCACCAGTGGGACATTATTACCACGTATTCCACATACTGAGACGTCTAAGTTTAATACGTCGGATAGGTATTATCCAAGACAAGCTTCATAAGTGAGATACGTATTATCACGCTACTTACAATGAGGATTGAGCAGATGTTTCCAAAGAATATCATCTAATTTCAGAGAATTCGTCAGATATCAGCGTAGCAAAATGCTGTAGTGAGAGATCGGTGGCCGTACATGTTCTGCGTTCGAATCTCAGTTTTCAAATTAGCTTTATGTATTATATTATTATGGTCATTATTTTCAGTATTATAAAAAGCCTGTCATCGCCGTGGTTTATTTAATAAATGGTAACGGTTTATTTTTTATCTATGTATAACTATAATTATGTATAGTGAAATGAAATTATAACAATCAATCGATAGCTATAAATATGTAAACAACGTGTAACATATTAACTCACAATAAATATCAATATACAATTATAATCCATTTTAGCAAGGAAATGTGTAGAAATAATAGGTTTTATGAATCTTAACGGTCAATCAAGATGAGCTGAAACTCTACTTGAAGAAATGGTTCAAAAGATGTTAGTGCCCTGGTGGGCCACTTTTGTCTATTATTGTAATATATTGAGTACATACACATTATTTAGTTGCTGCGACACAGTTTCGTTTTCCGACTTCCACGCGGACGGAGTCGCGGGCACTGCTAGTAAATTTAGTGTTCCGTACCCAAGGGGTAAAACGGGACCCTATTACTAAGGCTCCGCTGTCCGTCTGTCCGTCTGTCACCAGGCTGTATCTCATGAACCGTGATAGTTAGACAGTTGAAATTATCACAGACGATGCATTTCTGTTGCCGCTATAACAACAAATACTAAAAAACAGAATAAAATAAATAATTAAGGGGGCTCCTCCCATACAACAAACGTGTTTTTTTTGCTCGTTTTTGCTCGATATTGCTAACGGCAACAGGTAGACGCTTGAAATATTCACAGAATATTTAGTTATAGGTACACATATTCACTTTAAAAATAAATAATTAAATTAAAATAAAACAAATATTTAAGGGGGGCTCCCATACATCAGACATGATTTTTTTGCCGTTTTTATAGATAATGACTACATTGATCTACATTGATTGATAGACTACATTGTTCTCTCTCATAGTACCTACTGTATTCACTGAAATTGTAAAAGATATCCTTTTTTAAAAAGAGTAACCATGGAGTTTCTTGCCGGCTCTTCTCCATAGGAAACGACTAATTGGAACCGTGCACCTAAATTCGACTTTTCATAAGCGCCTGTATTGGTTTATGTGAAATAATTTTTTTTGATTGATTTGATTGATTGAATGGTACGGAACCCATCGTGCGCGAGTCCGATTCGCACTTGGCCGGTTTTTTTATTTTTGTCATTCCCAGCCGAGAATGCTGTTTATCCTTGGGACGTAAAACTTATGGCGGGCGTAAGTAGGTAGATAGGTACTTAGATTTCAGATTTTCAGGCGAACCGTATATGTACTTATTCGTTAAATTAGTGGTAGGTATAGAAAAAGTAGGTAAGTAACCCAGTTTTTTTCTACAAAGCCTAGATTTTGAGATATTCTAACATTTGAAATAAAAACATTGTAGACAAATTTCGTAAAAACGCATTACTATTCTGCATATACACTAAGGGTTGGACCTCATCTGGCAGCACGGAATCGCCTTTTTCCGTCGCCCTTTCTCTTTCTGTCGCTTAGAACTGCCATTGCCGACCATTGCATTTGGTCCGTGATGCCGATCACCTCGAGGATTCCGCCGCGTGCTATCGCATTATGCTTTCTGTCTCGGTCTAGCAAATGGCAGTTCTAAGCGACAGAAAGAGAAAGGGCGACGGAAAAAGGCGATTCCGTGCTGTCAGATGAGGTCCAACCCTAACAATTGCCGAATGTAACAAACAAAAATAAAGCAAATAATTAACATAATTACTACAAAGGTAAACACTACGCTAATAACACACGCATACGTAAACACTATTCACACACGCTCACGCGCGGCTTCGCAACGCGCCGGGAAGTGCGAAACAGAGATAACAATATTTCGTCGGATTTTTGCCTTCGTTTCAAATTGCAATTGCGAGCGGCCTCCGCCGGCCTCTTAAGTGGCCCTCTGATTAGTACCACCTTTCCGACTAACCTTGTAGGTACTACCAAAGACAGACTACTGGGGCCTAATTCTCCTAAAATAAATCTTGATAAATCACAACCGAACCAAGGCCGAACCGTTCATTCAGACAGTTCTCAATTTCAAAAGCTATCAAATTGTTTGACACAAAAAACAAAATCAATCATTTTGAAAGTTTTCGAAAACAAAAACTGACTGACGGTGGTGGTTCGATTGCGTTTGGCAACAATTTATTTTAGGAGAATTGGGCCCCTGTTATACCAAAGACAGATACACGGACAGAAAACGTCACACTTATAACACCCCTTTTTTGAGCCGGAGGTTAATAAAACTCCACAAACCAATGTTTTCCTTATTCAACACAAAAACAAATCACAACGAAATACAACAATAGTAAGAACCACAAAACGTCTGTTCTCACGTAGTAACAAAATAAGAAGAAATTCTGAGAAATATGATTTATACAGAATCTTATAGGTACACGAGTGTTACGATTTGTACGTGTTGTTACTACATACCTACACATTATTTATTACATGTTATACGCACGACTACATTTCAAGCTAAATTTCCAATATAAGCTGATCTTGCGTTGTATAGACCTTCCATACAATGAGAGGTCAGCTTATACTGGAAATAATAACAATATATTATGTTGCCGTTTGCACAGTCAACAATTAATGTGTTAGATATTCAGGCAAAAATGAAATATATTGATGCACTGTGCAGGTAAATATCATTGTTTTGTTTACACACCAAGCCAATGAAGCTTGGTCAACGCATGGGGTTCGTCACAGCTTACATCTGAATGGAACCATTCGGTGATTTGCCTTTCCGTCTGCTACGCCATAGCTCTACGTGTGCTACGCCGTAACTCTGCGTGTGCTACGCCGTAGTCCCCTCACAGACAACACTCAATATCAAAATATCATTATTAATACTTCATCATATTTTAACATCATGGCTTAAAACACAGGTTTGAATAAACCTAAATCGGGCAGGTGCTACATATGATCCTATTTTAGTAGTTACTATTGTAAGGTATCATCAATTTCGCAAGTACTGCTCCGTTTTATAATATCCATCTCATGCATTAAAAGATGTAAAAACCTGTATTATCTACTATTATATCGAGACGGTATTCGTATTCACATTAGGAGTAAAAGGTCGGATTCTTCTAAACCAGTCACAACAACCAGCAAAGATCTATTGTCCACATAAGTATTGTATTCTGTTTCTGAAAGTTGCTGCCTGGCTCTTTCTCTTCAAGTGAACCATTAAGAGTGACGTGCTCAGACAATATTGAAAATACTTGTTTTCAGCTAAAGTGACTTTGTTACGTTCAGTTATTGGCATTTTAAACTACACTTTGTTGCCAAACGTACTTTACAAAATATTGTTAAAACCGTTTGTAAAATTGTTCCATCTTGTTCAAAATGTAGGAAAACAATAATATACTATTCAGGTTCCATAAACAAGAGAGTTGGTAAATATTGTTGCTGAATGTGGGCAGTATTCAAGACTGTTCATTATTATGACCACCTAATTTGATCACCTTTAGAACTTTGATAATGTTGTGGCGGCATCTATCCACGCCACATGCGAACTATACAAGCCTACATCGCGATATCAAGATTTAACACGCAAATAGTATATACAGGCTGTTAACGAATTCGTATAATTCCTTAAAACCACATGCTCTACTACTGATGTAGACAGGCCCTGCACGGGATTTAGATTGATTAAAAATAAAATTATTACTTTTTCATGCGGCTTTGTTACCGATCGTATCTAAACCACCTACTAAAGATTCAATAAAAAATAAGAATTTATTTTTTTGCAGAAAAAATGTTTTATTTGTGTGAACATTTCGATGCCACGCATAAATTAATGAAAGCACGGCGACACGGCTGGCAGGCATGACTAACGCGATATTGCTCTTTGCAGTCAGATAACTCAAGGCTCTAAAATGACTCAGAAATAGAGACCAAGATTTTTTTAAAATTTTTGTTTAGTTGATTTTCAAAAATTCTTTTTTAGATTTAATCTGTATCACCAGTAGATCACGTGGTTTGAAGGAATTACACGAATTCGTTAACACCCTGTATACAACCTCCCAACATCAACCGTTGGGCAGTAGCCCGCCAGACATAAGACTCCGCCTGGTTGAAGTATCCTCCCTTTGGTTGGAGGATGACCACATCTGGTTCCTCCAAAATGTTTTAATCCAGTTTCTGAGTAAGGAACTGGTGTAGTGACAATTTATGGGAGGTGCCTATACCCAGCAGTGATCTGCGGTAGGATTATTAGTATAAATATTAATTTAATTCGGTACTACACCGACTACACAAACAGACTATTTTTCAAACTTAGACCTCATTTTACTGGACTCTCCCGGAACCAAGAAAAAAAGGGTTCTCTGTTGGAATATCGAAATATTATTAGCCGATTCTTATCTGACCGACAACCTTTCGCCATTTTTCATTTCGCCGAATAATTAAAACGACGAATGATTAGAGTCCCTAATTATGTTTTGTAACTTTTTGTTACGCCGACTAGTCTGCTGGCCACTGTTTCATTAGTCAACTGTATTATTGACCACTTTACACTTGTTAGATGGCTCATTTTCCCATCATGCAAGCAAGAAAGCAAGCAAGCATGCAAGTGTTTCTGGGTTTGCTCCGCCAGAAGACTCGCTTTGTCGCCCCTTCGCTTCGCTCGCACACTCGACCAGCGCTACGCTCGGGAGGTCGCCGACTTGCTTCGGTCGCCACCTCTCCCACTCGCTGCGCTTCGGCCTCGTGCACTCGTTCCACTCAGGACCTCCTTCGTGAGCTTCTGGCTCCACGCTTTTAAATAACACTCTAGAAGTCTAGAGGTAGGTCAGAGTCTAACCACGTGTAGTCGGGGTGCGCTGAGTCGGATTAACATTACATTCTGCTGTGTGAAAATAATGCTGTGCGAATACTTATTTGACAAATTAAACAATAGCCAAATAATTATTCGACTAAAACAAAATTTCTGAATGACTTTTTGGCCAATTAATTATGGTGGCTAATAATCATTCGGTGAAATCAAATTAGGGTAAAAATTGCTTCGGCAAAGATTATGTCGACGAATCGTTGTCGGCGTAATGAAATTCGATATAAAATACTTCGGCAAAAACACGGGCACCCGAAAAAAAGATATGCAGGATTGTTTAGGATATTAACCGTGACAAATACCAATACGAGCCGTTTCTTTTGATTCTGTTTTTTGCCCATTCTCCTTTAAAAGTTATTTGTACTGATTATCTAAAACAGAATACGCGGAAACAAAGTTCCAGGGAATCACAAACTTGCTCTTCTTCTATCGAGTCGGCACGAGCTAAACAAGAATAGCTCAGGCCCTGGTGAAAAGATTAGCCAGTCATCAAGGATAGTAGCAAAGCTGACTGCCCAGGGTGCGCCGGACGTACTGAAGAATCGTCACTCGTGGAGGCTCTTTTCATGCACCCCAAACTTGCTCTAACAATTATTATTTTGTATATCTTTGACATCACGGCTCATCTTCCGTGCGGAAGATGTCCGGTCCTTTGGAAGGCATACACGGGGACACAGGTCCAACGCGCAGAGGCCCCTTTGAGAACTTTAATCTAAAATGGGGTGGGGCACCAACCGGGGACTATCCACGGCTGCACTATTGGAGTGCAGTCATGGACCGTCCCAAGTGGGTGCAAGACTATTGTAAAATATGGTGAAAAATATATGGTCTACTCTAACAATTATTATTATAATCATCAATCAAGTCTTTTATGTCCTCATAATCCATAATGTCATCAATTTCGCACCAAGTCCTAACATTTAACCCTTCATCTTTCTCAGCTTTCCCGAATCTTCCGTTTATTACGACATAACACAATATAATTCATGGTCTTATAGTCAGTTGCAAATAGTGAACGCTTCATCTAGAAGCATCAGAGGAAGAACCTCGTGAATAAAACATACACTTACTGGATGAAGGCGCTCACAAACAAAATAACGATCATATACTGTTACTGGATGGGTTATCGCTGGTATTACTAATAGATGATTACTATCTTTGCGGATGAATGGAGGGTGATTTTGTTGGAATGTCTGGAGTACTGCGAGCGGAATGCATCATGAATGAGGGAAAGAATATTGTAAGGGCGCGGGATTGAAAACACAATGGCAAAGTTACCGTAAAATCGTTTATTCATACAATTATCACACACGGATACAAGTTAGGCTTAAAACAACAAAGTACGGTTAATTTAGGCGGGAAAATCGGTGGCAGGTGACGACGCCCGCGCGCGACTAGTAATTTCAACCGACTGACTGGCCAACCGTCGCGGGAACGGCGCGAAGCGACGCGACTGGCCTCAAAAAATGCGGCGTTGCCGTCGGGCGACGCGCGTGCTTACCTATCTCACGAGAGCACGCCGTGTGACCTTTGTTACCACTACATAAGGTTCATATTGCAATGATTTACGTGCCCTTGTGAGACAGAAAGACGTCAAATATGCGACGCGCGGCGTTGCCACTCCACGTTCGAATCGAATACACTATTTATATTATTACTTAAATTAAAATGAGTTGCCTACAAATATACTGTCAGAAGCATTGTAAGGGATTTATAAAAGAGTTTATTAGAATTATTATAATATTTTTTTATTTTTATTTTCCTTCACTTGTATTGTATGTGTCGTCTTCTATTGCTATCATTAATTAAGATACAAGTCCGAGACGGGCTGCAAACTGCAGACTGCATCCGCAGACCGCAACTCGCCGTCCGAATAACACCTTTAAGGTGCACACCTTAAAGGTAGTATTCCAACGGCGACCGCAAACTGCAACCGCAGATGACAGCAGCAGACAAGTGACACTACTGGTTCATACAAACCAATGTGACTTGCGGTCTGCGGTTGCAGTCTGCAGTTTGTAGCCCGTCTCGGACTTGTACCTTTATTGTAATTGGTCTAAGACCGTTTTAATTAAAGTAAATAAATAAATGACGATAGGATACGATAACGCCTCTTTCCCAGAGAGTTGGGCACAGAATGCCTATCTCTAAATAGTATAAATTGAAGTCTCTATTCGTTTCTCTCTGTTTATCCGCTTACTTCTTCTAAACTACTCAATGGATTTTAATGCGGTTTTCATCTTAATTTATGTAATTTTTTCTGGAAGTTTTTAAGCCAAAACGTATCCGAAAGACGCAGGGGTGGGTTGCTATACTCTGTTCAACGAAATATGAGTCTTAACATAGCGGTTATTTCATAAATTGTACCCGCGAGGAGACTGCAATCGAAAAAACGTAAACAACATCATCAAAAACCGTAAAATAGCTCTACTAAACATGTTTTTTTTTTATAATAATTATGATATTCTTTGTATGGTAACGTTTTGTTGAGAAACGTCAGGACTCACTTTACAGTGTAAAGGGTAAAATGACGATATAAAGTTATCGAGCCTATTACTGATTAAAATTAATAAATAACCAATAAAATACCTTTCCTGTAAAATTGTATGTGCGTCGCTTACGATGTTCTTCCCTAACAGGCTCGATAAATTAAAAATATCTAAATGTGATTGTAGCCGTCAAACGGCAATAATGCCCTTAGCATTATTGCCGTTTAACGGCAAACTTCATTTTAGTACTAAGAATTTTCTAATATTTCCGAATTCAGGACCTCACGCTCTTGAAGCTCATAGACCAAAAAAAGCAGGACTAATAAAGCCGCTCTTTATATCACTGCTATGTTACTTCAAAGCGTCAAGAAAATAATAATAACATAACTTTCCTACAATATCTACATCCCTGGTACACAAGCCGCTTCCATTGCCTCTAAATCTTGACAAAATAAAGTGAAAACAGCCCGCCGACTCGCCGACAGAACAAATTGTAGGCGCGAAAAATTCGCTTTCCCGCGTTTCGTTTCGGGTCCCGCGTTTAAATAAAAACACCATTATTTTTTATTACATCGTCGGTTTCGAGGGCAATCTCCACATTTTACAGTATAGAGCTCTTTTAAATTACGGTTATTAAATGCAATGGAAGCTGTTGTAAAAACGTAATGGCATTTTTTCTTTGTAAGTTTGAAGTTAATTGGTAAAGAATATTTTAGTTTTATATATGTGCCGATTCTCTTATTCACAAACTAAATGAAGATCAGAGAATTGTTGTCTATTACTAACAGACAGCACGAGAAAAGGACGGTGATAAAAAGAACTAAGTTAGAGAAAATGAACTATAGGGATTAAATTAAAATAAAAAAACAACGAAAGTCAGTAAATGATAAAATTATCTCAACCAGTGTTTCAAATACTGATACTTAACATTTCTATTTGTTAGTAACAATGAATCGTTATTCACAAATTGTCTTTTTTCACCAAAGTTTGCCGCCCTCTTTGCCGGCCTAGGCCCGGGCCTACCTGGCCTATAGGGAAATCCGCCCCTGAGTGCTAGGATCTATACGGCCCACCTGGCTAGCTACCACCTTACCTAACTAATATTTTCACCACGGTGTAAACTATTCTCATAAAGCTCGTGCCGACATAAGCGAATAAGAACTTAAACCATCTTATAAACTACCCAAGCAATGGCTTGGAGTGAACGAAACCAAGCAGCATACATTCCAACTCCTAAATGTACTAAAACAAACCGTACAAATGTAACATTAATGAACTCCGACAATTACATGAACTGCGGTGAGCGAGTTTTACACAATGGCAATTAGGCAACCAGTTACAAAGTTTGAATGCACATAGTGTTTAGCACGCTAGAATCTATTATATAAAAATAAATTACTTGTTCGTTAGTCTCGCTAAAACTCGAGAACGGCTGGACCGATTTGGCTAATTTTGGTTTTGAAATATTTGTGGAAGTTCAGGGAAGGTTTAAATGTTGAGAAAATGTGTAGAAATCGCGAGGAAAATAGTAAAAACAACAATTTAATTTTCCCATGCAAACTGTTCCTACCTGTCAAAAATTCGATGTTCGTCCCGCCCGGTATGGTAAATTTGGGTCAAAAATATTGTGTACCCTCAAATCAAAAATATTGTGTACCCAAAAGTACTTCAATAAACAGATTTTAAAACTAAACTTTTTTTTTCTTTACGTGGCATTGCAACGCATGCGGGGTACAGCTAGTTGATAATAGCTAGTTGATCCTCTTTTTAGTGCACCTACCATGTTTTATCTGCATCACCCTAAGGTCGACTGGTAGAAAATGCCTAAGGCATTAAGTCCGCCTCTGTACAAATTTTTGTGCGAAAGTATAAATAAATAAAATAAAGAGTTTTGATAAAATGGCAGGGAAAAGTTAGAAAGAAAAAAAATGGACACAGTACAAAGAGACACAACATAACACACATATTACGAAGAAAAAAGAACTAAAAAGATAGAAATACATAACATAAGCATAATCATATTTTTTGTCATTTCTCATGGCTGGACCCGTGTTCCGGGTTCGGTATGGTGCCGGACGTAAAGCACTACCCCATTTTTTCCCATGGGTGTTGTAAAAGGCGACTAAGGGATTCACTAGAGGATGGGCAGCAGCGTTCTCTGAGTACTTTAACAACCATACTGCGATTGCCAACCCGCCTGCCAAGCGTGGCGATTATGGCAAACCCCCTCCCCCTCTTTTGGGGGAGGCTTACGTCCAGCAGTGGACGACTTTCGGCTGCATGATGATGATGATGATGATGATGCTTTTAGTTTCTCCTCATCACATGCCCATACCAATATAATCCCCTTTCAACTTTTCTGCAACTCCCCAGCAACACAGTACTATCTTAATATGACATAACTACGTACAGGAGGATGGACGAATGGCTATAATTCCAAAGACCCCTTAAAACATACTTACAATTTCAAGAATCGTGAAATATGACACAGACGGCTAGATATGAAGATGAACTACCCACAAATGGCTTAAAACTGTCTTAAACTTATACGTTTGCTCCCAATACTCAGATCTCAGGCTTAAGGGGAATGTTCTCGACTCTTCTCTATACTAAATAGTAGACATTTCTGAAAGTCACTTAAAATTGTTTTTGATGAAAAAATTTCGATGTTTTTGAATTATCGTTGTAGCAAAAATTACTATTAGGTGCAGGTGAAAGCAAATATAAATAAAACAAGATAATAATTTTTCATCCCTCATGCTCTGAATGTGTGTCATTGTGTACCTCCAAAGCGGGCTGAAAGTGCATCTTTTTTTCCCTCGGGGACTATTACACTATCATTTAAATAAGATCATTATAGGATCAAATGTCTTATTTGACCTCTAGAGTCAAATCTTTGTATGGAGATATGATTGATCATACTTATATATATGATAGTGTTGGCAACATTGGAAAAATGTGTACCACAGGTTAAAAAGAGCGGCACGCGCATGCGCTCTAAGGTAGTAAGTAAAAATAACCGCCATTGAGGAACGTCCGATATTTTTGCTATTTTCCCTTTTTATGATTAACTTTGTTGTGATAACTTAATAACTGACTGTGATTCAGTGTCTATGTTTTTAAAAAGTACCTTTAGTTCAAGGTGTACAAGATCAGAAGTGGGATAGGATCTTCGTGATTCTATGTCACGTGCCCACTGATTTGTTTTGTAACACAACATGTAAAGAATATCGGACGGTGCTCAACATGATTTGCATCGACTGTAATCATTATTAGTGGTCGGAATAGGAATGGCCGAGTGTTGTGTTGTGTGGAAACTTTACTTTGTACTTGATATTACAGAACATGACCAAACACAGGACGACCGAGTTTACCGCTCTCAATGTTTTGGCGGGAAACGATGCAGCGACACCTATCCGAAGTTTGCAAGCACAGTCAACTGATAAGCTGGACTCGTGCGCGGCCCATACCTTGTGGTGAAGATAGTACCTCAAAGGCGTTACGAGCTGCAGCTACAGGCTGGATCCTACGGGAAGTCGACGCATGTAGCGTCGGAGTACATGATCCCGTGGCGGAGAATGGACTCCTGAAGTGTGTGTTGCCTACGGTAATGGTGAGTTGTTTGGCTACTTAGAGACAGGTTTGATTTGTCTCACAGGTGTGTATAATAGTTGGGATACGCTTCACGTAGTGCCTCTTTCCCTTTATAATTTATTTGTGTGCGGACATGCTTCACGTCGTGCCTCTGTCTTGTTCTTTTGCTAAGCTATGCTTCACGTCGTGCCTCTAGCTTGGTTGTGTGTTGAGATACGCTTCACGTCGTGCCTCTGTCTCATGGTTATTAAGACATGCTTCACGTCGTGCCTCTGTCTTGATCTTTTGCTAAGCTATGCTTCACGTCGTGCCTCTAGCTTGGTTGTGTGACGGGATACGCTTCACGTAGTGCCTCTTTCCCGATAGATATTTTGTGTGTATTTTTTTGTATAACGATGTACCTGTTTGCTATAAATGCTCGTGCATTTATGTAACCGCGTGGTCGGTCTTGTAAGTGTTTTGTGCAGATGCAGTGCTGACATTGAAAATGAGGAGTCTCATCCTGCTGAAGTATCACCAGGGGAGCTGCGCTCAAGCGCTGAGCTCCATGCTGCCGGCGCTGCTGGAGGCCGAGCTGCAGATGCTGAGTTAACGATGCTGAACGAGGGAGGGAGTCCGAGGACGGCCTCCTGTCAGGAGAGGCCGTGTTGGCAACATTGGAAAAATGTGTACCACAGGTTAAAAAGAGCGGCACGCGCATGCGCTCTAAGGTAGTAAGTAAAAATAACCGCCATTGAGGAACGTCCGATATTTTTGCTATTTTCCCTTTTTATGATTAACTTTGTTGTGATAACTTAATAACTGACTGTGATTCAGTGTCTATGTTTTTAAAAAGTACCTTTAGTTCAAGGTGTACAAGAATAGTGTAATAGCCCACCTAGGGCAAAAAAGCAATTTGAAAATCGAACAAGTTTTTCTTCATATTCTGTCTACATAATCATGTGTTTTTTGTTTTAAATTTGCCGTGTTTGTTCTTTAAGGCAATGGAACTACTGTATTTGAAAATCGAACAAGTTTTTCTTCATATTCTGTCTACATAATAATGTGTTTTTTTGTATTAAAGGTAATGGCCCATTTAGTGTGAAAAATATACCTACGGCGTACAGAAATGAAACATGGCGAGAATCAAAGACAAATGATTATACTTTTCAATGGTAAGTGGCGCATTACTGTGGCTGATGGGGATCATGAAATAATAATAATAAAAAAAATGTAATCTTAGGTAGATTAAAAGTATGAAAACTTAACTTATAACTTGTGAAATTCGGAAAAAGCGCAGATCACAACGACGAATGACGAAGGACTGCGAAGGGCGAGGTTAGGAAGGCGCTGCCGATGTTTTTCTACCCGCTGTGGGCCAGGCAAGGCATTGTATTATGGCGCGAGCGCAACAAAGCTGGTTATCAACTCGGGTGAGACAGAGACTGCAATATACGTGTCATTACCTGACCGAACGAGTTTGCTTTATGATTGTGATGATGATATTTATTTAACAAAACAATGGCAAAGTAAGTCTGTTTCATTTTCAAGTCTAAACCACTGAACCGATTTTGATGAAATTGCCATGTAGAGATATACCTATTGGATTTGGAGACGGACATAGTATACTTTTTATCCCAGTGACATGTTTCCATGCGATAAAATAATTTACAGACGGGCGAAACCGCTGTGGTGCAGCTAATTATTATCCAATTTTTATTGGTCTACTGCAAGATCTCTCCATTGAATTATTTTTTTCTTTTTACATATAATGAAAAGTGGGTTATGCCTGCATTATTTACCACCATTTTCGTTTTTGTACAAAAACATTTTTGAATCGGGTCGGATTATGGGCCATGACCTTTCCCGTGTTTGTTCTACAAAGCAATGGAACTACTGTATTTGAAAATCGAACAAGTTTTTCTTCATATTCTGTCTACATAATAATGTGTTTTTGCTAATGGAACTACTGTATTTGAAAATCGAACAAGTTTTTCTTCATATCCTGTCTACATATTATTGTGTGTTTTGTTTTAATTTTCCCGTGTTTGTTCTATAAGGCAATGGAACTACTGTATTTGAAAATCGAACAAGTTTTTCTTCATATCCTGTCTACATATTAGTGTGTTTTTTGTTTTAATTTTCGCGTGTTTGTTCTCTATAGCACGTTTATTGCAATGGAACTACTGTATTCAATCTTATTTATGTGTTATTTATGTATGATCGCCCGTGGCTTCGCCCGTGTAGATGTCGTTTATCGCGTGTTCCGTGTTTATCGGGATAGAAGTAGAGATTACATATCTCAGTATCAGTACCAATTTTCATCAAAATCGGTTCAGCGGTTTAGGCGTGAAAGCGTAACAGACAGACAGACAGAGTTACTTTCGCATTTATAACATTAGTAGGGATTTAATTAAGTAAATAACTAAATAAAAATATTTTCTCTCTAGAAATAAATAACCATATTATAAAACCTATTAAATAAAAAAATACTTTTTTGTTTTTTTTTTTCAAATAGCGATCATTTTCATTCTTGACAAAGATTAGCATCAATAAAAAAAAAATGATTGTAATTATGATATTCTGCAAGATTTTAATTCATAAATAGTGACATAATTAAAAAGCATGATAGTAAAAAAAAATAGTTGAAATTCAATAAAATATTATTTGTACGGAGAATAGATGAAACAGATAGTTTTAAACACGGCCTGACCAGTTAATAAATCTCAAAGGGATGAAAAGCTTACAAATTGGCGTAGTTAGACTGAGTCTAAACTTAGCATACCCTGAGTGTAAACTTATGGTAATCATAAAGTTAGGGACAAATTGCTAAGTATAATCGTACATACAAATGTAAAATATATACAGGGTGTAAACGAATTCGTGTAATTCTTTAATACCACATGATCTACTACTGGTGTAGCTCCGCATGGGATTTAGCTTGATTAAAAACAAAAAAAAATGCTTTTTTTTCTTGCGGTAGGGAAAGTAAGATATGATCGTATCTAAACCAAATAACAGAAATCAAGAAAAAAAAACATTTTTTTTATTTTTGTGAGCCTTTCGATGTCTCTCTTAAATAAATGAAAGCACGGCAACACATCTAGCGAACACGACTAGCACGATATTGCTCTTTGCAATCAGTTAACTAGTGGCTATAAAATGACCTGGAAGTAGTAACGTTTTTTAAAATTTATTTTTTGTTTTTTTTCCAAAAATATAATTTAGGACCGAGGCCTGCCGGGGTTGCGGTGCATGCAGCTGCGAATCCCGTGACCCCGGCCAAGAGTCAGGAGAAGGAACACCGTGGGTTTTGGCCGGTAAGAGTCCGGCATAACCCTTCGCCTTCTCCGGGCGAAGGGAATCCATGAGGATTTTCAGCAGACAAAAAAAAAAAGAAATGGTTAATCTGTGTCACCAGGAGATCACGCAGTTTGAAGGAATTACACGAATTCGCTTACACCCTGTATATATATTTTGTTGATACACTTATTTACTTATTTTTTTATATAATACAGAGTACCTACCTATATAAGTTGTAAGACAAAATTATTGGGGATTTCATTAAGTTTTGTAGAATACATAAAAATGTAGGAAAGATTTTTGTGAGCGGGATTTGGGAATAGGATATGAAATAAATTGAAGATAATTAACCTACTTTTGTAAAAGTTCCGAGAAACACTTTAATTTAGCAAATTAGCTTGTCATAATCCCTGGACATAGAGGCTTGGTTTATCTGGTACAAGCTGTGCCGTTAAAGAATGGATATGTTGTAGGAGACTTAATTTTAAGCACCACATTGTAACAATACCCGATTGTACATGAAATTATTTTTAAAGAAAAGGTATATCAGGCTAAAGTGGGAGTAGGCCGGTCATGTCGCTCGAATGCACCCGGACAGGTGGGCAAAGACCGTTACTTACTGGACGCCTGAAGGAGGACATCGCCGTCGAGGTCGACCTCGGCGTAGGTGGCGTGACGATCTAGACGTGTTTGCGGGGCTAGCATGGTCAAAAACGGCACAAAACAGAGATTTTTGGAAAGCAAAAGGGGAGGCCTTTGATCAGCATTGGGACAGTCAAAAAGGAATATTCTGGTCTGTCCTTCTGATCTGTCACCTTGGGGGACAATCAGGAATAAAAAAATCGATCTGTTCCCCTGTCACCAAGACGAATGGACAGATCGAACGAATTATTTCTGGTTTGTCCCCTGCTGTTCTTTAGGGGGACAAATAGAAATAAAAAGTTTCGATCTGTCCCCCTGTTACTGATGAGGGGACATATCAGTGGAACAGATCGGAATATTCCGTGAAAAGGCTAGTAAAAAAATAGCATGGAGTTTTTTCCGGCTCTTCTCCATAGGACCTACTTTTTGGAACCGTGCAACAAGCTAAAAATTATTGAGAAGTTTCATATTATGTGCTTGTACTTACTGCGACTAATAGAAATTAAAAAAAAAGAATTTTGAACTTTTTTTTTGAGGATCGCGTAATCTTTATTTTTTCGCTTGTAATTTTTGCGAAAATACGGACTAAGTCTTTTAATTTCTCGAAACCTGGAATTAAGTCTAGTGTGTCCTTAAAACTAATTGCCAAAGCTTAAGGCACGGTTCACATCAAACGTAACGCTTGCTCACAGTCCGCCACCGAATGTGAGCTAGCGTTATACGGTATCCTGATTTTTCATACGTTATCGTAGTCGTTTTGATACGTAATCGCCAGCTTTCAGCGGCCAATTGTTGTATTATTGTACTACGCCAATACGTATCTCAGACGTTGATTGAAACTGAAACTAACCGACTTTTCTCGTTCGCATAGTGACGCAATGTACGCTACAGCGAATTATCAGCATAGTATAAACGGAAGATATGACCCGAATTTACGTTCCTACTGAGGCTCACAGTGAGCCTGCTCACAGTCCGCGGTTGACGATACCTTTGGTGGGAACCGTCCCATAATGCGGTAAATCTTATAGCAATCAGCTATGAGATTCTCTAGTGGAAACAGGTCACTGTGTCAGCGCTGCGCTCGCAACATAACATTTTTTATCATAGTGTCATGTACAGTTGGGAAAAATGCGTTTTTTTAAATGGCTTATTATTTTCCAGGTGACTAATAACTTAAAAGGCGACTAAGTGTTTGCAACTAATAAAATGAGGCGAGGAGATATAAATAATAACTTGGCGACTAATAATGTTAGCAGGGTGGTTAAGGGGAATCCCGACATGGATAGGTTAGGTTCGAAGGGGATGACGGGGGCTAGAGTGAGCGAGCGAAGCGAGCGAACGAAGCCCCCCGTCATCCCCTTCGTGTTAGGTTACTTTAAACCCTGCAGACAGAAATAGGAGCCCCGCACAGCGGGGCTCCGTCGACTTAAGCTCCACCTAGTTTAAAAAGAAAAACCAAAAGATCACTGCCAATTTAAATTTAAACAAAGCTTACAACTAAAAATAAAGCTGCTACTTTATACTTAAAATGCTACTTCACTGTAGCTGCCAACCTATTATTTTTGCTACCCATTTTAATTATTTTTAAAACCCTAAATCAGATTAGTTTGTCGCCGCGTTAAATACATGCCTTTTTAAATTACATGGTACATGGTAGACATCCCACTCATACGTACAAAGCGTTTTGCGAACACTTTCATTGTTCGCACAGCTAAGGAGTGGAATTCCCTGCCGGAGTCTGTGTTTCCTGATAGCTACAACCTCGGGGTCTTTAAGTCAAGTGTGAATAGGTTACTTCTAGGCAAGCGTGCTTCACTGTCGACAACATCATCGCTTACCATCAGGCGAGTAGTGGTCAAACGCGAGACTATCGCAAAAAAAAAAATAGGTTCTCTTTCGTCTAAATTAGAAAAAACTGTTCACGTCACTTTGATTAAAAAATGTCATTAAAGTCAGAGTTTAGTTAAAACGTGAAAAAAAAACGAATATAAAGGATTTCTTGTTCGGCAAATAACAACGAGGAAAATGCTGGTATTAAATAAAGACACGTGTTGTGTTATTCCTATTATTATTTTATGACCCAAGGGTGCGAAATACATAATAATATAAACATAACATTACTCAAGGATGAGAAATACACGTGTCACATAGAATACGTTGGATAAAGAGATTAGAAATTTATCAATAAAGTTTTAGTTTTTGTGCTCTTCACCGAATTCAGATAATTACTTATGGCCGATTCCTATGATTTACCGAGCGGTATCTATCTATATAAATAAAAAGAAAATTCCTGACTGACTGATTGACTGACTCATCAACGCCCAGCCCAAATCCTTGGACCTAGAAAGCTGAAATCTTGCACAGAGGTTCCCTTTATAATGTAGACCAGGAATAAGGAAGTATTTTTCGAAATTCAACCCCTAAGGGAGTAAAATAGGGAATGAAAGTTTGTACGGAAAATCGTCACTAAATGGGTTCAAAATTTCACGCAACCGAAGCTGCGAGCAAAAGCTAGTTGTTTAAAATTAAGAATTTTATATCTTCACCAATAATGAACCAAATACCATAGCTTTGTATAGTACTCTTCCATATGTTAGCAGATACCACAGGTAAAATTAGGGGTTCATAGATACGGCCCGCAACGTCGCTATCCTGCGGAGACCGCAGCGGGCGATGGCCGTCAGGGTGATAAGGGGGTACCGTACGATCTCTTTCGAGGCGGCGAGCCTCCTTGCCGGATTGATGCCCTGGGATCTGGAGGCGAGAGCCCTCGCGCTGAGATATCAGCAGCGCGAGGAGGCGCCTGGGCGGAGTGAGCTCCGCCAGATCCTAGTGGCAGAGTGGAGAGAACGACTTGCGCAACCCAGCGCAGGGCACGCCGCAATAGCGGCGGTAAGGCCCGTGATGAAAGAGTGGCTGGAGAGACGTCATGGCGCCCTCAGCTTCCGGCTGACGCAGGTACTCTCGGGACATGGGTGTTTCGGGAAGTACCTGTGTCGCATAGGCCGGGAGCAAACGCCCGGTTGTCACCACTGCGTCGACTGCCCCGAGGACACGGCCCTGCACACTTTGCAAGCGTGTCCTGCGTGGGCGACGCAGCGCCGCGAGCTAATCGCGGCGGTCGGTGGTGGTGACCTCTCGCTTCCGGCCGTGGTTCTGTCCATGGTCGGGAGCGAGACTGCGTGGGAAGCCGTCGCCTCCTTCTGCGAGGAGGTGATGGCGACCAAGGAGGGAGCGGAGAGAGAGAGAGAGGCAGCTGCCACTCTCCCTTCCCGCGCCAGACGCACCGGGCGGCGGAGGCCGCGCGACGACCTCCAGCCACCCTAGTGTGTGGCCTGCGGGCGCTGGGTTAAGGGACCCACCGCCCGATCAGTAACAGGCCCGAGTAGGCGGCACGACGTGTTCCACACGCGCCTCTCAGCAGGACGTGGGGCCAGGCCCCACAAAGGAGAGGTCCGCCAGCGGCTGGCGGACCGAGGCCTGCCGGGGTCGCGGTGCGTGCAGCTGCGAATCCCGCGACCCCGGCCCACGGTCAAGTGATGGAACATCGTGGTGGTTTTAGCCGGTAAGAGTCCGGCACACCCCCCCGTCTTCCCCAGACGGGGGATAGTCCATGAGGATTTCCACACGCAAAAAAAAAAAAAGAAAAAAGTGGTTCATAGATATTCAATATCTATTTTATACGGTGTTAAAAAATTAACTCTAAGAATTTTATGGGGTTATTCGGCATCGGAAACTGAACAACTTTTGTTCTACAACTTTACGAAATACGTTACATTAATCACTTACCGTTACTGGAAGTATTTTTTTTTTACTTTTTCTGTTTTTTTTTTTTCAATTAAGATTTCGCTTGGTCTATACCAGTAATAGATCATGTGGTTTTAATGAATTACACGAATTCGTTTACATCTTGTATACATAAGCGTCGACGCCGACGTCTTGATCCGCATGTAATGCGGCGTCTTACGTAGGCGGTTCAAAGCGGCGCGAATTACGAAGCGATCCGTTGCGGTGACACGCGAATTCAATGCGATGCGGTGCGAAGCGGCGACTTTGTCCTACGAGCTCGCGAACCGCCCGCCGCGCGCCGCCGCCATTCAGTAGCACTGCACGGCACCGCATTCATTCGCGCAAAAATATCAAGCCAACTGATCGCGTTCGCTTCGCTTCGCGCCGCGCCGCATCGCACTCCACGTGCGTTTGGTCACGTAGGCCACTTCAATAGGTATCGACTGTTTGTTGTTTTCGCGTTGCGCCGCGCCGCTTTTCGTCGCTTCTAGATCGCTCACGTAGGATGTCGGGTTACGTATAGAATTCAACCTTCTGATTTGGTATAAATTTATGATTCAGCCTCGCACTTTAATGTCCAAAACAACATTAAAACATCACATAAAACTTAAACACTACAAGATCTAGCTACTTTCTTATTCACCTCAGATATCATAGCAACATTTTATTAAACCTTACAGCAATAAAATCGCGTCTACAACTTGCGATTCATGAAACAATGGCTACGTCATAAAGATAGTTACAATGTATGAAACATGAACGTTACTCTGTAGATTGATAAGGAATGGAGACAATGACGTCATGTTACGTCAGTTATTTAGTGATAGTGAATAAGTGTAATGTAGTACAAGTGCTACACATAAAGAACACATGAACAAAGTGTCTTCGCCTTAATAAAGACTAAAAAGTGCTATTGGAGACATTCTTAGTAAAATACAATTTAATAGTTTAAGTTATAATAAGGTATTTGACTGAAAAAATGTAATTAGTCCGTCAGTTGGATTATCAAAAAAATATTTGACCCGTATTTTTTCTTTTGTTACGTAAACCAAAATTGACGAAGATACGGCACTTTTAAAATTGGCAAAACGTCACAAGCAAGTACAATTTTTACTTGCTTCTGACGTCACAAGCCCCCACTCTCGAGTTTTGATGCGTTTTATCTTTCCAAATATTCATAGAATTAACAAAAGAAAAAATACGTGTCCATTATTTTTCAAAACTCTAACTGGCGGACTAATTAGATTTGCAATTTATTGATGCTGTCAACATGCCTATTATAAGGCTAAATTGTAATAAGATTAGGGCGCATCATCAAGAAGCGCACCAAGAGAGGGAAAAAAAATGTTACGTCACAGTGTATAAGACAATTATGTAAAGTAGAATTGTAAAATATTATTGATAGTTTGTATGTGTCAGCGGATACTCAGCGCCAACATCTTATTTCTTAGTCCAATCGGTGCAACGCTGCACTGCATTATAAAATAACAAGTCCCCCGCGACCTGTGTGTCTATCTGTGCGTGATTGTCTCTGTAACTACTAAACGGATATTGTTCCGGTTTTCACAGTTAAATAGCTTGATTCTCAAGGGAGATTAATGTATCTGATATATAAACTTGCTGTTTATATTAGTTGAGCTAAAGGTATAATAAGGTTATGTAATTAGTTCAGCTATCACGATTTTTGTCAAGAAAGTTAGAAAATCTAATGTTTGATGAAAACCGACAAAAAAACCGCAAAGTACACTCAACAGCAAAAGTTAATGATTGGTTTGAAACATTGAATTTTGTTATCAGTGCATGTAATTTTTTATGCATCAAAAATATGTTCAACTTCAAAACTCATTTATTCTTACTAGACTAGAATTACTTAGTTCTTTTTGAACGTCAAAATTACAAAGACATCCCACAAAAGCGCCCACCCTCCACCGCTTCCTAGTGTTTTTGCTGTAAAGAAGAAACGGCGCAACAAACTCCCCAGCAACACATGTCTGTCAAGTGAACAAATTAATTGAGTCTATACACAGCAAAAGGTAATATGAATTACAATAATGAAATTATGCAAAATGCAGATGATAAACGAAGTATAAGTAGGTATAAGACAATTCTGGATGAATTGAAAACAAAATTACCTATAATTATCTAGATAGCATAGATAATTCATCACAACACACATAACTGTATACACTAGGGTGGAGTGATTTTTGTTTTTTTTGAAATTTGAAATGCCTGGGTGTGGAATAGTTGCTATGTAAGTAGCCATTACGGAAAAAAATAATAAAAAAAATTAGTTGTTATTGCAAGTACTGCCCCAGGGGGATCGAAGTTTCATAATTATTGAAAAAAAAGGGGTGCGTTAAATGACCTAAAAAAAAAGAATGTGTAAGGATATTAGTAACTTTAATTAATAATTAGTAGTATTTAGGTATATTATAAAAACAAATACAAAAATTAGGACGAAATTATTAAAATAAGGTATCAAAATGATAATCAAAATCAATGAAAAATTCCAAAAAAACACTATTATTCTGCCTTAAAATCTTTTTTTGGTATTGAATTGTTAAATTGTTAAATTGTTTTTTTGGTATACGGGCATAATTTTGCGAGATTTCAGCCTGTTTTTTATAAATCCATCTCGTCTCAAGGCTCCGCAAACCGCAGCTGATGCTTCTGTCACAATTTTGACACATCTCTCTGTTGCTTGGGTGTGGCAAGGATATTTGTTACATTTTTCTAATATTTCAGTTTCAATTAAACTTGGCTCTTGAATTGCTTGAATAATAATCTGTGTGTCAACTGTTTTTGTTAGGGGTGGCTTAATTATTGTGCTTCAGCTTATCATGTCGTAATACTCTGCTGCTTCAATATTAAAATCTTCCATTTTGTAAGCACGAACTGGTTTATCCCGCTGTTCAGATTGTCGCAATTTTAATATTATTCTTAGTGCCAATTCCTTGATGTGTTGTCTTTCGTCCCCCAACATGGCAATTAATATGTTTTCCACGTGTCCAAAATATCCATTTCTTTGAATAACTGGGTCCACGACAGCTTTCAAACCGTCAGGTAAATAGTGTGGCATCATCATGGGATTGTGTAAATGTCTAGCACCATGAAAACACGATGGTTCAGTCTTGATTTGAAACCAGATGGGAGCGTATACTTTTAAGATGAAAGTGACGAGTGTCACAAGTTTCTCATGCGGTGATTCGGATCCAACATAAAGTCGGAGAATCCTATTCGCTGTTGTAAGCCATCTTGAATGCGCAATTTTACCGGGATCTCTTTTTGCCAAACTTTCATTACATTCTCCAGAATTTATTGCGTCACACATTTCTTTTAAATACAATTGATCTGTACTTAAGTCTTGCTTACTTTGCTTAGTCTTCGTGATCAGTGGCAGAGTACAACTGATTCGTTGGAAGTTTGCGATCGGGAGCTCTTCACAATTATTAAGACTACGGTACTACTGTAGGAATTGAAGCCTTCCGCCAGATACCTTCTACACTTTGAGCTATGGTTTCGCATGTGTTAGTCACTTGGTTTTGATATTTAGTGTTACCCTCGAGTCGGGTTTTCCATAAAAATGCTCTCATTAGGTCACTGTAAGTAGGTAAAACACTGGTTGGTAGATCACATCCAGAACCAAGTATTGGGCAAACTAAATCACTCCTTCTAGCAGACATACTGTTTTATTTATCACAACAATCCAAATAGCTTTTCAACACTTAATAATGTCCTTATACTATCAATTTCACAATATTTGGTGCTAAAACAATGCAGCGTGACATTACGTTGGTGTCGATAATTGCACTAAATAATATGACGTTTTCGCGGCACGCGCCACTCATTAACAGAGGGAGAGGAAGCATACAAAAATAACGAAAAAAAATAGCTAGGTGGCAGCCTATTCCTTACTTTACGCTATGATGTAATTTTATTGAATGGTGAATGATTTGTAATGGTAATAGTAATCCATGAAAATATCTGTAATTTTGCAAACTTTTTCAGAACTTTATGAGCTTTGGGGCAGTACTAAACCTCAATATTTTTTAAATATATTTTAGATTCGTGATGAGTATATGATAGAGCAACTATTGCACACCCAGGGAAAACGAAATTGCAAAATTAAAAAATCTCCATACATGACCGCTCCACCCTAGTATACACTCAATATATTTCATTCAATACAATAATTTAAGATAATGTGAGAATAATGTAGCTCATTGTTCTTTAGTATACCATTTGGTCTCTGTAAAAAGACGCCATATCTAAGATTTAAGTGCAATCCTAATAATCTTATCGAGATTATTCAAGAACATAAGCAAAACATTACCATGTTAGAAAAGGGAATATACATTGGCCTTACGTCTGCACATGTGGCAGCAAAAACGAATCGGTTAAGACGGCAAAAAGTGTAAGAATCCCAACAAGCGAAACCCATCGTAGTGAAATGGGAACTGTTATGTGTGTTGAACTAAATATATTGCTGAATATCTCTGTCTGTCTCTCTCTCTCTCTCTTTGGAATCGTATTGTATACGATTGACAAGCACTTGACGTGCGTTTTAAGGTACTATTTCGAACCGAGCTGCCAACTGCAACTGCCGACAGCGCGTGCAGCGACTTCATGAAGTCGGCCGCAGCTGCACTACTGGTTTGTATGTATTTATATGAAATGGCTTCCAAGCGCCGCTGCAGCAGCCGAAGGCGACTGCATGTGCTGCTGCAGCGGTTCGGTTCGAAATATTTATATATCTGTCTTAAATTATAAAGTACATACACTTACGTGAAATAGATTACAATAATCTATAATAGAGTACGGTGGCAACCCTAGTTGGTAGTGAGGTTGACTGACATGGGTACGCTTACTCGTGGAGGCTCTTTTAATTTTTGAAGTCATCATTATGATTGATGATTAATAAATAGCTCACAAATCAAAGATGACAACCTTTAACGTAACATCACGCCTATTACTCCTTGAACGGCGTGGAGGTATACAATACACCCTAATATGGTCGTTATATTTAAGTCCCATGTAATAGGGGCGAGCCTATTGCTATCCGGACACAAATCCAGACTTCGAGCTGCTACTGAGAAATTCCTCACGGAAAAATCTAACAACACTTTGCTCAACCTGGGGATTCGCGATCTCTAGAACAACGAGGCAGTCAACACTTTTGCTCATCTATTTGTATTTCAGACATTGTTGTTTCGTATGTCTCAAGCTTTATCTCATAAGATTCATGGCTCCGTCCCCAGTGCTTAAGCTTCGCTGAGTCCATAAATTGCTCTGTCAACACTAGCTGTATAACTCCAATATTGCAACGTTCCCCATACAAGGAAGAAATGGTTTGTGACGTAAACATTTAACGTTATTTCTTAGTACGAAATGCAGAAACTAATTCGTGAAAGTGGAGGAGCTCGTGGCTAAATAATTACAGCCGCATAGACCGATCTTCCGGGTTAAGCCACGCTTGCCGAGGTTGGTCTGTGGATGGGTGACCATTTACCATAGCAAGTTTCCTCCGTGCCTCGGAAAGCACGTAAAAGCCGTTGGTCCCGGCTGTCATTTGTAGATCTTTGACAGTCGTTACTGTTGGTCAGAAGCCAGAAAGTCTGACAACCAGTCTTACCAAGAGTATCGTATTACCCAGTTACTGGGTTGTGGAGGTCTGATAGGCAGTCGCTCCATGTAAAATACTGATATTCAGCTGCATCCGGTTCGACTGGAAGCCGACCCCAACATAGTTGGGAAAAGGCTAGGCAGATAGATAGAAATGCAGAAACTAATTCCCGTCTGCACTAGTAATAAACTCGGGTTAGTCAGTGTTTAACTAAGAAGCTCTTAAACTAAGTCAATTCTAAATATCAAATTTATTTGCCCCAACTAGATTTCGTAAAGTTGTCCTACGTTGTCGTTACTTAAGTAATTGAATAAAAGAATGATTGAGCGAGATAGTTGTTTGAGATGGAGCGGGAGAAATGCTAATTCCTGAAAATAATACAATCGCGTATTACATTGCAATTATAACTTAAGCCTATAGGTTAGGTAATAAAACTCAAAAAAACTCAAAACTCAAAAAACTCGTAAACCTCACCTTAAGGTATAATTCCGTGCATCGCGGCCGATCGCAGCCGCACGCGGTCGATCGCGTACAGCTGACGCGCGCGGCTAATGCGTCAATAGTCGAGTCTATAATATACTGACTAATCTGTCGTTAGCCGCACGCGTCTGTCGCAGACTTCGGAAGCGGTGCCATATATTTTCATACTCTGACTATTGACGCATTAGCCGCGCGCGTCAGCCGTACGCGACAGACCGCGCGCGGCTCCGATCGGCCGCGATGCACGGAATTGTACCTTTACCGATAACTTTTGTGCTCCAGGATTTCATCAACTCTTTGTAGAATGAAAAGGAACACAGCCTGTGAAATATATCTTTTGAAAAAATTAAACTTTGTCGAGAGTTTCGACGTGGCTTGATGATTCGTGGCCTATTTGGTGGATGGTCTAGGTTTTGTTTTGTATCATAGCTTTCGTGAGACACATTCATATTTACGATTAGTTACGCTTTACTCACTTGCAGTTTTCTGCATTGCTCGACTAGTTTCGGACCCAAACGTAGCTCTTTATCATGAGCTGAACACGCGGCGAGGTTAGTATTCGAAAGTTTGACTAAATCATCAATATGATTTGTCTATTCAGCTCCAGATACCACATAAAATCCTCGAAATAAACTATTCTACTCATGATTTTGTGGTTACGACAGCGTAGACATTTTAAATTATGCCCAGTTTAGTTATTCCAAAAGCCTAGAATAAATAAGTGCAAAGAACCTACTTCATAATTCCATACTAATTTTAAACAAATATTTTCTCTGTAAACTGAACGAACCCTACATTGTCTTCGAAACATACATAATTTGCTGAGTATTGTAAATGAGAATTTTGGAGCCCGAAAAACATAACATAATGCCTGTTTTCTCCGAAGGGTTGGGCAGAGGTGTATAAAACCCTAATTTTGCCGTTATGCTTAAATCCCATAAAGTGGGGGGCAAGCCTATTGTCATCAACCGGGCACAAATCTAGACTCTGGGCTGTTACTGAGAAATTCCACACAGAAAACCCAATAACACTTTACTCGACCTAGGGATCGAACTCAGGACCTCCAGCAGTCGCAATTTCAACCACCACTGACCAACAAGGGGAGCCCGAATATTCAGTTTAAATGGTCATTATTAAATAAATAATTTTCTATTTTCATTGTACATTACAAGATAAAATAAAACAAGGCTTCTATTCAGGTCATTTTAAATAAAAACATTATTTAACAATTGCTTTGAGATGTCTAAGTATATTGAAATTGCAAAAGTTTCTAACAAATTACCTTCTGGAACTCGAATTGTTGGCAGACAGCGGTAATAATTGGCAAGTATTGCAGGTACCAGCGGTTAACTGTCAATTGTTTCTGCAATATTGAGTAAATTGCGTGCCGATATTTATTGCATTAATGACTAATGGCCTATTTCTAAAAGTGACTTCCCACAGTGCGTGATTTTACGGATGATACCACGCACCGCACCGAGGCTCTTCAGACGGTGCGTGTCCGTCTCTGTGAGTCCGTGATTTGAAGCTATTTAGTCATTCCATAATGAGAAGTGAAAGAAAAGGAGTGCCCCATGAGTACCTCACGAGGTAAAAAGAGAGAGCTCCTTCCCTCATCCTCGTTTAAAATAGACGAGTTATACTCAAGTTTTGACATCAAGTTTTGACATACTGTCTGTGCATACACGGATGATCTCGTAACCGCCTCACATCGCACCTTTGAAGTTACCGACTCTCAGCGAGTACGACGCACCGCTACGCACGCTTCTGTGTTACCACAGATGAGTCTCTTCCCATGGTGCTTTGGTGCGAGCTCGTCCGTCGCGGTGCGCGATATCACGCACCATGGGAAGCCACCTTAAGATTTGCCGGGCGTTATTATATCTCCCATCGATAAAATGACGTCCAGTGTTAAGACGTTGTACAAAGTAATGACACCAGACCTCGATAGATGGCGTTGGCGCGATTTTGAGTGCGCTATGGTTTCGTTACCGACAAAATATAGGGCAAATTGATTTGTTGTATTAAAATGTCATCTTACGAATACTTAGTGGTTTTATTGATAGTGGCTCCCTCTAACAGTCTTACTGGGAATCCCTAGGAGTTTTTGGCAGATCTAGGTTTAATCAATTTCTTATGGGCATTTTATGGAGACTCACACTGTATAAATGAAACATTGTCGCCCTCCACGATATAGACAGCTCTTTATACAGGGTGTAAATTTTGAAGACGCGTTTGGTGCTGTGGCTGAGCGATTGACTTCTGCGCTACGGGTCGTGGGTTCGATTTCCACACGGAACAAAAATGTGTATGGCCTAGGTATAGATAGTTATTTCGGGTCTGGGCGTTTGTGTATGTGATATTTATGTTTGTAAACGCACCCACGACACAGGAGAAATCATAGGAAGGGGGAAAGATTAAAAAAAAAGAAAATCGTTGTGGCATTTTTCAATGGCTTATTATTTTCCAGGTGACTAATAACTTAAAAGGCGACTAAGTGTTTGCAACTAATAAAATGAGGCGAGGAGCTATAAATAATGACTTGGCGACTAATAATGTTAGCAGGGTGGTTAAGGGGAATCCCGACATGGATAGGTTAGGTTCGAAGGGGATGACGGGGGCTAGAGTGAGCGAGCGAAGCGAGCGAACGAAGCCCCCGTCATCCCCTTCGTGTTAGGTTACGTTAAACCTTGCAGACAGAAATAGGAGCCCCGTCGACTTAAGCTCCTTCACTGTAGCTGCCAACCTATTATTTTTGCTACCCGTTTTAATTATTTTTAAAACCCCCTGCCTGCTTAAAATGCTACTTCACTGTAGCTGCCAACCTATTATTTTTGCTACCCATTTTAATTATTTTTAAAACCCTAAATCAGATTAGTTTGTCGCCGCGTTAAATACATGCCTTTTCAATTGCCAGAACGCGCAGTGGTGAAATTTTAGGAACAATAACACGAATTTCGTTTTGTGGTCATTTCGAGTAAGCCACAACGCGTATTAACTGTTTTTGCAAGTGCCAATACACGAATTTCGCGTTGTGGTTGATGTTAAATGACCACAATACATTCTGCAGGGCAATTGTGTAACATAACCAGTATCAATCATGACAGTTGATGTCTCAAAAACAGTATTCATTGCGCAGTACATAGTTGTGGAGAAGTTGGATTGTTAATACATACGTTGCTATGGAAATTGTTGAACCGTCAAAATCAAAACCGAACCCCCTTATTACAAAAGATGGTTTAAACCAAGACCAAGGTGAACCCAGGTTTAAAATATACCCATCACTTTCTTATGTCATATAACAAAAAGAGACGGGGCTATTTTAAAACCTAGGTTTTTAGGGTTCCGTACACAAAAGTAAAAACGGGACCCTATTACTAAGGCTCCGCTGTTCGTCTGTCCGTCTGTCACCAGGCTGTATCTCATGAACCGTAATAGTTAGACAGTTGAAATTTTCACAGATGATGTATTTCTTTTGCCGCTATAACAACAAATACTAAAAAAAGAGAATAAAATAAATATTTAAGGAGGCTCCCATACAACAAACGTGATTTTTTTGCTCGTTTTTGCTCGATATTGATAACGGCAACAGGTAGACGCTTGAAATATTCACAGAATATTTAGTTATATATTCACTTTAAAAATAAATAATCAAATTAAAATAAAACAAACATTTAAGGAGGGCTCCCATACAACAGACATGATTTTTTTCCCGTTTTTATAGATAATAAATAAATAAATAATAATTTTTTTTGGGACATTGGGACATTTTTTACACAGCACCATCTAGTCCCAAACTAAGCAGAGCTTGTACTATGGGTACTAGACAATGGATATAATACTTATATACTTTTTTTTTGTAAATTCATACTTATAATACATAAGAAACACCCAGACCAACACAAACACTTTGTACGTATAATCTTTATCTTTATCTTTATTGTAAAAATAAACTTACATTTGGCACTAGCTTCCACACTAGGATTCCCTGTGTCGTGGAAGCTAGGCGAAACCACTACATAAAGTATACATATTAACAAAATACAATAATACAATACAATATAAAACTTACAAAACTAACAAAAATACTATACATAAACAATAAAGTATTAACACTATATCACACGAGGAGTCGGCGTCGTGTGTCGCGCGGTGTCTGGTAGCCGGCCCCGAAATCGTCGGAACGCTACACCTCTCGGCCAAAATTCCTCCTTCATGAACGTCGACAGCTGTTCAGTCGGCACTCTCACCACAAAGGAATTGAAATTAACATTGTACGGAATAATGGTACGGAACCCTTCGTGCACGAGTCCGACTCGCACTTGGCCGGTTTTTTCTTAGACCATCTTTTGTAATAAGGGGGAAAGTGTTTACGAGTGTATTGCGCAATTAGAATGCTGGTCGATTTTTGCGAATTTCAATGAGCGTTTTCAATGAGCGTTTTCGGTCTTGGATCCCAACATAGTTAAAATGCCATATTATTAACATTTAAAACCTAACCGCTTTTAAATGTCTGGTTGCCTGGTAGGCTGGCTCACTGCCAGTCAATTTACTTCACCGCAACGCGATGGGTGGTATGTTGATCCAATGAATATATTACGTAACTTCACTAGCTGGTGCGATATTTTTGTTTTGTTATACGGAAAATGGAATAAAATCGATGGAAACTATTCGGTTTCATCAAAAAGTTTTAATTTTGTTCTAAAAATTTACTTGTACTGTATTTTTTTTTGCGTACGATGGCCAGCCATTTTATATAGCCAGAAAATTGTATTCCGTGTAGTTCTAACAAAAAAATATACTATTCCCTTTTACTTCCCGGGGGTCGCAAAAACTGAATATGAATTTCTGTAGTATAAATCCCGATGAATATCATAAATGCGAAAGTAACTCTGTCTGTCTGTCTGTTACGCTTTCACGCCTAAACCGCTGAGCCGATTTTGATGAAACTTGGTACAGAGATAGTCTCATCATCTGCCTAGCCTTTTCCCAACTATGTTGGGGTCGGCTTCCAGTCGAACCGGATGCAGCTGAACATCAGTATTTTACATGAAGCGACTGCCTATCAGACCTCCACAACCCAGTAACTGGGTAATACGATACTCTTGGTAAGACTGGTTGTCAGACTTTCTGGCTTCTGACCCACAGTAACGACTGTCAAAGATCTACAAATGACAGCCGGGACCAACGGCTTTACGTGCTTTCCGAGGCACGGAGGAAACTCGCTATGGTAAATGGTCACCCATCCACAGACCAACCTCGACAAGCGTGGCTTAACCCGGAAGATCGGTCTATGCGGCTGTAATTATTAGCCACGAGCTCCTCCTTGGTACAGAGATAGTCTGAAACATGGAAAAGGCCATAGGCTACTTTTATCCCGAAAAATATGGAATAAGTGATAAACGACATCCACGCGGGTGAAGCTGCGAGTGACCTCAATTTGACAATCAATTCGGGTGGTACTCTGCTTTAACACACTACTAAAGTTTCTATAATAATATAATTCAATCATGAATCGAAAGACACGTGACGCCCTATTATCATAAGAACGTTATTGTTGTTTTCCTCGAGAACAGTACTTTTTTTCGGGATTAAAGGTACCCTATGCCCATTTCTGTACACCTGACAACGTTTATGCAAAATTTCGGAATGATCGGTTCAGTGGTTTAGGCGTGAAAAGGTAACAAACTTACTTTCGCATTTATAATACTAGTTAGGATGTAAGGGTAAACACCGTTGTTACTCAAACCATGGGTAGTTGACTTAGGGTGGATTTTACCAACGTCAGATAACGTTATCTGAGGAATAAATTCGACATTTTGACAGATTACCTATATGTATAAAATCTGTCAAAAAGTTTCATTTATTCCTCGAATAACGTTATCTGACGTTGGTAAAATCCACCCTTAAACATAAAAATATAGGAGAGAGTAAAAAAAAAAACCTATGCGCGAGAAATGAGCGGCGCGGCGGCGCTACCACGCGGCGTACACGCATTCGCTAGCGAGATAGCTGACTGACTGGGGTAGCGAACTGTGCGGGGCCGTGCGTCGGGCCACGCGGCGAGTTACCCGCGCCCCCTCCCGTAGCTCGTTACACCCGCGCGTAGGGTGAAATGCTTTTGTGGCAAAAATGAAAATTTTATAAAAAAAAAGAATTTATTTTTCATTCATTTTACGTTCTATAAATGAAACCAAACCACTGGTTTCAAGGATAACGGTGTTTACCCTTACAGCCTGTAATATTAGTTAGAATAGTAGGGATTAAAATGTGTATGTATGATATGTGCATTCGTTCGTCGATGATACGACGATCACCGTTCTTATTACCAGGATTGGTAATTATGGCAATGTTTCCACACAATTGTTTAGGACTAACTACTATCCACTATCACGATATACGTCACTATTCACTCCTAATCTCATGTGCTCCTGTGAACTTGATCAGATTACACAGTATGAATGGCTGGTACACACGGCAAAGAAGTTAAGTGTGCAGGCAATGAATAAATTTTCAATGGACTATACAAGCAACTGTCATTGTTTCTGTGCGATTTTTATGCACAAATGATGACAAAAATTTGGCTATTCCCACTCAGCTTAAGCATACCATCATCACATTACCCCCTATACGTTTCAATGAACTTTCAAAGGGGAAATTGCTATAATCACTACGCTTAGCAGGTGGATTTGGTGATCTCAGTTTGTTGTTAATAGCAGACAGGACGATACAATGATTTTTTTCACTATATTTTGATGACATCTAATCATGTCAATTATTTTATATAAGTAGTTTAGCTTCATTTTATCTTTTGTAAATGTGAGAACTTCGTGGACTTGCGTATACATATAATTGTGTAAATTACTATTATTTATGTTGTGTTATTTTTTTTTTCTTTTTGGTTAATTTTTGTACTCAAGCTTTGGTATTACATTACTCACAGGTCTGTGGTCAAGACTACATTGTTCTCTCTTAATTATCCTAAATCATAGTACTGTATTTATTGCAGTTGTTAAAGATATCCTTTTTTTAAAAGGGTAACCATGGAGTTTCTTTCCGGCTCTTCTCCATAGGAAGAGACTAATTGGAACCCTAAATTCGACTTTTCATAAGCGCCTGTATTGGTTTATGTGAAAAAAAATTGATTTTCTTTTTGTTTTTTTTTTGGCGCTTCTTCCCATCTTCTTAACCAAATCCCTGTGTCACCTTTAACAACACCCACAGGAGTGGTATGTTCTTTGTCAGATACAAAATAGCATACTTTTCTCCTTTGCCCACAGTACAATAACTCGATAATCTTGGCTAATACAGGTATAGAATTACACAGTGCGGATGTGATTAATACATAGATGACCACCTCCGCAACTCAACCAGATTAATCTATACCACCATGGTTTCTCAACTGTTATCGGTAGCAGGTAGCACTGGGCAATGTTGACAAGAGAGGGTAGTCGTCGATATGGATCGGCGCACCCGAGGTTATAAAGGCTGTAGTCATTCGACGAAGCTCGAGCATTCCGTGTTGATCAGCTGAAGAAGTCTGACCTTTTATATCTGATTAGCTTGTCCTTATTTTATGATCTTGTAATAATTGTATAAAGTAATATATTGTGATCTAGTTTATGTTACTAATACTAACCCAAATACAAGTACTCTCAGTGGTGGAGAATATATGTTGGTTTTATTTGCTGTATTTACCTTGCTCGCAATCCTGACATACCGATATTAGCTATAACTGTAATGATAGAATCATCCCTGAACGATTATGTTGTTGTGTCATTTACACAACGAAGTACAGTCATGCAAAAGTCGGTGAATTATCTTGAATTTCGGAATTAATTACGTATCTACCGTTAAAATAAAATTTCATATAAGTAGGTACTAATTTTTAAACATTCTCTACTCTATTTTACACCGATAATTCAGCCCTCATCAAGGTGTCTCCCCCCCCCAAGCCCTCGCCAGCAACGCCCTAAGCCGAGGTCCGAGTCCCACTAGGAGTTGCCCTTAATGCTGTTGTTGCAGGTAGTCATGATGTTAGTATAGTACAAGTAGTTAGCTTAGGTTAAGTATTTTACTTCCCCACCATTGGCTGGAGACCCTTCAGGTCTCGACTGGAAAACATCGTGAAAAAACCTATATATCCGAAAGGTCAGCCTCGCTACCAACCTTGCTGACTGGCTAATCTTTTCACCACAGCATGAGCTATTTTCGTATAGCTCGTGCTGACACGAGAGAAGAAGACTCGTATATAGTTGCGTGTGTGTAATTAATTAGGACGGACTTTACATTAATATTTCACTGTTTCGACGGAAATGCTTTTGCATTTGAAGTAATTTAATTATTTAACTGAATTTAATTACTAGCTCTTTAGTATTCATGGTAAATATTATATCCAGGATACAGTTTGTATTTTAATCCAGAATAAAATTTATTCAGGACATTTCAATATAAAATGATAAATTAGTATTACTGTTTTCGTAAAATTTTTAAAATGACCACTTAGCAAATGGATTAATACTTAATACAATTATACAGGGTTACTGATTATTGGTCACGTCCCGTGGCAGGGATATAGGACATGTTATCCTCTATTTAATAATCCAGTAATGCTTTACGCAAAAGTAAACCATTTTTGATTTGTTTATTTCTTTTTTTAAAGGAGTTGGCAGCTTTAAAATTATTTCTCGTAAATGTTTGACTTTTGCTTTTGTATTACTGGGTTTTGAGATAATGCATAATATGTTCTACATGACCACGTGATCGTGACCAATAACTGATAACCCTGTATAAGTACAATAATTACCACAAAAGGTCTTCATTAATAATTACACTGAAAAATGATAAGCAACTACCATCATAAAATTTAAAGTTAAGTTAATTTTTCATTAATATTTAATCGGAACTTAATTGATGAAAATATAAACTTCATAACTGGGAAAATTGTTTATTTATTGATAGACCAATAATATTATATTTGAGATATACCTACGTACTATCTGCGGTATATCTATGCTTAACACTAGACTAGAATAGGCCAATGATGATGTTTTGCTGGGTGAAACGTCGTCAGCGGCCTATCCCAGTCTGTTATGGGAGATGATTGAAACGGACGACTTTACTTAGTACAAATTTATTTTAGGATAGGATAGCCGAGACAATATTGTGTATATAGGACACGCACGCACTCGGTCCTTGCTGTCGTCCGAATAATGGGCAGCGCCGCCGCGGAGTTTGCGCGAGCGCATCGCGCCACTCGTTTTTCCCCGCGCCTCTCCCGCGGCCCCCGGTACGCCTTGCGCGTAAACATAGTCTGTTAATCCGGGTACGCACAAACGAACACAAACATCGCGAACACAAATATCGAACACGTCTGCATGTATGAAACAGTGTGTTCAGCGAACACTTTCATAGTGATGTGCATTTGATGTATTCGTTCGTGCGTACGCGGCCAACGAATGCTTTGTAAGGAAATGCACTATAGTGGTCTCCCTCACACACCTAATGCGGCGTCAGGCGTCTAAACTAAACTAACAATTAATTATATTGACACAATCAGATCTCTCCATATTCAGCTTAATGCTTAAGACGTCATAATTGTCAATTTAATCGCCTGAGATTAGTAAGATAGCGTTATTAATTAGGATGGACAATGAAGTACCAAGGCCACATAGATACGTAGAGTGTTAAGCTTTCATCAATAGTACCTTGAACTTTCACTACGCTATAAAACTCCTGTGAACCAGTTTCTAACATAATATACAGGGTTTCCCTGGAAGTATGGATCAAATCGAATACGGGCGTTTGCAAGGTCATTTCAAAACTTGTAGTAGCAAAAACTTGAGTAAAATTTTTACCAGACCAAAAAAGCCTTTGCAGTAAATGTTTTTTTCTTATTGAACACATGTTTTCTAGCTGCGTAAAAGTATTACCACAAGAAAGGCCTACTGTTCCCCAAAGTACTGAAAAAAAATGATAGCTCTGATAGCTTTTTTTTATGATTTTTTTCTATGCGAAGTGATTGAAAAAAAAACAATAATTGGTCATAAGTTTTGAACCGTAAAAAATTGCACCATCATTCTCAGGGATGAAAAGTTTGGAAATGACATTGCCCACGCCCCTATTAGATTTGATCCATACTTCCAGGGACATCCCGTATATCAACAAAAACAAGCGTTATTATCACTCAGCGGATCCCACAGAACTATTTTAACCCTTAATATAACCCATAATAAGGCAATATATTTCCTACCAACTTTTTTGGAAGATATCGCGAAAACCTCCTTGTTACATTTTTAAACCTGGCAAATCAAAATCTTTTACTACATTTTTACCAAAACAGTTTTATTTTAATGTTTATGTATGTTTGTTTAATTTTTAACCGACTTCAAAAAGGAGGAGGTTCTCAATTCGTCTGTTTTTTTTTGTGTGTTTGTTACGCGATATCTCCGCCAATTATGAATGGATTTTGATGATTCTTTTTTTGTTTGGTAGCCCATACTTCAGAGGTGGTCCCATATAAATTTTATTGAAATTGGTGCAGCACTTTTTGGAAAAATAAACAAAAACAAAAAAAAAAAAAACACACAAATCGTATGTAGACGACGTTCTAGTTGTAGTGCTGGTCCGAGAATTTGTACACTATTTTAATTGTAATTTGTGGCACTAAAAAGTATAAAATAAAAAACTTTAAAAAAATAAAAACCGACTTCAAAAAAAACTAAACGGAGTAAAATAAAACTATTAATTAAACTACCAGTTTCAGAAGTCGGTGTTCTACGCTGAAACAAATTGAATGCACCGACTTCTGAAACTGGTAGTTTAATTAATAGTTTTATTTTACTCCGTTTAGTTTTTTTTGAAGTCGGTTTTTACTTTTTTAAAGTTTTTTTTATTCTTAAAAACGTTTGCCCTAGATTAAGGGTTAAATCTATGTATGTGGAACCCACAAGTACAGACAGCACATCAAGCTACTCTGAAACTGTCATATTTTCCCAATCAACCTTGAACCTAATGCTTTTGCGATAAAGATGAAAATCTTTGTAGTAGCTTTATAAACTGGCGTCTGTACTACAATACTTGTCAACATACACAACAAACCAACTCTATAAATATCTGTTCTATCTATGTACTCTCAATCTATTATATCTATAAAAAATAAAATAAAATTTATTTATTTGTATAATGTATTATTTTTACAAGCTTTTATTTACTTTTTATTTAAGTATTATCATATTTTTTTATTCTTTTGAACTGGCTCAACATCCATGGGCTACTAGGGTCTGGTTGAAAACCAGCGCCAGACATTCCGTCTGGCATATGCTGAACCAGCGCCGTTTCAGCGCAATTTATATTATACGTAGGTAGTAAGTTGTATTGCTGAATAAATGATTTTTGCTTTCTTTCTTTCTATAATACCAATATTAAAGCAATTATAAAAACAATTTTTTTCCTCAAATAACTGTAAAGATTACAGAAGCGAATCGGAGAACAAAACCAGTAACCCAAACAGATTACCCATTCAAAATCGATTAAGCCCAATTCAGACTAGAATTAAATGCAAATAAGTCGACTAAATCCCAAAAAAGTAGTCTATTACTGCTACAGACTGCTGTAAAGATCGATGGTGACAGTAACAGCTCGCTATCGACACTTAAACGGAAAGATTTTTTTAATTAATAAGGACATCGATTTTAAAGTTGCTTTTCGTGTGAGTGTTAGTTGATTTTTAAAGTCTTGGGATTTTATAAATTTCTCCTTGCAAATCATTTGCGTCTTCTTCAACTTCCTTTGCAGCTAATGATAATATGTCCGATCAAAAAGGCTATATTTTTTTTTTAATATTTTGTGCAAAAGAAACTCATTTATTTAAACTGTACTGAAAATCAATACTTTTTAAAAGTCAAATAATTGTTATTCAACTTCAAAAAAGATTTCAAAACTCATTTATTCAAAATAGACTAGAATTACATAGTTCTTTTTTATTTAACATCAATGTTACAAAAGACAGTACCCAAGAAAAACTATTATATTGTTCGCATTCTAACTTTTTACACACAAGACACACTCAAACAAATGATAGTAGAGACTTGACCATTAAACACATGCATTACTCTATTAAAATACATTAGTTGCCTGTATACTTATCTCCTTTACTGACTGTACTTAACTACAAAACAAACAAAAATATTTTTCTTTAATTTTATTTTGCAGTTAAATTTTTTGCACTAAAACAAATAGACACATGTGGCTTACTATTGTAATGAACATCTATGTTGAACGATAATTATGCGCTAGCACGTTTAGGCTTACGGTACTATTCCGAACTGCAGCTCAGTTCGGAATAGTACCGTAAGCCTAAACGGCAACTGCCAACAGCACGTGCAGCGACTGCATGAATTCGCAGCACGCACGACACTCGCCACACCAGTGTCATTTCTAGCTGCTGCACGTGCTGTCGGCAGTTGCATTTGGCAGCTCGGTTCGGAATATTACCTTTACAGATCAAGAACGAGTATGAAAAACATTGACTTCAGCTAAAGCCGATTGAAAATAAACTCTCTAATTGGTCCTAAATCCTCGCCATGTTACGAGTATCAAGCCGAAAGGCTTATTTTTAATTTTAGAATACGAATAACAACCTCATTTAGGCGAATACCTTAAACGGTACGTAGCTGCATTAGTTTTAGGGCGTCTTTCCACCAAAGATGTGCTATGCAACGTTGCTATGTCATCATCTGCCTAGCCTTTTCCCAACTATGTTGGGGTCGGCTTCCAGTCGAACCGGATGCAGCTGAATATCAGTATTTAGTATCAGCAACGTTGCTATGTATGCGTTTGATATCCACCAATCATATTCATCGGTCTACATAGCATACATAGGGATATATACAGGGCGAGTGGCAGCTGCCCTTCTCTCCCTCTCCGCTCCCTCCTTGGTCGCAATCACCTCCTCGCAGAAGGAGGCGACGGCCTCCCACGCACTCTCGCTGGGGTCACGGGATTCGCTATAGCATAAACCACACCCCAGCACGTCTTGGTCCGCCAGCTCTTGGAACACGTCTTCTCTTGTGGAGCCCTGCCCTACGTCCTTCTGAGAGGTGCGCGTGGAACATAGCGTGCCATGCTCGCAGGTAGACTGATACGCCTCAATATCTGTATTTTACCCTAAGCAACTGCCACACAATTCCACAACAGTAACGAACTAATTTAGGTTAGGCAGTAAAAAGCCTAAATTATTGTTCCCTAAAGTACTGTTAACACAAGCACTAAAAACATCTGAAATACCCTGTCACAGGCACAAGGCAGACTTTTCTACTATTTTTATTTGAAACAAACGCTGAACATATATTTAGCCACCCCAATTCTCTGTCTGTTCACGTTTGTACCAAAAATTGTATACCAAGAGCTCGACAAACAATCTAAAGCTGTATTTGACAGTACATTGCTGTGTTTTTACAGCAACAAGAAAGAACGTTAAAATACCAACGAAGAAACAAAGTAATGGAATGCAAAAGTTTGAAGTTGTCGTGGAATTTGGAGTGCTCTAAATGGTTAGACCGTAGTCTCGTTTTATTCAGTTGTTTACGTAATAGTTGTATACAATGAAGTTACGAAACAGTTTCGGTAGCATATGGCCTACAGATTTTCTAGTACCTTTCGTGGCAATCATTTGTTTCGTGGAAAAGATAAAAGGAACATCATGAGCTGTTCTGCGATTCTAAAGCAAGTAGATAAACGTTTATATGGTCTGAGGATGGAATTGAAAGACGTTACAGTACAGAATTACGTAAAATATGGCGTATTAGTAGTTTCATTACAATCGTCGTATTTAACCTTTGTATATGTTATGGGAACATTTAGCAACAATTTCTAAATATAATTTTTACGTTCATGACTCGTTGGATAGCTGATTAAATGAGGATGTTTTTGTCGTATTCTTACCTATGGGTTATAACTTATAAGCCAAAAATAAATCAGACTAATTTTGTAGACAATTAAATTTCCTACAATTCCAACTTAAAGATTTTTTAATTATCCTGATTAAACCAGCAAAAAAAATGTTTACGAAATCGAGTTCTCCGTTTCGTAGTTACGTTGCCACAAACAGACAGACATACAGATAGACGGACAGATTTACATACATAGGTTTCAAGCTTATAAAACATCCTTCTTTTTGTTTCGTAGGCTAAAAATATGCTTCAAATTTATAACACCTCTCTTTTTGAGTCAGGAATGAGACATAAAAAAATGCTTGAAAATTGTGTTTTTGCCTACTTTAAAGCTCAATATATCGTAAACTATTAGCTATAGAAAAAATACATGAGGCAGGAATTGTAGGGAATTTAATCGTTTACAAAATTGGTCTATTTGTTTTTGGCGTAAACCTATAGTTATGGAATTATTTAATAAAAACTCATTTTAGAGGTCTTTAATCCAAGATGGCGGAGCGCGCCGAGGTCACTCAAGGTCGAAAACTTGAAATTTTCACAAGAACACCTAAACATGACACATATCCAAAACTCAGGACTGACGGATCTTTTGCAAGTGAAACCCCCTTTTTTGCGACCTGGACACTGGGCTAATGGTCAAATCACGAAATTTTCTTAAACTAGTAAAGACTTGAAGTGATTTCAGAATTAAAGTATCAGATTTATTGTGTAGGAAGAATAGACTTAGCTCAAAATGAGATCTATTTTTTAACATTTAATTTTCTTACATTAAATATTTTTTACGGAATATTTATTTACAGAACTCTTTTTAAAACTCGCCTTTTTTATAAATCATGAACAGCGTTCATTTAAGCATTAAACAAAGACCCATGCAATAACAATTTTCAATGAGGCGATGACAAAAAAACCTATAAAAATAATAGATCACTGCTATAAAATAAAATAACATCTGAATCACATAGAATCTATTCCTACGCATCCGAGGGGATCTCGTAAGGATTTCAAGAGGTCCAACGAACCGTATATCCACATATATTTCGATACATTTCCTCTATTGTATCTGATAAATAATATTTTTACTGAAAGGATGTCGCATTATTTGTATGATATCTTCATACTTTCATCTACTTCGATTGTGTAGCTGCTTACTTGATGGATAGGTGTAATTATTATTACTTTAATTATAACTCGCTGGTCTTGGCCTTATACAAGGTTAGTCGGAAAGGGGGTACTAATCCGAAGCCCACCTATAATATCGCTGATGACTATTTGAAAGCAAGTGTTAAAATTTCAAAATTCGATATTTTTTTTTTCCAAATAAAATGATTTTTATTTTAGTTTTTTCAAGAATTCTTCATCCCTGCTTTAGTTACAAATTCAGAAAATGGTGCTTCTAATTCATGACCCTAAATATGACCTAAAATGTAAACACAGCTGATCATAACTGGAGATAGATAGATTTTAGAGTTTTTTTTTTTGAGATTTTTGAACAACAGTTTCTCTTAAACTATTGACTTTTGGGAAAAGTTGTAGAACAAAAGTTATTCATTATTATGTGTACTTTAACACCCTTTCGGATTAGTACCCCCTTTCTGACTAACCTTGTATATATAACCTTATTTTTACTTTATACGAAAACCGAGACACCCCAACAAGATTTTCATCAGAACTGCCTGAATATGTGTTTTTTTTTAGTAAATCTCCAAGTTACACCTTAGTTTATGTCGCGTTAAGTTCCCTAAAAAAGTGTGAAATGCCTGAGATGTGCTATGCAGGGGTTGTCTAATACACGGAAACTGACCGAGAGGACCGTCTCAAGCCTCAAGGTGTCTATTCCCGTCAACTGTTATGGGTAGAAAACTATTGAAACTTATGTTTTTTTTTTTTTTAATGTGATATAATAAATATGTCAATCGATTCTCCTAGTGATTCTGAACAAACTAGTTTCAGGTTTAGTATATACTAAAACTAACCTTTTTTTTTTTTTTTGTGGGAAAATCCTCATGGATACCCTTCGCCTGGGGAAGGCGAAGGGTTATGCCGGACTCTTACCGGCTAAAAACCCACGGTGTTCCTACTCCTGACCCTTGGCCGGGGTCACGGGATTCGCAGCTGCATGCACCGCAACCCCGGCAGGCCTCGGTCCACCAGCCCCTGGCGGACCTCTACTTCTGTGGGGCCTTGCCCCACGTCCTCCTGAGAGGCGCGCAAGGAACACATGCGCGCCGCCTTCTCGGGCCTGTTACTGGTCGGGCGACGGGTCCCCTAACCCGTCGCCCGCAGGCCACACACTAGGGTGGCCGGAGATCGTCGCGCGCCCTCCGGCGGCGCCCGGTGCGTCTGGCGCGGGAAGGGAGAGTGGCCGTCGCCTCTCTCTCCCTCTCCGCTCCCTCGTCGCCATCACCACCTCGCAAAAGGAGGTGACGGCTTCCCACGCATTCTCGCTCCCGACCATGGACAGAACCACGGCCGGAAGCGAGAGGTCACCGCACCGATCGCCGCGACTAGTTCACGGCGCTGCGACGCCCACGCACGGCACTCCTGCAACGTGTGCAGCGCCGTGTCTTCCGGGCAGTCGACGCAGTGGTGACATCCGGGCGTCGGCTCCCGGCCTATGCGACACAGGTACTTCCCGAAACATCCATGTCCCGAAAGCACCTGCGTCAGCCGGAAGCTGAGGGCGCCATGCCGCCTCTCCAGCCACTCCTCCATAACGGGTCTTACCGCCGCTATTGCGGCGTGCCCTGCGCTGGGTTGCGCAAGTCGTTCTCTCCACTCGGCCACTAGGATCTGGCGGAGCTCACTCCGCTCAGGCGCCTCCTCGCGCTGACGATATCTCAGCGCGAGGGCCCTCGCCTCCAGATCCCAGGGCATCGATCCGGCTAGGAGGCTCGCCGCCTCGAAGAAGATCGTACGGTACCCCCTTATCACCCTGACGGCCATCGCGCGCTGCGGTCTGCGCAGGATTGCGACGTTGCGCGCCGTCAAGGTGTCCGCCCATATTGGCGCCCCATATAGGGCCATGGACCGTACGATCCCCGCGTAGAGCCTCCGGCAGGAGGTGATACTAAAACTAACCTTGTAAATACTATAAGTAAAATGAAATATCTCAAGTTTTCATTGCACCCAATTTTCAAGTGAGTTATAAAAATGTTAATAACTCCTTGACGCGGCTCGCATTGTGAGGATGTTCTTTTCTCTGGAGCCCTGACTACCACCGACAGCTTGGACCCTGTTTCTGATGCCGGTGGGCTACTATTTTCATACAAGGTTAATCAGAAAGAAGGTTCCCAGTCACACCGATAATTCAACCCTCATCAAGATGTCTGCCCCCCCCCCCCCCCTCCCCCCAAGCCCACGCCAGCAACGCCCTAAGCCGAGGTCTGAGTCCCGCTAGGGATCGCCCTTAGTGCTTTTGTTGCAGTTAGTGTAGTACAAGTAGTTAGCTTAGGTTAAGTATTTTAAGGTTTAAGAACTTTATTTCTCAAAAAGAATGATATTTTAAAATTTTAAATTGTAAACGTTTCAATTGTCAAAATCTACGAATATGTTTTCAGAATTACAGAATTCAGTTGTAAAAATCGTTCGCGATATAAACGTAAAAAACGGTTCGTCGACAAAACATAAAATTTTACGTGAACGGTGAAATGTTGCTATACTAGAAAAATCTCCCATCGATTTTTATTAGGAAAACATCTTGCTTTCTACTGGCAACTCTGATAACTATGACAGCCAGTTCTTTATGCTATGAAACAACACTTTGTATTTAACGTACGTTAAACATCTGCCGTAATCGTTACTTTTTGACGTAGGTACGTATGTTACGTTAACGAACCGTTCGAAACAACCCGCCCTTAGTAATAGAGTCCGGTTTTACCCTTTTGGTGCGGAACCCAAAAAAACGCTGATTTTCTATCTACGCCGAACTACAAGCCTTAGATTACTAAACCAACATTTTCAAGTACTGTGTCAGTCGTTTTTAGTTTAAACTGCACAAAACTATTTCCGGAAAGCCAACCCACCATGCGAAATTAAAAGTTAGACAGAGGAACTATCCTACAGTTCTCAAAATACTGCTAAAACACATTTTTATACGAAATTTAATTAATTCCACTCTCAAAACTAAGGGCTCTTACACACCACGTTTTTTTCAGGCGCTGTCGACGCGCGTCGCACGCATCTATAACGCGCTGAAAACGCGATGTTATCGCAAACAATTTACATATTCACACGTTCATAAAATTGTAGTATGCAGACGACTTTTTCGCGAGCTGTCGACGCGCTCGTAGCACGGAGTTACATCGATACAGACGCGCTGTGACAGCGCGTCTCTTTAGCTGCAAACACATACGTACAGCGCGTTTTAATCCAAGGAGGGTTGCTCACGCGCGTCTGTAGCGGGATACACGCTCCTTCGCGCGCGTGCTACACGCGTTTTACTTTGCAAGGAGAGTAGCTCACGCGCGTCTGTAGCGTGTTTCTCGTGAGTTTTCAGCGATGCAATCGCAAGTAATCTGCCTACTTCAAGTTTAGCAGCGTCGACAACGCGCGATAGCGAAACGCGCGTCGACGGCGCCGGAAAAAAACCTGGTGTGATTGAGCTCTAAAGGCGTAGTCCATGTTACGTCATCTCCCTTGAATAAGCTAATACTGCCACTAATTCTGCGGCGTGTGTAGCAGGTTTTACATGCAAATAAGTTTGTTAGTCGCGACTAAATAACATGGCTTCACCTGAGTTCTTTGACATACAGGGCGCATATTTACGTTGTGTACTGGCTTTATTTGCATGCATTTTTTTGCAGTTGCCCAAATAGTTTTGGACTCGGTCAGTCGAAAGTATGGCTAGTGGTATATAAGGTCCATCTATTCATACACGAGATATTTTAAGGGATACATCTACAGGTGGTAAAGAAGCAATATAAATAAAAAAAATGGCTCATTACTATTTTCAACATCCATTACGCTAGTTTCTACGTAGTATTTATAGACATTACAGCGGGCAATTTTTATTCAAATTTATTCAAAATTTCTCAAGCATAACATATTACAATTATAATAATTAAATAAAAAAACAAAATTGAAAAAAAAAAAAAAACTCTTCCTATGGCTTCCTTACCACCTATAGATGTATCCCTTAAAATACATATTTCGAGTATGAATAGATGGGCTCTATATATGAGGATAAATCGTAATTTAATATTATAAATGCGAAAGTAAGTTTGTTTGCTTGTTACCTTTTCACGCCTAAACCACTGAACCGATCATCCTGAAATTTTGCATATACGTGGTCAGGTGTATAGGAACGGACATAGGGTACCTTTCATCCCGAAAAAGGTACTATTCACGAGGAAAACAACAATACCGTTCATAGATGGCGACTCGTGTCTTTCTATTCTGGGAATAGTAGGTAGAAACTGCGGAATGCTACATTTCTTAGCAGTTCTTGGCAGCGCTGCTAATAAAAGTAAAACGCAAAAATATGTCATATTCAGTACAATTTAAATTAAGTTTGCTACTTCGCTGGGCGAAATAAACATGCAAATTCCTTACAAATTCCTTCCGACAAAAAAAAACAGAAAAATAAACCTTTTGCGTTTGTTATCGGTAGCGGGTAGCACTGGGCAATGTTGACAAAGGAAGGTAGTCGTCGATATGGATCAACCTACCCGATGTTATAAAGGCGGTGGACATTTGACGAAGCGAGGCATTCTGTGTTCATCAGCTGAAGAAGTCTGACCTTTTGTAATATATCTGAGTAGCTTTTCCTTATTTTATGATCTTATAATAATTGTGCAAAGTGTTATATAGTAATCTAGTTTATGTAACTAACACTAACCCAAATACAAGTACTCCCAGTGGTGGAGAGTCTATGTTGGTTTTATTTTCTACATTTACCTTGCTCGCAATCCTGACATACCGATACTAGCCATAACTATAATGATAGAATCACCCCTGAACGATTTTGTTGTTGTGTCTTTTACACGTTTATCTAAACAATAAAATATAAATAAAATTAAAATGTAAGTATGATTAAAATGTAATTAAGAATAGCGTGTTTTCTTCAAACATTTAAACAATATAATAAAACAAACACAACACACGTCTGCCAAATTAACCACTATCACTTCACTCAAGATTACTTGAGTTTAAACAAACGCCCTATAAGTGTCACCTTAAATTGGAGGTGATTCACACAAACTTACGGATTACGGATAAGAGGGTCGGGAATGTACGACTGATAGATGGGTGACAGTTACTGAAGTGGCATGTTGTTGTGTTACCAGTAAAGATAAGTGTTATCATGCGTTTTGTGGGAGAGAGATCTTGACGTATCTGCCGCCCTGGTAGTTTATGTTGGGAAACGTTCTCTTGTAAGAAATATTTTTTTATAGTTTTGATGACAGATGTTATTGCATCGCATTTATCATAAGTAGGTGTGCATGAAAAGAACTTCCACGAGTGACGATACTTAAGTACGCCCGGCGCACCCTGGACAGTCAGCTCCTCTACCAACCTTGCTAACTGGCTAATCTTTTCATCACAGCTTGCTATTTTCATATAGCTCGTGCTGACACGAGAGAAGAAGAAGATCGCATTTAAGAGCAGATTTATGAAGTCCGGAATAAAATTCGAAACAGAATCAACGCACTACCACAATTATTAGAAAAGGGGCAGCCGCAAAAAAAAACTGAATTGAAAACTCTTTGGTCGGTCCAAAGTGTACTAGAAAAAAAGTTTGTTAAGAAAACTGTACCACAGTGTACCTACTTACTACATACAGTGGGTCAACGCCCATACATTTGACAGGTTCTATGAAATGTCAAAATTAGTAACACTTGTCATAGGGTTGTCACATAAAACGAATTACACTAACTTTGTCAAACAAACGTCCAAATTAATTAACGTTTTATAGAAACAGTGACACGCAAAAAGAAAACCATACGCATGCGTAATTTTGACGATTGACAAAATAATGCAAAGGTATGTAGCAGCAATTTCGCCATCTTATCCTGGAATTTTCTAACAATATTTAAAACTACAAATTTTGTCGAGGTTACAGTCGCAGTGGCTAACGCTTGCGGGGGTAGGTAAGAGTCATAAATTATTTCCAAATCCAAGAAGGAGCCATAGAAAATTACTTATTATTCATGGTTATTACTTCTATGGTTTTCGTGGGTGCTGATGCTGGAAATAAAGCCTAAGTATTCCTCGATCATATAAGGCGGTCAAACAATTTTCCACTTAAATGTAATTTACCAGGTAAAACGTAGTCCCTATCTTGGTGTTTGAGAATGAATATTGTTTTTGTAATCAGCGTCCCCGAAAATCATGGATCACCATCACGGCTAATTCGAAAATTTTCATGGCCGCCATCTTGAATATAGATTTTGACCTCATTTTCGTCATCAACATCCCCGAAAACCATGGAAATGACACCCATGTTAGGTAAATTGAAATTTTAAAAGCCGCCATCTTAGAAATGGATTTTGACCTCATTTTCGTCATCAACATCCCCGAAAACCATGGAAATGACACCCATGACGACTAATTTGACATTTTTGTTGCCGCCATCTTGGATTTCGATTTTGATCTCATTTTCGGCATCAGTACCCCCGAAAACCATGGAAATGACACCCATGACGACTAATTTGACATTTTTATTGCCGCCATCTTGGATTTCGATTTTGATCTCATTTTCGGCATCAGTACCCCCGAAAACCATGGAAATGACACCCATGACGACTAATTTGACATTTTTGTTGCCGCCATCTTGGATTTCGATTTTGATCTCATTTTCGGCATCAGTACCCCCGAAAACCATGGAAATGACACCCATGACGACTAATTTGACATTTTTATTGCCGCCATCTTGGATTTCGATTTTGATCTCATTTTCGGCATCAGTACCCCCGAAAACCATGGAAATGACACCCATGACGACTAATTTGACATTTTTACTGCCGCCATCTTGGATTTCGATTTTGACCTCATTTTCGGCATCAGTACCCCCGAAACCATGGAAATGACACCCATGACGACTAATTTCACATTTCTATTGCCGCCATCTTGGATTTCTATTTTGACCTCATTTTCGGCATCCGCACCCCAGAAAACCATGGATTTGACACTCATGACGACTAATTTACTAATTTTCATGGCCGCCATCTTGGATTTGGATTTTGACGTTATTTTCGGCATCAGTGACCCCGAAAACCATGAAATTAACACCCATGATGATTAGATGAAAATTTTCCTGGCCGCCATCTTGGATTTGGATTTTGACGTTATTTTCGGCATCAGTGACCCCAAAAACCACGAAATTGACACCCAGGATGATTACATGAAAATTTTCATGGCGGCCATCTTGGATTTTGATATTGACGTCATTTTCGGCATCAGTGACCCCGAAAGCCGTGGAGATGACTTCCCACGAACAATCATTTGAAAATGTATGCATGCCACCATCTTGGATTAGTAAACAGACTTTATAATAAAATTCTCGTAATAGGTATCTCGTAATAGCAGTGGGACAATATAGGTTGAAGAAAAAAAAAAAATAGGTATCTACACATACATAATCAATAATAAATTAATATAATTTCTATGAACGATATCAATCAAATTTGAAATCAAAAAGTGCGAGCCCTGGAATTTATGTCCCGAGTAGCAGTATGGCTACTCGGGACATAACCTCCGCCCCTTCACCCCGCAACCCCCCGCACGATTGCTCTGTGACAATGTTCTACGTTGACCGACTGTAAGGAGTAAGATATAGGTAGACTGTGACTGTACTATGGTAAAACTTTTTAAATCTTTAGAAATGTACGTGAATAAAGTAATATGTCATTATGGTACTATAATATGGTATTATTTTTGAATTCATAATTACAAGTTTACGATATGAATGTAGGTAAATAAAATAATTGAAATCGTATCGGATCCTGCATTCTGATTGCGCAACACACTCATAATCGCTATGGCTTTGATTTTGACAGGTCAACAATTTCCATAGCAACGTTTGTATTAACAAACAACTTATCCACAACTATATAACGCGCAATGAATATTGTTTTTATACAACAACTGTTATGGTCATGATTTATGTTGGTTACGTTACACAATTACCTTGCAGAGCAATACCTAAATAAAATCATTAACTATTTCACAGTACGCCACAATCAAATAAAAACACATCGTAACAGAAGAATTATAGAACCGTTACCATGGCAACGTAGTGTTATTTTCTGCAGCGCTTCAACTATTGGGTGGACGTTTCCAACTATTGTCCAATATCCGGCGCTATTGATTACATGATCGCAATCTTCAAAGGGTAACGAACAATCCCTGAAGGTTTTGTTTAACTTCAAAAGGATACTGTTGTGTCAAAAGTTTTCAGTTTCCAACTATATAATATTATTTATGTAAGGTACAGTTAAGCAACTAAACACACCGAGATACAAGGCCCTCTGAATTTATTTATTTTATTTGAATTAAAACGATCTAGGACCAATCACAATAATAAAAGATAAAGACATAATACAATAGAATTTAGTTGTTTTTTATATACAAGCTTAGTCTGAAAGGAGGTACTAATCCGCGAGCCACTTAAAGTATCACTGATGACGGTTTTAAAGCAAGTGTTAAAATTTCAAAATTCGATAAATTTTTTTTCCATGTAAAATAATTATTATTTTAGTGTTTTCAAAAATTCTTCACTTTAGTTACGAATTCAGAAAATGGAGCTTCTAATTTGTGACCCCAAATATGACCTAAAATGTAAACACAGCTGATTATAGCTGAACCACCGATGCTTATAGCTGATTATAGCTGAGGATGGATAGATTTTAGCATATTTTTTAATGTAATTTTTGAACAGCTATTTCTCTTAAACTATTGTCTTTTGAGGAAAGTGGTGGAACAAAAGTTACTCATTATTATGGGTACTTTAGCACCCTTTCGGATAAGTGCCCCCTTTCTGACTAGCCTTGTATAACAAAATAGACACCCCTTTGATAAATCCCTTACAATGCTTCTGACATACTTACAATATATTCTTCATACTGAAGTGAAGAACAGAACGCTCAAAACCTATTTTCCGAGTGGCAAAGTTATTTTACGAATACCAGATAACTTTGCTTCTCTGAAGCGAGGAACAGAACGCTCAAAGCCTGTTTTCAGAGTGGCAATATTAATTTTACGCGTACCAGATTACTTTGCTTCTCTGAAGTGAGGAACAGAACCAAAGCCTGTTTTCAGAATGGCAATATTAATTTTACGCGTACCAGACGACTTTGCTTCTCTGAAGTGAGGAATAGAATGCTCAAAGCCTGTTTTTAGAGCAGCAAAGTTATTTTAAGCGTTCTGGAACTTTAAATCAACAATCGCAAGCTCAAATTCAAAATATCAACACCACTCTACGGTGAACTACGTCAATAACTTACAATTTCAACAGTTTACGAGATCAACAAGTTATCATTTACATCAGCAGTTTATAACACGTTTTGCGCATGGTATAGAATCGCTCATCGCTATATCTGTTGTTAAGTTACGTAAAATCTTTTTTTGGTAGCGTAACCTTTTCAGTAAATAAAAGCAACGAAAATTCTCAACGAAACTGAAAATATTAATATTAATTCTGTACTAGACACGACGAAACATCGTTTATTGTGGTTTTCCTTTGAAAAGTTGGAATTTCAGCAGGTTCAGTGGGTCATCCGTTTCAAATACCTAGCTACATTTTTAAAGTACCCTGCTTAATACAACATATTTTGATACGAATATTTTATTAAACGGGATACAACAAGCAAAAATATTGCGTATTGTATATTCCTGGTATCATATTTTGCAAAAAATGTTGAAGCTTTAATAAACAATACTCGGGTAGTAGTAAATCTGTTGAATCTGCCTACGGCATTCTAGGAAATAATATTGAAAGGTTCAAATTCAGCATTTTGTAGGATCATAACAACAGTTCGGTATGTAGGATAACCGTTAATGAAATATTTCTGTAACATAATCTATTTATTCTTGCAAAACGTTTTTTTGTTTAACCCTTATCTTTAGGTCAACTTAAGATTAATTACCAAGAATTAGTCACTATACCATTAATAGATCATGGTGGTTTTAAGGAAATACACGAATTGGCTTAGAACCTATATGCTGCGGTAGCCACTTTCCATCGGATGGGCCGTCGGCAAGTTTGCCAAAGGATTACACTTTTTTTTTCTATTTCTCGGCCTGCCCTTGTCCGCCATCTCGCCTGATGTTAAGCGATGATGCGGTCTATGATGGAGCACGATTGCCCAGAAGAAACCGATTCACTCGTGACTTGAAGACACCCAAATTATAGCTGTCGGGGGACACCCACTCGGGCAGCGCATTCCACTGTTTGGCGGTTTTCACAATGAAAGTGGAATCAAAGCGCTTCGTTCGGGTTTTTGGTATATCAACCATGAACCGATAGCGCTTTTTCGTGCTTATGGCCGTCCGATTGAAAAAAGGGCAGGGGGTATTAAATCATGCAGATCTGAAGCACACTCTCAGAAATGTATCCGATAAAACACCGATAGACTAGCAACTTTGCGCCGATGCTCAAAACTTTGGAGCTTGGTCTGAACAGGGAGTCGTTGCTGATGAGCTTTTTGGCACGCTTCTCAATGATGATACACTGTTTTTTAAACGAGTCCTAATCTTCTCTTACTTATCCGTTCATAGTGAATAAAACCGTAAATACACATAAACAAAAAAATTGTTCCTATAAAGACAATAGAGAGATTCTGAGAGTAATAAAATACTTCCCCCTACCTTCTTTAGCGTAATGTTTCCTCCATTGTAATAACATAAACAACAGTTTGGACTTATGCCATAAACCGCCACAATGAACGATCTTAGATATTCATAAATTCATTAACTATCGCTTGGCAGGATGATTGATGACTGTAATCAAATCGTTGCTGCTGGCTTGATGAGCTGTAAAATCTAGGTACATTTTTAGCACTATCACGACATAATTATTATAAAACAAAGTACCCCGCCGCATCTGTCTGCCTGTGCGCAATTTTCTCTGTAACTACTAAATACATTTTGTTCCGGTTTTCACCATTAGATAGCCTGTTTTTCGGGAAAGGTTTGGGTAAACTTCAAATATGTTTCTTATACTCGTACGTAAGTCGGGGTTGATCTCTATAGTGCTGATTACTTTACTAATATTTGTAATTAGTTACGGTTTCCTTTCAAACGGAGCCCTTAATCATGAGCTGAACACGAGGCGAGCTCGCGAGTCGAACTCTCTGGTGCGAAAGGCAATCCCGAAAAATGCACGTGAGTAAACTATAACTAATCATTTAACTTTAAGAAGGGGTTACTCGGTATTGGAAATTGAATGATAAAGCGATTTTGTTTCGGATATAATAATATTTAACGAAATAGTTCGTTAGAATATCGATACCGGAAGTATCACTTAGCGTAAGGGACAAAACACGACTTTTCAGGAGAGCCAAAAAACAGTTTTTATTTTAGAAAACTGTCTGTATCTTTTTATTTTATGGTTCGATTTTGATGGGGTCTAGGACAAAGTTTCTTAGATGTTTTGCCTCTTTTATACTAAAAATACAAAATTTAAGAAAACCTAGTGGTTTCGATAATAGCATGTCCCTTACGTTAAAAAATCATGTGTAGTTGTGCCCTACACCACACAAATTTTAGATGTAAACCGACGTGAATGTTGTATGTAGCAAAAAGGATAAGAAAATTGTGTGTTATTTTAGTGTAAAGGTCTCTATTAGTGTTGCATTTTGATGTAAGAAGACCTTCCTATTGGATTTAATGGTTATATGGAACCGTATTACTATGGAGTTAAGGTCTATGACTTGTAAGACTTATTTTTTTAAAAGAAATAAATAAAACCATCTATATTAATCAATACTTTAATATAAAACAAATGATTCAAGCTAAATAAACAGTATTTTTCCCCGTAAAACCGAAAGTAAACTAACACAAACTTTTCAAACTAAATTAACAGTCTTCTAACCCTGTAATTGAGACTACTTTATCTATTTTTAGTATCCCAATCAAAGAAAGTACATAATACACTTTATGATGAGAACATAATTTACTCGTAAAACGAAAATAAACTTCTTAAACGAAAATTTACCAGAAAACAGTAAACGTTTCATAAACCTTAAGGTTAATAGAAAAATTATAAAGAAAGTAAACAATTATTACTAAAGAGAGTCAGATTTACCCGTAAAACCGAAAGTAAACTAACACAAACTTCTCTACTAAGTTAAACTATGTGCAGTCTCTAGTGCAATAAGTGTTTTCTTTGATCAAAAAGACTGTTAATTTGGTTTGAGAAGTTTGTGTTAGTTTAGTTTCGGTTTTACGGGTAAGTCTAAGACTGTTCATTTAGTTTAAATCATGTTTTAAATATTTTTTGTCTCACGGTTAAATGGTGTCAAAATCTTGGTATTACCAAAGTTTTTTCAACTTGAATTGGGAGATATAAACTCTTTAGTAATAATTGTTCACTTACTTAACAATTTTTGTATTAACCTTAAGGTTTATGCACATATACAATTTATATAATATTTACTGTTTTTTTGGATTGATTTTATTACTTAAGTTATTGATTTACGATGAGTCTAAAATAAAAGTGTTGATAAAAATGAACGGATTTATTTATTTCTAATGAAAAATAAGTCTCACAAGTCTTAGACCTTAACTCCATAGTAATACGGTTCCATATTACCATTACCTTTAATAGGAAAGTCTTACTTACAATAAAATGCAACAATAATAGACATGTAACATTAACGTAAGAGACAATTCTATACATTTTGTTAAAACATTTTGAAATAAAGTTTAATGTAAGGGACCAAACTATTTGACTGCAGTGACTTACTTTACTTTTCGTACAAGAAATATTTGTAAAGGTCTTTTACATCCTTTTTTTAGACAAAAATTGTTCTTGGCTGTTCAAAAATGAGTAACGTAAGCGACATTTTTTCAAGATAATCCAAATTCTGAGTACGCCAGTCGATGGAGCAGAAAATTCCGAATCCAACGATGTATATAACTCATTTTGGCCAAAATGTCCCTTACGCTAAGTGATACTTCCGGTATCGATATACGACAGGAAATAGTGAATCGCGGAAGCCCAATGGAGGGCACTAGCGTAAGCGAAGCGAGCGTTCAGGATCCGCGCGAACGTAGCGAGCGTGTAGCATTAGCCTATTTTAAGTCGTTACGCCGACCAGCGATAGGGCCTAGAAGTTTTGTGCGTGCGCATTACTGCGCAAGATACGCTAAGTGTGCGTCCTGAGTGATGGCGCACGGGCGTATTGCGAATTGCGGAGCAGCTTTACCGTCGATACTTGTCCTTAGCGCACGCAAGAAAGTTGACGCATACGCGCGTGTTTAGTGTTTCGTTTATTTTACTTTGGTTTTAATAATGTCGATATCAACATTCAAACGTTTCGAACATTTATTTAATGCGCCGTTCATTCCGTCTGCGCGGTGCGCCATCACTCAGGACGCACACTATGTTGGAAGTCGAAACCAGACGAGCGTAATTTAAGCCGCGTAAAATGAGTCGCGTACTAGAAGGATTTACAGGACTCAAAATACCATCGAATATGAAAAAATCGCCATGCAAATCAACTCCATTCAAGCACTTTATTCAACAAGCCTTGAATAGCAATCCCACTGCTTCACAAAAATAACCCTAAAAGTCCCAACAAAATCGTCGAAATTCGACAAACGAGGGAATCGATATGAAATCGTTACGAGTACTCGATTACCGCATCGCAGAGCTTAGCTTCGCGCCCCATTAGTTTCCGAGCAAGATCGAGACGAGTCGAGCGTGAATCTCACAACATAGCCTGGTAAACAATTAGTAATCAAATTGTGGGTTCATTTGATTATTCGTTGTTGTAACCTTTTGAGTTTACTTGTTTATTATTCTAAGGCAAAACAAATTAAGTGAAATGCAAAATGTATTTAAAATGTTACATAGCTGTTATGAAGTAAATCAGCGGGCCGCGGGCTACATGCGGCCCGCCAGGCATTTTGGTGCGGCCCGCAACGCACGTGACGGACGATATCATACACAACAGAGTGAAAGGGAGCAAGAATTACTAACGTAATGACATTAGCCCTAGTGCGGCCTTTTTTTTATCCTGGGAACATCTTCATGGATACCCTTCGCCTGGGGAAGGCGAAGGGTTATGCCGGACTCTTACCGGCTAAAAACCCACGGTGCTCCTTCTTCTGACTATTGGCCGGGGTCGCGGGGTTTGCAGCTGCATGCACCGCAACCCCGGCAGGCCTCGGTACGCCAGCCCCTGGCAGACCTCTCCTTCTATGGGGCCTTGCCCCACGTCCTCCTGAGCAGCGCGCATGGAACACATGTGCGTCGCCTTCTCGGGCCTGTTACTGGTCGGGTGACGGGTCCCCTAACCCATCGCCCGAAAACCACACACTAGGGTGGCCGGAGATCGTCGCGCGTCCTCTGGCGGCGCCCGGTGCGTCTGGCGCGGGAAGGGAGAGTGTCTGTCGCCTCACTCTCCCTCTCCGCTCCCTCCTTGGTCGCCATCACCACCTCGCAAAAGGAGGCGACGGCTTCCCACGCACTCTCGCTCCCGACCATGGACAGAACCACGGCCGGAAGCGAAGCCCAAGTGCGGCATGCCCTAATCCCCACGTAAAATATTTGGCCCTCTTACAACAAAAGGTTGCCCATCTAAACCATCATACCTATATTTTTAAAACGCTAGTTAGAATGATAGGCAAGGCCCTGCCAAAGACCCCTCGGTCTGCCGAGCGCTGGCGGACCATGACCTGCTGAAGTTGCAGTAAATGCTCTAGCAAATCCTACGACTCTGACCATAGGTCAGAGGAACCTCGGAGGAACACCGTAGGATTTTAGTCGGTAAGAGTCCAACAATACCCTTCCCTTTCCCCAGGAAGGGGACATCCAAGAACACTCCGCGATAAAAAAACTTACCTCACCCTCATCAATAAGGCTTAGAAACAATACCCTAATGAGACGGACTTAAAAGAAAAACGACGTAAAACAAAAAAGTGAACAGAGATAAAAAAGAAAAATCTCAAGTCAAACAAACAGTAGTAAAACCTCGTTCTAAAACCTCGGAGTCATGGAACAAAACGTCAACAGATTTAACATAAATCCCCTATTCTTAAATCGGATCGTCCATAACGATTTACGGTCGCCCATCTCGCTCTAACGTATGTATTTTAGTAGGGAGAGAAGCACTGTCGCCGTTGAATGTTCGACACTTACACACGGCTTTGAAATCGATCTGCCACACAATTGGTTCCGGAAAGAAAATGTATGTGCATTGAATATCTGTCGGGTGTCTGTCTTCATTTGACTAATATTATTTGAGTTATTTCTTACCGGATAATACATAATCGGAAGACACAGCGTGGGTGGCCTACCCCACGAGGTGGACCGATGATCTGGTGAACGTCACGGGAATCCGTTGGATGCGAGAAGCACAGGACCGGTCGATGTGGCGTTGTTTGGGGGAGACCTATGTCCAGCAATAGACGTCTTTCGGCTGAATGATGATAATGATTACATAATCAGCCTAGAGTAGAGGTAGGCCAAAAAAAAAGGTGGATGGATTGTGTGAAAGATGATATGGGTAAGAAAGAAGTGAGTACTGAGATTATGGCTGATAGAGGAGAATGGAGGAGGAATACACGTTGTGCCGACCACACCTAGAGTGGGATAAGAGCAGGTAGATGATGATTACATATTCAGCCTATTAATGTTCCACTGCTGAGCACGGGTCTGTTCTCAGAATGGAAAGACTTGGTCTCTGTCCACGCTGGCCAGGTGCGGGTTAACCGACTACACACCATCCCTCGCAGGATTGCTGACTTTGACAGTCTCGTGGCTATTTAACAACAGCGCAGGAGCCCAATTCTACTAACAGAAATGTTTATCAAATGCCAACTGAATCTTTTACACACAGTTTTCATTTACAAAAACTATCAAATTGTTTGACAACAAAAACAAAACCAAAAATTTTTACAGTTTTCGTAAACGATTATCGTAGAATTGGCCTCCATTTCAGTTTGCAAGGTTCAGCTGCGCTTGCCGCGGTCAGTCCGTGGATTCATTCATTACACATGGAAACCCCTATGCTCCGAATAGCACGTTATGCTGACGGTCCCATACGAATACCTATGACAGTCGTTACGGGTAGTCAGAAGCCCGAAAGTCTGACAACCGATCTAATCTTAGGATATCAGCATTACCCAGTGACTGGTTTGCGGAAGTCTAGCAGTTGCTCCGTGTAAAATACTGGTATTCAACTGCATCTGGTTAGACTAGAAGCTTATTCCAACATAGTTGGGAACAGTCTAGGAGGAAGATTATTTGATTTTACATATTCAGTCTATTAATATCTATATAGCGTATTTAACGTCATTACTCATAGAAAAATGTTATTACTCTGTTACAGATTTTTTAACACATAAATTACTATAACATTGAATTTTTATAGTTTATTTTTTATGTTTATTACTTAAAATTTTAGATGTGTAAGATATCTATTAAAAGATTTTAGAAATTACCTGGCATTTAAAGTATAATTTAAAGTTATATAATTTAGCACTAGCAGACTGATTTAAGATTTAGCTGTACTTTTAAATTTTTGCATGCCGTAAGGTAGAATGTACATGGACTCACTAACTATATGTTAACACCTTATCTATAATAACTACATTCTAAGCAAATAAATAGTTCTATTCTATTCTAATGTTCCACTGTTGGGCGTGGGCCTCTTCTCAGTATGAAAAGGACCTTTGTTCACCACGCCAGCCTGATGCGGATCGACGAGCTACACACCTCATTAAGAACTTATTTTAAATCCTTTTCAGATGTGCAGGTTTCCTCGCGATGTATTCCTTCACCGTTAACGCAAGTTACGCAAGTGATAATCAAATTATGATCCGCACATGAGCTCAAAAAGTCGGTTCGGTGCAGGCCGGGTTCGTACTCAGACCCTCATACATGAAAGACAGGCATTCAACCGCTAGGCTACCTTCTACTATATTAACATAGAAAAATGTTCTCCATAAGTTCGAGTACGTTGAACATTGTATAATAATATTATTATAAAAAGCCATTTCTTTTTAAAGCCTACTTAGGTTAAGAATATAAGAGATCTGCCAAATTCCACTTGGAGCTAATGGGGCAAAGAATATAGCCTAAAATTATCTTATACTAGCTTTTGCTCGCGGCTTCGCTCCCGTTAATTTACGGATCCCTAATTTTTTGATCCCAAAATATAGCCTATAGCACTCAGGGATAACGTAGCTTCCTATTGGTGAAAGAATTTTTGAAATCGGATGAGTAATTTCGGAGATTACCTCCTACATACAAACAAACAAACAAACAAACAAACAAATTCTACTTCTTTATAATATTAGTATAGATCTATACTATTTTATTATTCAAATAATTTATTTTAATATTTCTATTCCATAATGGTTCAAACATTTGTTTTTTGTCTTGACAATATTCTCCTGGATACCCTGAAGGAAGGGTTATGCCGGACTAAACCCACGGTGTTTCTTCTCCTGGCATATGGCCGGGGTCGCGGTTTTTTTTTTATTTTTTTTTAAATAACGTTGCCCCACAGTAAGATTTCTCTTACATCGTGGGTGCGTTTACAGACACAAATCTCACAAACAAACGCCCAGACCCGGAACAACCATCTGTAGGCCATACAAATTTTTGTTCCGTGTGGGATCGAACCCACGACCCGTAGCGCAGCAGCCAATCGCTTAGCCACTGCACCAAACGTGTCGTCTTCGCAGCTATTCGCAGCTGCATGCACCGCAACTCCGGCAGGCCTCGGTCCGCCAGCCCCTGGCGGACCTTTCCTTCTGTGGGGCATAGTGGCTCCACCTTAGACCTACTTTTCTTTTTTACTAGTATTCTCCGTTTTTTTTTTGTATTAAAAGTATTACTTGCTAAAAATTATTACTTAAAAAAGTAGCAATAAAAACCCACTCGAAAAAAAGATGGAATTTTTTAAAGCCGGCGAAAACACCACGAAAATTAAAAAAAAATATCATAACAATAACTACAAAAAATCGCGGAACAAATATGTCATATTTTCGATTACTCCTGGGTACGAGGAATCAAAATGTTGCTTTGAACGTCACTATTTGGACTACGCTGTATAAATAAATTATTATTATATACAGACTTCTGTTAAACACAATAATTTTAAGAAATAATCTTAACAGCTTTCTAAAAAATATACTCCACTGCCGATCACTGAAAAACATCCAACGGCTAACAGTTTTCCAAAGAAAACAAATAATGCTATAATTACATTTACCTTCCACAGCTCACAGCAGAATATCCGATTGCAGAACTTAAAAATAAACAATGACATTAAAAAACAAAACAAGGACAGATAACGTTGAATAATAGAATCTCCACTCTGAAATCTGATCGACCCGTAGCCTGCAGGCGGATAAAATTTAAGTTCATTCAATCTGTTTCCATTTATCAAAAGCCAAACCCAGCCTGATTGCTTTATAATTAATAAACAAGCCGTTTTCGTGTTGTATTGTAGTTATATTTGTTTATCTACACTCGTACCGTGAACTTCTAATTATGAACTCAAAAATAGTACCATAATGACATGTTTTATTAACGTGCATCTCTAATTTTAAAATAGTAGATTGTTCCATCGAGCGCAAAGTGAGTTATTAATGCACGAGTGTTATGTTGGTGCCCGAGCGCATGCGAGGGCACTAAATTAACACGAGTGCATTAATTACTCACTTAAGCAAGGTGCGTAATCTACTTTTCTTTCAACTACCAATCTACCTACCATGATAAAATACACCTACTCAAAATAAAAACTCAAGTTAATGATAACAAAGCTATCCGCGACTATTGCGGGAAGAGGTTATTAACAATTTCATTTGCAGCTGTTTTTATACTTTCTGGAGTTGAATTCATTCATATTGCTATCGCTGTCTATTTGATCAATTTCCATTTTTTTAAACTTTTCTTACTAAATATGAAGTATCAAAGTTTTACAATGGTACAAAACACGCGCCATTTGTTTTTTTTTTTCACCAATTCGGTTTTATTCAGCCGATTTTTATTTTCAGCCAGTATCTTTTTGATCTAGTGCATACATTTAATACTAAACATAATGGGAGACATTAAACCTCTGTGGTAAAATATCAAAATAAAAAATAAAAAACAGTGCATTAATGAAAAACAGTGCAATAATGAGATTTCATACAACAATTCTGCACTGTTTTGGTTTTCAGCAAAAAATACGGCCTTTGTGATCGGTTTTGTAGTGATTAATCAACATTACTACGCAGTTGAAAGAAAAGGTTTGTTATCGCACAGTTTTATTAGCAAAATAATGCTTTAAAATAACTTTTCTTTCAACTACGTAGTAATGTTATCATTAATCGCTACAAAACCGATCACAAAATACGTATTTTCTGCTTAGAAGCAAAACAGTGCAGAAATGTTGTATGAAATCTCATTACTGCACTGCAAACAGTGCAGAAATGTTGTATGAAATTTCATTACTGCACTGTTTTTCATTAATGCAGTTTTTTATTTTTTATTTACATATAAATTTACCACAGAGGTTTAATGTCTCCCGTTAAGTTTAATATTAAATGTATGCATTCTTATGCATTAGATCAAAAAGATACTGGCTGAAAATAAAAATCGGCTGAATAAAACCGAAATGGTGAAAAAAAAAACAAATGGCGCGCATTTTGTACCATTGTAAAACTTTGATACTTCTTATTTAGCAAGAAAAGTTTTAAAAAATGGAAATAGATAGCGAATATAGCGATATGAATTCAAGTCCAGAAAGTATAAAAACAGCTGCAAATGAAATTGTTAATAACCTTTTGCCGCAAAAGTCGCAGGATAACCTTGTTTTCATTAACTTGAGTTTTTATTTTGAGTAGGTATACAAGGTTAGTCAGAAAGGGGGTACTAATCCGAAAGGGTGTTAAAGTACACATAATAATGAATAACTTTTGTTCTACAACTTTTCCCAAAAGTCAATAGTTTAAGAGAAAAAGTAGTTCAAAAATCTCAAAAAAAAAATCTCTAAAATCTATCTATCGCCAGTTATGATCAGCTGTGTTTACATTTTAGGTCATATTTGGGGTCATGAATTAGAAGCACCATTTTCTGAATTTGTAACTAAAGCAGGGATGAAGAATTTTTCAAAAAGCTAAAATTAAAATAATTTTATTAGGAAAAAAAAAATGTCGAATTTTGAAATTTTAACACTTGCTTTCAAACAGTCATCAGTGATACTATAAGTGGGCTTCGGATTAGTACCCCCTTTCCGACTAACCTTGTATTTTATCACGGTAGGTAAATTGGTAGTTGAAAGAAAAGTAGATTACGCACCTTGCTGAAGTGAGTGATTAATGTACTCGTGCTAATTTAGTGCCCTCGCTTGCGCTCGGACACCAACATAACACTCGTGCATTAATGACTCACTTTGCGCTCGGTGCAACAATCTACTATTATCTACACTCATGTCATAAAGTTCAAATTGTGAACTCAAAAATAGTACCATAATGATTTACTTTATCCATTACCATCCCTAATAAATTTCAAAAGTTTTACTAAAGTACAGTTCTCCTAACAAAATAATGTTTTAATATAACTTTATCTACACTCATGTCGCAAAGTTCCAATTGTGAACTCAAAAATAGTATCATAATGACATGCTTTATTCACGTGCGTCTGTAATAAATTTACAAGTACAGTTCTTTTAACAAAATAATGCTTTAAAATAACTGTTTGTCTATTAAAGTACACTTCGGACCGACCAAGGAGTTTATGATTAATTACGGTTTACTCACAGGCATTTTTCGGGATTGCCCGACTAGTTTCGGACCCAAACGGAGCCCTTAATCATGAGCTGATCACGCGGCGAGGTTGTGAGTCGAACTGACGCTGCATCGCGCCGCGTAGCGTTGCGCTCGCGACGAGAGGGCGACCTCGCCGCGTGATCAGCTCATGATTAAGGGCTCCGTTTAGGTCCGAAACTAGTCGGGCAATCCCGAAAAATGCACGTGAGTAAACCGTAAGTAATCATAAATATGAATGTGTCTCACGTAAGTTATAATACAAAAAAGACCAAGGAGTTATCAATTCTTTTTTTTGCGGTTGCTCATAATGAGCAGACAATGATTGTTTATCATGGCGCGCGGCGTGGGCTGCTGGGTTTGGGCGCCATAATATTGTTTTTGTTTTAACTTTGGTCTTTTATTTACCCATTGCATGAGTTCACATAAAGTAGTGTATTAAACTGTACATAACTAGGTATTAAAACACTCGTGTGATACTATTAAAAACCTCGCCTACAGCGATTTAATAACCCGTATTATGCAACAGTTTCATAAACCACTATTATTTTTGCATTATAACTGTTCTTTGGGTAGATCTAGGAGCAATATACCGCCAAGAAAACGGATCGAGTCGGTGAGAGTCGATCATACTTGCTGCGATATCTGTAGGACCGATTTTTTGTAGGATGTTTCCCTTTTATAAATGTGTTGTGTTCTAAATTAACAGACTTTTGTCAGACCAATCATAGTAGATCGTCTGCGCTGGACCTCAAAGATTCACAGTTACGTAACTCTGAATTTGGCTCCCTACCAGTTCATATAATCAAAATAAAGCTTTTCAAGCCTGGATAACCATAAGATGAAAATAAGATTAAAACTCGTCAAGTTATTGCGAAAGAAGATTAAGTTCTCGACGGTATATTACTTGCATCTTCATCTGAGCGAGATTAGAAAGTTTTCCTCTACATGCATGAAGATTTATGATCGTGTAGGTATACAATGATCGTATACGCATGGCTATACATGTCTAGTATGAGCTGGTCTCGGATTGTATTGGCTTTACACACAATGAGAGGTCAGCGTATAATGGAAATGTATCGCTTGATATGTATTTGTGTGTACCAGTAATGGTTCCTACGTTATAAAGGGTTCATGTGAGAGGTTGTGACCCTATTTTGATTTATGAATTGAAAAAGATAACATACTTATTGAAATTTCGTACGTACAACATTTCAGTCAAGTGTTGTAGAAATTTTTGAACACCAACAACACTTGACTTAAATGTTGTACGTACGAAATTTCAATATGTTGTGTGTTGACAGAAATAATGCTTTTTTTTCTGAAGTGGCGCCACTAAACGAAGCGCGTTAATTGTATTGAAGATGTTAATCAATGACAGCACTGATCGTGACAATCGTGACGTGGTTTTGGGCCACCGTTGGAAGAAAATATTGGTGAAACATAATTATTATACCATGGGAGAGCCTATACACGGTTAGTCAGAAAGAGGGTACTAATCCGAAAGTGTGTTAAAGTACACATAATAATGAATAACTTTTGTTCTACAGCTTTTCCAAAAACTCAATAGTTTAAGAAAAACAGTTGAAGCAGTCAAAAAAATCTCTAAAATCTATCTGTCCCCAGTTATGATCAGCTGTGTTTACATTTTAGATCATATTTGGGGTCATGAATTAGAAGCACCATTTTCTGAATTTGTATCTAAAGCAAAGATGAAGAATTTTTGAAAAAACTTACACAAAAATTAAATTATTAAAAAAATTATTTGGAAAAAAAATACACTTCTCATCAAAAAAATCGAAACACTTCCGAAATTATCTGTGTGGCGACAATTAAACAAAAAACAAGCATTAATTCATTATAGAAAAAACATAATTTAGTAGCTGGAAGTTTGGCCTTTACAATGGTGTACGAAACTTCCAAAATATTGTTTTTTTTTTCATTTTTTATCCTATAAATGAATGGAACATTGTTTTGAGATAAACGTGTGTTTAGAGTTGGAGTACATTTGTCGTGCAAAAAACGCAAAATAACGCATTACTTTAAAATTTTCTGTTTGTAATTTGTTGATTAGGCTCTGTGACGTCTGTTAAAAAGTTTTTTTTCTAACACACATGCATACTTCACCCGCAGCAGCCGCCCAAGAAGTGGCATTGCTGGATTCTGGGACTAGTCAGCGTGTTCTGGCTGCAATCTTGCATCTAAGCCTCTTGTCTGTTCATAGAGTGTACCAACGCTATCGGGAGACTGGTTTATTTACGCGCCATCCAGGACCTGGTAGGAATCGGGTCAATTCTGCGTGAGACGGCCGGTTTATTGCAACCGTTTGTTTGCGAAATCGACGCCTTCGCGCTTTTCAACTGCAGCAGCAGTTCCGAGTAGTTCGAAGGGTGACTGTAAGTGGCTCTACGATTTGAAAAAGATTGAAGGAACGTAGACTGGTACTACACAAGCCAGCTAATGGGTCAAAATTAACAACAGACCATCGAAGAGCTCACCAAAAAAAATCGAAACACCTCGCAAGTTTTTGTTTTGAATGGATTATTAGAAAAACATGTTTTTTTTTTTAAAATAAATACTAAATGCCATTTTATAGTAGGTAGCATAAGGTTTAGAATTCCTTATGTTGATGTTCCATAATTTAACTCTCGTCAGAAAAGAGATCCTTGCTCATTTTTAGGTTTGAAGAATTTAAGTGCACAAGTGCAAAGTTAAGGCGCGCTCTTCGATGGTCTGTTGTTAATTTCGGCCCATTAGCTGGCTTGTGTGGTACCAGTCTACGTTCCTTCAATCTTCTTCAAATCGTAGAGCCACTTACAGTCACCCTTCGAACTACTCGGAACTGCTGCTGCAGTTGAAAAGCGCGAAGGCGTCGATTTCGCAAACAAACGGTTGCAATAAACCGGCCGTCTCACGCAGAAGTGACCCGATTCCTACCAGATCCTGGATGGCGCGTAAATAAACCAGTCTCCCGATAGTGTTGGTACACTCTATGAACAGACAAGAGGCTTAGATGCAAGATTGCAGCCAGAACACGCTGACTAGTCCCAGAATCCAGCAATGCCACTTCTTGGGCGGCTGCTGCGGGTGAAGTATGCATGTGTGTTAGAAAAAAAACTTTTTAACAGACGTCACAGAGCCTAATCAACAAATTACAAACAGAAAATTTTAAAGTCATGCGCTTTTTTGCGATTTTTGCACGACAAATGTACTCCAACTCTAAACACACGTTTATCTCAAAACAATGTTCCATTCATTTATAGGATAAAAATTGAAAAAAAAAAAACAAAATTTTGGAAGTTTCGTACACCATTGTAAAGGCCAAACTTCCAGCTACTAAATTATGTTTTTTCTATAATGAATTAATGCTTGTTTTTTGTTTAATTGTCGCCACAAAGATAATTTCGGAAGTGTTTCGATTTTTTTGATGAGAAGTGTATATCGAATTTTGAAATTTTAACACTTGCTTTCAAACAGTCATCAGTGATACCATAAGTGGGCTTCAGATTAGTACCCCCTTTCCGACTAACCTTGTATTTAGGGCGGCCGTGATAAAATCCGCGTATTGTAATTTCATCATTCAGCCAAAAGACGTACACTGCTGGACACAGGCCTCCCCCAAGCATCGCCATATCCACCTGTCCTATGCTCCGTGTTAGGTTTGCCATAATCGCTACGCTAGGCAGGCGGGTTGGCGATCGCAGTATGGTTGTTAAAGTACTCAGAGGACGCTGCTGCCCATCCTCTAGTGAATCCCTCAGTCACCTTTTACGACACCATTTGAAGAGATGGCGTAGTGTTATTCTTTACGTTCGGCACCACACCGCACGGCATTGTAATGTTAGTGATCACGAAACGTTCGGTATTCAGGCAAGTACGTCAGAGTCATTACCTCGCCGTTATGTCAATATGTGGGAGACGGCGTAAATTGACAGCATTCAGCGACACCTCACATTTGTGGTGTGTCTGTGTTATTAACAAAGGTCGGGATATTTTTGGGTTGATGACGTGTTTTATAACTATTGTCAAGCCTATTTTTCTTTGAAAATAGAAATACCCATTTACTGCTATTTAAACAAATGATAACTTTTTTTTTCCTCTTTTTATATCTCTATATAAGGTTAGTCGGAAAAGGTGTACTAATCCGAAAGAGTGTTAAAGTATACATAATAATTATAGGTATAATAGTGGATAAATTTTGTTCTACAACTTTCCCCAAAAGTCAATAGTTTCTGAGAAATAGCTGTTTAAAATTTCATTAAAAAATACGCTAAAATCTATCTATCCTTAGCTATGATCAGGTGTGTTTACATTTTAGGTCATATTAGTCACTGATTAGACGCTACATTTTCTGAATTCCCAACAGCAGGAATCAAGAATTTATGAAAAGACTAAAATAAACATAATTTAGCATAGAAATAAAAAAAAAAAATTAACACTTGCTTTAAAACAGTCATCAGTGATACTTTAAGTGGCCCTTTCCTACTAGCTTTGTACTTCTTTTATTTTTCAATACGCAAATAAATATATTTTCTTTCTATTTAGAACTCTCAACTAGGTCATGCCAAACATTACAAGGGTTAAGGCACCTATTACCTACCCACCATTACGTCAATAAATTGACTATTCCATGTACCCACAGTATAGATACCAACATTTCTTCCCACGTTCGCATCACACCTACCAAAAATAATTTCTTCAAGAACTCTCATCGGTCATGCGAAGCTCTCGTTACTAAGGCAGAGGCACCCATTATCTGGCGTCCATTACGTCAATATATTGACGCAATAAATTGACGTCGCTCTGACGGATTCCTCATTGTGTGCACTGACTCTAAAAGATTTATGGATGTGCACAATTGTAGTGTTTTGAAGTATTCTTTTTGAACGAAAGGAATGATAAATGACTGTTCGGAGTAGTTTGAAATCATTTATTATTTATGAATTTATTGATGGAGTGATAGATATTGGTATGTAGATTTTTTTAACTGACTCATTGGTTTATTGGACACAAGCTCGCCAACCAACTGTGAGGTTCGCGGTTTGATTTTCAGATATTACCTATCATCATCTGCCTAGCCTTTCCCCAACTATGTTGGGGTCGGCTTCCAGTCGAACCGGATGCAGCTGAATATCAGTATTTTACATGGAGCGACTGCCTATCAGACCTCCACAACCCAGTAACTGGGTAATACGATACTCTTGGTAAGACTGGTTGTCAGACTTTCTGGCTTCTGACCAACAGTAACGACTGTCAAAGATCTACAAATGACAGCCGGGACCAACGGCTTTACGTGCTTTCCGAGGCACGGAGGAAACTCGCTATGGTAAATGGTCACCCATCCACAGACCAACCTCGGCAAGCGTGGCTTAACCCGGAAGATCGGTCTATGCGGCTGTAATTATTTAGCCACGAGCTCCTCCTTCAGATATTACCTATATGAGTCTTTTATCTGCTGATATCAAATGAAATATCAAGATCATACAGATTATGTAGTATACACATACTTGAATGTACGTAAAGGCATTTGATTGTCCTTATCAGAAGCAGCCATCGTACTACGCGTGGGTTTGCGGGCGAGGAGAAGCAAATTAAAGTCTTTGATATCAATTACAAGTCATACTTTGACAAACACAAATAAAATGATGCACAAAGATAGACGACGTTCCACCCAGTACGTGGGGCGCGAGCGCACATGCATCCAATCCCAATCACTTAAGTTATCTTAATAATGATCACCATTAATAATCAACACCGGGGTTTTTTCGATAGCTCTGACGTTATCTGTCTAGCTTTTTGCGGGCCGCCTCCCCAGTCCCCGGTGTTACGTCAAGTCGATATTGACCGCTGTCATCTGGTAGATGTCATTCGTCCAGGAATCAATTAAGTTTAGCGTCGTCAAGCCAATTCTCTCGACGCGCCGTCATACGTTTATGCCGTATTTATGTACTTGTTCCGTGTGTGCATCACCAAGCTGTTTTTCCCCTGTGCGATCGCAGCGTACAGGACGGTGTGGAAGGTGGAAGTGACGAAGGAGCTGACCCAAGCCCTAACAGGGCACGGTGGATTCTCCGAATACCTGACTCGCTTCAAGTGCAAGAAGAATCCAGCGTGCGCCTGCGACCCCGACACACAGGAGACGATCCTCCACCTCCTGACGGAATACCCTGTGTATGGCTCCCACAGGCACAAAATGGAAATGGCTATTGGAGACTATATTACGAAGAATAAATTAAGCGTGCATATTAGTAACTAGCTTTTGCCCGCGGCTTTGCTCGCGTTAATTTATAATAAAAAAAAAACTCTTGTCACACTACTAAAGTTTCTTTAATAATATAATTCAATAATGATTCGTAAGACATGTGGCGCCATCTATTATCGTTATTTTCCTCGGGAACAGTACTTTTTTTCGGGATAAAAGGTACCTTATGTCAGTTTCTGTACAACTGACAACGTATATGAAATAATAACCTATAGCACTCAGGGATAACGTAGCTTTCTATTGGTGAAAGAATTTTAGAAATTGGATGAGCAGTTTCGGAGATTACCTCCTACATACAAACAAACAAACAAATTCTACCTCTTTATAATATTAGTGTAGATAGGAAACATGGAACTAAATTGATGGATCAGTTAAATGATTAGAAAATAGTAAATATAAAAAATAAATAGTACCTAAATTCAGGAGACGATAAATAATAAATGTAAGTTAATAGTATACAAATAGATATATGAAATTAGTAGCAAATATTAAAAAGTTGGATTTTATTAAATAAACAAAAACTCATGTACAGCTGATAATCAAAGGCGATACACAAAACAAACAGCCCATCGCAAAATCCCTGCGTAACCTGTATGGCAGGGGCTCACGCCGCCGCGCCGGAGCAGGAGTGTGGTTTTAGTCGGTAAGAATCCGACTCTACCTAAGCCATCTCATCCGTGAGGCAACTTGTCCATGAAAATTTCAAATCATGTCAAAAAAAAACATAACGGCGTAATGAGAGTGAACAATACACCTCTGCTGAACCCTTCGCGGAATACAAGCGTGTTGTTATGTAGTGTTATAAATACAAGGCTCCATAAGCTCTCTCTAATACATTGTCATTATGTTGGGATTGACCGTATTATCACGCACTGCGCGCTCCGTGTGTCTATAAACAAGGCCTAATAAATTATTCAACATTGCGACATGCTACCATCACATAATATAATGTATGAATTCATCGCGATATGCTACCGTCACATAATGAATGAATTCATGGTGCCAACTTAGCCAAAATCGACTCATTTCCGATCTGCAGATTGAAGGTTCCAACTCCATGGGAGATATGGAATGACCCATATGTATACAGAAGGGTATGTAATGGGGGAAATTTCAACTGATTATGGCTACCTAGTTACGGTTAAAAAGATCCCATCAAAAGCATTCATGTTAAAAAGGCACGTCTCGCGACTCTTTTGCTGTGAAAAATTCTGAGAAAGTAAAGCCATTGCCGGGCATTTCGTTTATAAAGATATATTTTTCGAACTCTGGCTCGACTTTGGCTGATACACCCCCGTATCAGACAGATTTACGGATGGACAGACGGCGTAGGCTTATTATTATGGTGCCATTGGCACTATTTGGGTACGGATAGTGCCACCCTAAAAATGAGAAAAAAGTGATTCTTGAATTTGTGTGAATTGGTGTGCAAATTCAAAAACAATAAATAAAATTTCATAATTTGGAACTTTCTTTATACAAGGTTAGTTGGAAGGTTGGAGTTGGGGATACTAATCCGCATGTCACTTAAAATATCACTGATGACGGTTTCAAAACAAGTGTTAAAATTTCAAAATTCGGTAATTTTTATTTCCATGTAAAATCATTTTTGTTTTAGTGTTTTCAAAAATTCTTCGTCCCTACTTTAGTTACGAATTCAGAAAATGGAGCTTCTAACTCGTGACCCCAAATATGACCTAAAATGTAAACACAACTGATCATAGCTAACCTATTTCTCTTAAACCATTGACTTTTGGGGAAAGTGGTAGAATAAAAGTTACTCATTATTATAGGTATTTTAAGACCCTTTCGGATTAGTACCCCCTTTCTGACTAACCTTGTATAGCGGCTGAAGTTGGTTACTCCGTTTCTTGATTACAGAAAATGGGTAATTAATAACAAAAATTAAATTCAAAAAAATCTATAAATATCCTATAGAGGCCAATACAGTAAGGGCAAGATCCCAAAAAAAAAATACAGGGGGAAAAGTAATAAAAAAATAAAAAAAATGACTGGCTTATTTTCAAACAACTTAACAAACTTACGTTATCTATTTCACTTGATATCTGTGGACTTCACTTAACAAAGAACCACAGCTAAAATCCTTCATCCCATCTTTATCATTTCTGCTTCATTGAAAAATACCCCTGATAAGGGAAACTCGGTCATACGTGGTCTATCTGATGCTACTTTATTACTCTACCATATGGCAGGCAATAAATAAATGTCATTGCACGCAATATTGCTGGTGCAGTGCTATAAGATTTATTGTCTGAAAGCGTGATTTTGTTTCCAATATTTACATGGAAAATGGGATGCCAATTTGTCATTCAGAATGATTGTGGCGAATTTTTTTGAGAATTGTTTGTTTTGTGCCAAAACTGAGATGCTGTGTTTGGTGCAGTGGGTAAGCGATTGGTTTGCGTTGGGTCGCGAGTTCGATTCCTACAGATAGTTGTTCCGGTCTGGGCGTTTATGCATGTTAAGATTTGTGTCTGTAAACGCACCCATGATACAGGAGAAATCCGAGAGTAGAGGAAGGTCTTAAAAAGAAATAAAAACTAGGAGTCAATTCTATTAACAGTAATGTTATCAATCGCAACCGAATCGAAGTCGAAACGTTCATTCAGACAGTTTTCATAAACGAAAACTGACTGACAATAGTTCGTTATCGGTACCCCAAGTGTGAGTTTTTTTCGTTAACTACTGTAGTTGCGTCACGACAAAAATGTATGAAAATTTAGGCTGCGTCTCTAGGCGCACCGTTCACTAACTAATATTCGCACGTTAATTGAACGGTGCGCCTAGAGACGCAGCCTAAATTTTTATCCATTTTTGTCGTGACGCAACTACAGTAGTTAACGAAAAAAACTCACACTTGGGGTACGGTTAGTCAACAATTTTGTTGGTAGTATGGCTAGCTGGATTCATAGAGTGCGTTAGAGTAAGACAATAACCCTAATTCTGCTGAGCACCTATTAAACTTAACTAACAAATAACATCTTTTATTTGCGGCAAAAACAAGAAACAGATGTGTCGAACGTTTAAAAGATAAAGAATCAAGTCGGCGCGGCGTCATGGATCACGCACCCGATGTTATAAAAGCTGTTGTCATTCGACGGAGAGCGCTTTCTGTGTCGATCAGCCGAAGAAACTTAATTAAAAATTAAAACCTTTATTATCCGACTTGTTAAGGCTGTGTAGGCTTCGATAAAATGATGGACTGTTTACTGGTTTACAATGAATTTAATTCTAATGAAACAAAAATGTACTTATAAAATAAACTAAGTTAGTCTGATGCGTGAGCTACACCGTGCGTGCGAGTGACGTTCGCTAAGGCACACGGGCAACTGGCTGGTCGTTGAACGCGGTGCGGCATAGAGCAGGGCTGCGCGATGCGATGAATAGTTGTCTGTGGTATAGAGGCGCGCGCGCGCACTCTCGTGCCGTGTCGTGTCGTGTGGATACGACGCGACGCCGGAACAGACTACCAGAAAAATAATGAGGACAAAGTTATAATTTTTTTGTTCTTGTGTAAATTAATACATTGTGACCTAGCTCATTTTACTAACCACTAACCCAAATATTAGTACTCTCAGTAGTGGAAAGTCTATGTTGGTTCTATTTTCTAAATTTTCCATGCTCGCAATATACCTAAGATACAGTTAGTTATAACTGTAATGTAATCATTCCCACACGATTCTCTTAGCTCTCAATGACAGATGAAAGAAAATTAGACGCACAGACTTCGAGTTAAATTATCCACAAACCCCCAAGTTCGTCAAATTGTATGAAAACAAGCGCATCACATGTTTTGTTTCAACTAACTACGTAACGAAGCCAATTTAGAGCTGTGAAGTTAACTTTGAGCAAGCCTCGAGCGCGTTCGCATTGAAAGGTCGAGCACCTGGGATCGCTGGAATCGCTATTGCTTTCACCGCATCCCCAACAGAGGATAGCTCCTACCGAATGGCATGCAAATCCTGGGTGTTTTTACTGTCACTTCACATGCACGTTCAGACCCGAAACTCTCTGTAGACGGGCTAGAGTATAAAATTGTTTCAGCGCACGCTGAGAATGAGGCACGTAGGGGTCGTCGTCGTAGCCACGAGCCTCCTTTAAGCAGACGTGTTTTATACATTTCATCAAAATACTATTTAAAGTTTTACTTAAGTAATTGAAAAAATTGTTACAGTGTTTTTTTTTTAATAATAATATTTCTTACGTAATTATTGTAAAAAAAAACATTTTTGACGTAATTATATAAAATAACAGAACAATAAAAAACAACTTACATTTTTTCCCGGGCTGGAATGTAAAATTTTCTCACCGCACATTGAGAATAGACGCGTGTTGTAACATTCAACAATACAATACCCAGCTCACTTGGTGGTATGGTCTATACGGTCCGCCTGGCTAGCTACCACCCTCACATTAAAAGTCAGGCCAAGCAGTTTACTGCGTTCCGTCATGTGTATGTGAGAGCCAGAGGGGTATAAGGGATTTCTTCCATATCTCTGTTACTTGGATTCGTGTGCAAGTGCGACTATTTTCAAACGTGACCACGTCAAAGAAACAAACAAAAAAAAGAAACAACTGTCTGTTGGCCATACCGTACGGGACTCCATTTTTTCGGTGTGGGAATTAAATATAATAATATGTATTTATTTCTCTTCCACAAATTACTATAAAGCAGTTTACAACACAAAGTTTAGTTAACAAAATACAATAATTTGTGGGAGACTGGTGCCTAAACTAAGCCGAGGCCTGTATCTTAGGACATCAGGCCCCCACCACCACAAATTATGTAAACAATAAAGAGAACTTAGTTTATGTCGAGAGTTTTACCAATATAAACAAAAAATAAAAAATTGTGTAACAAAATAATAACACACAAGTGATAGAAAGTTAAATTACGCGCGTAAGTTGGCGGATGAATTTGTAGGTGCCCGCGCATGTGTGTGCGTGTGTGTGTATGTGTATCTGTTATTTTAAACCCGCAACCCGTAGCACAGAAGTCTATCGCACAGCCACTTTGCTTATCGTGTCATGTGGATTAAGAATGGTTCAATACCATCACGTTATGGAAATTGGACGTAATTATACCGTACGGGACTCCATTTTTTCGGTGTGGGAATTAAACCTTCGACCCATAGCACAGAAGTCAATCGCTCAGCCACTGAGCTTATCGTGTCATGTGGATTAAGAACGGTTCAATACCATCACGTTATGGAAATTGGACGTAATTAAAACACCCTTGTTTTTCATGCTGTATGGGGGAACGTTTATGTGATTACCTCACTTGATATCTGTCATCGAGTTAGGGTGTTCTCCGTAGCCGTTGGTATTGTTTTTTTTTTAACTGATATCTTCAATTAAAATGTAAAATCACTAAAATCGTGTCCATCCAAAGGTGGTCTGGCAAGAATCGCCTATTTTTACAGTAATGTTTCTTGTTTTTTTTTTTTTTGTGTTTGTTATGTAGTACTGTTCCTGACGTCACATCGGGCCGTGCCAGTGGGTCGCTTCGGAGCGTTCTACAAGCTTCCAGGGCCTTCTACGCCGGCCCCCACCTTGGGCTCAGCCGCCGACCGGCGGCAGCTCGCCACTCACTCCGCCGTTACCTTAGCGTGCGCACACGCATCGGCTATCTTTTTTGTAAATCAGTTACCTATCGAAATATAGTCATTATTATTGAAGTCTAGTAGTTTTAATTATTAGTCAAGACCCCCAGCAGCACACCTGGAGCTTGGTATTCAAACAAGTACTGTATTGTATTGTACAAAACGTTTAAAAAAATATCCTGTTTGCAAGTTTAGTGGTATTTTTTTACTTACGTAATTTTCTATGCTAAGAGTCACCGGTTAGATAATATAGCCTTTTCCCATTTATGTTGGGATCAACTTCTAGTCTAACCAGATGCGACTGAATACCAGTATTTTACACGGAGCGACTGCTATCAGACCTCCGCAACCCAGTACCTGTTAAGCCTCGTATTCATGGTAAAGATTTCTTTAGCAACACGGTTGCATAAACATGTTGCCGAGTTGCTGACAACATATTGCGGGCAACACTTGTGTTGCGGAGTTGATCACGCCATGTTGCAGAGTTGACGCCCAGCGAGCGAAAACATAAGTTTATCAACAAATGTTGACGTATGTGGACGTGTTTGCAACTGTTTATTAACATGGCGGTAGTGTGGAACGACGATAAAATTATGCAATAAATTAATAGAATTATTTCAATCAAAAGCGTTACTATGGGCTTCTTCTATCAAAGAATACAAGGATAGAAACAAAAAGAACGATGCATTTCAAGAAATTTCTCAAGCCCTAAATGTACCCAAAAAAGACGTGGAAACTAAAATACATGTACTGCGCACTCAATTTACTAGAGAGATAAAAAGAGAATACAGAGAACACAACACTACTTCCTCGGGCAACATTTTGACGCAAACGATCGTGTGGACGGGAAGTATGGCTGTAAACATTGTTGCCAGAAACTTTGATGTTGGGAAACTTTGGTGTTGAGCAACTGTTGTGCAACAAATGTTTACAATGAATACGGGGCTTTACGGGCAATGTCGATATCCTAAAGTTGTCAGACTTTTGGAATTCTGTCCAGCCGTAACGAATGTCATTGGTATTCGTATGACACCCGGGACCGATGGTTTAACGTACTCTCCGATGCACGGAGGTATCTCGATGTGCAGCGCATGGTCACCCATCTACGAACTCACCGCGGCAACCGCAGCTTAACCTTACAAACCATATGATCTGCGCGGTCACGAGCCACTCTTCTCGAGATAGACATCTATCTTATTACATAGCAGTAGCACAAACTACCATTCTTCTTCTCGAAGCCATACGTGCATAGCTCATGCCATGGTGAAATGATTAGCTAGTAAGTAAGTATTTTTTTTAATACCGTCTGTGCCCCACACTAAGATTTCTCTTGTATCGTGGGTGCGTTTAGGCACAAGTCTTCACATGCACAAACACCCAGACCCGAAACAACTATCTGTAGGCCATACAAATATTTGTACCGTGCGGGAATTGAGCCCACGACCCATAGCGCAGAAGCCAATCACTCAGCCACTACACCAAACGTGTCGTAAAAAAAAGCTTGGTAGCGGGGCTGACTGCCCAGAGTGCGCCGGACGTACTTAAGTATCGAAACTATAATAATTATTATAATTTATCCTCTGCGCGTTGGACCTATGTCCCCCGTATGCCTTCCGCACGGAAGATGTCCGATCCGAGCCGTGAATAGAAAGAGGTACAAAAATAATAATTGAATAGCCAAGAGCCTCGACCAACACCTAAAGAGGCTCTCGTTGGGCGGCTGGATCAAGGGCCTGATACAGAAAGCTGTGCGTGCTTCTTGACACAGCGCGTATTGTTAGGAAGTTCCTCTCTCTGAGGCCCTGACCACTGGTAGCTTGGACCCTGTTCCCGATGCCTGTGGTCTACTATTTTTATATTTTTAAATGTTTTTTTTTGTTATATAATGAAATATTTAAAAATGTAAAATTGATGTATTGAAAATGAATAAACGAAATAATAATAAAAATATTCCGAAAAATCAAAAATCAAAATTCTGAAAAACCTAAAAAAACTTAAAAATATAACGCCGAAAATCAACTAACTACAACACTAAATCATAATAAGGCTGCATCTACACTTCAAAAAACATTCCATACATAAGAAGCACCTTTAAAGGTTTGTTTACTGTGAGCGTTAGGTCGGGGACACACGAGAGTCACTAGAGACGACTCGAGGCCTGTCAGGTGCCTTAACACTAATGAACCTTGCCACCGAGAACGCTTCACTAAGAGTGGCTGCCTTGCTTATGTGACGATTTTGTGGGCTAAGGATTTTCCCCCTCGGTGTGTACTTCGCCTTTTATTAGGACAAGCTTATTTTTTACTGTGGAAATGCTTTGTTTTTTATTTGGAATTTTCTTATGTAGCTATACTGGGTGTAAGGGACGGTGTACCGAAAACTGAAACAGTGAATTCAGCCCATTATTCTGAATCGAAAATAAGTGGGTTGTTTTTTCGGAATTTTCCGAATTTTCTGGACAATTTCCAGACTACGAGTAATTTGCCTTTGTTTTATTGTATTTCAATAAGTGTTTTGGCAGGTAAATAAACTGGGTGTAAAGGACAGGTTACCAAAAATTGACACAGTGAATTTAGTTCATTATTTTGAATTGCAAATTCGTGGAAAATATCAACGGAATCTTTCGAAATTTCCGATTTAAAAAAAAAAAACATTTTAGTTTTGCAACGTGCTGTGTGTCCTTATAGGATTGCTTATTTTGCAGCAGAGAAATGTAAAATTAGTGAAAAGAAAAATGGGAAAAGTCGGAAAATTCCGAGCAAAATTTTCACTTACTTTCAATTCAGATTAATATATGATAATAGGCTGAATTCACTGTTTCAGTTTTCGGTACACCGTCCCTTACACCTGGTTTTAAGTAACTGCATGTAGTAACGAAGCGATAGCAAAAATATCGTAAAGACTATACCTATACCTACCCACTTTTGAGCACAAACATCATGAACACAAATATCGAACACGTGGTTTGCATGTGCGTACCATTTACCAGACAATGTGTTCGGCGAACACATTCAGTGGTTCGTGTTCGATGTTCGTGTCCGCGATGTTCGTGTTTCTTCGTGCGTACCTGGCTAAGGCCGTTTGTCCACCGCCGCCGTCACCGAGAATGAGATGACGTTGCCGAAGTAGCAATATACATTACTATGACCGCGTGTCCACCGCACGTCCGTCATCCGAGCGCCGTCATCTCGGCCACCGAGATTGTCAGTAAATCGGCGCTAGAGTGCGCGCAAGATAAGTCTGCGCGCGGCCGAAATCGGAACTAATCATGGTCCACCAAAGTGTGTGTCGTTTTATCAATTTTGATAGTAGAACTACATGATTGTAGGAATATTTAACGGGAAAATTGTGTTAAGCGATAAAAAAGTTAAGCTTAAAAAGCGGTAATTTGAACTTTTGCGATCACGGCAACGTTTAGCACGCCCTCAGTCGCGCGCAGAGTTATCTTGCGCGCACTCTACCGCTAGAACTCAGCCGAGATCGTTACGGACCGAAATGCCGGCAGTACAAAACGCGTCTGCTTTTGTCCTTGTCCACTACATCCGAGATTGACGGCGCCGGTGCACGGGTATTTGTCTTATATTGGGAACCACCGAGATCGGTCGTGGTAGACACACAATCGCCGTCACGTCGTTCCGAACTCGGTCCGAAATAATTTCATTTCTCGGTGACGGTGGCGGTGGACAAACGCTCTTAAGGAATTATCACAAATTACTTTTGCCCGCATTTTGTCCGTGTTAACTATTCTCCAAAGAACGAGTCGTGACTGATAAAACCGGACTATTCTCATCAGTAAATCCACAACCATTTCCAAAAGAAAACCCTGTACACTAACTTCAAAATTGTCGATTTCGAAAATTCCATTTGCATGACTGAAGTCAGACCGTTTGGATCAGTTATTCATATAAGAAAATGTTATAGTATTTTTATCTTACGAAGACGCATGAATCTTTGTAATATGAACCTTATTACTTTGTAATACAATTCACACGAAGCGTCTTCCTGAGATATAAAGATAGTAACTGATTTTAACAAAGAGACATAGAAAAAATATATCTTACATGGTATAATAATACAAGGTAGTCTCTTTCGGTGACATCAAGAACACATGACTGGCCGATACTACGTCATAGCTACTGATGAACCAATAACCTTCGGTTTCTGTTGTCAAACTTTGTTGTTATTGGCGGAAAAAAATCACAAATCGTCGTCGTAAGACCTTATTCTGTTTTATTATACCATTTATATCTTATATCAATTTAAATACATACGCTTTCAAAGTTAACTTCGGTGAATTACCCCTATTAAATATAACACACACCTACCTACACATAAATAGATGAAAATCTTCTTTCAAAGCCGTTTAAAAATATCTTTTCATAAAAAACACTCACGTCCATTCCGAAATATAGAAAACACGAACACAGTACCTGAAAACAAAACAACAAACATTTATTAATATCCCAAACAATCATACATTTACAATACTTTTACAACGAAATACTTTTCGACAGAAGTGTACCATCAATCTTGTTGGTGCGTAGACAGGCAGAGATCTTGATTAATTGCCTCGAGGATTAATCGACAAAGATGTTTCTGATACAGACTTTTGTCACCGCGTCATCGCCAGATATGATCCTGATTAACTTTTGTACTGAGCCTACTGTTTGAAGTACCAGGAGTGCATATTCGGTGAAAAGTTGTTTTTCGTTTATTTGTTGTACCTACAAACTCATAAATTATATTTTTAAATGCATAAGATAAAAAAAACATTATATAATACATTTAAAATTTTTAAAAAAACCGGCCAAGTGCGAGTCGGACTCACGCACGAAGGTTTCCGTACCATTATCTATAAAAACGGCAAAAATAGCGGCAACAGAAATACATCATCTGTGAAAATTTCAACTGTCTAACTATCACGGTTCATGAGATACAGCCTGGTGACAGGCGGACGGTCGGACAGCGGCAAAAAAATCACGTTTGTTGTATGGGAGCCCCCTTAAACATTTATTTTATTCTGTTTTTAACCGACTTCAAAAAGGAGGAGGTTCTCAATTTGGAGTTTGTATTTTTTTTAGTATTTGTTGTAGCGGCAACAGAAATACATCATCTATGAAAATTTCAAATGTCTAACTACCACGGTTCATGACTCATGACCTCTACAAATATACAACAGCTCCGGGTAGACTTAAGAGTCGGAACTGCTTTCTGCGTAGCACACTTGCCATTAAAGATTGACCATCTGCAGTGAGACGTAAGTTATGGGAGGAAAATCATCCACCACCTGCCAACTTCGAGTGGCAGATGTTCCTGGGGTTGAACCCCAGGAACATCTGCCACTCGGATGTGATTTGCAGTGGCCTATATGGAAAGCGCTCAATAGACTCCGCTCCCAAGTAGGCCGATGCAAACATAACCTAGCTAAATGGGGGATTATAGATCCCTCCGACACCCAGTGCGAGTGCGGTGCTCCAGACCAGACGATGGCCCATTTGCTTCAGTGCCCAAAGTGTCCCTACACTTGCACTTTGGAGGACATGAAAAGCGCCACTGATGCCGCGATAAATGTGGCTACATATTGGGCCAAAGTACTGTAAAAAAAAAAGGACAGAACCCTAAAAATAGTAGCCCAAGCTACCGGTGGCCTCAGAGAGAGGAAATTCCAAACAATACACGCAGTGTCGAGAAGTACCGCTTTCAGTCAGGCCCTTGATCCACCTGCCCAACAAGAGCCTCTTCAGATATTGGTCGAGGCTCTTGGCTATTAAGCCATTGGCTGTAACAACTATCGGTATAATGACTGCTGAGTCCATATTCCACATGCCACAACCTGGGGTGCTAATCAAGATATTTTATTTGTTTATCTTTCTCAGCTTTCACGAGGTTCGCGTCATGAGGGACAGTGATATCAAATTGTTGTATTTTATTATTAAAATAGTATTATGAGGAGAAAGATGATCTCGTTCGTCATCTCGTAATCGCTGACATAATCCTATATTGTGCTTAGCCTTACTTAGGCAAGCTATGCGCGCAAGTGATGCGACTCGGCGCGTCTCGGCTCGTCGTTAATCAACGCAGTTTTATAGTAAGTGTATAGGAACCGAATTGTTGCGATTCTATTCGACTCGACTCGGCGAGCCAAGTGGACGCTAGCCTTTGTACCTAATCAAATTCTGACACGGGCGTGAGTTTGAAAAATCAGAGGTGTGGACTGCTATGGAACTGTGACCTTCCAGCATGTAAGGCAAGCATTCAAACTCTAGGCCACATGACAACATTAACAAAATGAAATAAAAATTTCAACTAGGAATAACAATAAATCGAGACACATAGCATAAGTAAGGAATTACCTTAAAATACAGGTACTACATCAAGTTGTTAAGATACAGGTACTACATCAAGTTGTTAAGATACAGGTACCTACTACATCAAGTTGTTAAAATACAGGTACTATCAAGTTGTTAAAATGTTATTGAGGGGCTCGTGGCTCAATAATAACCGCGCGGATCATACGATTTGCAAGGTTAAGCTGTGCTTGCTGCATTCAACCCATGGATGGTGACCGTTTGTTACACATCCAGACTCACGAGAGGCACGTTAAGCCATCGGTCCCACCGTCAAAGACCTATGACAGTCAATATGGGTAGTTAGAAACTCGAAAGTCTGACAACCGGTCTAACCTTAGGATATCGGCATTGCCCAGTTACTGTGTTGCGGAGGTCTGATGGGAGTCGCTCCGTGTAAAAATACTGGTGTTCAGCCGCATCTGGTTAGACTGAAAGCTGACCTCAAAATAGTTGGGAAAAGGCTAGGCAGAACATTAAATTGTTGAAATTCTAGTCTTTTAATCTACTTTCTACCTGATTCCTCGATACAGTCAGGTCAAATTAATATGCATCACGTATACAACGTAATTTTTAGTACATACAAAAACCGAGACACCCCAACAAGATTTTCATCAGAACTGCCTGAATATGTTTTTTTTTTAGTAAATCTCCAAGTTACACCGTAGTTTATGTCGCGTTAAGTTCCCTAGTAAAGTGTGAAATGCCTGAGATGTGCTATGCAGGGGTTGTCTATGTCTAATACACGGAAACTGACCGAGCGGACCATCTCAAGCCTCAAGGTGTCTCTTCCCGTCAACTGTTATGAGTAGAAACCTACTGAAACAAAATAGAAAACTATGAATAAAAAAAAGTCGTGTAAAAAATATGTCGATCGATTCTCCTAGTGATTCTGAACAAACTAGTTTCAGGTTTAGTATATACTAAAACTAAGCTTATATACGGCGCGCCCTCAGGAACTTTTTTGTATCAAATAACGAGGGCATATAACATACATAGGTACCAGGAAACCATGTCTGTGAGGGAACTACGAGTAAATCGATATAGACAGCTGCGTGTTAGATTTTCCTTATAGAAACAAAATTCTTACCGGATTACGAAGTTGTACGTTAAAATACAGTTTAGAAAAAAATACATACATACATAAACTCACGCCTTAGATTTTTTTGTCTGTTTGTCCTTTTGTATGTTTGAGCTTCACGCCAGAGCTACTGAACAGATCTAGTTGAAATCCTAAAGCCACATCCGTTAAAAAGCGGGTCGGGTTATACAGTACAAATTAGCACGCTATTGAGTGTGCGTGATAAGCAGTTACCTTATTGGAAATAAATGTGATTAGATTAAAAAAATCGAGTACATAAAACATTGTTCAGTTGTTGTGACACAGTTTTGTTTACCGCACAGCTAGTATTTTTATAAACAGGAAATATCGCACGTACCTCATTAACCTGCTGGCTCTTTCCCCAAGGAGTATCGTATATAGACGCTACATAGATGACACTAACACAGCTACAGTCGACGCGAACAGACATTGAAATGGGTCGCCAACTCTGATTATTGCGAATGTTATTTACCTAATTTGTTGCGAAAAAACTAGATTAAGCTTTTACAAATAGTATGTAGTAGCTGTGCCCGCGATTTCGTCCGCGTAGAAGTCGGAAAACAACATTCTGTCAAAACAACTAAACAATGTATACATTTATTTATGGTTTTTATTTTACGGGCAATCCTGTAAAAATCACGTGAGTCAAACTTAAACTCAAAACTTGTTTATTCAAAGTAGATTAGTATTACTTAGTTCTTTTTGAACGTCAGATTTGGGTACAAAAGACTGCCTCCAAAAGCGCCCACCCTTCACTGTTTCCTAGTGTTTATGCTGTGAAGAAGAAACGGCGCAACAAACTCCCCAGCAAAACAGTTCAGTCTGTCAAGTGAATAAATAAATGAGTCTACATATACAAGGTTAGTCGGAAAGGGGGTACTAATCCGCAAGCCACTTAAAATATCACTGATGACTATCTTAAAGCAAGTTTAGTGTTAAAATTTCAAAATTCGGTAATTTTTTTTTCAATTCAAAATTATTTTTGTTTTAGTTTTTTCAAACATTCTTCATCCCTGCTTTAGTTACAAATTCAGAAAATGGTGCTTCTAATTCATAATCCCAAATATGACCTAAAATGTAAACACAGCTGATCATAACTGGTGATAGATAGATTTTAGAGCTTTTTTTTTGAGATCTTTGATCACCTTCTCTTAAACTATTGTTTTTTGGAAAAATTAATAGAACATTTATATAGCATTATCATGGGTACTTTAATCCCCTTTCGGATTAGTACCCCCTTTCTGACTAACCTTGTATACACAAAAAAAAAATAATGAATTACATTGATTAAATTATGCAAGTTGATGATGATAAACAAAATATTTACCTGGAACAATTCTGGATGAATTGAAAACTATAAACTAATCATAACTATCGAATAGGTAGAGTATATTTACCTAAACTTCGCAGAAGGAAGTAACATAGAGTGGATAATACCTCTTAAATCCCGGAATAATTGAAATGACGTTTTAATCCCGGGATTTAAAAATCACGAATTATTTATTGGACTTTATTTATAGTTCATCATATAACATTTTTAGGGTTCCGTACTAAAAGTATTAAATTAAAGAGCTTTGTTTAGGTACATAATAGATACATTGTTTTACATTTTTAACCGACTTCAAAAAGGAGGAGGTTCTCAATTCGGTTGTATATTTTTTATGTTTGTTACCTCATATCTCCGTCATTTATGAACCGATTTGAAAAAATATTATTTTGTTCGAAAGGGTATACTTTCCGATTGGTCCCATATAAATTTTATTATGATTAGACCATGAACTTCAAAGATATGGAACGGAACTCCTCATCGGATCAAAGCCAAATTCTCAAATTACTAATATTGCTTTGTTTATATTTGTTGTTGGGAACTGACTACTGGAAAAGAGGAGGGGGTGGGTGTCCCCCCCTTCCCCCCTTTGGAATGTTTTCATTATATCGTGTAAGGTATCATTTGAAAGGACTTTTTATGCCCGACTACGTCAAAGCCAAAAAGAAGGATTATGAAGGAGGGGGTTAAAATTATGACACTAAAACGTATTTAATAAAAAATGAACAGTAAAAACCGACTTCAAAGAAATACTAAAAGGACTAAAATAATAACCATAATATAAAATTAACAGTTTCAGAAGTCGGTGCAACTCTACACTGAAGCAAATAGAAGCCACCGACTTCTGAAACTGTTGATTTTAATATTATGGTAATTATTTTACTCCTTTTAGTATTTCTTTGAAGTCGGTTTTTACTTTTTTTTAAAGTTTATACATTGTACGGAACCCTAAAAAATTTTACATGATTTTTCAAATCAATAATTTGTAGCATGGCGTGATTCGAGTACCTCTAAGGGTGCTCTACCTCTGGACTTCCGCTTGACATTTTTTTGAGACACCTTGTTTACATAGATAAGACGTAATTACTCAATGAGTGTATTTTCGGGTTACATTTGTTTCATCAAAAAAAAAATTGCTCGCTCGGCTCGTGCGTTGTGTGGACACAGTTCTAACCTAACCTAGCTGTTTCGATTTAAAAAAGATATAAGCGTGTTACAATAATTTGACTAAATGTTTGTTTAAAGATTGTTTGCTGTAATAAATCATTTGATTAAAGACCAAATGCCTTAATGATATATTATCCTTGATAATATTCTGCCGACTATTTTGACCAAATGAAAATATGCGTACTAAAATCATTCCAAAATGTTGCATTGGTATAAAAAAGGTTGCTGAAATGCGTTTGGGTAATGAAATTTGGTCAAAATAATTTTGGCAAAACGGCAGGCTCCCGTAGGTACCTACTTTCAATATGTTTTTTTTATTTTCTCTCAAAAGTAAACAGAACTTATCATATTATAATATTGATATAACAACAGTTTGCGAGAGCAAAGAGCCAATACAAGACACTCCCCCTTATTACAAAAGATGGTTTAAACTAAGACTAAGGTAAACCCAGGTTTAAAATATACCCATCACTTTCTTATGTCATATAACAAAAAGAGACGGCGCTACTCCAAAACCAGGGTTTTTCTTAGACCATCTTTTGTAATAAGGGGGACTAAGTTTAAAATCAACTTCACGCTGCAAGGAAAATATTTTCTATATCAGAGGATATCTTCAATATTTATTTCAATCGGATAGCTCGAGCTATCGCTTGCTCTCGATTTTCTTTGCACGAGTAACCACTAGAGTCTTGTTTACTTTTCGAAATCCTTAAATAGCCCTTACATATTTTTCTAACAAAATTGAGGCGTGGCCTAACGAACCGAACAAAAACACTCAAACATGTCATGGCATATATGGCATGGTAATGCACTCAACGCTCTCCTGGAATCTAATCCTTCACTGGATCTATTTGCTGATGAATGGAAGGTGATATTGTTGGAATGCTTGGTGTATTGCGAGAAGACTGAGTGAAAGGGTTAATATTTTAAATTCTATTAGCTATTATATTAATTAATTTCAGTACTTATGTTATGTGTAACTATCAGTGTAATTGGCTTTATGTCGTTCTGATTTTTAAATAAATAAAAATTAAATAAATGGCTTATACAGACCAACCGAACGAACACGTACGAAAAACGGGACCTTGCTGTTTTGCCAAAATTATTTTGACAATATTTCACTATCCCAATGCATTTTAGCAACCTTTTTTTACATCAATGCAATATTTGGAATGATTTTAGAACGCACACTTGGCAGAATATTACCAAGGATAATATCATTAAGGCATTTGGACTTTAATCAAATGATTAATTACAGCAAACAATCTTTAGACAATAAACATTTAGTCAAATGATTGTAACACACTTACATGTACATATATTTTTTAAATCGAAACAGCTAGGTTAGGTTAGAACTGTGACTACACAACGCACGAGCCGAGCGAGCGAAGCGAGCGTGCTGCGGCTGCAGCGGGCGAGTGCCAGAAACATATTTATGAATGTAAAACCAGAAACTACTACCGGAAATAGTTAAAACGATACTAAATATTTGGCTTATTTTATTTTGCGTAAAATATGTTATACCAGCTGAAATATTTGACTACATTAAAATTGGTAAAAGTACTAGTTGGTGAGCAAGTTATTGTTTAAACGTTCACTTGCCAAACAACAGGTTTGCGTTACAATTATTTGTGAAGAGTTTATTTGCTAAGTAGTAATTTGGCAAATGAAATCATGCGGAAACTTGTTTGAGAAGTGATAATTTGTCAATTTTTTTTTCGATGAAACAAGGGTGACCCACGAAAAACTTTCGCCGATAGACACCGAACACTCGCTCGCTTTCAATGTTGTGTCTACCCCGAGCGAACCGTTCATGGTATAATAATGTGTTTCACCAGGTATTCTCAACCCCTGGTTGCGGTGCATGCAGCTGCGAATTCCGCGACCCCGGCCAAGGGTCAGGAGAAGGAACACCGTGGGTTTTTAGCCAGTAAGAGTCCGGCATAACCCTTCGCCTTCCCCAGGCGAAGGGTATCCATGAGGATTTCACGAGGATAAAAAAAGGAAAGGTATTCTCAACCCCTGACAGCTAGGTCACGTGATTGGCCGAAGCATACGCCATCGGCACTGGGTAGTGCCACTACGTGTAAATAAACCCGAGCAAAATGCAATTTTTCAGTTATAAAAAGGAAGTTTGAACAAATAATTTCAGTCAGTCAGTCAGATCATATTATCATAATTTATTCGTTGTTTAAAATTCAAGCTACAAGGTATATTAACAGCGATTTTTTTCCAAGTAGCACCTCGTTTACTCAAGTTCTTCGGACACGTCTCCAGGCGGAAAAATGACTCCATAGAGCGTTGGTCGTTCAGGGCAGAGCAAAATGTACTAAACTGCGCGGAAGGTCACCCATGCGATGGACCGATTAAACTCAGCCGTTGGTAGCCCCTTGTGCGAGTGTACCAGAATGACCACCAACAGGGACAGATGGAGAGACATCGTGAGACGAACCACACCAGCTGCAGTAACGCATAGTGCTGCATGACGACCACGACCGCTCTAACAAATGCAAAGCGAATATGAAGGAGAATCACCTCACAAACTGAAATAGTTTCATCATCATCATCATTCAGCCGAAAGACGTCCACTGCTGGACATAGGCCTCCCCAAGTATCGCCACATCGACCGGTCCTGTGCTTCTCGCATCCAGCGGTTTCCCGCGACCTTCACCAGATCATCGGTCCACCTTGTGGGAGGCCTACCCACGCTGCGTCTTCCGGTAAACGGTCACCACTCCAGAACCTTTCGGCCCCATCGGTCATCCGTTCTGCGAGCAATGTGCCCGCCCACTGCCGCTTAAGTTTGGTAATTCTTCGAGCTATGTCGGTTACCTTAGTTCTTTGCGGATCTCATCATTTCTGATATGATCTCGCAGGGTAACTCCGAGCATAGCCCTCTCCATTGCCCTTTAAATGAAATAGTTTAGCGGAAATAATTTTATGCATTTATTTTTACTCTCTTTGTATTTATGTGGTTCTTTGTGTCTGTATATTTATCTGTTTTGTTTGTTTTTATACACTATGGTCTACATTTTTTATTATAAATTCTCCTTTCACAGGTCCGCTGAAAGAGATTTATTTTAGAAATAAACAGTGCCTTTGTACGCTATGGTTCTGATTAACTTCTGTTTTATAAAGTGTTGTGTGTGCGTACATTATTAAATAAATAACATATATACGACGTCATTACGTCGGCGCCGGCTGTCGCTGAAAACCAGCGCTGGGGCTCTGTCTTGCACAGGGTCGCAGCATAATGCTGAGCTATAGCCGTTCATTGGTTTTGCGTGGATATGACGCATGTTTCTCTCAACCTTCTTATTTTTTGGTTTTTGTGTTTATTTTCTTTTTGCGTCATGTTTACCGTAAATAAACGTATTTTCTTTCTTTCTTTCTTTCATATAAATATGCACATTAAAACTTCATTGGTTTCCTACTCCATGGCCAAGACATTATTCAGGTTACCTCAGGACATTATTGGCGAGAATCGAAGATATTAAACGGTGTTCCGTGACGAAAATTTCTAGGACAATATTATCGGTAAAGCAATCAGCGGCCATTATGATTTATTAGTTCGTATTTTTTTCCCTTTTCTTCTAAGTCCCGTCTTAATCTACGTTTAAGAGTAATGAATGTGGTCGAAGCGAGAAATCTGGGATTTATATTTTCAGAGAAATAAGTCTGATTTTGGGAAACTGATATGTTTGGGAGGTGTTATTAATGATATTATTGTACCTAATTACTGCAATTCTTCATGTTTATTTGACAACCTAATCTAACCTAAGATTTATTGTACATGGTGGGGCAAAAGTAATGCCATAATGTAGATATGTTGTAATTTTTGCAAATGGGGTCAATAGCCATTGCGCTTTGAAACTTCGGTTCGAATTCAGACCCCTTGCGTTCCATACAGGAAGCTCTAGGCTGTTTAGTTTACCTATTATGTACTTCACCGTTGTCACTCTAGTTAGACATGCCACAACTAGTTTGCTTTGTCTAGGCTACGTGTTTCAGGACATAATCACAACATTGTGATCATATCGTCGTCCTCGTAAAGTACAGGTAAACGCCAGAAGTTTTACAAGTACTTAACAATAGTAGTTTATGAAACTGTTACATAATAGGGGTTATTAAAACACGAGTGCAGGCGAGGTTTTTATTAGTATCACACGAGTGTTTTAATAACTAGTTATGTGCAGTTTAATACTCTACTTTAGAGTCTAAGGGCGTCGCGCGTCGCGTCGTACGATTTTTCTGTTTACAGAGCGGCGGCGCGTGCAGCGGCCCGCATCATCGCACGGGCAAACACAAATATATGGCAATGTACAATGTTGTTTATGAATATGCGGCGCGTGCGACGCCGCGGGCCCCGCCGTGGTTGACGCTACGTTTTACAGTGAACGGAGAATTGCAGTAATAGCTGGTCGCAACGCTGCGTGCGCCGCCGCGACAAACGTCGCATGCGACGCGGCGATGCCATCCTAGGGCTCCGCCTGCATTTCAAGCAAACGCGTGTAAAATCGCTTCTCGGTAAACGTTCTCATACAACGCCATAAGTTTGAATTCAGTGCGGGCCGCGCCGCACAACGCCACGCGCGACGCACCGCGTCTCCGTAAATGAGGCCTTAGTGTGACACACTATGCCGAAAATACGCGACCGAAGTTTGGCATCATTACGCCTGCAATGCTATTTGAATTACTGACGACACATTATTCCGAAATTACATACACATACATACATAAAGTCACGCCTTTTTCCCATGGGGGTAGGCCTTAGAGCATATACCTATGGAGGGAGCAAGAATACGCTTACCCCTCTGACGTACCCCCGTGACGTATGGCCATAGACGATTATAAAAACTAGTTCTCTCGCGATATCTGGCCATTTCATATCGTACCGTGTCACGACACACACCTCGTAAAAATGGTTAATTCTTCGGTATTTTCGTGCAAAAAGCGGTCTGCTTCCTCAAACATGGAGTTTTCTGTCACTAATAAGCATTATTTCGGCAAACATTTTGCATTATTTTCAAAAATATAATTCACGTCTTAGCTGTCATCTTTTGTGACAGAAATTGACAGAAATATTTTAAAACGAGAGGCAGTGACGGGACAATGTGAATATAATTGAATGAACGAAAATTACAAAGAGGTTTACCGCTTCTCATAATGTTCTCTGTTATTGATTTTATTTCATTTTGCCTTGTTGATACTATTTAACAAAAAATAAAAGGTTTTTTTGCCTCCAACAACAATGATAGAACTAAGTTTCAATCAAGAAATTTAACTTTAATTAATATTTAAACCCTATTACGTGTGCAGCGAACACAATCGACTGAATCGTGGTTAAAATGTTCTCTAATACATCTATACAAGATTAGTCGGAAAGGGGGTACTAATCTGAAGGGGTGTTATTGTTAAAGAACCCATAATAGTGAACTTTTGTTCTACAACTTTCCCGTAAAGTCAATATTTTATATAGAAATAGCTGTTCAAAGATTTCATGAAAAATACGCTAAAATCTATGTATCACCAGCTATGATCAGCTGTTTATCTTTTAGGTCATATTTTGGGGTCACTGTTTAAAAGCTCCATTTTCTGAACTCTTAACTAAAGCAGAAATGAAGAATTAAAAAAAAAAACAAAATATTAATCGTTTTGCATGGAAATTAACTGATCGAATTTTGAAATTTTTCTCAATAACACTTTGCCCCAGGTCGGGCAAAGTGTTATTGGATTATTCCGTGTGGAATTTCTTAGTAGCAGCCCAGAGTCTGGATTGGTGCCTGGTTGATGGCAATAGACTCGCCCCCTATTACAAGGGAAAGGAACTAAACATAACGGCAAAACGAGGGTTTACTATACTCCTCTGCCCCACCCTTCAGGGAATACATTTGTGATGACCATGTTAACGAGGCAGCCACGCACGGGTGTTCTTAACGTGAGGCATTTAAGCTCCTCGAATTGACAGACCACGCGTAGCGATACCGCGATAGTACTTAATATTTATTTTCACCCGGTACCTATTTAACTTTTTGTTTCTGCCGTAGTCTCTGTGACTATTCTTTATTTTATTAAAAAAAATATGAAAACACTGTAGTTCTTATCCACTCGTAAGTTAAATTGCGGAAGTTGATTGCCGTGATTTTAAAATATTTATTATTTAGTTATTATTTTAGTTGAGTGTTGTTTTTTTTTTAATATTTTTTAATGGTACCTAACTTTAGCGAAAATAATATAAGACTCATTTTTATTATTATATCCCTCTGTAGTCACGGATCATCTTCCGTGCGGAAGATGTCCGGTCCTTTGGAAGGCATACACGGGGACACAGGTCCAACGCGCAGAGGCCCCTTTGAGAACTTTAATCTAAAATGGGGTGGGGCACCAACCGGGGACTATCCACGGCTGCACTATTGGAGTACAGTCATGGACCGTCCCAGGTGGGTGCAAGACTATTGTAAAATATGGTGAAAAATATCTGGTCTATGGGAAGGGGAGTTAGGTGGACTAAATAACTTCTATTGCCGGAAGAAACGGCGTCTGCCTTTCAAGTTTAAATTTGAAATGCGTTGGCAGACGGTGACTCGCCAGCTCACTAGCTGGGCCCCCTGAAATGCCGCCAGTATATGTATAGGCGAAGGGGGCAACAAACGTGTGAGCGGCTAGAGGTATAGAGAAGTGTGGCCCCGGTTTCGCCGTCGCGGGTCTAAAAGACCCGGAGTGGGTTTCCCCGCTATTACGCCATTAGACACTTCCACCTCCGAGCATATAGCTCTGGTGACGGCCGATAAAGGCAAGCCAGAGTTGAGAGTCCTGCGGGCACTCTTGGGGTTCCACTCCAGCCAGCCAATGAAGGCAAACTGAAAACGAGGCCCTGACCGACTGTCTGAGGCAATAAGGTACGCAGTGTCGCCACTCACCAACAGCTCGCCACAAGCTGCCCTGCGGTTTGTAAGCTTTTCAGTAGACCTCATGACACATGTTTTACTATATTAAGGGGTTGTAGAAAGCTAGTCTAATGTTCCCTCCGGTTTTACGTTAATCTCATGGTGAGGTAACGCCTTTCCCAGAGGGTGTTTATTATTATTAGCCTGTACTGTCCCACTGCTGGGCAAAGGCCTCCCTCCATTTCTTCCACTTGTCGCGATTCTGTGCAGCTTCATGCCAAACCTCAAGAAAGGCATCCAACTCGTCCCGCCATCTTCTGCGCGGTCTGCCGCGACCCCGTCTCGCTGTCTCAGGGCTCCATTCTTGTGCTATACGGGCCCACAGCTCATTTGGCATACGGCAGACATGCCCTGCCCAGTCCCACTTCAGCTGGGCGGCCTTTTCAGCCACGTCGACAGTTTGAGTTTTGGATCGCAGTATTGTGTTTCGAACTCGATCAGTTAATTTAACACCAAGTATACTGCGCTCCATAGCTCTTTTTTTAAATAAATTATTGTTATTCTGCTTACAATTGTTTTATTTTAATTTTAAGAACAATAATTACATACAAATTGTTTTCCACGAGATGAAATTATATATTTTATTTGTTCATTCCTTTATCATTCAGTTTATCGGTCTTTTATCATACCACATCACTATATTTTGCGTTTGTGTTAAACGTCAACATAAATAAATACGACGAAGTTATTGTTAGTGTGCGTGTTTTTTGTTTGTATTCCGGCTTTTATTTTAGTGTGAGTTCATAGCTACACGATATTTATATGTGTTAAGCTGTAAATGTGTGCTGTACGTGTTTACCGCGTCCCCCCCAAAATTTGGCAGAATAAAATGTTTGGGAACTTGCGCATTGCTACCTCCATAGGTATATGCTCTAAGGGGTAGGCAGAAACTGTAGAACGCCACATGCTACGATCCTTACATACTCCTTTCGCTTCGTCCACGGTCATACGGTCCACGGTCATCTTGTCATACACGCACGCCGGTTGAAAGTACTACGCACCTGTCCTTTTTGAAGAACATCACCAATAACATCAACGTATGTCCTTCTAGGGCGTCCTATACTGGCGTTTCCACTGACATTCGCCTTATAAATTCTTTTTGTTTTTGTTATTTCGAAATTACGTTGCGTTATAGCGTACAGCTGAACTTCGGTCGGGCGTAAGTTCAGCGTCAATTCAACGGCAACGTATTCTGTAGAGCACACCAGTTCGGTTCGATTGCCGACGAAGATCCGGGGTGGGGAGCAGCGGGAGGCAGGCATGCCCGCGCCCCGCGTGTCCGCCCACAAGTTTGCGCAAATGAATTTCTGCTGCGTAAGTTCAGCACTTATGGTGTGTCATATCAGCCGAATACGTCGGAACGTAAAATCAGCCGCGTACCTTCGGTCGCGTACCTTCGGCATAATGTGTTTGGACATTAAGATGGAGCACAGAAATCCAAGTAACAGAAATATGAGAGGGATTCCCCTACACCCCTCTGGCTCTCACTTAAACGCGATGGAATACAGTAAACTACTTGGCGCTGGACTTTAATGGTGGTAGCTAGCCAGGCGGACCGTATAGTTCCTACCACCAAGCGTGCTGGGTTTTGTTGAATCTTACAACACGCGTGTGGTGAGGATCCTAACTCATATTGTAAATGCGAAAGTAAGTTTGTTTGTTTGTTAACTTTTCACGCCTAAACCACTGAACCCATCATCCTGAAATTTTGCATATACGTTGTCATGTATACAGAAACAGACATAGGGTACCTTTCATCTCAAAAAAAAGCACTGTTCCCGAGGAAAACAACAATAACGTTCATAGATGGCGCCATGTGTCTTTCGAATCACGAATGAATTATATTATTATAAAAACTTTAGTAGTGTGTTAAGAGTATTTTTGAGCTTAATTAACGCAAGCGAAGCCGCGGGCATAAGCTAGTTTTTTTAATATTCTAGTCCGTCTTCACACGCGGAATCATCCTATCCCACTTTTAAGTGTGTAAAGTTCAAACAGATTTAGATTATTTTGATGTACTTGTGAGCTGTAGTAAGGGGTTCTGAGGGGCTTTAAGGGGCTGTGAGGGGCCGGAACGCCCCCCGGTGCCAATTAGGCCGTTATTATGGATGCCTTATCTTAATTAAGCAGTCGGTGGCTGCAATGACGGCTTGTCCTCTTAAACTTTTGTTCGGCCATCATTTGGGAATGACAAGAAGGGATTACATTTACAGTGTTCTTTTATTAGGCTTAGTTCAGATGATATAAGATGGCGATAAGCGTTTGATAATCGAGCGTCTTGTTTGTCATCTGCATGTAGTTTTATCATTATTTATTTAACGTAGCTGTATGGCATATTACATTTATTAAAATCGTTTTGAAAGTAATTTGTATACAAGGTTATTCGGAAAGGGGGTACTAATCCGAAAGGGTGTTAGAGTACCCATAATAATGAATAGCTTTTGTTCTACAATAATTCCCAAAAGTCAATAGTTTAAGAGAAATAGCTGTTCAAAGATTTTATAAAAAATGCGCTAAAATCTATCTATCTTCAGCTATGATCAGCTGTGTTTACATTTTAGGCCATATTTGGGGTAACGGATTAGCTCCATTTTCTAAATTTGTAACTAAATCACGGTAGAAGAATTTTTACAAATAACTAAAATCATTTTACCTACATGAAAATAAAAAGTACCGGTTTTTTATTTCCATGCTTGCTTTATTTCAGTCGTCAGTGATACTTTAGGTCGCTCGTGGATTAGTACCCCCTTTCCAACTAACCTTGTATGTTGCATTTAGGCTGGTGGTCACTAATATTAATACTTTGGTTAAGCAACCTTTACCATTTTGAGTAAGAGTAAACAGTCATTTAACAAGAGAATTAGTGTTGGTGAACACCAGCCTTACAGCGGTTACGCACTGCATCCGATCCGAATCCGTGAAAATACGTTCCGAAGTAGCCATAGAACTATTTGTATGGTAGTTTACGCACTACATCCGGCATCCGTCATACGATTTCTATCCGTCATCCGTGAGTTTCTAATTTGGAAGAACAATTGACGGACCGAAAGTAGCCGTAGTACTGTTTGTATCAACGCTTTCGCATTACCTCGGATTCAAATCAGACGCCAAACGGATATGCCAAAGATGGCCCCTGAATTGTTTGAATTTGAATCAGAGATCGGAATAGTGCGTAAGCAACATCCGAATTCGGTCCGAGATATTTACTCTAGATCGGTATTTTCACGGATTCGGATCGGATGCAATGCATAATCGCTCTTAGAATATTAAACAAGTGTGCGCAATAGTTACTTATTTCTAATTTCTATTATTCAACTATGAACTGTTATTTGTGACCCAAACTAAAACATTTCGTTTTCAGTTTTGGGTAAAAAAACTTCTTCAAAACCTAAACATTCAGCAAAATACTTACTAGAAAATGTCTAAAAGATTTCTGCTGTCAAATAAATCGATGCCTGCGTCTTCAATCACAGAAAGTAGGTACGTCTTCGCTGAAGTATTTAGGTCATCACTCAAATCAATTTCATGCGGAAATCTTAAGTCCGGAAACATCTGCAATATCATTTACTTGAAGTCTACAAAATACAGGTCTACAGGGTGTTAACGAATTCGTGTAATTCCTTAACACCACATGATCTACTACTGGTGTAGATTGGCCCCGCACGGGAATTAGCCTGATTAAAAATAAAAAAATAAAAATCATTTTTTTTTTCATGCGGTAGGGGTAAGTGATCCTATCTAAACAACCAAATAAGGATTCAGTAAAAAATATACTTGTGATATATTGCTGCTTGCTTGCTCGCATAGTCATGTCCTGCCTAACATCGGATGATTTATACCAGGCCTGTGACAGCTTTAGTTCCAAAGGCTCCGTTTTGTCGCTAGTGTCACGTATGTCACCTATTCCCGCCGCCATCTTGAGACGCCATGTTGTTGTTTTGATTGTCGACAATAGTACCCGCCATTGTCAAAAAACATCCGAGTTGAGTGCCTGTTTCTTAAGTGTATTTCCTCGCATTTTGTTGAGTTGAGATCCTTGAGACGCAATTATTCCTCCGTTGTTTGAGACAATATTGATTGTGCATATCATTTGTGCAATTATTCGTCATGGGAACCAAGAAATGCTGTGTTGGTGGTTGCAATGCAACAAGTGAGACGCACCGGCTTTTTAGTTTTCCCAAGAACGTAGAACTTGGAAATCTGTGGATGTCCTTCCTAGTGCCTACAAATTCCCTCCTCATTGGACTCACTAAAGAGCAATTACTTAAAAAACGTGTCTGTGAAAAACATTTCGATAAATATCAGTTTGATCAGGAAGGTCGAAGACTACGTTATTCTTACCCGTGCCTGATTACTAACGAAGAAATTGCTCACGGCGTTCCGCTTAGTGCAGCAGGTAAGTCTTGATGACTCATAAAACATACAACAAACTTCCTCAAGTTTCTTTTTATTAACGTTACAATTCACATTACCGACAAAGTAAACAACTTGGGGATTTATATCGACAGTACACTTTCTTGGACCACACAACTGCAGGAAGTCAGTCGTTCGCATGTTCGCTTCAGTGGGTACCCCAGTGTAGTTGAATACATATTTAACAGTTATTATAATGTTTCCAGGATGGGATGTTACTCTTGAACATAATTATTTCAAAGAGCAAGATGAGGAGGAGGAGGTGGCAGATCCATCTCCAGGGACCTCAAAAACTGGTGTGTATTAAGCCCCTTGTTTATATTAAATGGCGGAATAAGCTGAACAAACCAACAAGCAATAGTCTACATTAGCTCTGGACCAAAATAACTGAAAGTCAGTCATGGGCGGGTGCATTGCCCAGAAAGATGATGCAGGCTTACAGTAACAGTAACAATTTATGAATATTAAATTATTGTAATTTTTTCAGGGTGGGATATTTCAAATGAACATAATTACTTCCAAAAGCGAGATGACGACAATCTCACAAAATCATCAGTAGTGATTGGAAGCGCAGGTGTGTGTTTTTTCATTCAAAATTTATTATGGCATCTTCCACTCAAGGACTGTCCATTTACACTACTCATCATTCATTTGTCATTTATTAATACAAAAGGCATCTTATATCGTAACCAAACATTTTAAATCAAGCCAGTAAGAAAAAACATTGAATTCTCACAGGAAATAATGTCCTGATCATATTTTATTATTACATCTAAGATTAGCCCCCAGGCTGTTATGCAAGTTTGAAAATAAAAAAATTCATTATTGTCTACAAAGTTGAACACAGTTAAGAGTTTACTACTATAAAAAAGGAAGTAAAAGTATACTTCAATGAGTATTTTCTATTCTCCAAATTATTCTGCTAGATGTGAATACCCTTTAAGGAGAGTTTATTGAACTACTTTAAATATTTGTTGATGATACATTGTTATTGTTTCTTTTCAGATCTAATGTTAGATCAGCCATCATGTTCTACTATGAGTTTCAGTACTGAAGTAGTGACTGAAACAATACAAACAGTTCAAGAAACTAGAACACCAAAGCAAAAAAGTATGTATAATAACACTGTCCTCAAAGATGTACATACATTGTTTTACTATGCTGTATAGTCTAGTATTTGACCTTGCATGTCAGCCTACAAACATGAAAAATATTCAAACCATCTGGCCTATGAAGTATAGAAGTTAAAATTACATTTGGTGTTGACTTGAAAAATCTAATTCTAATTCATTATGGTTGTATTGATTTAGTTCATGAGTTTGAAGATTAAACATGCAAAAATAGAAAATATGACCAAATTTATGTTATTTTCAGGTTCCACAATCCGAAAGTTTGGGTCTAAAAATAAGAAATTTATAAAGCATGTCACACAGATAGCAAGAGAAAATTCAAGTCACTCAGCATCACAAAGACTTACAAAAGCTCTTTATATTAACAAGGAACAGCTGCTTGAAAAATTTAATTTATTGAATAAGCAAGCTCAGACATTTTTGCTTATGCAGCTGAAACAAGTGCAGAAAAGCAAAATGGCCAGAAGATTCACGTTAGAAGAAAAGTTGTTGGCATTGCTCTTGATTAAACAAAGTCCCAAAGGTTATAAATTACTAGAAAAAATGTTTGCTTTGCCAAACAAGAGGACATTGATACGCCTATCTGAAAAGGTCTCAATGGAACCTGGACTGAACGCTCAAATTTTTGAGCACATTGAGCGCAACTGCAAAAATTGGAGTACCCAGCAAAAGCTATGTACCATTGTTTTCGATGAAGTTGCATTAACACCACACCTTACTTTTAATGAACAAAAGGAAAAGATTGTTGGTTTTGTGGATTTAGGCACAGAAAAGAAACTGAAGTACTCCGATCATGCTTTGGTATTCATGTTAAGAGGAATATGTTCTCCCTGGCGACAAACTGTAGCTTATTACTTTTGTGAAGGCACTGTCTCAGCAGCTGAGCTTCAAAATATATTGAAGCAAATGGTGTCCCAAATAGAATTAACTGGGTTAATCCCATTGGGTCTTGTTTGTGACCAAGGATCCACATTTAGGACAGCATTAAGAATACTACGGGAAGACACAATCAAAACAAGAAACCTTCAAGGTGTTCACGACGGTACAAACAAATGATTACTAATGAGTAAAGTTCTAGTATCTATTATTCATTTTGTTACAATATTAATTTATTTTTATTTTTTTGCAGATGGATCAGTCAGCATTAGTGGACATGATTTGAGTATTTTCCATGACCCACCGCACCTATTGAAAGGGTTAAGGAACAATTTTATGTCCAAAGACATCATTTGGGAAGGAAAGACTGCATCATGGAAGGACATTGAATTTGTCTTTGATATTGACAGCAAACTAGGACACACAAAAGCATTGCCGAAATTAACATCCCATCATGTGGATCCAAACAAAATGAAGAAAATGAAAGTCAGCGTAGCTGCTCAAGTACTAAGTGCTCGAATGGCGGCTATGCTGAAATATACCAATGCAGTCAGTGAGTACAAAATCTTCTACAATAATTATTAAATTAAATAATGACAAAAAAATACAATTATTTTGAATCTTAGTGGTTCAAGTAGAGGTTCAAGTTCAAATACTATTATAATAATAGTAATACTATAATGTGTTTTTTTTTATAATTAAGAACATATTTATGTTCACATCATAACAATTTACTTGGTGATTCATTGAGATGGGCTTTGTAAACCTTTGAATGCAGTTTTGCATAACTCTAAAATAGACGTGGTTCCTTAGAACAAATTTTACTACCTCTAATAGTTTTAAATTTGTCGTTACTGACCCATCTCAATAGGTCACCTGGTATAATGAAGTACCTTTATTATGGTATCTCATTGGATTATGATAATTCTAACTACTGCCAATGATTGTGTCTGCAACAATTTCATATTTTAGCACCAAACCTATTAGTTTTTTTTTTAATCCAGTGTGTTGAAGGAAAAAACTAAACATAAACAACATTTGACAAATTTTAATGAAAATAATTTCGAAACAATGATAACAAAAATAAATTGTAGTACAATGAATACCTAATAGACTTGTTTGTGAAGTAAGTTTTGAATTTTTATTGCGGAGGTTAGTATTTTATCAATAAAGACATGTTTAGACTTATTCTTTCAACAAACAGATTATAGCTGATAAGTTTCCTATGTGTTAATCCAGGACATCGTCTATTTGTGTATCAATATCGAAATCCGCTTAGCCGTTTATACGTGATTAGGATAACTCATACACAGATACATCTCAAAAATGAAACTTTCATTAAATTTCTTTTCTTATCCCTCACTTTTCTAGCTCATATTGACACGAGAAGATGTAGTAGGATGCTACTAGATCTTAAAATAAATAGATTATAATTATGGTATTCACGTTTTGCTCTTATTTATGTGTACATATTTTTATTTTCAGATAAATTACATAGTTCGGAATCAGAGAGCACAATGGCTACAACAGCAGAAGTTGTAGAATTTTTTGATAAACTGTTTGACAGTGTCAATGGTTACCCCGGTGGTGCCAAAAGAGGAAAACTCAGAAGGGCTATAAAAAAGGAGTCACCACATCATTCATTCTGGATGGACGCTATCAAGCTATTAAAAAATATAAATTTCATTGACAAATGCAGTAAGCATGCCTTACGGTCAGGAAAACCTCGACTTGTGAAAGTGCCGTCTCTGCAGGGTTTGATCACCACCCTCGAAAGTTTTTTAAGGATATCTAAATTATTATTTAGTAAATATGGCGTGGACTATTATTATCCAAGGCATATTAACCAAGACCCACTAGAAAATTTTTTTGGACGTATAAGGGCTCTGAATTCTAGAAATGTAAATCCAGATCCAAACGCATTTATATATGCATTTAAATCATTATTGATATCAAATTTGTTGAGCCCCCATTCAAAATTTGCCAACTGTGAAGAAGATGATGGCGAGACCATCATTAATGTGAAAGTCTTATTTGAAAATGTAAACAAAGAAAATTATAACACACGTGAAAAAGTTAGGAGTTCACTCCCATCGGGAGATGGAAGCCAACTCCCATCTTTTTCACGGAAAAGAGAGCTCCCATCCTCTTCACAGGAAGACCCGAGAGAAAAAAAATTAGTGGATCAGGTAGTCATGGAAAAAATAAAAGTTCACTGCTCAGCATACACGGCTGGTTATGTGTGCAGAAAAATATCGAAAAAAGTTAAATGCAAGGCCTGCCTGCAGTCTTATGCAACAAAGACTGAAGAAAAAATACATTCGTACATTAAATTTCGAGAGTACAAATCTTTGAAAAATAATAATTTAGTATATCCTACTGAAAAACTTTTAATTTTGTACAGAGACGTCGCTTCGCTTATACATAGCTATTTAAATGTAAATTGCTTTAAAGACAACATAAAAAGCAACTTGAAAAAACAAATATTGATTACAATGAGGCATTCCTGGCTGGGGTGTGTAAAGCATCAGACATTAGTTGTGGACACTTTCATAAATGTTATAATTAGACTGCAAGTCCACAATTGGTGCAACATTATCAATAAAATTTTGAAGGGCGCAATTGAGGAGAAGTATGTTTCTAAGATGGGTGTACCTCAAAAACTAGCCTTATTAAAATATAAAAGCTTTAGGTTAAGGAAAAAATGTTTAAATAAATAAAAATAATAACATTATGAAAATTGTTTTATTAATTGTAAATATAAGTGAAACTAGTAAAACAATCCCTAAAAAGGATTATCGATAAATCAGAACATCACTACTTGTCGATATCGATATCAAAGAATTTTCTTCTGAAATCACTACAAGATATATACATATAACTACGTCATGTCAAAACCGGCGAAGGAACAGCAGCGCCATAACGGGGCTACTAGGAAACTATGCAGAAAAGTCACTGTCGCATCTGTAGCTAGCTACTAATACTTAATCTGTGATTTATACATTCTTGCTAACTTTACTTATTTTTACCCACATTATAAATTCATACCTCTTTTATGCGTAACTAATAACTGTTTTGAAATGAATTGGCAAAGGGGAATGCCAAGATCCGGCCAATACAAAGTATTAAGAACAGACATGCCGTAATTTTGATAATTCGCGTTTATTTTTTGTAAGATTTATGCAATATAAATAAAGTCTGGGGAAGTACACCGTCGGATATTCATTTTAAATAGTATTTTATTGTTTTGGTTAGTAAGTTTCAACGCTTTTTTTATCTACAACTGTAAATAGAAATGTTGCACAGTATAAAAATATAATTATATCGATACTAAAATTACATTTATAAATCGAATACAATCATGAAACAAAATGTAATTGTAAATAATTATATCATAATAATATCATGTTATTTAGGTAAATAAGTATGACGGCGGGAGCGACGGCTGAGCGATAGCACCGTCATCATCTTGATTGCGTGGTACAGGGTCCATAGCGTAGAAAGCGTAGGATAATAATTTAAATGCAGTTCGTTCGAGTTATAACTTCACTTCATTATTTTTAATCACAAATTACTAATTAATTCGGTAAACAGACAGTTTCGTTATGGAGAAGTGTCCTGGGTGGCGTCCCGAATCAAACTGTGTCCGCTGCACGATCCCCACTCTCCAAATCGACTCTGTCCACGTGACGTCATTACAATAACAAGTGACGTCACGGTGTTTACCACCTCCTTAGTACTATAATAATCAAATGACGATCATATTATTGATCGATATCGTTTTCCACGACACGGCCATCCCGACGAGTTACACGCCCTCGTGTATACCTGTAACAAAAAAAAAAAACAACTTGGTAGTATGCTTGCAACCTCGGCCAACCTGACCGTGACATGAGAATACAATGATTGCCTACTCATTACTTAACTAAGTACTAAACTTCTAAATCATCCTTACAATTCACAAACAAAAGATTCCTCAGAGCCTCAAAATAACCAAATGATTGTAATAACATAATGAGAAAACATACACCGTTCATGACCCGGCCGCCTCAGCAGCTAGTGACAAATTCACCATTTGCCACCCATATCGTCATCACCTCATGTGATACGACCAACACTTCATCTTGAGTCTGCGACTCCCCGGTTAATACAAAACCGGCACACAACAATAGTCTCCTTTGAGACCCGGGTCCCCGCCACACCACTAGCTGCCCATCGCTCCCTGAACAACTCACAAGTGAGTTGCAGTTACGACTACAGACTAGTACGTGCAGTGCGACCAAAATAGCCACCGGTATGTGTTCTCTCTACTAGTGGAGGCACCCTCCTCACTATCTTCAACGTCAGACAAATGTTAACTCGGCAAGTACATCACTTAGAGGAATCTTTCGTATGCGATCATGAGCGTACTTACCTATAGGTCCTATTACCAGTTAAAGATTTCAACACATAACGATCACCATCAAACAACTCTACAATTTTGAACGGTCCCTTATATTTGGGGTCTAGCTTCGTCCGATTTCTTTCTTCATTATGAATCAAAACTAATTCACCAGTATTAAACTTCACTAATTTAGCTTTATCGCTATCAAATTTAGATTTCTCGTAACTAGCACTCTTTTCTATATTCGCTGCCGCTTGCTCTCTTGTCTTGTTAATGCCTATTTCCGGTTCAGAATCATCAAAACTTAAAAGGCTTAATGGCCTAGCTACGCGTCCAATCAAAAGCTCAAGCGGACTCGCTCCTGTTACACGATGAACAGAACAATTTAGAGCAAGTTGTACATCCTCTAAGGCTTCCTGCCAAGACAAAGCAAGATTATGTGATTCACAAAAATCTTTAAAATCCTTGTTTGCAAAGCATCGACCTTGATCTACAATAACTCGAGTCGGAGCTCCAAACAGGGACACACTAGATTTAAGGGCTCTAATAGCGCTAGCTGAATCGATGCGAATAGTGTGATACATAAGAACAAACTTAGTGAAAGCATCGATTAAAACTATGACATGTTACTAGTAAAACCTTGTTTTAAAATTTCCCGGCCAATCATCTCATTATATTTCAAACAATTATCGGCAAACACATGAAATAAAACGCGTAAACAATTAATGCCATCAAATAACACGTCGCAAAGAATTTGTTCAGTACAATCCACATTAGCAAAACCTATACCCCGTGACCGAATAATCGCAAATGTACGTTGTACGTTCACCTATGAAGTTACGACTGACAGACTGTTTAACAAGAGAGCATTCGGCACCAGAGTCGAAATAAAAATAATACGACTCACCAGATTGTTGCAACTGTCCACAAACACGAGCTACTTTGCAGTTATCGACGCGTCACTCCGCTACCGCGCCGCCTCCGCTGCTGTAGCCCACTGTAGGCGCGCCGCCTGCGCCCGCGTTGCCACGCCGCTGACAATTTGATCCAATGTGCCCGTTCTCTCCACAACGAAAGCAAATCACTCGTTTACTGGTTCCAGGTGCGCCCATGAGATTCAGATCCCACTTCTGATGACGTCGGGAGCGACGGCTGAGCGATAGCACCGTCATCATCTTGATTGCGTGGTACAGGGTCCATAGCGTAGAAAGCGTAGGATAATAATTTAAATGCAGTTCGTTCGAGTTATAACTTCACTTCATTATTTTTAATCACAAATTACTAATTAATTCGGTAAACAGACAGTTTCGTTATGGAGAAGTGTCCTGGGTGGCGTCCCGAATCAAACTGTGTCCGCTGCACGATCCCCACTCTCCAAATCGACTCTGTCCACGTGACGTCATTACAATAACAAGTGACGTCACGGTGTTTACCACCTCCTTAGTACTATAATAATCAAATGACGATCATATTATTGATCGATATCGTTTTCCACGACAAGTATTTATTTTTTGTTCACGTTTTCTTGTTTGAGAAATGTGTTAAGTGAATTGTGCTCTTCCAATAGCTACAAATTATAGTACTAAGCTTTATTACTAATAAGCTATTACGAATAATCCTAGTAACCACTATAACACAACAGGTTTGTCACTATTCTTGTGATTTAACTTAGGGCTACTTTTCTTGTACGAAACACAATATATAACATAATATTTTATTAAGCTGAGTATGTATAGGTACCAAAGGCATTCAGTAGTGTTAGTTAACATATTTAATTAATCTCTTTGATTTATACTAATTTTAAATTAATGTTTTGTAACATTATGAAATAATTTACAAAGCTATTATTACTATATATTACTATCAACTATTTATTTTGCGAAATAAGTATATTTCTTTTTTTATTTTATATTCCATTCGATTTTATACATACTTGATAATCGATTACGTTTAAAATCGAATATTGTTATAATTTTATTTTAATGGCGACAACACCTTTGTCACAATTAAAATGACTTCCACTTTTTTCTTACGATTATTGCCAAAAATAAGTAGGTATCTGTATCGAAGTAAGTACCTAACCATATTATGTATAATATTCCTATCGTGAATACAATATTATGGATTTTTGTAAAATAAAATACTTTGTTCAGTAAAAGTATGATTTTAATGTTATTTGGTATTATGGCATTCATGTTTTATCATCGTTGCCATGGCAACGTCAATATACGACAAAATCCAAATAATATAATATTTATTTTGCTTTGGTTTGGTTATTTAGGTATTATTCTGACCAAAAATGGTTTAGTTTTGTTATTTACATAATTGAATGCTTTAATCAAACAATATTATTAAGATTTTTACAAAAATATTGAAGGTCTACCAATACGACAAGGATTAAAAAAATTATTCATGAAAATGTCGACGAAGTATAAAGAAAATGTTAGTTCGATTTTCGAATTATCATTCTTCTCCAGGTTAAAACTCTACTATTAAGGTCAACTTTATCGACCTATAACTTTTCTTGGTGCACTTCCAGCGGAAATGTTGTTATTGTAATACATTCTACAATATTTGCCCTTTTTAATAAGATATTTTTCATCCTTGTTCTATCTGGCCGAGTCGTAAAAGAAATCTTGGCATTCCCCTTTATTATTTAATGTTGTTGTTGATGCTTATTCAATTATTGTCGGGTATATGTGCAATGGCTAACAATAGTGAACAGTGTCTTACTGTCTTTTATCAGAACGTACGGGGATTGCGAACAAAGACTGACTCGTTCTACCGTCAGGTTCTACAGAATTCCTACGATATTATTGTTTTAACGGAGACGTGGTTAGTGGATGGCTTGTTAAACTCGGAGTTGTTTGATGATCGTTACTTAGTGTGGCGCCGTGACCGGGATTATTCTATGACTGGTCAAACGAGAGGTGGTGGTGTGCTTATAGCGACGCGTAGGGAGTTACCTGTCACTCCGCAACCGCTCCTGCACTCCTCGGCTGAGGATCTCTGGATCAACTTACGGCTTAAAAATTCGAAGTCACGTGAATACGTGAACCTATATATTTGCACTGTTTACTTGTGTAAACAAAACAAAGGGTTTTCGTTTTCGGAACAACTTAATAACTTCCTGTCCAAATTGAACCATACAGCTCTGAATAATACGTCAGATGTGTTTTTAGTTTTGGGTGATTTTAATATGAGTGGAATCACGTGGGCTCCATCTAAGAACGTTTCGTTAGTCCCAGTAAATCCCGCTACTGGTGATGAATGTTTGTTTGCGGACGAGTTATTTACGCTGGACTTTGGTCAGTACAATGGGGTAGCTAATGGGTACGGGAAACTGTTGGACTTAGTCCTATCAAATAAATTAGCCTGTGTTAGTGAGTCTGTTGACCCTCTAGTGCCTATTGATCCCTATCATCCTGCGTTATTAATCAAAATTGATATCTTTGAAATACCTCCCCTTGACCATGCGCCGCGGTTGCGTTATATCTATAGCAAAGGCGATTTTGATTCTATAAATAACGAGATTTCTGGCACTAATTGGGAACATGAGTTTTCAATCCGATCAGTGGATGAGTCGGTTGAGTACTTTATAGACACTTTAAAACAGTTTCAAAATAAGTATATACCACAAAAGCTAGTATGTAATAATAAATACCCAGTTTGGTTTAGCTCATCACTCGTGAAAACAATTAAAGAAAAGTATAAATATCTAAAAAAATTCAAGATTTACGGCAATAAATCTGACGAGTTAACTTTTAAATATTTGCGTGACAGAGCCAAGACTATGGAAGCTTCTTGTTATAAATGTTATCTTAATCAAACTGAAAAATCCATTAAAGCTAACCCTAAACACTTTTGGACCTTTGTTAAAAATCGCTACAACTCTAATACTATACCTAATACATTAAATTATAACGATGAATCATTACTCACTGGAGATTCTATTTGTGAAGCTTTCTCATCTTATTTCATGTCGACTTTCCTCAACCCCACTTCATCTAATACTCCCAGTCCACCCCCTGTTTTCCATTTTGATACTAACAGAACTTTATCTGACATTTGTCACATAGAAGTGAATGTCGATGTTGTGACCAGTTTACTTCGTAACTTGGATCCAACTAAAGGTGCTGGCCCTGATAACATATCATCTAAATTTCTAATTAAATGCGCGCCTTCCATTGCCCTACCTATCTCAATTTTGTTTTCCAAGTCTTTGACTCAAGGTGTTGTCCCCAAAGTATGGAAATCTGCTTTTATTACACCCGTACATAAGAAGGGGTCTAAAACCGAGATCACTAATTACAGGCCTATATCCAAGCTGTGCATTATAGCTAAAATATTTGAGAGGATTGTCTATAACCAGTTATATTCCGCCCTTGCTAGCTCGTTCAGCTCCTTTCAGCACGGATTTTTGAAAGGACGGTCTACCACTTCTAACTTGATTTTATTTAATGATTTCATTACGGATTCTATGGATCATGGTAAGCAGGTCGATGTGGTTTACACAGATTATAGCAAGGCATTTGATCGGATCGACCACGATACCCTGATAAAGAAGTTAAGCGACATGGGCATCCGTGGGGACCTCTTGAGGTGGTTCTCCTCTTACATTGATAACAGGTCACAAGCAGTAGTACTTAATAATTATATGTCTAGTTGGGTAAACGTGCCCAGCGGAGTGCCTCAGGGTTCGTTGCTCGGTCCTTTTCTATTTGTAGTCTATGTGAACGACATCGATCAGTGCCTTCATTCATCCAAACTATTATGCTTTGCCGATGACATGAAAATCTTTGCCACTATGTCAACGCTCGAAGATAGTCTAGCACTTCAGGCTGACTTATATCGGCTTGAAGAGTATTGTCGAACTAATAAACTTGATCTCAACCCATCCAAGTGTTCGGTGATCACTTACACTAGAAAACGTGCAGTCCTAGCCACTACTTATACTTTGGCGGGCCAAATCTTGCCAAGGTGCAATACTATTCGTGACTTAGGCGTCCATCAAGACAGTAAGCTACTTTTTGACACACACATTGACGCAATTGTCAAAAAAGCTTCTAAGCTGCTTGGGTTTATAATACGTCTCTCTAAGTGTTTTACTGATGCTAAAACACTAAAAATATTGTATTGCACTTTTGTAAGAAGTCAGCTAGAGTATGCGTCTCAGATATGGAATCCATGTTATCATAAATATATTGACCGCACGGAAAACATCCAAAGACGGTTCATAAAATATCTTTGTTTTCATCAAAAGATTCCATATCAGTCAACCGATTATCTTGTACTCTGTAAGAAATATCATCTGCTACCACTGGTAGATCGACGTAAAATTGCAGACTGTTTATTTTTGTTGAAAATCCTCAATAACAATATTGATAACCCTGAGTTATTGTCAAAATTTTATTTTAATGTGCCAAGTAAAGCATTTCGTTTTAATCCACCCATACGTGTACCTCATACATCTTCGAATTATAGGCAGAACAGTTATATTGTGCGCGCAAGCAGAGATTTCAATGCTATATGCAAGGAATATGATTTTGATCCATTCACAATTAGTGTGAATTCAGCCAGAAGGTGCTTAAGCCTCAAATTTTTCAAGTAGCGGTAGGTTAGGTATATTATTTGTTTTTGTTATTTTCTATATTATTTCTGTTATATAATTGCAAACTAAGTAGTATTGCTTCTCATTGTAATTAAGGCGATGTGTTTTTTGTTTTTGTGCTCCCACCACAAATTTTATTATAAGTCTATACGTGAGGATTTGTAATTGGCTTTCTGGTGACTATGGTTTCTTTTTTGTTTGTTTTCATAAGCTGTAAGTCCTCCATGTACTAAATAAATAAATAAAATAAATAAATAAATAAAAAAAAAATTTTTTTTTGCAAAAAAATTTTTTTTTAGATTGAACATTTCGATGCCACGTGATGCCACGCATAAATGAATGATAGCACGGCGACGCGGCTGGCGGGCACAAATAACGCGATATCGCTCTTTGCAGTAAGTTAACTCGGGGCTCTAAAATGACTTAGAAATAGAAAACTAAGATTTTACTTTGAATTATTTTTTTCAGTTGATTTTTAAAAAATCGCTTTTAGGGTTAATCTGTGTCACCAGTAGATCACGCGGTTTGAATAAATTACACGAATTCGTTTAAACCCTGTATAATATACAGAGGTATTGGTTCTCGGTCATGATCCCGTGGCAGTGTTGTAGGACATGATATGCACTATATTTTTTTTATTTAGCGGTAGTCTCGCGTTTCTCCACTATCTCGCCTAATGGTAAGCGATGTTGTGGTCGACGGTGAAGCACGCTTGCCTATAAGTAACCTATTCACTTTTGACTTAAAGACCCCAATGTTGTAGCTGTCAGGAAAGACAGACTCCGGCAGGGAATTCCACTCCTTAGCTGTGCGAACAATGAATGTGTTCGCAAAACGCTTTGTACGTATGGGTGGGATGTCCACCATGCACCGATGGCGCATTGCCGTACGTCTGGTAGTCAGATGATGGAAAGGGCCAGGCGAAATCAAATTATGCAGTTTCATCGCACACTCCCCGAAGTGTAACCGATAAAAAACCGACAGGCTGGCAACTCGGCGTTGATGTTCAAGGCTCTGGACCTAATAAACCATTAATATCTATTGCTTACCCAGTTATTGTGGCAAAGGTAACATTTATAAAAAAGAAGATAATAGTATAACAATCACTTACAGGCATCCACATGCATAATTATGAAAGTTATACAAAAAAAAAGAAATTAATCTAAGCTTAACTAAACATTTTTTTTTTTATTAAAACCCTTTTTATTACACGCGAGTTAAAAAGGTTAATCCAAATCAATTTATTTATAGATGTTAACTTTCAATTCAGTCAAAGTGCAGATCAATTTGATAGCTGCAACTTTTCACGACCTTGTAGCATAACCTCGCGTAAGGAGAATTGAAACCGTTCTTCTCTGCGGTAGACAGAATGGTGTTTTTGGCCTGCGAGGAAATGGAGAGGCGAATTTAAAAAAATATCTCGATAGTGGTTCACTTTTGTATAACGCATTACTGGGTTATTAGATAGAGGATAAAATCTCCTACAACCCTGCCACGGGATCGTGACCAATAGCCAGTAACCCTGTATTTAAATGAGCTCTCTAAATTATTACAAATCTATTCAGATTATATCTAATACTCTGTACTGAAAATCTGTTGTTAACCGCAGAAACTTCTTGGGTAGGGTGGATAGGCATAGAGTGTAAACCCACCCTACCCAAAAGAGATACTGCGGTTCAAGAGATTGTTGACCGTTGTCAACTTGGTAACATATCCAAAGATGTAGATTTATTTTTAAGATTCCGTGGCCGTACTGCTAAACCGGACCCTTGCCAAACATATCCGCGTCTGTGCTTACGTGAAAAAACAGTGTCATTGAAAAATTTACTTTATTCTTACGTAGTCAAAGTCGACATCCGATTATTTCATTGTTGTAATTTTCACGGAACCACTGAAGATCACTGACACTCATTGAAACGGAAAGCAACTTTAATGACATACAAATTAAGCAAATTTTACACTGACACTATTTTTCATGGAAGGCCCGGACCCGAATGTGTGTGGTCAGCCCTTGATGTATAGTTTAGTCATGTCCGTCTATCTGTCTGTCGTCTGCGTGTCCGACAATCTATCTATCCGTCTGTCTGTCTGTATGTCACAGCACTCATCCCTCAAACTTTTTAACTTTAAAATCTGATGGAAATTACTGTCACTATATTCCATGTCATGTCAAGTCCACCTAAAAATCATATCACTTTGAAGCGAGTGTCAAACCCCGGAATCTATAGACATCATCATCATCAGCCTAATGTAGTCCACTGCTAGACATAGGCCTCTTCAAGTGCACGCCACTGAACTGGCCTCATCTAGCTGCTATCAACCGCTTTGCGAAGATCGTCACTCCACCAAGCCTGGAAGCGTCCCACATTACGGTTGCCGGTACAGTGCATTCATTCCACGAAGACGCACCTCACTCCTTTTTGTGAGAGATAGCCTTGTGGTGCGTATACACACACCTCTTATTATTATTAACCCCCGACGCAAAAAGAAGGGTGTTATAAGTTTGACCTCTATTTGTGTCTCTGTGTCTGTCTGTCTGTGTGTCTGTCTGTGGCACCATAGCTCTTGAACGGGTGAACCGATTTAAGTGCGGTGTTTTTTATTTTTATGCTGGTTTTCTAGCGGTAGTTTTTATACATGTTTTATCAAAATCGGTTCAGCCGTTTTAGGGTCATCAGCTGTTTTGTTATTTGCGCTGGGGTTTTTTAAATTTTAAATTTTCTTATTTTAATGTGCGTACGCACACATCTAACTATTATGAGGCGATAGAACTAATACAATAGTAATTTATAATGCACACTTTTGCACTGTAGCGATTTAAACAAAGAGTGGGGCCTGTCTTCGTGGATTGAACTATCTATACAAGGTTAGTTGGAAAAGGGGTACTAATCCGCGAGCTACATAAAGTATCACTGATGACTGGTGTGGAAATTCTAAAATTCGATCACTTTTATTTCCATACAATATTAAGTATGTATAATCTTTAAAGTTTTTTGAAAAAATCTTCATCCCTGCAGTAGTTGCGAATTCAGGAAATGAGGCTTCTAATTAATAACCCCAAATATGACCTAAAATGTAAACACAGCTGATCATACCTGAGGATAGATAGATTTTAGCGTATTTTTTATGAAATCTTTGAAGAGCTATTTCTCTTAATCTATGATTATGATTTATCCCAATTCATACAGAATTGATTTATATACTTTTGGAGAAAGTTGTAGAATAAAAGTCATTCATTATTATGGGTACACTAGCTTTCGCCCGCAGCTTCGCTTGCGTGAAATTTTGAACCCGTTAAGTGACGATTTTCCATACAAACTTTCATCCCCTGTTTAACTCCCTTAGGGGTTGAATTTCGAAAAATCCCTTCTTAGTGGATGCTTACGTTACAAAAGGAACCTACTGTCAAAATTTCAAGTTTCTAACCCCAGCGGTTTAAGCTGTGCGTTGATAGATCAGTCAGTCAGTCAGCTTCTCCTTTTATCTGTATAGATTAATACCCTTTCGGATTAGTACTCACTTTCTGACTAACCTTGTCTATACCTATGAACATAATACCAATAAAAACATTCAACCTCTGAAAGAAATACAATTTTCTATTTTTATTCCTCATCCCAAACCTGAGAAGGGTCTCGATATCCCTCGAGCCGTTGGCTCCAATGGCCCGGATGTCCTAAATTACGGGACAATGATATGGTCTATTGAAATCTAGATGCCATTGTCACATAAACTTGCTAGGGTACGAGGAATCTCATAATATTATATTAGAGAGGCATTGATACGCTCTACGTAGGTAATATCTTATACTATATGTCTCTGTCGAGAATAGAGAGTGTAAGGAACAGTGCACCGAAATCTGAATTGCTACACAAAGCTTGTTGCAAAAACGGAAAATTCGGAAAATTTCGTTGATATTTTTCATGGAATCAAAATAATGAGCTGAATTCACTGTGTAGGTACCAAAATTGGCTTAGGGGGCTATTCGGACACAAAAAATCTCGGCTCCGGCCGAGTTTCCTATTTTTTTATTTTGATATCGGCAACTCGCCCGAATATTTTTGCGCATGTTTAATATTATTTTTGTTAACCTGTCATTTACGCGCAGTACTTATATTTATTTTTCAAAACATTAATTGAAATACAATAAAATGTAGGAATGCAAATTAAGAATTTCTCGATCGTATTAGTGTGTACGCTGCATGAGGATAGAGCTGGGTAACACGGACGCTCTAATTATATCGATTGTTAATCTAAAACGTGAGATGCATACTAGGAAGCGAAACTAGTGGTTCTCGAACTGATATCGACTGAATTTTTAATGTTTTTAGTAACGTGTTCATAAGAGCTTATTTCACATAATATTATGTAAAAGATAGTGTCGTGCACTCGTGTTTAAAAGTATCACAGTTTCTCGAAGGATGTCAGCCCACAATCGAACGCTAGAACAAAGTGACATTGCCATAATCATCACTTATCCTCCTAACCGTCTTTTGGTATGTCTACACCAGCGCGATATCATGTTCATCTTGCGCTTTCAACTTTCAATTCCTCTTGCGTCAAGCGCATGCAATATTGATTGCCATAAGACGCATGCAGCTTATCGTCTACGCCGGTGCGCCTCGGTCAGTCGTCAGTCGACATACAATAGACGGATTAGCGTGCGCTAGGGGCATATGCTTTTGTCGAACTAGTATTAAGGCATGCACTATGGCGCTTCACGCATGCCTCAGACGAAGACGCAAGATGAACATGAAAGCGCACTGGTGTAGATATAACTTTTAATAATCAGACCATTCCTGCCCGCTTGAGGGCACGGGACTGCTCAGAATAAGGACTTAGTCAACCACGCTGGCTTATAGCGGTCTACACACACCATCCAAAAATTTGTACAGCCCTCTAAGGTGTTCAGATCTCTTCATAATATTTTTATTCACCGTTAACGCCTGTGATAATCAAATTCTAAAAAGTCAGATGTGCTGGCCGGTATCGAACTCAAACCTGCAAGGAAAGCAAGACTTCAACCGTAACGCGGCGTTTTACGTAGGCGGTTCAAAGCGATCCGATGCGGTGACACGCAAATTCAACGCGATGCGGTGCGAAGCGGCGGCCTTGTCCTACGAGCTCGCGAACCGCCCGCCGTCATTCAGTAGCACTGTACGGCACCGCATCCAGTTCGTGCGAAAATATTAAGTCAACTGATCGCGTTCGCTTCACTTCGCGCCGCGCCGCACCGCAGTCCACGTGCGTTTGGTCACGTAGGCCACTACAATAGGTATCGACTGTTTGTTGTTTACGCGTCGCGCCGCGCCGCTTCGCGTCACTTCTAGATCGCTCACGTCGGATGCCGCGTTAGACTGTCACTGTTTTGCAACCCACGATTTGAGAGGGCATGGTCTATTCTATACCAGGAAAAAGCGGCTAAACGAATGCCGCTAAAACCCTAAACTGTTTGGTCACTCAAAGCAAGAAATGCGAAAAGTTAGGCCCGTTTGTACAAAACCTCGCTAAATACATCAGTGTTAAACATATTTAAAATTTAATTCTGTCTCTAACAACTTCAAACAATTGAATAAAATAACACTTTAAATATCACCATAACACTTTAAATATCAAATAACCTACACACACAGCCTAAACGAGGGATAAATGTTGTTTAACTAAAATGGCTTTTAAGTCTATTGCCATCTCTACTAATTGGCATACAAATGACTAGAACAGGTATAATTTAATCAATCTATACAGGGTGTAAAAAGACGTATCACATAGCCGTAATCTACGCACTCTGTACATCAAACTAAATTACATTGACCAAAAATAATTGCTTGGAAACGACTTTTATTTTTTGGCATAAAAAAACACTTTTTTTTGTAGCGCGTAATGTGTGATTGTGGCGATGCCACGCGTTTGCGTGCATGCAGCGGCCACAGCTGAGCCAAGGCGGTCGTGTGCGTTTGATATTCATTGCGTTTTTGTAACTTCAAATGCGTAATTTGTTAGGAAAAATTAAAATTTTGGATAATGTTTGTTTAGAAGAAAGTTTAGTTTATGACTTGGAATACGTTTTTGAAAAAAAACTAGAAAGAAATGTATACTTTGACCTTCAATATCTCCTAAACCAATGTTTTCCCAGGTATGGTCTGGTAGAAAAAAATGATTCCAATGATGGGTAGAATATGTGGTTTTCGTTATCGTTAAGGGTCTTTTTACACCCGATATTAGTATAAATAAAAAGAAAAGTCCTGACTGACTGACTCATCAACGCCCAGCCCAAACCCTTAGACCTAGGAAGCTGAAATTTAGCACAGAGGTTTCCTTTATAATGTAGACAACGAATAAGGAAGGATTTTTGGAAATTCAACGCCTAAAGCAGCTAAATAGGGGATGAAAGTTTGTATGGAAAATCGTCACTAGATGAGTTCAAATTTTCACGCAAGCGAAGCTGCGGGCAAAAGCTAGTGTTTAATAAATTCAATCTTTTATAAATAAGGGGGTGACAGTATTGAGCGAATCGTTGTACAAGCCGCTTGAAACGACAGTGCTATATGGCTATAAACTACAAAAACAAACCGAAAATCATCACGTAATATTCTATTCCAGTAAATCTAAAAAGGACCTATTTCTCCTTGTTATTTACCAACATATAGGTACATTCACAAAAATATTCCTTTACTAGAGTACATTTAATACGTAGTGAAATCCAACATCCCGGAAACCGGTGGCAGCTACATTATCAAAGCTGAAATCCTGATATTCAGTTACACGTGCTGATAGCCGGTGTCGTGTCAAGGTACTAGGGCGGACATATACTGTGATGTATATTACTGTACTATACATACATATACCTCGTATTATTGTACATAGTTCCGAGGAGCAGAAATTCGATATATTGAGAGATATTACGATGAAATCAGAAACTCACAAAATTAGAGGAAATATGCTTTCACAGGTTAAACCAACAAAAGATTATCACATAACATACCCGGTATAACAACCGTCGGTACCGGGTGACTTATGAATACCTATAACTATGTTTACAATAGTGCGCTTTCATGTTCATCTTGCGTCTTCTTCTGAAGCATGGGTGAAGCGCCACAGCGCATGCAATAGCGCATGCCTTAATACTAGTTCGACAAAAGCGCATGCCCCTAACGCACGCTAATCCGTCTATTGTATGTCGACTGACAACTTACCGAGGCGCACCGGTAGACAATAAGCTGCATGCGTCTTATGGCAATCAATATTGCATGCGCTTGACGCAAGAGGAATTGAAAGTTGAAAGCGCAAGATGAACATGAAATCGCACGGGGGTAGACATACCATATGACAGTCGTTACGAGTAGTCAGAAGCCTGAAAATCCAACAACCGGTGCAACCTTATGCTGGCTTCTCACGGCGCGCGATATCACAAGTCGCGCCGCGCCAGCCGATTTGTACGAGCGAGCACGCACCAACAGGCGAGCCCGCGCTACTCGTTCTCACGGGCGCGGCGCGGCGCGCGTTTGTCCCGCCAGCCACGCTGTCGACACCACAGTCCAAGACACGCAGCGCATCATGTCGCAAGAAGAAGAACGATCTCACCGAACTTGTTCACCCGCGCCACCCCGCACGCGCTCGAGTCGCCGCGAGTGCGCTCGCGCCGCGCCTTTGAAGTACCGACTCCGAGCGGATCGGACGTGCTTGCACGCGCTAGCCCGCGTCTCCTCGAGCCATTACCTTCACACGACGCGTAGGCGCGAGCTAGCGCGGCGCGACTTGTGATATCGCGTGCCGTGAGAAGCCAGCATTAGGATATCGGCATTGCCCAATAACTAGTTTACGAAGGTTTGATGGCAGTCGTTTCTTGTAAAATACTGGTATTCAGCCGCATCTGGTAAGACTAGAAGGCTGACACCAACATAGAAGGAAAAAGGCTAGACAGAACAAGAAGAAGGTATTGCATACATCTCTCTTCTGTCTCGTGTAGTGCCGGACTTAAAGAATAGCACTACCCCCCCATCTCTTGCCATGGGTGTCGTTAAAGGCGACTAAGGGATTCTCTAGAGGATGGGCAGCAGCGTTCTCTGAGTACTTACCATACTGCGATCGCCAACCCACCTGCCAAGCGTGGCGATTACGGCAACCCCCCCCCTCCCCCCCCCCCCCCTTTTGGGGGAGGCCTATGTACAGCAGTGGACGGCTTTCGGCTGAATGATGATGATGATGACATCTCTCTTCTACATTTTAATTTGAAGCAAAACAAAAATAACCTTGCCCCCTCCTTCCCGTTCCCCCTTTCCTATGAAATATTGGCTCCTAAATACGTAAAACAGCTCGACTATAAAAACGATTTTCCGCGAACCTTTTGTTCCGACAGACGAACTATAAAAATCTAAACACATTTGAGCGACATTATTAAAGCAGAAATTCCGAAATCAGTAACACAAGCAGACAGTCAGTGTCGTGTGTCACGTGTGTCACTATATCTAGGGCTGGCAGTTTGACATTACTGAAGTAAGGAGAATAAATATTGGCTGCTTGAGAGGGGTGGAATTCTGAAACGAAATATACATGGAAATGTTGTTGTGTGTTTGAACTAAAGTGGCACGTTTGGTGCGATTCCCGCATGGAACAAATATTTTTTATAGCCTTATCATCATCTGCGTAGCCTTTTCCCAACTATGTTGGGGTCGGCTTCCAGTCGACCCGGATGCAGCTGAATATCAGTATTTTACATGGAGCGACTGCCTATCAGACCTCCACAACCCGGTACTGGGTAATACGATACTCTTGGTAAGAGCCTTATACAGGGTGTAAACGAATTCGTGTAATTCCTTCAAACAACACGATCTATTAATGGTATAGATTAACCCCGCATGGGATTTAGATTGATTAAAAATAAAAAGTTTTTTTTTTCCAAATATATTTTTTATGTGATAGAAAATTTCGATACCTTGCATAAATGAATGAAGGCAGGGCGACGCAGCTAACAGGCATGACTAGCGCGATATTGCTCCACGCAGTCAGTTAATTTGGGAAGCTAAAATTACTCAGATACAGAATACCATGGTTCATTTTTTGAAAACGTTTTTTTGTTGATTCTGAAAAAAACCTATGCAGGGTCAATCAGTGTCACGAGTAGATCACGTGGTTTGAAGGAATTACACGAATTCGTTTACACCCTGTAGATAATAATTGTTTTGGGTCCGGACGTTTGTGTATGTGACGCACCCACACAGGAAAAATCCTAGTCTGGGGCCACGTTTATTTAACAACAAACAAAAGTTGAACTGAAAAATATTATTGTAAATCTACTTTTTATCCTTAGTCCATAACCATGAAATAATTTATAAAGTCAAAGGTCAAGACCAGATTACAGGTGCTTATGAATGTTCAACACTATAGGTAAACCGCCGTAAGCTTAGCCCTCCCGAAGGTCTGCGGGAAGCGGGAGGGGAACGAGAGCCAATCGCTTGTTGGCCGCCAGTAGCGGTAGATAACAGCGGACTGGTTAATAGGTCGGATCATTCTCCTTCCACGTCTCGCAGACAATCGGGAGGACCAACCATGTTTACAGCGATGTACCTATAGAGCACAGTTCCTAATAGTAGGTCCTATGGAGAAGAGCTGGCATCAACACCCATGGACACTCTTTTAAAAAACTAGAACTTTCTCCTTCAGAAACTAATAATAAATCAAGATAAAAAAAACGATGGTTTAAGTAACTAACAATAACACATTAGAACAATGTTATTCTTAAAACTATTCTGTAAGCGAACGTTGTTAAAATAATTAAAACGATAAAATAACAACAAGCCCAATTTCTGAAAATAAACCTGCCTCATTTCCAGTTCTCAAATTATATTCATTATGAATATTTTAATAACTTAATAATTCAGAGAGAAACCCACAAACCCACCTACTAAAAATTTGCATTGCCCTTTGCGCTGGCTTATATCGTAAGTTATCTCAAGTACTAAACTTCAAACATCAAAACTCATTTATTTAAAGTAGACTAGAATTTACTTAGTTCTTTTTGAACGTTAATAACCCGCTCCACCGCTTCCTAGTTAGGCTGAGCAACCACCAGAGCTGTGCTAAGCTGCGTAACGAGGAATGTGTTTTGTAAGCACCAATAGAATCACTTCATTTACTAGCTTCGCTCTGCGCAGCTCTGGTGGATAAGGGCTTAGTGGAGCAAGGTTTTTTTTCATACAAAACAAGCGAGAAATGCGAGCGAGGGATGTGTTGCAAGGAATGTGTTACGAGGAATGTGTTGCTAGGAATGTGTGCGAGGATTTTAAAATAGGCGCATACCAGTCAGTCAAGCCCCTCCGCTCCCGCCACACCACCCTCATATTCGAAAAGAGTCCGCTACCTATCCTCGCACCGCTCATTTGTAATCACACCGTTTCACATCCTCGCTACACATTTTCGCACCGCACATTTTCCTCGCACAGCTCTGATGGATCTCCAGCCTTACGCTGCGAACTAAAAACAGCGCAACAAACTCCCCAGCAACACGTATCTGTCTTACAAATATGCAAATACAATATTTAGTTTTAATTCCGCCAAACAAGACTGCTAATTTGGATTTAGTATGCATCACCACTCTCCCGCCCACAAATATATGCACATGCCAAAGGAGTGAAAAAATAATGCAACATGCAACCGAACCAATACGACACGTGTCACCCCCTCCACGGGATATCCTCAGGAGATGTTGACTCGTCGACCGCTTGGACGCGAATTTTCGCGTGTCGTATTAGTTGCATGTTGCATTATTTTTTCACTCTTGCATGTGCGTATATTTGTGGCGGGTGCACCGCGGATAGCGCAGTTTAACCTTGCAAAAATCATGATCCGCGCAGTTGATAATTAGCCACGAGCCACTCATTATGCAAATTGCAGATAATAAAGAAATAATCTATACAAGGTGTAACAGAAATAACGCACAACCTCTTAAAGGGTCACTGTACTCATAATTATGAACAACTTTTATTATGGGACCAAACATGAAATCGCGAAAAAAAAAATCAGCTGTTCCCTACATTTTGACGAGTTATGCGAACATAAATGTAGCAGCTGCTGCTCTTACACCAGCCCATTTCCTGATTGGTCGATCGCTCGTTGCACCTGCCTACGAAGACCTCACAGCTGCAAACACTTCACGCCTGATCCGATACGAGCGCATCGAACAAAGACGCTGGTCGCAGGAGTACGTTGCGGAGCTGCAGACTAGAACTAAATGGCAGTCCAACACAGACACAATAGTACCCAACACTTTGGTGCTCATTAAAGAAGACAATCTGCCACCATTAAAATGGCGTCTTGGACGAGTCATATGCACTTCAACTGGAAAAGATGGACTTGCACGTGTAGCCGACATCAAAACAGCTAACGGAGTGATACAAAGATCATACCCAAGATTATGTCCGCTTCTTAAGGAGGAAGAATCCTAACTACTCTCAACTTATTCTCATTCTTCTACTTCTTCGTTGGAGGCTGTTGCTCCAAGGCGGGGGGCATGTCTACGCATCAAGATCAAACCAATAGCACCGTACTGGACGGCCCAGGAGAGGGGTCTCAAAACTTCACCACCGCGCGACGCCACTGTGTCATTCACATTCTATCGCTCAGCCATTAGACGAATACACGCAATCAATTTTTGTAAAAATCATAATCACTGATTATACGCATTAATATTATCAAGGAAGACCTTTTATTCATCTCCAAACATATTTTACACAGCGCAGAGCTTTGGTCTCATAGTCAAAGTTGTTCATAAGGATGAGTACAGTGACCTCTTGTGAGGTTGTGCGTTATTTATATTACACCTTGTATTTATAAAATTCAAAGTCCTGACTCACTGACTGAGATATCGCACAGCCTAAACCGCTGGGGTTAGAAACTTGAAATTTTGACGGTAGGTTCCTTTTGTAACGTAGGCATCCACTAAGAAGGGATTTTTCGAAATTCAACCCCTAAGGGGGTGAAATAGGGTATTTAAGTTTGTATGTACGTACATAATTTTTAAAGTAAGAAGCATAAAATTAAATATTAAGGGTTTCTGGTTAGAAATAAGTGTAAAGGTGTTTGAGCGTTTTTGGAAATTGTTGAAAGTTTGTATGAGAAATCTGTTATTTTTGAACTGAGAAGCACGGAATTAAATATAAGGTCCATCTATTCATACCCGAAATATTTTAAGGGATACATCTTTAAGTGGAAAAGAAGCCAAAGAAAAGCGATTTTTTTTAAGTTTCTTGTTTTACCTAATTATTATAATTGTAATACCTAATGCTTGAGAAATTTAGCAATTTTGCGAAAAAAAAATTGCCCGCTTCAATAACTACTACGTAGAAACTAGCCTAATGGATGTTGAAAATAGTAATGAGCCAGTATTTGTTATGTGTATCAAGGAAATTGAAATTATTTAATTTAAAAAAAATACTTATTTTTCTTTTTTTTTAATTTATATGTCTTCTTTACCACTTATAGATGTATCCCTTAAAATATTTCGTGTTTGAATAGATGGACCTTATATTTAGTCTTCTGGTGAGGAAAAACACTCTTCAAAGTAAACAATAAAAAATAGACTTTATGGATTTTAAAACTACACTTATCGAGGGCTTAAAATTCCACGCAAGCGAAGCTGCGGGCAAAAGCTTGTAGTAAATAATAAAATAACTCTGACAACCCTAAACAACTTTCGTCTATGTTCGCAAATTGAGATGTTATCACACTGTTAGTCTGTTCCCTCGTTAGTGTGGTGCGCCCTTTATTTGTCAAAAAGGTTACAATGGCGGATAACAATGTTTCCTTTACCCGAAAACGTATTGTTCTAAAAATTATCACGGAATTAAGAACTCTAACTTAAATTAAGTACTTTGATAAGTGAGTTAACGAACTTAGATGGGCTTTTGTGCTTGTATTTATTTTTACTAAATGAGATCAAAAGTTAAAAATGTGTTTTGGATGCGTACATTTTTAATAGAATGAGCAAAGTTTTGGGTGGGTTTAGTTTGAGACTGATTATCATGAATGAGCAATTGATTCATTATTAGGGGTTAGGGGGAAACTGGCCTCTGGTCCGCGGCCCAAATTGCACGGAGTAGGAACAGTAGTGGAAAAGCTGTCCGCGGGCCAGAATACCATGGCAAAAAAGTATCGTAGTTAAAAACCCGTTGGGATTTAATTTCATTAAAATGAAAAAAATTGTGAAATAAAACGTAAGTATCAAAATATGGGGTATTCCTCGAAACGCACCAACGATGAAACATAGAGGAGCGTGAAAGGATACGTAATAAATGATATCGATAGACGTTTTAAAATTCAACTGTCCTAATTGTTTATTTATTAAAACTACCAAGAAATCAGAAATGAACTGGAGCTATATGCTTACTACTTAATAATGGTAAAAATACAGGTTTTGAAATTGAATCAATCAATTTTGATACTTACGTTTTATTTCGCACCTTTTTTTCATTTTAATGAAATTAAATCCCAATGGGTCGATTTAATTACCTACGATACTTTTTCCCATGGTATTCTGGTCCACGCATTCAGCCAACTTTTCCACTACTGTTCCTACTCCGTGTAATTTGGGCCGCGGACCAGAGGTCAATTTCCCCCTAACTCATTATTAGTAGGTTGAAATAAATGTTTTGAACTCTCTAATAGAATCAAATCTTGTTAGCAGGCATTCAGTGTTAGAAATGGTTATGGGATATGTATGATTAGGTACGGTTTACTCACGTGAAGTTTCGGGATTTCCCGACTAGTTTTGAGCTGAACACGCGACGAGGTCGTGAGTAGAACAAGTTTAGATCCGAAACTGCACGTGAGTAAACCGTAACTAATCATAATGAAGAATGTGTCTCGCGAAACAAAGAATGTGTCTCGCGAAAGTTATAAAAGAGTATGTTAAAAATAACATCCTTTCCTTCCTTCTTTCTTTCTTGTCTTCTTTCTTTCCTTTTTTTTAGGAAAAAAAATCCGAAAGATACCGGGTTCGCTTCTCAGCTTAATCAACTACGTTAGCAAAAATCTAAAAATGCTGTTTCATTTTAACACAAAATTAGGACTGTTTTAACCACTTCTCTCTATTCCTCATAGTTTAACTATCTTCTCTTGTATCGACACGAGCTATTTGAGAATAGCTCATGCAACGGTGAGAAGATTAGCCAGACAGCACAAACGGTAGCGCGGCTGACTGTCCAGGGTGCGCCGGATGTACTTAATTAGCGTCACTCGTGGAGGCTCTTTGCACACCCTTGCACTTAAACTATGTGAAAGGGCCTATCCTATTCCGGAAGGTACATCTCAAAAACATCCTGTATAATCAGAAAAACTGACTGCCTCGTTAATCTAGTAGTTGCAAGTGCGACTGCTGAGCGTGAGATCCTGAGTTCAATCCCCAGGTCAGGCAAAGTGTCATTGGCATTTTTTCGTATAGAATTTCCCAGTAGCAGCCCGAAGTCTGGATTTGTGCCTGGTTGATAGCAAGACTCGGCTATTATATGGGAATTAAAATACGAAATAAGGGTGTTACTATACCCCACCCTTCAAGGAGTAAAGGCACAGTAGATATAAAAGCGGTACATCCCTTCGCCTGAATTGACATACTCACACAGACATGAATGCACTTTGTGTATGTGGCTGTATTCCGAATTTACCTTAGGCCTCGTTTACGGAGACGCGGGGCGTCGCGCGTCGCGTTGTGCGGCGCGGCCCGCACTGATTTCAAACATATGGCGTTGTATGAAAGCGTTTACGGAGAAGCGATTTTACACGCGTTTGCTTGAAATGCAGGCGGAGCCCGCGGATAGCATCGCCGCGTCGCACACGACGTTTATCGCGGCGGCGCACGCAGCGTTGCGACCAGCTATTCCTGCAATTCTCCGTCCACTGTAAAACGTAGCGTGAACCGCGGCGGGGCCTGCAGTTTCGCATCCGCCGCATCTTCATAAACAACATTGCCATATCTTTATGTTTGCGCGTGTGATGATGCAGGCCGCTGCACGCGCCGCCGCTCCGTAAACAGATAAATCGTACGACGCGCCGCGAGACGCCCCGCTGCACGCGACGCGCGACGCCCCGCGTCTCCGTAAATGAGGCCTTAGACGTCTTGTTGCAGTGCGTGTCTGTGTGAGTGTGTCAATTCGGACGATTGTAGGTACTTGAAGACTTGAAGTACTTTTTAAGTTATCTATACTAATATTATAAAGAGGTAGAATTTGTTTGTTTGTTTGTATGTAGGAGGTAATCTCCGAAACTACTAATCCGATTTCAAAAATTCTTTCACCAATAGGAAGCTACGTTATCCCTGAGTGCTATAGGCTATATTTAAGTATCAAAAATTAAGGATCCATAAAAACTAACGCGAGCGAAGCCGTAGTCAAAAGCTAGTGTTATATAAAGTCAACAATATTCAAATCTTCAACAACTCAGACAAACAAATATCAAAGTTCATAAGTATTTGTCAAACATTCACTCTCTGATCTCTCTCTGTGCTCATAATGCAATTTAGAATGCTTTCCTCCGTCGTGTAGTTGTGCTAACTCTATTACGAACTTGTGCTGAGCTTAGTCCAAGTTTTAATACGCCGACAGTGGCTGCCTGATTGTTTTTTTTAATCGATAACATGAGGTTGGATTATGTTTTTTAATAATACTTTTGAAGTTTGTTAGGGAAGTTTTGAAGTAGGGTACTTACTTTATTTTATCAGTGTTTAAAGTAGTTTAGTCTGTTCTAGGAAAAGTAAGGTTTTAGAATGTAAGGTTTTTTTTCTCCGGTCAATCTTCATCTCCCCCTTCGCTCAGGGAAGGCGGAGGGCTATACTGGACTCTTACTGGCTAAAAACCTAGGTGTTCCTTCTCCTGACCTACGGCCGGGGTCCGGGGATTCGCAGCTGTATGCACCGCAACCCCGGCACGCCTCGATCCGCCAGCCCCTGGCGGACCACTCCTTCTGTGGGGCCTCGCTCAACGTCCTCATGAGAGGCGCGCGCAGAACACTGCGCTCCACCTTCTCGGTCCTGTTTCTGGTCGGGCAACGGGTAATCGTGTTTAACCCTAGTCGCACCTAATGGTAAGCGCAACCAGGGTCTGAAATGGAGGACACGAATACACAATAACAGGTAGCAGAGATATAGAGGGATTCCCATTTACCCCACTGGCTCTCTTATGTTATCTTTAATAAAAAACCGGCCATGTTTGAGTCGGACTCATACTTGGCCGGAAACGAGTTTTTTAAGGGTTCTGTACGACCACTAGCTTTCTTCCTTTTAATCATGTTTAACAACAGAGTATGCACTACAATCATACCAAATATCACGCTTGTATGTAGTACCGTTTTCAAGATAGGGCAGGAACAACAAACGTTGAGAAAAAAAACGAAGTTTCTTGTATGGCTCCCTTTGGGGACCACAGAGTTTAGATTTTTATTATTTTCAATATTTGTCATGAGAGAGGGTATAGTAACACGTCATATTCTGTGAATTTCAACTGGCTACCTATTACGGTTAACAACAACAACGGCCCTGTGACTAGGGCATCCAATCTCGGTATACCGGGATCCCGGAAGATTTTCTAATCCCGCAAGGAGCGAGATTATGTGTGCGGGATCCAAGGGATTTGCGGGATTAAGGATCAACATAAGCATGCACGTAAGCATCGTGAGCATTGTTAATTTTTTGACTTTATTGTCAATATCAAATGTCACGTTAGTACAATTTTTTTTCGAATAATAAGCAAGTTTGAAAACATCTTTTAAAATGCGAAAACAGTTTTACGGCTAAATGTAAATTAAGCAATTTGATACTCAAAAGTCTTAAAACAACTGGTAGATCGTCGTTTTTATGTTTTCTCCGAAATTATTTCCAGCAAAAGATTGCTTAATTTCACTAAATTAGATTTGAATTCAATATTTTCTCATAAATAAAAGTAATAAATGTATACTGAATGACTTTTTTGCCGTTTGGAAAAAAGGGTATTGGTGAACGGAAAAAACCCCCTTTTTTGTTTAATTGCCTTTAATGAAATTTATCTATCAATAAATACTAATAATTTGAAGTCAATTTTCATATTAAATCAATAAAAACAGTATTTTGAAGTCGATTAAATAATATCTAAATGCAATTCATACACACCTGCGTATGATTTGAGTTTCTATAGTAGGCATAAGATATATCAATTTCATAAAAAGAGAAAGAAAAAAAATACTGCCCAATCCTTCTACTCCGTTCACCTATTATACTAATTTTTTTTCCAGACTGTAAAAAAATCATACAATAAAGCTCAGCATGCAACATTTACACATGCGGGATCCCGCAAATACCGAGATCTCGTGGGATCAAAAATAATCGACGCTGCAAAATCCGAGATTACAAATTACATGCGAGATTGGATGCCCTACCTGTGATAGACAGATGGACTGACGGACAAACGTCGTAGGATTAGTAATAGGGACGCGTTGGCACCCTTTGGGTAAGGAATCCAAAAAAGGCCCCTCATTCAAATAACAGATGAGGGTAGATCGATGTTACGCCAAATCTTGTTCTATAAGAAGGTATACTTATAGTACATTTACCCCAAGTTTAAGAAGAAACCTGCTGATCTGTGAAGTAATTATGAGCACTGACGTGTGCATGCTCATGTCATTCACGCGAGACGTGTGCGGTGATGAGAGAAAACGAAATAATTTATAAGAGTTAGCGTGCGCTTGGCTTTGGAGGAGCTCGTGGCTAAATAATTACAGCCGCATAGACCGATCTTCCGGGTTAAGCCACGCTTGCCGAGGTTGGTCTGTGGATGGGTGACCATTTACCATAGCGAGTTTCCTCCGTGCCTCGGAAAGCACGTAAAGCCGTTGGTCCCGGCTGTCATTTGTAGATCTTTGACAGTCGTTACTGTTGGTCAGAAGCCAGAAAGTCTGACAACCAGTCTTACCAAGAGTATCGTATTACCCAGTTACTGGGTTGTGGAGGTCTGATAGGCAGTCGCTCCATGTAAAATACTGATATTCAGCTGCATCCGGTTCGACTGGAAGCCGACCCCAACATAGTTGAGAAAAGGCTAGGCAGATGATGATGAGTGTGCGCTTGGCTTTACTTTTTATGTTTGGTTGCATTTATTATTTTAGTAGCCATTTTGTTTTGTGGGTTATAAAATTTACTGACTGGCGATCAAGAGATCGTGAGTTTGAATACCCTATTTGAAACGAGTGTACATAGTTGCGAAGTTCATTACCGCGATGTACGTTACCGCGAAAGTTTACCATCGCGACGTTCGTTGTTGCGAAAATTCTTTACTGCGATGTAGGTACGTTACTGCGAAAGTTTACCATCGCGATGTTCGTTGTTGCGAAAATTCTTTACTGCCATGATGGCAGTTTCGATAGTAATTAAGCTTACCCTTCGTCCTAGCTAAGCAGTGCAGTGCGTTGCATTGCGTCGAGAATCGCGTCGCGAAAATAACAAGCGTTATGCCTTTGATACTAGTGACCTACGTGAGCAATGCATCTAATTTTGCGGTTTGACTGCGACAGTTGAATTTAGCTTTACTCATCAAATACTATAAAGACTACTTTAACGCAGCTGTTAGGATTCAACGACTGTGTCGCGCGCTGCTTTAACACGCGCCGCATTGCCCGACGCAACGCATTGCAACGCGCTGCCCAGCTAGGACGAATCTTTAGTTGAAAAATGTTACTCATACAAACCCTAGTACTAGTCATTTTTAATAACAAAATTAATATAATTTTTTTATTTTATTTTTATTTTGTTTTATTAGGATCTCCAACAAAGAATACACCTTACATGCTATATTATAACGGACACAAACAAAAATCCATGTGCTCCTTCAATAATAGGAGACCACATCATGCAATAAAAAAAAAACAAACAGTATGAGATGCCTAAATTACATAATTTTAAATAAACGCGGGATTCTGGCAGGGACATTAAGGTTTATTCTGTTAAGAAGATCTGGACAGTCAATACTATTATTAAGCAACTTGAAAAGGAATGTTAAATCAGAGACTATACGGCGAGATTTGAGAGGAATGATTTTAAAATAATTTAGCTTGTCTGCATACGATCTCAGATTCCTAACTCCAAACCGAAAGGCTAGGTGACGAACAAGTTTCTTCTGGACTCTTTCTATCCGATTTGTGTGAACCTGGTATGTTGGATTCCAGACCGTGCTGCAATATTCCAACTGACTTCTTACATAGCTATTGTATAACAGAAGTGTAGTAGAAGGTTTTTTAAATTCTTTAGAAGATCGCAGTATAAATCCAAGAGCCCGATAAGCTGAGTTGAGCATTTTGTCAATATGTTCTGTAAATCTCAAACCACTATCCAAATAGACTCCCAAATCCCGTATAACTGACACTTCATTTAATGCGTTTCCCTGAATACTATAGCTTGATTGAATTTTGTTCCGCTTTCTGGTAAATTTGATGTGGTGACATTTGGTACAGTTTAGATACATCCTATTCTTCGTACACCACTGAGCCAAGTTATCTAAGTCCATTTGCAGCAACTGAATATCGGATTCAGTCCGAATTATGCGTGTCAACTTCAGATCATCTGCAAATAGGTACGGCGTAGTATATTTAAATACGCTTGTGATATCATTCACAAATATAATGAAAAACAATGGCCCCAAATTGGACCCTTGTGGTACACCTGAGGTTGCAAAATAAGGGTCCGACTCATCACCCTCCATGACAACTAACGATGGCCTATTATTAAGGTATGACCTACACCAATCTAATGTGGCACCGGTGATACCCAGGGACTGAAGTTTAATCAACAATAGTTCATGATTTACCTTGTCGAATGCTTTCGAAAAATCAGTGTATATTGCATCTACTTGTAGACCCTCATCGACTGCGGATGTTAACTCAGTGATATAAGTGACAAGATTTGTGTTCGTAGACTTTTTAACCATGAAACCATGCTGACTTAAGGTTAGGGAACTTTTAACCTGGTTGTAAAATATCGGGTACACTAGTGATTCAAAGACCTTAGACAAAGTACAAAGAATCGAAATTGGTCGATAGTTTGATATTACCTCGCGCTTATCATTTTTATGAATTGGCACTATTCTTGCCCGTTTCCATGTATTCGGGAAGACTCCTGTTTTAAGTGAAATATTATATATATCTGCTAATGGAGAGGACACATAACGAGCACATCGTGACCAAAATATTGGGGGTATATTGTCAGGTCCAGCTCCTTTTGACAGGTCAAGTCTGGAAAGTTTTTTAGATACTGCCTCTTGAGATATTGAAAAATCATTAATGAGTGGAGTAGGAATTGATGTAATAGGTAGTTCATCGGTAGAATTGCCATGGTCAAGACTTTGCGAGTCATATACCGATGAGAATTGATCAGCAAATAAATTCGAGATAGCTTTACTTCCACATGCAGTTACAGTACCTAGGGTCATTTTAGAGGGATAGGAAGTGTTACTTTTCCGAAGGTTTTTTATATGTGACCAGAAGAATTTGGGATGGCCTTTTATTTTATTCTCTAATTCGTCTATGTAGTTATTGTAACATCTTTGCATAAGTTTTTGACAGTCCTTTCTCAGATATTTAAATTCAATTACATCTAGTGGATTTTTATATTTCTTTATTCTGTTATGGTATTTTAATTTTTGTTTGAGCAATTTTATTAAATGTTTAGAATACCACGGTGGGTATTTTCCTCGCGTGAGCAAGGTTACCGGCACATATTTTTTAATGATGTCCCTAACTATACTGTAGAGTTTATCCAGCATTTCATTTACATCGTAATGACATGATGCAAATTCATTTTCCCAATTAATATCCTTAAGTGCATGAGTTATCGCTTCGTAGTCGGCTTTGTAATAATTGGGTTTGTTTAATAATTTGTAATCTTTTTTAATAAATACGGGTAGAATGGGCATGAATTCTAAAGCAGGGTGAAACTTGTCCAACTCCCTTATGGGGTCGAGGCAGTTACTGATTTTGATCTGGTCGACGTCGGAAAGTATTAAGTCTAATATTTTATTTTGGAAGTTTTTGATGTAATTAAACTGTTTTAAGTTATTTAGAGCTATAAAATCGAGTAGAAGATTTTTTAGATTGCCAGTGCCACATGAAGAGGGTAAGCACGACTCATTGTCAGCTTCATGTATCCAATCAACACAGCTTAAGTTTAAATCACCAACTATCAATGTGAGACTGTCGCTGTTGGTATCTATGATTGAGTTGCAGTTTTCAGTAAAATGTTCAAAAACTTCCGTTGATACTGGAGGGGGTAAATAGACAGCACATATTTTAAGGGATTGCACGCTTGAATTCGATTTGGTCTCGATCGTAATCCATAAGTCTTCACAGTTACTTTCCCATTCAACCATGCGTGATGAAATTAAGTTATTTGAAACTGCTATAAGTACTCCACCGCCAGTTTTTTTATGTTTATTGAAAGAAGATGTTTCACGATCTCTTCTATATACCGTATAAGAACCACTGAACAATTCGGCATCAAAAATGCTACTGCAAAGCCAGGTTTCGGTTAAGACATAGACATCGTACGCGTTATTGTGTATGTGTTGCCGTACCTCACTCAGTTTACTGCGCAGACCTCTAGTATTTTGGTAGTAACATTTAATGGGATTGAATTTTGAAAAATAATGCTATAGAACATTCTTAGAATTACACTGATACACGAATTTATGTTAACGACTTTAGTTTATCGTGGTCTCCTATAACCACAGTTTGAGAGGTTTCATCCCTCTTCAAGAAAATTCTTCCATTGCGGACCCACACGAACTTGTATCCTAATTCTTTAGCACGTACTCGCGTAGCCGCATGAAGAAATTTATTTTCCGGGGACAGATGTTCAACGACGAATATTGGGACAGGTTTGTCGGCAGCTATACCGAGATGACTTGAGTTAAGTTTGTTTTTTGAGTTGGCTTTATTGAACTGTATTGATGATGCCAGGAACGTATCTCGTATACGGGAACCATTAAATTTAACTAAAACTGATCTCGGTCGCGTATTCTGAGTGTCTTTTTTAGCAACTCTTGTACAAAGTTGGATGTCAGTGTCCTTTATGTTGCAGTCGAGCACTTTACTCAGCTGGAGAACAGTACTCACCAAATTCTCTGATGTGTGTTCGGGTATACATTGCAATTCAATGTTATTCGATCGAGCATGCTGTTCCAATATGTTCATACGCTTTGTTATGTCTTTTAGAGAATTTTGTAAATCGGAGTTATCTTTTTCGAGTTTTTGTATTCTGGTGGCCTTTTCTTCTAGTGTTGTTTTCATTTCTTCGTATTTATCATTAAAAAATGACAGCGACTGTTTGAATTCTGACACTATGTCATTAATTTTACTAAGTTGGTCATTTACCAGACCTTTTATTGTGTCCTGTAAAGCGCGATTAATTTCTTGCCCTATCATTTCTCTGAGGGAACCACTTGTAATCTCTGTCAATGGCATGTCGGTTTGATCATCAGAAGACTTCTGACGGGGTAGTTTACTACGAAGGGTAATATTATTCTTCTCGGCAGAAGAGGGTTGACCATTGCTACTATTTGGGCTGCTCTGAGGTTGCTTGTTGAGGCACCCAGGGCACTTCCAAGTCTTTTTAGAACCAGCATTCATCAATTTAAATCTACTTTCTGGTATTTTACAGCATGATAAATCATACCATTGAAGGCAAAGAAAGCATTGTAAACCTTTCCCCGCTTTGAAAGCGTTCATGCAGCCAGTGCAATTTAATGTTGACATTATTTCGTTGTCAATAGCAGAAATTCAAACTGGAGTCTTAATAAAATTGTGGCGGAAGCGCAGCGTAAGCTAAGTTTGTTATAAACGCGTAGCGTGACCTCAAGATATTGAAACAAACGCCTAGTGCACGTGTAAGCGTTAAGCATGTGTGCGTAGAAGCGGCCGATCTGCGGGTTGCCCTAGGTCAGGGACGCAAGTCATTGCAAATCTTTTCTAAAAGTATTTTACTGATTACTCACGGTACCGATGAAGTCCAGATATGTTATATATATCACTTTTTAGTCCATTTCACAAGCTTTCCAATGATATACAGCACAAATGAATTGAGCAACTTTTGACCACTTTTTTTGCAAATTATACGGAGACAAAACAAATACGGTGCTAACTCTTTGAATCTCAACGACGAAAAAAAAACTAAAAAATAATAAAACATTTAATCAACAAAGTTCCTTGAGATCATAATATCATAGTGTTCCCAATTTCTTTTTCATTACTGCCAATTTCCGTATAAAATAATTAAATATTAAAAAACACCGATCAAAATACGTAATCGTAAATAATAAAACGGAAGTTTTATCTACAGAATCAGTTCAGAAATAACTAGAAATCCAATATTGACAGGAAGTCTACTTGATGTCGCTTCCCGGAAGTCTCTATTAAAAAGAACTCATTATAGCCAATAAATATAACTTACTAGCTTTCGCCCGCAGCTTCACTTGCGTGAAATTTTGAACCCGTTAAGTGACGATTTTCCATACAAACTTTCATCCCCTATTTACCTCCCTTAGGGGTTGAATTTCGAAAAATCCCTTCTTAGTGGATACCTACGTTACAAAAGGAACCTACTGTCAAAATTTCAACTTTCTAACCCCAACGGTTTAGGCTGTGCGTTGATAGATCAGTCAGTTTTTTTTTTTTTTTTTTTCTATTGGGCTTCTGTAGGTCGTCCTTGGGGACGGTTTCTACCGAGATCAGTCAGTCAGTCAGCTTCTCCTTTTATATGTATAGATAATAATATTATCAAAAATCTTTCTAGTCTTTTTCAAGCATTTTAGAAATAATTAGAGCGATTACGCACTGCATCCGATCCGAATCCGTGAAAATATGGATATAAAAACTCGGACCGAATTCGGATGTTGCTTACGCACTATTCCGATCTTTGATTCAAATTCAAACAATTCAGGGGCCATCTTTGGCATATCCGTTTGGCGTCTGATTTGAATCCCCGGTAATACGAAAGCGTTCATACAAACAGTACTACGGCTACTTCAGTCCGTCAATTGTTCTTCCGAATTAGAAACTCACGGATGACGGATAGAAATCGGATGACGGATGCCGATGTAGTGCGTAAGCTACCATACAAATAGTTCTATGGCTACTTCGGTCCGTCAATTGTTCTTCTGAATTAGAAACTCGCCACGGATGACGGATAGAAATCGGATGACGGATGCCGGATGTAGTGCGTAAACTAGCATACAAATAGTTCTATGGCTACTTCGGAACGTATTTTCACGGATTCGGATCGGATGCAGTGCGTAACCGCTGTTAGACCATATCTTTCTCCATATTTATGAGAGCGAAAATTTTAAAAAATATACAGTGTGAAATTGTTAACAGTCGATAAACCGAAATGGGAGATTGTACTCATCACTATGCACAACTTTTACTATGAGAACAAATCTGAAATCGCGAAAAAAAATCTGCTGTTCCCCACATTTTGACGAGTTATGCGAACATAAATGTAGGGAACAGTACCCCAAGTGTGAGTTTTTTCCGTTAACTACTGTAGTTGCGTCACGCCAAAAATGTATGAAAATTTAGGCTGTGTCTCTAGGCGCACCGGTCGCTAACTACAATTCGCGCGTTAATTGAACGGTGCGCCTAGAGACACAGCCTAAATTTTCATACATTTTTGTCGTGACGCAACTACAGTAGTTAACGAAAAAAACTCACACTTGGGGTACAGCTGTTCCCTATGTTTTCTGGTGAAAACTTTGATTAGTTTTATTTAAATCGATAAAATGCTGCTGTAAAAAAATGTATTGCAAGCACCGTTTTTAACCTATTCATAGCTTTTCTGGGGCGAGTAGCGTACCGCAAACTGGTTTTTAGATCGTTTTTACAGGTCGTGAAGAAAACATATTATTATGCTACTACCCCCATGACATCATTAAATCTCTATAGCTCGCTTCCCACGGTGCGTGGTAGCGCGCACCGGCTGTGCGTGGTATCATCCGTAAAACACAAAAAATCCGCAAAAAAAAAAAACACATACCTACTTTCTTTTTCAAATTTTAAATTTTTTACAAAACCAAACTACAGTTTCAAAACGGCACATATCGAAATAGAACATTCTCGAAACTTTTGAGTTACACCACCGTTCAGCGCGCCGGATATCTGGTTCTAAATCCGGGTGGAAGAAAAAAAACTACATAAAAATAAGCCGGCTAAAAGCTTAGCACGTATACCGAGCGGGCGTTCGGTAACCGTCCGGACGCTATCGGGTGTCCGAGTGTCCGGGTCGCTCGCTGTCCGGCCACAACCAACCCGCTGTCTGAAAAACTTATGCTGTATTTAAGGTGTTAGGTAAAAGTACCTGTTATTCGCTGAAGGTGGCATTGTTTTTTTATTTTCTCTGTAATCTTAAACTCAAAACCACGATCGCTTGTTAGATTTACTTAATTCATTTGAAAAGAATAGACCCTTGCCAGCGCAACAGCGTTTTATGATTCTACCCGTCGGAGATATCTTTTAAGCATAACGGGGCGAGACCGGGGTGAAATTCGACGCGGGGTGGGGGAAGCGCATTCCTTCGAAGTGCCTACATATTTTCAACGGGTTATACTAACAAGCCATAAAATTTGCTCGATTTTCTATATTATGAATCGATTGACAAATAACAAGCAAAAAACGCATCTTTGCATGCCTTTGCCATTTATCTTTTGTATACAAGGTGTCCTAAAAAGTAATGTCAAGTTTTAACGAAATTCTCATAAAATCATAACCCGAACAGTACAAAAAATTTCGGAACGTACATGGCGGTGATTCGGGTACCTCTTAGGGTGCTCTACCTCTGGACTTCCACTTGACACTACTTTTTGGGACACCATGTATAAAGTCCTTATATTTAAAGTTTCCATTAGTATTGGGTTTTGATCTCATGCAAATTTGGTTTATTTACATAGTAACGTTAACTTCACCCAACAACGTCAGTTTAACTCAAATATCTCAAAGTTAGGAGCACCATTTAAACCCATCTACAGATAGTATCAAAGATTACTCAAATCCAAGTGTCTATAGCAATACAAATTATATCGATAGCAAACTTAAGGTTAACATTCTGCCAAGTGATTTAGCCATAAGTATTTCTTGATAATTGCGACATATCTCATTGTAACAAGAAAACATTTAATAATTACATGAAAATTAATAAATATTGAAAGATTTGGGGCCGATTGTTCAATCGTTAGATAACTTTTATCTCAGGAATAAAATATGGAGGTTTGACATATTTTCCATCCAAAAGTTGTCAAAACGTCAAAATTTTAAACAACAAAATAAATATGGCAAAAAAAACTACTAAATTAGTTATTATTAGTAAAAACAAATATGCATGTTTATACAAGGTTAGTCGGAAAGGGAGTACTAATCCGAAGCCCACTTATAGTATCGCTGATGACTGTTTGAAAGCAAGTGTTAAAATTTAAAAATTCGATTTTTCTTTTTTCCAAATAAAATGATTTTTATTTTAGTTTTTTCAAAAATTCTTCATCCTTGCTTTAGTTACAAATTCAGAAAATGGTGCTTCTAATTTATGACCCCAAATATGACCTAAAATGTAAACACAGCTGATCATAACTGGTGATAGATAGGTTTTGGAGATATTTTTTTGAGTTTTTTGAACAACTGTTTCTCTTAAACTATTGACTTTTGGGAAAAGTTGTACAACAAAAGTTATTCATTATTATGAGTACTTTAACACCCTTCCGGATTAGTACCCCCTTTCTGACTAACCTTGTATATATTTTTAAAATCAAGTAACTAATTTGAAAACCGTCGGTCAATAACTGGGTATCTCACCCCGCAGTAAGACTTCCAAACGGGTGAAAACTTATTTATTTTAGGAAGTTGTTTTGTTGTGGTTTCGTGGGGATATCCGCAAACATTTCGAATTGACGGGTTAAGACAGCCACATTGAAATAAATAAAGTGCCCATATTATTTCTTTAGAGGCTGATAAGTTACATAAGATAAAAACCAGATTGTTGCCATTTAGGGAGCTTAATTCTGTCCTTGTGGAACTGGCTCTGGCCTCATGAGGCCTAGGTACAAAAAGGAGGCGTCAAAGTGTTGATTGCTGTACTAATGTCAATTTAGGCCAAGAACACAAAGCGTTCAGATGAAAAACAGCGTGAAGAATAGTAGGATTCAATTTGGCGGCTGTGAAGTTGACACAAGTCAGGTGACAGCGGGGCGTCTCGGGATTGGCGGGTTGGGGCACACCCGCCCGCAACCCGCAGCCTCCGCCTCGCGTTGTGGCAGTACTATGTGCGCTCGCAGCTCACTTCACAGCCGTCAATAAAATTGCGTCGAACTGTGCTTTTTGGACACCTTTCTGTCCCAGCCGCCACAAGCTATTTTTGACTACTAAATGTAATATTTATTTTTGTTTATTTCGCATTTTCTACTTTTATTTTTCAATGTAAATGTTATCTTTTTGTGCTGTCGAAATAAATGTTACATTCATTCATTCATTCATTAGTATATCATTTATTTGGGTCTCTTAGATAAGAAACTGAAATAAAGACAAGGCTCCATTGTTAACTTCAAAGGGCGGTCATGACCCCAATGACCACCCCCATGAATCCGTCACTGCACATTGCATTGCGACGTTTCTTTTAACAATAATCATTGAGGTAGAAATTCTGGACCGAGGGTCTAATATACAATTCACAAAAATGGGGCCCTGAGTTTATATATGTTACGGCTAATAGCCGAAGTGTGGCTACACCTAGTTTTAGCCGGGTACAACTAGGTGCAGCCGGCCACATGCGGTTAAACTTAGATGTATCCTACTTATCCTCGGGTAGAACTAGGTTTACCCTTCATCATAGCGGGTAGAACTAGGTGCAGCCGCACACCGGTGGTTAAGGGGAACCCCGACACGGATAGGTTAGGTTCGAAGGGGATGACGGGGGCTAGAGTGAGCGAGCGAAGCGAGCGAACGAAGCCCCCGTCATCCCCTTCGTGTTAGGTTACTTTAAAGCCTGCAGACAGAAATAGGAGCCCTCCGGAGGGCTCCGTCGACTTAAGCTACACCTAGTTCTAACCAACTGCTACTGGTTGCACCTAGTTGTACCCGGCTAAACCTAGGTGTAGCCGCCATTCGGCTTTTACCCGTAACATATACACTACCAGAACGCGCCAAGGCACACCGCCATATAAACTTAGAAATACCAACGAACTAATTTAAATCCTATGTCGTTACCACAATGCCTAATTTAACTTACAACCTTACTATTCGACTGCACCCATTGGCGTACGGCAGTTGTCCCACCGCCGGCGAGGAAGCGACTAACTATCGGCTATTTTCTCGCTCAAGAAACGTACATTAGATATACATTCCGTGTAAACAAAAGAGATGCATATATTAATAGTTGATCGCTAACTGTTTACACTGCCAGCGAGGACTCACTCCACTAGTTTGTCGCTGAGCGACAAGAGCTATCAAAGATAATACTCGCTCAGCGATACTTGCTCAGCGGTGCTTGCTTGGCGGTCAGAACTCACGCCGAGAGACCAACCAGCGGTCATTTGCGAGTGATGCAAGTAATCGCCCGTCGCACGCGCACACTCACTTATAGCCCAGCGACAAAACTATCGGAACTACACACTCGCTTCTCGCTGCTCGCCAACTCGTTTCTAGTTTCTAGCTCTACTCGCTTCTCGCTCATCGTCGGCGGTGCGGTGGGACAAGTGCCCAAATTAGTTTTCTTTTTTACATTTTAGTCTTCATTTAGTTCGGACATTTTGAAGCGGTGACCCGAGATCCTATCGTGTTTCTGCGGCAATGACAATAATAAAACAACTTTACCTATGCTGTGAATCGATTACACCTCCTTAAGGCCGCATTCGTACCAAGCATAAAGCTATTCCCTGCAAAGCCTTATTCAAAAATCACTCAACTGAATAATTCTAAACCGCCTACAATATATTTCTCAAAGTACACTCGTAAGTCAGCTCAGTTGTACATCGCAGACAGCGCCATCTGTCTGAGATAGGAAGTTGCCAAGTTTTGATTTATTACACCAGATCCAGGGCAGATGTGCGACTATTGATTAGAATAGACTAGTTTAGATGTAGTATTGTTGATAAATTGTAGCGTTTGTGTTATGGCGCGAAAGCAAATGATTGAGACTTATATTTATTATTAAAACTGTAAGGAGTATAAAAGTCACAGCTCATTAGAGCCACCCGGCACCCGACCCGCATCGCCTCGCCTCGTGCGATTAGTATTCTTTATTTGAACTTGTATGGATGTGCGCTCACTACATCAACTCCGTAGCGTCCCGGATCGCCTCGGGCGTATGCCGTCCACGCGCGGACGACGAGTTGACCACTCGGTGATAACTCGCTGCTCGCATGCTTGCCTTGCGTTGCTGCGCATTGCCAACACACAAGTCTCGAGTGAACCGCGCGCTGCCATCGAGTGGACTACTCCGACGACTCCTCTGGTTGGCCACGCGACGTTTACCGGTGATAAAAGATATGTATGTATACTTAATTATTTGGTTTTCCGATTTTTATTAGGTTATATATTTGTACGCTGCAAACAGCCCTTTATATTTTTCTTAACAATCTTTCCATCCAAAATTGTTGTCTGGAAGAAATTGCTTTAAGCGATAAGACCGCCATATTATGTACTGTTCTTATTTTCGTGTATTCCTTCTGTTTTATTTCTTTTATTCTGCAATAAATTATATCTATCTATAACGCGGCGTCTACCCGTGAACCACCAGCTGACAGCGAGTGGACGCCGAGCGACGAAGCGATGCGGGTCGGGTGCCGGGTGGCTCTAATGAGCCGTGACCTTAATATTTACCATATTATAAAATTAACTGTTTCAGAAGTCGGTCTAGTCTATGAATGAATGAATGAATGAATGATTTATTTACTTAAAATTTCTTAACGCTAAGTACATTGCCCCACAAAACTGCTTACGCAGTTTAACTGTGAGATCGTTGAGTCTCTCTTACATTAAAACATAATATCAGGTAAGTACATCAATAACCTATAAATACTTAATACCTATACTAACATAGAATCTAATAAATATTTTTTGAGTTTATGTGCGAATTTAACTTTATTATCTTCTTGTCTGATGTCAGCAGGCAAGGTGTTTAATAAATAGGGAACGCGTTTTTTTAAAGTTCTGTCGCCATAGTAGTTACTAACTCTGGGTACATCATATTTAACTGCTGTCATCGACCTGGTAGTATACCTGTTAGAAACTAGTGAGTCACTATCTCGACTGCCATGATTATTAACCAATAATAGGTACTTATGCTTAAGGCTAACTGGTAGAATTTTACATATTTCGAATAACTTATAATAGTCTCGTTTACAACTGTTTTTAGTTTTCTTGTTTACTAATAATTTTAAAAATCTAATTTGAATTGATTCTAGTTTCTGTATATTAGTTTTAAACGTCAAACCATAACAATCAAGAGAATAACTCAGTATTGAGTCAACTAAGGATATATATAAATATTTTAAGGTGCTGGGGGGAACTTTAAAGCTTAAGTGGTAGAATTTACAAAGCAATACTCTAAGCCTACTACAAATGTAATCAATATGTGAAGACCATGAAAAACTTTCATCGACTTTCATTCCAAGATATGTGACACTTTGTACTTGTTCTATTGGTTTACATTTACAGTTTGAATTATTATTATGCATACACTCATAGCTATGGGTAAAAATGGAAGGGCATGTATTAGTCAGATGTATATATGGGGAATGCATCATCAACAGCTTAGTTTTATCGCCATTAAGAACGGTATAACGGTATATTAATTACCAAATAAAAAAGAATGTCTACAAATCTCGGAGAAATCGGTGTAACAAACATAAACTCACGCCTGTATTCCACAAAGGGTTGGCTGAGGTGTATACACCCACATTTCGCCGTTATGTTTTACGTCCCATGTAATAGGGGGCGAGCCTATTGCCATCGACCGGACACACATCCAGACTCTGGGCTGCTACTGAGAAATTCCACACGGAAAAACCCAATAACACTTTGACCGACAATCAAAGATCCCCACGATCGAACCCAGGACCTCACATTCAGCAGTCGCGCTTGTGACCGCTAGCTACGAGGCAGTGTAATAAATACATTAATAAATCTTATTTTTTTTATTTAAAAAAATACCCCCTTTCTTGTAGTGACTGTCGATCCTTGTTAGCGATTAATAAGTATTAATGCGGTGAAAAACTGCTGAAGCTGAAGTTTTTAGAATTTCTGTCTGTTTATATGTTTGAACTTCACGCCTAGACTAATGAACAGATTTACTTGAAATTTAGCAAAAATGACCATTATAGAGCGGGTCAAGTTATAGGGTAAACATTATCACGCTATTGAGTGTGGGTGATGAGCAATCTTATTGGAAATAAATGTGATTAGATTTAAAACATGGAGTACATAAATTGTTTAATGTTTCGACACAGTCTTGTTTACCGACGTCGCGGGCACAGCTAGTGAGATATATTTATAACTATAGACCAACACAACCTTCTTCCTCGTTTCCGTATTCTTCAATTTATCTCCTAGTAAACGTATATAAATGGTTCGGACACCACTTGACACATGGAGTGTGGGTGAAGGCCTGATTGAACCCGTCAGTATCCGGAACCGAAACTGCTTTACATAAGTACGTATTGACACGATGTCTTCCGGGTACGACGATTGATTTTATATAAACGTGTGGAAGAGAATTTGATTATCACTTGGGTTAGATGAAGAAAAATATCGTGAGGAAACATGCTCAAAATAATAGATGCTAAAAGAAAACTCAATGATAAATGATTTTTATTCCCGTAAATAAATCTGTTAAGCCGTGTTTTCGTGTTTGCAAAAAGGATAACATTGTTTGCTAACCGAATAGGGGCGTGGCCTAACAGTTTTATTAACAAAAACACAATAACATGTTTGCCGAGACGAATGGATAACATCCCCCGCGTTCGCCTGCGGGGAGGGGAATTGACGCATTTTGTGTTCGCGCTCACTGAAGGAAGACGCCATCAGTGTTGCCAGGTCTCCCGATTTTCCGGGATATCTCCCGATTTTAGTAAATGTTTCCAGATGTCCCGGATTCCCACTCAAAACTCCCGATTTTTTAAAAACACCACGGCTTAATCTTTCTTTATTGTTTTGCTAACATGTTTTGCTAACTTGTTTTGATAACATGTTTTGTTAGAAAATTGGGGCTGCGGACCCGGTTTTTTATAGACACAACACGTTATGTAATGTTTTTTTTAATACTAAGTGGCACCGCGCCGACATTTGTTATCTGACTAGTTCTGAGAAGAAAAGCCGAAACAAACTCAGAGGTCAAGGTCACTTTTAAAGTCCAGATATTGTGCTATGAAAACTATATGAGTGTAACAATGTAGGGCAACATCTGGAATGGTCTTTTGAGGAAAGAGCCAGTAGGGTTGAGTTGACCTATACCAACTGATGGCACGCATGCATTAGCCATCTTGTAGCTCAGCCTTATTTTAGGGTGTACCTATGTAGTCCGCCAAAACGCACCAGGGGCCTAATTCTCCTAAAATAAATCTTGAAAAATCACAACCGAACCAAAGCCGAACCGTTCATTCAGACAGTTCTCAATTTCAAAAGCTGTCTTATTGTTTGACACAAAAAACAAAATCAATCATTTTGAAAATTTTCGAAAACAAAAACTGACTGACGGTTGTGGTTCGATTGCGTTTGGCAACAATTTATTTTAGGAGAATTAGGCCCCAGGCCAGCGTGGTGGAGTAAGGCCTAAGTGTGCGTCCTAAGTGACGGCGCACGGGCCGATTGCGGAGCGGCTCTACCGTGGCTTTACCATCGATACCTGTCCTTAGTGCACGCGGGAATGTTGACGCGTACGCGCGTGTTTAGTGTTGCGTTTATTTTACTTTGATTTTAATAATGTCGATATCAAAATTCAAACGTTTCGAACATTTGTTTAATGCGCTGTTCATACCGCCTGCGCGGTGCGCCGTCACTCAGGACGCATACTAAACCCTTCTCATTATGAGTAGAGGCCCTTGCCCAGCAGTGGGATAATCATGGGCTGATGAGTATGGATGAAATAATCACTTTTATTATTGGATGCACATTTTTGAAAATTAGCTGTAGTTATTACGTTTAAATTTTCTTGTGTTGCTTATAGATAGAGGTGGCCCGCGTGGATATCTATCGCATATTATGCGTTTTTTTTTCGGGACAAAAAGTAATTTTTAACCTTCTTCAGGTTCCAGACTATCTCCGTACCAAGTTACATCAAAATCGGTTCAATAGTTTAGTCGTGAAGAAGTGACAAACAGACAGACAGAGTTACTTTCGTAATATTTGCGTTTGTAATATTAGTAAGAATATTGCTATCTTGCCTCTGGACAAACTGAAAGGATACTTAGTATAAAACCTTAGTAGCCTAATGCCCGATTCCTATGGCCAAAAACAAATCATTTTGCTTACCAATTTTCTATTGTCAAACTCGCTAATATAAATGGACTCCTAAGCTAATTTTACCTGTGATGGTTACTTACGTATAAGTGTGGCGCCATACCATGCCGAAATTACGCGACCGAACTTCGGCGTCTATGTTTTTATATAGGTAAAACGGGACGTAATTTCAGCCTGGTGTGTCACGGGTAATTTAAAAAGCATTGTAGGCGTAATCATGTCGAACTTCGGTCGCGTATCTTCAGCGTAGTGTGTTTAGACACTAATATATGTAAAACGCAACGTAATTTCAGCCTGGTGTTTCGCGGGTAATTTAAAAAGCATTGCAGGAGTAATCGCGCCGATATTACGTCGCGTATTTTCAGCATGGTGTGGCGCTACACTAAAAGAGTGTGCTATGCAAAGCTAATTTTAACCAATAACGCTTGGTAAATCATAGGAATCGGCCATAAAACGACACATATTGGAAAAGCAGTTTTTTTTTTCATTTGCTCTCCTCCTCTCTCTTTCTTTTAAAAACCATTTTATTTTTCAGGTACGGGAAAAACATGAAATCAGGGGAATATTACCTCAAAGACAATTTTTCGATACCTGTTATACCTATAACAAAGCATCCAGGTACCAGGAGCACATAAAAGTACAGAGTATTATCTCGCATAAAATTATGTATCGGTGATACAGTATCGATGCGGCACCGGCAAACAATACCGCTTTGTAAATTGGAGACAAAACGTGACACCACACTGCATGTTTCCATGGTGATTTTATTATTGTCATATTTCCCAGTTTACAGGTGCATAAACTGTAACAATAAATATGTATAACGATGTTAAAATGAAAATTGAATGCCCATTGTCTGTAGAAATTAATATAATTTTGTCTTGATATACAATTGTTAGTGTTGTGATGTAACTTTGCAGAAGCTTTTGCCCAACAGTGGATTATGAGAGGCGGAGTTGATTTTAAGGGTTACATAGAGAAACTCACTCTTTTTTTCCATGGGGGTTCAGAAACTATAGAACGCCACATGTTACCGAAAAGTACCGATAGGTACCGTAGAACGGGGTTACTTTGATAATTTTTTTGAGTTTCATGTGTTTGTATCTTATTTATTTTCGCTTTTAGCTGCTACATCAACAATATTTAATATAGACTGAATTAAATGAGATATATAAAATCACATAGACTAGATAAAAAAACTACAGAGCATAGTTTTCGATAAAAAAAGGAGAAATGTTCCTTATCAAAGTCAGACCGTAGGCTTTTACTTTGTTAATCCCTGTTTTGTCATTTAGTGTCAAAGTAGCCCCAATTTAGGACTCGAGTTTTGTACATGATCAGGGGTGTGATTTGGTATTTTTCATCTTCGCCATCTAACTTCGCAGACACCTCTATACCGTATGGTAAAATAGGAAAACTGTCAATGTTGCCTATGCAGTTAAGTTAAAATGCATAAGTTCCATTTTTACAGAGATATATGACGAAATGCAATATTTTTAGTAACTATCAATGTCGCCCCTTGATATCAAAGTAACCCCAATCGCTGGTACTTAAATATATTTACGGTACTGAAAAGTAGCGTCTGAAAATCCAAACGGTACATTTCGGTACCGGTATCTAAATGTTTAAACATTAAAGGCTTTCTTTGATAAACCGCCTCGCCACCCTGTCCTTTGATGAAGTTCCAATCAGATAGCATCAATATTTCATCAGTACGATACACTCATTGCTCGATGTTTTTCGGTACCGAAATCGTAAAAAGGTTAGATAAACGTATGGCCTAACCTTTAAAAGGAAACAGCATCCTTATATTTTAAATGTCGCTATCCTTTAAGTCCCTGCAATAAATACAAAGACAAAGAAACTTCCTCCCAAAGTTTGCGACACCTTCGCACACAGGTAAATAAACTCTGCATAGCCTTTTCCTTACTATGTTGGGATCAGGGGATCTACTCTCTAAGCACGAAGTCCGTGGTTTCGGCCTTAGTTACGAGCGTTTCCTACTCCCTATCACCTACGGACATACGATTATTTCGGGGCCCGAACTAAGAATGAATGACAACACGATTTGACAGTTGTCTACTACCGATGTGTTTTTGCCCGTCCGAAAAGTTGAACTTGACACTTGTTTTGTCCACTCCTACGTTTCGGGCTACTTTTGGACGGGCGTCTAACTTTGTTGACGGACTTAGGGAGTAGGTCCCCAGCCCCGTCCAATACTTCCACACGATAGGCATAACGGACAGCCCTCTGTGCAGAGTATGTATGCGGGCCGAAGAAACGGTCGCACACGTGCTCCTGGAATGCACAGGGGTCACCCGCATACGAGAAAAAACCCTTGGTGCACCGAAATCACTCGCAAGTGTTCTGAGCGGACTGAGAGCCCTAATCTGCTTCTGGAAGGAGGTGGGCTGGCTGGAATGATGGCCGCCATGGCCCACGTACAATGGTCCACTTAAAGGACTAAGTGCGGAAACCACATCTCCTAACATAAAACATAGCCCCCAGCTCCATGTAACCAGATGCGGCTGAATAACAGTATTTTACACGAAGCGGCTGCCATCAGATCTCCGCAAACCAGTTACTGAGCAAATACCGATATCCTAAGGTTAGACCAGTTGTCAAACATTTGGCCTGCTGACTACCCGTAACGACTGTCATAGATATTCGTATGACACCCGGGACCGACGGTTTAACGTGCTCTTCGAGGCATGGAGGGGTCTCGATGTAACGAATGGTGACCCATCCACAGACCGACCGCTGCAAGCGCAGCTTAACGTTGCAAATCATATGATCCGCGCGGTTGCTAATTGACCTTCCAACCCGTCAATCCAAACCATCATCATCTTCCTGCCCTTATCCCATGTTACTTGGGGTCCGCGCAACACGTTTTCTTCTTCCATTCTGTCCTGTCAACCGTCATGATATCACTGACTCCCTTCTTTTTCATATCATTCTTCACACAATCCATCCATCTTATCTCTGGCCTCCCTCTTCCTCTCCATCCATCCACATTTAGATTCATAAATCTTTTGGTCACATGCGTTTCATCTCTCCTCTTCACATGCCCATACCAAGACAAACGGTTCCCTTTCAACTTTTCTGTCACTGGCGCTACTTTCAAACTTCCTCTAATATACTCATTCCTGACCTTATCCATTCTGGTCACTCCACACATCCATCTCAACATTCTCATCTCCGCTACATGCAATCTTTTTTTCATCCGTCTTCTTCGCGGCCCAACATTCCGATCCATACAGTACGACAGGTCTTATCACGGACTTGTAGATTTTCCCCTTCAACTTGAGAGGCATCCGTGGGTCGCAAGTTATTCCAGTGACCTGTCGCCATTTCATCCATCCTGAGTTGTTCCAGTGCGTTAACGTCTCGGTCTACTCCGCCATCTCCTTGGACAAGCGACCAGAGGTACCGAAAGTCGGAGCAGATCGGTATGGGCGTTCCGGCGAGAGATATTAGCACAGGACTAGAGAGACCGCCAAAATCGCAAAACAATCAATCAAAAAAAACCCGTCAATCCAAACCAAAGGTAAGTAAAAAAATACGAAATAAAACATGAAGCAAAGATTCAGTGACAAAATAAGTGAATTTACAAATATGCTTAAACATTTTAGACACAAAATATCCATTACGCAGCATCACGACTAAGTTCAAAAGTTTGCCGGATATCGGGAATACGATAGACCGGCTGACTTGGAAAATATTTCTTTATTGAATAATGTCTGCTTCTTAAAGCCTATAAAATGTTTTTGGAGATCGCGTTACGGTAGAGGTATTATCCGTAGAGCTATTGAGAAGCCAGTTTTTAATATAAAAAAGTAAAAACCGTTTTTGTAGTCAGATTTAACTGTTTTTTAAGTTTTTCATTTAATAGTTTTTAGTGCCGTAAATTAAAATTACAGAATAAAAAACTTAAAAAAAAGTAAAATCCGACTTAAAAAAACAACTAAACGAAATAAAATAATTATCAAATTATAAAAAAAATTATCAGTTTCATAAGTCGGTGCATTCAATTTGTTTCAGCGTAGACTTATACCGACTTCTGAAAGTAATAATTTTATAATATGATAATTATTTTACTCCGTTTAGTTTTTTTTTTAAGTAGGTTTTTACTTTTTTAAAAAAAATATTATTTCATTCGTTTTAATGCCACAAATTACAATTACAATAGTGTACAAATTATCGGACCACTACTACAACTAGAACGTCATCTACATACGATTTGTGTATTTTTTTTTTTGTATTTGTTGATTTTTTCAATAATCACTGAATCAATTTCGATAAAATTTATATGAGACCAAACAGGAAGTATACCCCTCTAAAACAAAAAAATACTTTTTCAAATCGGTTTATAAATGACGGAGATCGGAGGAAAAAAAAACAGCTTTATTGAGAACCTCCTCCTCCTTTTTGAAGTCGGTTAAAAAGTGTACAAATTCGTGAACCACTACTATAACTAGAACGGCGTTTATACAAGGTTAGTCGGAAAGGGGGTACTAATCCGCAGGCCACTTAAGGTATCACTGATGTCGGTTTTAAAGTGTTAAAATTTTTTATTACCATGTAAAATAATTTTATATGAGTTTTTTCAAAAATTCTTCATCCCTAATTTAGTTACGAATGCAGAAAACGGAGCTTCTAAACGTTGACCCGAAGTACCTATGACCTAAAATGTAAATACAGCTGATCATAACTGAGGATAGATAGATTTAAGCGTTATTTTATGTGCTGTTATTGGCCCTTCAGTTCAGGTCCAGGGGGGTTACCATGATCTCTTAGAGCAGGAATATTTTAATCTCGCTCTAGTCACGGCTCATCTTCCTTGTGGAAGATGTCCGGTCCTTTGGAAGGCATACACGGAGACACAGGTCCAACGCGCAGAGGCCCCTTTGAGAACTTTAATCTAAAATGGGGTAAAGAGATAGCGCTAGAGAGCTGTCTAGCGCTGTCACTTTCCCACTCTCGGAATAATATTAAAACATTCCTGCTCTAATAGATCATGGTAACCCCCCAGGTTGGTTTAAAATCTTCGTGGTATTATTTCAACCAAACTAAACAAGCTGAACTAACACAGTAACAAATGCTTACCGCGATGTTTCTTGGCCAATCCGTTCAGATTGAAACGTGACGCTCTTTGCCTACAACGTCGGTAACAATTCAATACTAAATGCAAACAAGTTCTATTGCAGTTCTGTTTATATTTATAAGGGGAAATAGATTTGATGCGTTTCGTAGAATATTGATATTGAAGTGGATGCGCGGATGCATATTGTGTTGGTTTATTCCAAGATATGAAATGTCAAGTGCGTATTCGCGAATGGCGTAGCAGCGCGATTATAGAAAAGATGCATGAATGTGGAAAATTGTTGCACGAGGCGTTTTTTTAGAGTTCCGTACCCAAAGGGTAAAACAGGCCCCTGTTACTAAGACTCCGCTGTCCGTCCGTCCGTCCGTCCGTCTGTCACCACGCTGTATCTCATGAACCGTTGTAGTTAGACAGTTGAAATTTTCATAGATGATGTATTTCTGTTGCCGCTATAACAACAAATACTAAAAATCAGAATGTAATAAATATTTAAGGGGGCTCCCATACAGCAAAAGTGTTTTTTTGCCGCTGTACGTCCGTCCGTCTGTCACCAGGCTGTATCTCATGAACCGTGATAGTTAGACAGTTGAAATTTTCACAGATGATGTAGGTATTTCTGTTGCCGCTATAACAATAAATACTAAAAAATAGAATAAAATGAATATTAGGGGGCTCCCTTACAACAAACGTGATTTCTTTGACGTTTTTATAGATAACGGTAGGGAACCCTTCGTGCGCGAGTCCGACTCGCACTTGGCCGGTTTTTGTTTTGTAATAGCTTAGCAAGCAATCCGAACGGTCCACCTGATGGAAAGTCGTTACTGGCGCCTATACAAGGTTAGTCAGAAAGGGAGTACTAATCCGGAAGGTTGTTAAAATAACTATAACAATGAATAACTTTTGTTCTACAACTTTCCCTAAAAGTTAATAGTTTAGGAGAAATAGCTAGTCAAAGATTTCATAAAAATATGCTAAAATCTATATATCCTCAGCTATACTCAGCTGTGTTTAGATTATAAGTCAAATTTGGGGTCACGGATTAGAAGCTCCATTTTCTGAATTTCGTAACTAAAACATGGATACAGAATTTTTGAAATGAAATGATCGAATTTTGAAATTTTACCACTTGCCTTAAAATAGTCATCAGTGATACTTCAGTGGCCCCATCTTGACTTACGCTAGCGTCGTGTTCGCACACGTTAAGCCTTGTCGCTTTAAATCCGTCCAAACCCTCCAGAATCGAGTGTTGCGCAGAGCCGCGGCTGCCCCGTGGTTCATGCGTAACGTCCAACTCCATCTCGATCTAAAAATGCCAACCATCAGGCAATACCTCAAACGCATTTCCAAGCGTTACTTCGACTCTGCCCCCCGCCATCCGAACCCCCTAGTCGCCGCAGCGGCCGACTACAGTCCCTCTCTCATAAGTAAAGTTCGCCGTCCCAGGCACACACTTTTAGAACCCGATGACGAAATTACCCTCCTCCAGGAGGCGAGTAAATCGACCAGCACACTACACAACAAACGCCGCCGCCCGGCATACCGTCCTCGCCGACGAGGCCCGTCGCGACGCCCCACCGCCGCCGGTCACGATCCACCGAGCTCTCCCGTCGTAGAGCCGGTCGTCTCTTCAGACTCCGCAGTCACCCCGATAATTCTGCCCTCATCAAGTTGTCTCCCCCCCCTATGTCCACGCCAGCAACGCCCTAAGCCGAGGTCCGAGTCCCACTAGGGGTCGCCCTTAGTGCTGTTGTTGCAGGTAGTCATGATGTTAGTGTAGTACAAGTAGTTAGCTTAGGTTAAGTATTTTACTTCCCCCCATTGGCTGGAGACCATTCAGGTCTCGCCAATAACTGCCCGGTTACGTAGAAACCGTCCCCTAGGACGACCTACTGCAGTCCAATAGAAAAAAAAAAAAAAAAAACTTCAGTGGCCCGTGAATTAATACCCCCTTTCCGACTACATCTACAATGGGTGTGTAATGTATGATATAATAACAAATGCTCTAATTTCACTTGAAATAACGTTCATATAATATAATTTTCATATGCTATAAAATCATATAACCTAATTTCGTATGACAGATAGCAGGCGTTTAAAATCGTATCAGATTTTCTAAATTATATTAAAAGTTATTAGAGATTATGAATATTATAGTAAATGAATAATATACTACATGAATATTATGTCAAATGTGCATTATAGGAAATGTTTATTATACATAAGAAATTAGATAAAATGAAATTATATCAACAATTCATTATCTCAACTGATCGTTATATTAAACAAAAGTATATTAACTGAAATTAGGTCAAGTGAACGTTAGATTTTTTGTTATTATATCAACCGTTACACACCCATCTACAACACACAGAACATTGCTGATATGTTATCAATCGTAGACACAAACTTGGAAAATTACATGTGCTTCGTCAAAAAAAAACGATTCGTGTTCGTTGAATGAGCACTTAGTCGCCTTTTGCGACACCCACAATATGAGTACTTAACGTAACATTATCCCCACATACCACCAACTGGTGATACCTAATTAGCTCTCATTATAAAAGTTTTTTCTTTTCATCCAAATAAAATAATTTATCCTACATCACAAGTTACCAGGAGTTCAGAACTCGTAAAGAGTCTCCGGTATTAATTAATAGGAACTATTTTGGGAACATCCGATGCCTTCGAGAGTTTGCGCGAACTTTCTATCGATGTTGGCGATCGGTTTGTTTGGGGGTGGGGACTTTTGTTAATGGGTTCCGTGTTGTTGATATGTTTTTGTATTTAAGAGTGCTTTGAACTTAAAATTGCTACAAATGCAACTGATACAAGTGGCAATATGCTTGTTATAAGATGATAATGTTAAAAACATCACTACATAGTACAAATCAAAGTCGCTTCCTGCTTTCTGTCCCTATATATGCTTAGATCTTTAAAACTACGCAACGGATTCTGATGCGGTTTTTTTTAGTAGATAGAGTGATTCAAGAGGAAGGTTTTAAGCTATAAAACTTACACGTGCAAAGCCGGGGCGGGTCGCTAGTTTTTAACAAAGTAAAGGAATTAAGTTTTTGAGGGCTGTCTTTATCGTTCGATGTTTAGAAATTGCTAGTAAACTTTAACTGACTTTACGATTGCGGAAACATATTAATGCAATAAATAAGCAACGTATTAATTTCAACAATATTTATTTCCAGGCATTTTTTTTATTATTTTACTGTTGTTTTTTGGTCATAAATAATTTTCTTTTACTTTTACAGTTTTACTACGAAACAGCTAAGTAACACAGTTACAGACGAGAAAAAAAGTGATAATAAATAAATACTAAGGGGCCGTTTCCACAAGCGAAAGAATCGCAGCGATATTATCGTCATGCCACGTATTTCTACTCGTATACTCTCTCTTAAGCTGGATCCGCTGCGCCGTGTTTTCGTGTTTGCAAACAGGATAACATTGTTATTGATTGCTAACCGAATAGGGGCGTGCCCTAACAGTTTTGTTCGCAAAAACACTATAACATGTTAGAAAATTGGCGCTCCGGACCCGGCTTTAGAACGTGTCTACACACGTCGATGTTATCGCGGCAATGCGATGTATAGAAATACGTGGCACGACGATAATATCGCCCCGATTCTCTCGCTCGTGGAGACGGCCCCTAAGTGTAAAAGAACTTCACAAAAACTTCAGTAGAACATTCAAAATAATTAAATCACTGAATCTACAATATATTAATATGATGAAGATTCTTCTTCTTCTATCGTGTCGGCACGAGCTATACGAGAGAATTATACTTTGTAATATTTATATTTTGTAAGATTTAAGCAATAAACAGTTTGCCCTCGAGACAATTACGTAAAATTGATGTTGTACAAACAAAACATGGCTGCCTCCGATGTTCAGGAAGCGATTACAATTCTTTGTACCAAACTTTTATTCGAACATTTGATCGTCAAATACATACAATGTTTTGTTATCGCCTTAAAGTACCTTTAAGTATTATTGACTCAAATACCCAGAATTTTTTACAAGAAAAGATATTGATACGATTCTGTTCGTCTCTTTTCCATACTTAATAATTCTTCAAATATACCTACATTATTAAAGAATTATTGAAACAAAATAAATAAAAAATTAATACCCAATCATTTTGCCAACAAAAAACATTAAAGCTGAGGCTTCACTTCGCCGCGATATGCACTGCGACACATAAGCGATTAAAACAAATGTATTCATAATTTACTGACTCGAGTCTAGTCGCGTAGAACATTTAAAAGGCACAATACCTTTTTTTTCCTGAGATTTCGACCGAATCACTGGCCGTGGTCATGGGTAGATTAGAGCCGAATCAGTTTTTTATGTGTACGATTCGCGTTAGTTTAAAACAGGTATGTAATAATCAGTGATCGGAAAAAGGTGAGCTAATTTACCTAAACTTCATAGAACAGAGACAAAAAGTGGAGACTTCAAGACGACAACATTTTTTATTTTCTAATTTTTAAAATTTACACAAAACCAATAAATAGGTTTTTATTGTTTTCAAAAAATAAAAGACCTCCTTTTTGAGAACAATAAAAAAACTCTTTTTTGAAAACAATAAAAAACGTGTACCTACTGGTTTTGTGTAAATTTTGGAGAAAAAAAACCAGGAAACGAATTCAATTGTTTTCTTTATTAATAACATTAATAATAAATGTACTTTAGTAATGTCCCGAAGCCCGGGACAATTTTCCCGAAAAAAAATGTTGTCGTGAGGAGTCTCCAGTTTTTGTGTCTGTTCTTTGAAGTTTAGGTAAATTAGCTCACCTTTTTCCGATCACTGGTAATAATAATACTAGCGTGTGTAACAAGACAGCGATTTTTGTTGTTTAGTGCATAAATACATCTTAATCAGCCTCTCCAAATGATGGTCATGGGCCTCTTCTCGGAATGGAGGCCCATGACCATCATTTGGAGAGGCTCTCGGAATGGTAAGGTTTTAGACCTTAGACCACCACGCTGCCCTAGCGCACGTTGGTGGACTACACATACCGTTGAGAACTTTATGAAGCCCTCTCAAGTGTGCAGGTTTCCTCACGATCTTTTCCTGCACCGTTAAAGGAAGTGATACTCAATATCAGCAGACTTACTCCCGACAGGATCGAGTTTTGAATCGAGTCGACTTAGTGTCAATTCTTACTCTTAAAATCGAGAAAAGCGCACAATGGGCATTGTGCATTTTTTTTAAATCTGTTAAGATATGAAAACCATTTCGAGGAATAAGGTTACTGATCACATCTCACTATTTAGAAATGGAAAATAATTATGGATTATTAGTATTTCGGGTTATATGTGAATGACCTTAATTTATCCTCCAAATGACGTCATTGCTGGCAGTATGGCAGTAATGCCTTTGCCTACCTTACGATTGTAAATAAAAAAAATGATAGACGTGGTCACGTGATGTGAATGTCATAAATAATAAACAATAAACAACCTCAATCCTCAACAGAAATTCAACTATTACTATTATCGTGTTTTATTGAGACGGTCAAGCAATAACGATGGAATATAGGAAGTGCTTTGTTCCTACCTGCAAGAACGACACTAAAAATAGCCCAAACAAAATTTTTGTTCGTGTTCGGGAACTCAACTTTCGGAAGGTTCCGCGAGTCAGCTTTGATAAAAGTATCACTCATGGCGATTGGTTGGTCGCTAAATAATATGAAGGGCGTACGATCGAGATTAATTGCAATAGCGGCGTAACGTGGTGTTTTGTTTGTTATGAATTAAAGGCAAGGAACATAATAACCTGAGGTTATTATTTCATTGATTTGACAGTTGATACTATTGACATTTGACATCACTGTTACAGTTTTTAGAATATGGATTGAGGCAAAGGCCCAAAGATTTTATGCCACTGATGACGTCATAGATCAGAAATGATATTGAATTTTAAATAATTAATAAAAAAAAAATTACAATGAAAATAACAAAAATTTCTTAGATTACTCTATATTTTCAAAATCTAAAATAAAAAATTGTGGTCAAGAATTTTGCTTCATCCCCATTGTGCACCGGCTCGAATAAAAATTAACGAATGTTTTTGATATTTGTTAGTTTTAAATCAAACCTCAGCACGGTCGTGCAGTTTTGTCGATTTCAAAAGTAAGAATTGACACTAAGTCGACTCGATTCAAAACTCGATCCTGTCCGGAGTAAGCCTGCTGATCCGCACATGAATTCGAAAAGACAGAGGTGCAAGCCGGTATCGAACTCAGACCTTCTTGCATGGAAGGCAAGCGTTCAACCGCTAAGCTATCATTAAAACATTTGTTTTATCGCTTATGTATCGCATTTCGCTTCGCATCTAAAGTGTAGCGTCGGTCTTATACTCTTCGGAGTTACCAGGGCCACAGAAGTCTTAAGATACACGTGTACGTAATTATGGGAGACGACTATAAAATCTAATTGAACAGTTTTAAATTAAATGTTGTATATTGCCGTAATTAATTGTGTTCTTTCAGTCATTTAAGTGTGTTTGGTACTTATCGCAAGGCCTACTTCTTTACTTTGAAACGCTGTTCAAATCGGTAGTTTTTTTTTTGCCGTTTTTAGGGTTCCGTACCCAAAGGTCCCTATCACTAAGGCTCCGCTGTCCGTCTGTCTGTCTGTCTGTCAGTCTGTCACCAGGCTGTATCTCATGAACCGTGATAGTTAGACAGTTGAAATTTTCACAGATGATGTATTTCTATTGCCGCTATAACAACAAATACTAAAAAACAGAATAAAATAAATATTTAAGGGGGCTCCCATACAACAAACATGATTTTTTGCCGTTTTTATAGATAATGGTACGGAACCCTTCGTGCGGGAGTCCGACTCGCACTTGGCCGGTTTTTATTTATACTTCTTCAGCACGAGTGAAATGAGAATAGCTCATATCGTAGTGAAAAGATTAGCCAGGTAGCAAAGTGAGTGAAAGAGAAAAATATTTGGAGTACAAAGAGACACAACATAACATGCATATGAAAAAGTCCAGCGCCAAGCGTTTACTGTGTTCCGTCTTGTGTATGTAAGAGCCAGAGAGGTATACAGGAATCCCTCTTTATCTCTATCACTTGGATTCGTGTGCTCCATCATAGTCCCTATCTGGACTTAAAATCAGGTGCGACAAAAGTAAAAAGAGGCAAGCGAAATAATAAAAAAATACCACCTGAGCAAAACAAGGGTTGCTATTGGTAGTAAATAATTTATGCCCCAAAATAAAAGAGTCCGCTGAGTAGGAAAAGTAATAAAAACATAAAAATCTTTTTCAGAATCTAACGAGTAGCTTCATAAAAAGCCTTCCTAGTTTCCTAAACGAGAAATGATGGTCATCAGAAATCGTTCAAGAGATCCGAAAGAAATATTTTTTTCTGAGACTGATAGTTGTACTATGTGGTTTAATTTCTTTTCTGTTACAAGTACCTCTGCAAATGATTTTATTACACGTCCGTTAATCGTGTGCGTGTTAAAGGCGTGTATACATTGGGCGATGAATGCTTCTTCCTTCTTCTCTAGTGACGACACGAGCTTTACAGCGTGTTAAAAAAATAAATAAGAATTTTGTGGGGTTACTCGATATCGGAAATTGAACAGCTTTAGTAGAACAACTTTTCAAAATTTGCTTTTTTTTTTACTTTCGATTCACATTAAAAAATAATTTTATTTGATCTGTATGGAAAGTTGTAAAAAAAACACGAATTTCGAAAAGCTGTTCTACGAAAGTTGCGCAATATCGCTAGATACCACAAAAAATTTAAAGTCAATTTTTTTATACGAGAATAGCTCATGCCGTAGTGAAAAGATTAGCCAGCCAACAAGCTTGGTAGCAAAGCTAACACATTTTAGTATCGTCACTCGTCTTCCTCGCAATATGCTGAAAACCGTTCCAGCTTCATCTCTAGTTTGTACCGTTCCACCTCTGCAACTCCATGCCAGAGTCTGTTTCCCGATAGCTTAAAGCCATGGTGCACATGTTGTTCTCCAATATATATATTGTCCCACATATTGCCCAACATTTGCCACCAATTGTAAACGTGACTTAAACCTTGGTCCGGTCACGTGCAAGTCATTGACCTCTTTTATTGTGTTCTCTCCCAATTTCAACCCCTCTTTAGGAGTTCGTACATAAAACGTTAGAGCAAATAGTAACGTGTAGTTTGGAGCTATTGTGTGCGAAGCAAAAGTTGGGATATGAATATCCGAGCTTTTGGTCAGAATAGGTCTGGATATCTTTCATTTACATTAATATTATAAACTAGCTGTACCCGGTGTATGCGTTGCAATGCACTTTTTTCTACCTTCAGAAATAAAATCAAAATAGGTAGTAACAAAAAGTTAAAATCTCTAATTATTTTGTACTTATGTTTTAGTAATCTGTAATAGCATGTAACATTTATAGTGCAAGCATGGCAATTTAAAAATTCCTTTTTAATTTTATATTGGTTAAAGACCTGAAATAAACGTTTTTTTTTTTTTTTAAACCATTTTCATGCAGGCGGTAAACAAATGAAAAATATGGACTTATTGAGAAGGTTTCGTTTTTTTTTAATCTTTTAATTTTTTTTCATAAGAACCGTCTCTTCCTTCTTTCATAAGAATCCGGCGTCTCGTGACAATTACGAACAGAACAAAAAAATATTAGCGAAATCGGTCCAGCCGCTCACGCGTGATGCCGTGCCGTGACCAAGGGAAATAAGGATTCATTTTTATACAACGTGTTACATAATTCCCCTTAGAAAAGAAAATGTTAATCAAGTAGTCTTTTATGGTTGTTGTCATTTAATTTTACCTCTCAGGAAATTAGGTAAGAATGTAAATAACTTTTTGGGTAGTCTACTCTTTACTTTTATGTTTTCAGAGTTGCGTTTCAGTGATGATTTTATTTTATGATTTGTCAAAAAAAATTTTTTGGTCTTACTTTTATTTTATAATATTGCCAATAGACAGAATTACAATAAAATAAAATATAATTAAATATAAAAAAATAAATATAATTAAAAAAGATAGAATTACAGGGGACCTTTTAATCCCCTTTCGGATTTAGGGGTATTTTTGTAACACGTTGTATAAAAATGAATCGCCGAAATGTATGTATGCGCATAACTTCCGAACGACTGCACCAAATTGGATATTTTTTTTTGTGTGTTCATTATTGTCAGTATGTAAACAAGAAAATTAAAAAAAATGGAACGGAAAGTTTTCAAAAATCTCATAATTTATGAAAAGTAAGGACTTTAGGGCTCTTTCAATTTAGACGTTTCGTGTCGGACCGCCGCGGTGCCGAAGCGGTGCGTTTGTCGTATTGCGCACGGACGGTCGCTTGTTTTCATACAAAGCGCGCGGTACGGCAACAGTGCGGCGTCGGCACCGCGAACGCTCGACAACAGGACGGCAACATAGCAAACTCCACGTGTTCTTTTCGCTGTTGAATAGTGCGGTGAATAGACGTGAGAGCTAATTTCATCGAATTTTAATTTATTTTTTTGCTTAAAATGGATGATATAAACGTGGAAGAATTTATAAATGAAATTTAAATACGTCATACTTTAAGGAACTCCAAAAGCGACAAATACAGTAATCGCACGGAAATAAAATAGTTTTTTGCCGCTGAATTTTACTTTTATCTAATTCAAGTAATTCGTGGAAACATTCTATTGGCATTCATAGGTAATTAAAAAAAAATGCTTGGATCTTGTTTTGACCTAGGGTAAAGATTATGGAAATCACCAAAATTACATGTTAACGAAAACATCGGTGATGCTCTTTTACGGGGCGTCGTTTTTGTTTCTGTTTCATGTTTTTCAACAAGAGCACTAACAGTAATGTTTCTTCGTCAGAGTCCATGGCTTAACTGCTGTCAAAGATATTTAAAACATCACTAGCATACAAACGCACGGCAGTCAGATACGCTTTCAATTTAGACGTTTCGTGTCCGACTGCAACCGCACTGCAGCGGCCCGGCAGCGGGTTATAACCAGCGGCACGGTAAACGTGCGGCAGCGGTCCGACACGAAACGTCTAAATTGAAAGAGCCCTTATAGTACATAAGTATATTACTTCTATGATGAAAAGTGAGTGAGCGAATGAGACAGAAGACTATGAATCTTCAATATATTGACAAAACATTGACAGACAAATCTCATAAACTCACGCCTGTATTCCCCGAAGTGTTGGCAGAGGTATATAGTACAATCAATCAATCAAAAATTTCTATTTCTCATAAACCAACACAGACGCTTATGAAAAGTCGAATTTAGGTGCACGGTTCCAATTAGTCCTTTCCTAGTCGTACACCCACATTTCGCCGTTTATGTTTACGTCCCATGTAGCCTATTGCCTTCGACCGGGCACAAATCCAGACTCCGGGCTGCTACCGAGAAATTCCACACGGAAAAACCAAATATCACTTTGCCCGACCTGGGGATCGAACCCAGGACCTCAGGCTCAGCAGTCGCGCTTGCGACCGCTGGACCAACGAGGCAGACTGACAGATAAATATTCACGAAAAAAAAATGGCGGTACGAAGTTCGCCGGGTCAGCTAGTACTTGTATTTTATGTATATGTCGCAGAATCAACACAGAGGCGCAACTATTAGAATCACTATTGATTATTGTTAATGTAGTACAACGCCATCTGTTATCGTTTGTCGGAAACGTCAAGCAGTGTGCTTGGGTGAGGTCGGTGCGGGGCGTGGCATGTCTTGTTTGACGGTTGTCAGCAAGCTGTCGGCTGTCAGCTGTCATTCTTTTTGACATTGAATGCATTTTTTGATTTGAGTGAAGTTACTTTGGAGTGAGACACGAAGGCGAGAGCATGCTGTGCCGACTTAGTACATAAGTTCGTGACAGGGATTAAAGTATGGAAAGTAGTGCCATCTAGCCGTGATAGTGATATAACAAAATCAAGAGGTTGTCATCCTTAAAAAATATAATTTATGAATTATATTGCTTTACAAATAAACATAATTTTATTTAAAAAGTAAAACACATTTAGAATTTTACAAAAAATACATATATAAAAACAATTTTTATGACCATTATAGTCGTTTATTTTCTCATTCAAATGAAAATTGTAACTTTTGTATAATTACAGCGCTTTTGTGCTGACCACCCTGAGAAAAATGTCGGCACGTTACTGATACGGATTCAGTTTCCAATATTTTCTCGTCCAATATTTTAAGTGATTAGATTCCTTAAAATACAACTGAGTGTGTGAAAGTTATTTCCCTAGCATCGTTGAGTTTTATAAATAAAACGTAAGTATCAAAATATGGGGTATTCCTCGAAACGCACCAACGATGAAACAGAGAAGAGCATGAAAGCATACGTAATAAATGATATCATCGATAGACTACCAGGATATCAGAAATGAACTGGAGCTAGGTGCTTAAGCAACTTAATACTTAGCTCAAAATTGAACCACGGATTTCTCAAAAGGTGCTGTGATCCAACTATTTTTAAAGTTGGACAACTGCCCCTAGTAAAGACTCATTGTCCAACTAGTTGGACAGAGCAGTTGGACCACTATCTCGGACTGGCTTTTTTACATGACTGCCCAAAAAAAGTAGCTTTTGTAGTAAAAAAGTAGTGTTTTCAGTGTTCATGTATGTATGTATTTTTGTGTGTTTCTTTATTCCACCATAATTTCTGAACGCCTGAACCGATTTCGATGTGTTTGGTACCGTTAGAACCCTTGTATTTTCCCAGGTAACAAAGACTTTGAAAATTTAAAAAATGATAATTGTGTCTAGGGTTTGATTTAAAGCCAAAATCAAGTAATAAATTGTAATTGTCAGTTTGTATAATCCTCAATAAAACCAATTGAATACATTTACTTTAGTATTACTGATTAAACCGTAATAGTAAAGAATATTGTTTAATTTTAGGTGATTGTGATCAAGTAATTAATTACAAAATAACTGTCTTTTACTTATGACACCTTAGCATTGTAAGCAAGAAAATTAAAATTTTCTGTACAATACCCATTTTCTGTTTTCCTACACTTGATATTGTAATTAATGTGTTAGTGTAAAAAACCGCTAAATAGAATTCACGATTATTCAATTTAGCGGATTTTTTACGATACACTTTAATTTCATCCATTCAAGTACGAAAGTACCAAAGTTAAACTATATATACGTACGTACCTATCCATTATGATCTATACATAAATACATCTATATCTGCTATATCTAGACTTTAGTTCGATGAACGACTACCAGGGCGGCGCTGCTGTCGCCTAATTTAACCTAAAACGTGAAGTTAGCTCTCTATCTTATAGATATACTGTACTCTTTGGGCGAGAGGTCGTTTTGCCAGCCTGCACCGAACTTACCGCGTTTCTGTACTATAATCCATTTCCATCGGTTTGATCATTAGAGATTTTATTATTTTGGTATCGAGAGTGAATAAATAGATGACTATAATCAGTGTTGAGACTAATATTTCCTACCTACACCATGTCGAACTTGGACTCTGAATGACGAGGTTCCCCCAATGGGTGAACTACCCTCGTTATATATATTGAATAGAGTTTACCTAATTTTAATCAATACGTTCAATACGGCTTAAAAGTCAACCCCGTCCTTGGATCTTTCTTTCCTTTATTTTCTCCGAAAAAATGTTTGAAGTAATCTTAATGGAGAATCTATGGGCAGGAGATATCTCGAGATTTATAATAGGGATCGGCTACCGACATCATTCCCCTTGTATATATATTATATTATGTTCGAGTATATTTCAATTATCCTTTATTGCTCTTCGTAATATTTCATGATATGCTGTAGATAATATTCGCCCATTTTCTATGGTTTATGATACCGAATTTGTTCAATAATTTGTTGAAGTTAATGTGGAAAAAATTAAAGAAATAAAATATCAGCCAAGGACACTAACGCTCAATTTACACAGCCGCCGCGCCGCGGAATGGAATGGAAGCGACGAAATTGTACATAGCATAATGAACTTTATGTCAATTGTATAAAGTACAAACTAAATACGAGCCAAAAAAAGGTCGCGCGTCTTCCGGGGAATCCTCGTAAATTGAGCCAAAGACAGCATAAGCAATAAAAAAAAGATTAAAACATACACGTTTTATGCAGCATTTTATATGACTAAGAACCAGGACCGAAAACGCTAGTTTTAGGCTTAATTCCGGTCACAGCCATACAAACTTCAGTATTCTATTGATTTAACGCTAGTCTAAATGATAACCATCATTACTTATTTATTTATTTCAATTGGGGAAATAGCTTATTTAACTGGATATTACACTCAGAAGCAATGAATTCGGGTAACCAACATAAACCTTAATGCCTCGGAAACTAAAAAAACAAAGCGTATCCCGAGGCAATGATGCGGCAGATGAGATCGAACATGGATGCGGTGGGTCCCGAACCCATAGTACCACTCCCCTTCGGATACCTACGCACCCTGGTAAGGAAACGCACTAGAGACCAACACAATGAGTTATTGATAAACTATGGCGAGGGCAGACAGGCCCAGGAAGCGCTTCCCGCCATTGACGGTCGTCTCACTAAAAAAGCCCTCCGGCTGTCAAAACAACAACTGCGTACAGTCACAGCAGCCATCACTGGCCATGGTTCTTTTAACAAACACCTCTTTGTCATCGGAGTTACAGGCAGCCCACTGTGCAGAGCATGCATGGCGGAGGACGAGACGGCAGCCCACGTGCTACTAAACTGCCCTGAGGTTGCAACATACAGGGGCAAGTACTTCGGAAAAACAGGTACTCTCCGAGAGATCACCAGCAACATTAAGGTTGTGCTGGCCTTTTTCGAGGAGTTAGGGTGAATTGAGTAACTATACTTACCACCCATCACGCAAAATACGCGCTTAGACGTGGAGTTACGGACACCAGCCCGTTATACCTTATATAACTTACCTCGGAAACTAAGAATGACGGCTTATTGAAATAAAAAAACTATTTTATATCTAGATTATTTAAAGTACTCAAATAAAATTAATAAAACTTCTTAAATAGTCTATAAAATACTATTTATTTGAATAAGCCAGCATTATTATTTTCCGAGATATTAAAGTTCATGTTGGTGACTCCCGTTTAATTGCTTCCGAGTGTAGATTACATCAGTAGATTTTTAATATTACTATCGTAGAAATAAATGATAAAGATATTGCCCAACAGTATAAAACTAACCTTTATTTGTCGACACCGAACAAATATCCTTATAATACTCCCGTCCACTTGGACTCCATCCAAACAAAAGATTGGACTCATATTACCCGTTATTTTACACTGCACAAAGAACGTCCACTCGCCAGATGAGCAATTGAGACATTAATAACTCATAATACGACATCCGCGCACAACAATGGAGTTGGACAAATTACGAACTACCCGCTGAATGGAGCTCACCACTTTATACTCGTAGTAGCATAAATTGTCTCATTTTCCACGAAATTTATTATCAGAAATCGTTAATGTATTTTGCATTCTGTCAGAGGGTTATGGAACAATTTAATGGTGGGTTTCAATTTGTTAAAGTCTATTGAGACTACAAATGACTACCGAAGATGTATTTAAAACCCTGAATAAGGTAGAAAGCAAGCGTAAAAAAAAGTAATCATGAAAAATAAAAGAACAGCATCCTTTAAAATTCAGTGACATTTTAGCTAACTTAAGAGCTATAGCGCGCACGGGTGACTTTTGTCACTGTGACAATTGAAGGGTTATTTACAAAAACAGCATAACATTTTTTTCGTTAAATTTTTCAATACAGACAAAAAGCTTCATAGCATTGTCAATGTTAAAGATAAAAATTTGAATTTAATTTATGTTAATGTTGAATATGTTATGAGTTAAATTATGTATTATTTTAATCTTAAATGCTTCACATTACTGTAAACTATTTATAAGAACACTTAGGATAAAAAAGATGAAAATTCCAGTTATGCTGTTTTTGTAAATAACCCTTCAATTTCATCACTCTTATAAAATCTAAGAGTATGTATAGAGATACCAGTTATCATGTCGTAACACTCATACCGATGGACTTGAAAGAGTGACAAGATTTTCACGGTGACAAAAGCCACCCGTGCGCGATTTTATAAGTGACTAGCTTTTGCCTGCGGCTTCGCTCGCGTAAACATTATATTATTGTAATTTATTTACGGATCCCTAATTTTTTGATACTAAAATATAGCCTATAGCACTCAGGGATAGCGTAGCTTCCTATTGGTGAAAGAATTTTTGAAATCGGATGATTAGTTTTGGAGATTACCTACCTCCTACATACAAACAAACAAACAAATTCTACCTCTTTATAATATTATAGTATAGTATTATAGTATAGATGAAAAAGTCACGGTGACAAAAGTCACCCGTGCGCGCTAGCTCCAATATTCGCCAAACCAAACGCAGGACGCGAATGCGCCGTGCCGACGTTCCGCGCTGCGCGTTTCGCGAAGTTGTTGACACAAATTTTCAAATAGAGGATAGCCTGTCCACCGACATAATTCCGACACAACAGTATTGTCGTAAGAATCTGTTATCGAACGTCTAATTGAATTCCAGGAGGCGTTCTCCGAAAAGCGAAAGTCGAAGTTTCGGATCCGAACGAAACAACAACGAATATCGAACTTATACATACAGGTTGTAAACGAATCCATGTAATTCCTTAAAATCACTTGATCTATTTATTACTGGTATAGATTAACCCAGCATAGGATCTAGCTTGATTAAAAAATAAACATTCTTCTTTTTATTACAGTAGGGGTAAGTGGTCGTATCTAAACCACTCAATAAAAAAAAGAAGCAAAAAATAATTTGCTAATAAATAATAATTTTGCGAATGAAAGCACGGCGACACAGCTATACTAGCGCGATATCACTCTGCAAAATCAGTTAACTCGGGACGCCAAAATGACTAGAAAACAGAAAATCATGAATTCTTCATGAATTTTTTTTTTATTGAATATATATAGTCCCATGCAGGGTCAATCAGTGTCACCAGTAGATCACGCGGCTTGACGGAATTACACAAATTCGTTTACACCCTGTATACTATCAACACGATGTCAATTAAAATTTGGAAGTAGGGTGAACGAAAGGCGAAATGTCAAATCGCCAAAATTGAAACACTTCCGTGGTTGGAAAACGTGTGATTAGTCAGCTAAAACCTCGCAGTTCAACTTTAGAAGTAGGCACCCAGATTAGTGGCAGCAAATTCCACAAAAGAAAAGACCAAGAAATAAATTCGACAACTTAATAGTAGCACTGAATCACCATTAACTTTTTACCGCCAAAAGTAAATGATGGTAGCTTCCACTGTCTGCGACATATTTTGCTCCCGTCGACAAATTGTGCCATTTGTCTACACCGCATCCGAACTAACATGGACGCGAAATGTCTATAAAACTGGTTTAATGCAATTTAACAGAGTGAGGTGTTGAAAAATAGTTGAATTTTACCAGTGTGAGGGATTTATTGCAATTTTAACGCTGACTTTTATTCGGATTTGGTCTGGGATTTTTTGCATGGTGTTTAGCCGAGGTTTTTTACGTTTTGGAAATTGCATTTTTGTTTAGGCAGTCACCCTCGCTACCAACCTTGCTGACTGGCTAATCTGACCACAGCATGAGCTAAATAGAAAACATGCTGATTTTAGACTGAGTCATTTTAATGCCCGAGTTAACTGACTTTGCGGAGCGATATCGGGCTAGTTGTACCCGCCAGCTGTATTGTTGTGCTTTCATTCATTTAAGCGTGGTTCAGACTACGCTTTAATATATAGCATATAGCAAATATTATGAAGCACAAAGGTATCGCTCAGCATACATTTTATATGGACACGTCACACAACGCTCTGCTATAAAGTATTGGCTTGCTGTACGCGATAGACTTGAGCGATTTTCAGAGCTATATTGCCTGATTCTCCGGTCCCCGCCTTTTTTTTTTCTTGGGAATATCCTCGTGGATGCTCTTCGGCCTGGGAAGGCGGAGGGGTATACCGGACTCTTACCGGCTAAAAACCCCCGGTGTTCCTTCTTCTGACCCTTGACCGGGGTCGCGGGATTCGCAGCTTCATGCACCGCAACCCCAGCAGGCGTCGGTCCGCCAGCCCCTGGCAGACCTCTCCTTCTATGGGTCCTTGCCCCACGTCCTCCTGAGAGGCGCGCGCCTCACCTCTATCGCGTCCGTCGCCCGACGGATCGCCGTCAGACAACTAGCTGTACATAGTAGACTGGCTTGCGATATAGCATATAGTTTGAACGTCATACTATATAGATATAGTTTTTGACGCAATATGCTTTACTATATAGCGAAATAGTATAGCGTAGGCTGAACTGTGCTTTATGAATGGCATCGAAATGTTCTATCATATAATATTTTTTTTGCATTTTTTTTTATTTAAACCATTTCTAGTCCTTTAGTTAATTAGCCCAGTTCGCAAGTTTTTTTCTCAAATCAATCAAGCTATATCCCCTGCGGGCTTAATCTATACCAGAAATAGATCATGGGGTTTAAAGGAATTACACCAATTCGTTTACACCCTATATTTCCTAAGACTTACGGATTCATCGTTCAAAAGCGTTTACAGGCAAAATTGCCTAGACAGTCTTTTCAAGGAACACAACAATTGTTTTTGAACATAGAACCCGGGCATGTTGACATAGACGTCTCAGAAAAATAAGATAACGCGGACGGATTAGTACCCCCTTTCCGACTAACCTTGTTTAATTCCAGCATGAGCTCCCGGAGGCTAACAGTGCCGCGTTTCACATAACATATTTCATTTCATATTCAAAATCTGCAAGAGGGACAGCACATTCAGTCGGCAATTGTCACGCAGATGCACTGACTACGTCCTAATTGCCTTCAAGCTGCATTTGTCAGTTGCATAGGTAGGGGCCTTATCACAGTGGCGATTGGCGAGCGAGTTCAAAGCGAGGCGAAACCGCAGCGGGGTTGCCGCGAAAGTGCATTTGGCTCGCCGTGAGTTCGTGTCGCGCTCGCTACAAGTTCGCGGCGAGCCCGCAACGCTCTCGCTTCGCTTTGCAATCGCTCGCAAATCGTCACTGTGATAAGGCCCTTACAATTGCGACTGGATTTGCAGTATACTTGCAGTTATGATTACGAATATGAAACATGTAATTCACCAATCGCGGCTTTATTAGTCTCCCGGTCGCGTATTAAGAAACCATTGTGGTATCCAGAACCGGAGCGATCTGTACCACTCGATGGTTTATAATGTAATTTACCCTGAAACCATTGTGCGGTACAGAGCTCGGCAGTTCTGTATAGCACTATGGTTTTGGGCTGAAATCGCCGATAATCTAGCCAGAAACCATTGTGGAGTACCATCGAGTGGAAACCATCGAGTGGTACAGATCGCTCCGGTTCTGGATACCACAATGGTTTCTTAATACGCCCCCCGGTCTCTCATTGTGTCGGCTTTCCGTATAAGGAGAGGTCAGTTTGTACTGGAAATGTATAGAGGGGTGCATGAAAAGAGCCTTCACGAGTGACGATACTTAAATACGTCCGGCGCACCCTATGCAGTCAGCCTCGCTACCAACCTGCTGACTGGCTAATCTTTTCACCACGGCATGAGCTATTGTCATATAACTCGTACTGACACGTGAGAAGAAGTCTGGAAATGTATAGCTTGATATGTAGCCGTGTACAAGGGGGTTAATAACCTCAAAGCTAGTTAAAGGGAAACTATGAACTCCTACAACGATAAAAAAAACGTAAAAATCTCGGTTCCAATAGCTCTTACAATACAAAGTACCTCTATACAGCTGAAAGAAAAAGGATGCATTGAATTGTAAATACGAATAGCTGAATAATTTACATAAATGTGTCCAAGATGAACAGCTTCACCTTTACATAAAGTGTATCGCTACGAGATCGTCGCTGTTCTAAAAGTGTACTTTGTTTCCGTTTTTTTTGTACTTATTTGAACGACTGTTCAAAGAAAATGCTAGGAAATATTGGAACTACATCTCACAATGTTGAGCTAAAAGTAAGAATCAGATGATACCAATCGGTTTGTTAGTGTTGTTTGTTTGTCATCATGATTTAAAACAAAAGATATTTTCAATTAAATCAATGATTTTGTGGCGGCATCTATCTCGCCACATGCGAACTATCCTACATCGCGCAATCAAGATTTAACACGCAGATAGTATATATACAACCTCCCAACATCAACCGTTGGGCGGTAGCTTGCCAGGCAAAAGACTCCGCCTGGTTGGAGGAACACCACACCAAGTTTCTCCACAATTTATTCCAAAAAAAAAACTGAGAAACTTAAATATCAAAGGCTTACCTCCGGTTTTTGAATTGAGAATTCTAGGATAAGCAGTACATAAGTAACATTTGAGTACGGAGTTGTAAAAAAATTACGGATTTCAAAGCATTTTTTTGGACAACTCCGTACTCAAATACTACTAAAGTATTGCTTATCCCGAATTCTCAATTCAGAAACCAGACGTTAAATATTTATAAAATATTGCCAAATCTCAAAGATTTAGCGAAGCATTTCTAAAAAAAAAACAGCCCAAATCCTCAATTGAACAAATTAGAAAAAGTAATTGAATGAGTGGAGATCGAAATCTTGCGGCAAAGTGTACAAAAAACCGCGCAGGAATTCCCCTTTCGTCCGTCACCAAGGTCCGTCACCAAGGAATTACTACCTCCATACCTATTTCTGCCGCTAACTAACATTGCTGTGTTCCGTTTGAAAGATGCCAATGAAAGGGGATAGAACCCTTGTGGCATAGCCACTTTGATGCTGCCATTTTGATTTTTTTTCCAAGTTGCGGCGCACGATTACACTAACATATATGGGTAGAGGACACTTAGACAAACAAAAAATATCGGGGATATGGTGCCCTAAAGTATCACGTTGTCGAGATATTTGGACTTAAAGATTTATTCTCAAGATTGCAGCGCACTTTGTAACTGGTAAATATGGATAGAGAACACTTAAACAAACAAAAAATATTCAGAGATATGGTGCCCTAAAGTGTCACGTTGGCGTTGCCGAGATATTTTGACTTAAAGTTTTTTTATTGCAGCGCACTGTGTAATTGGTAAATATGGGTAGAAGACACTCAAACAAATAAAAAATATTCAGAGATATGGTGCCCTAAAGTGTCACGTTACCGAGATATTGTATCGAGATAATCTTGAAAAAAAATCTTTGAGTCCAAATATCTCGGCAACGTGACACTTTAGGGCACTATATTGCTGAATATTTTTTGTTTGTTTGAGTGTCCTCTATCCATATATGTTAGTCTCAACGTGCGCCGAAACTTGAAAAAAAAATGAAAATGGCGGCAGGGGCCTATGCCAGCTTCCATAGAAAAATGTTCGAACCCCTTAAAGGCACGTGAGATTTTCCTTCTTTGTCTCTTGGCAACGCATCAGCAACTGTTGATGTTGTAAGTAGGTGTATGTAGGCGGCGGTAATCATTTTCCATCAGGTGGGACGTCGGCTTATATGCCAGACTTTTACATAAAAAAACCGGATAAGAGCGTGTCGGACTCGAGCACGAAGGGTACCATTGTCTATAAAAACGGCAAAAAAATCACGTTTGTTGTATGGGAGCCTCCTTAAATATTTATTTTATTCTGTTTTTCAGTATTTGTTGTTATAGCGGCAACAGAAATACATCATCTGTGAAAATTTTAACTGTCTAACTATCACGGTTCATGAGGTACAGCCTGGTGACAGACGGACGGACGGACAGCGGAGTCTTAGTAATAGGGTCCCGTTTTACGCTTTAGTTACGGAACCCTAAAAAACGGACAAGTGCGTGTCGGACTACGCACAGGTTCCGTAGATAGTACGGCTATAAGATGTTTTAGCTAACCGTAATACACATCAGACTCATTTACATATCATAACTTGGTCGAGTAGGTATTACTCGTAAATTACTAAAGCCTACTAAGCTGTGATAGTAAGTTTTCCTTATAATACAGGGTTATTGTTAAGGTTAAAAATCTTTATTTTCTCAAAAGAATAACAAATTCACTTACAGAGAAAACATAAACTTATTAAGTGTAACAATACGCCATCAAGCGTAGCTTAAAGCAAATCACATATGCATGGTATTTAATTTACTTAAAATTTAACATTATACACTTCTCATCAAAAAAATCGAAACACTTCTGAAATTATCTTTCTGGCAACAATTAAACAAAAAAAGAGCATTAATTCATTAAAGAAAAAAGATAATTTAATAGATGGAAGTTTGGCCTTTACAATGGTGTACGAAACTTCCAAATTTAAATTTGTTTTTATTGAATTTTTATCCAATAAATGAATGGAACATTGTTTTGAGACAAATGGCTGTTTAGAGTTGGAGTACATTTATCGTGCAACAAACGCAAAATAACGCGTTACTTTAAAACTTTCTGTTTGTAATTTGTTGATTAGGCTCTGTGACGTCTGATAAAAAGTTTTTTTTGTAACACACATGGATACTTCGCCCGCTGCAGCCGCCCAAGTAGTGACATTGCTGGATTCTGGGGTTAGTCAGCGTGTTGTGGCTGCAAGATTGTATCTAAGCCTCTCATCTGTGTATAGAGTGTACCAACGCTATCGAGAGTCTGGTTTACTTACGCGCGATCCAGGATCTGGTAGGAATCGAGTCACTTCTGAGTGAGACGACCGGTTTATTCCAACCGTTTGTTTGCGAAATCGACGCCTTCGCGCTTTTCAACTGCAGCGGCAGCTCCTTGTTGTTCGAAGGGTGACTGTAAGTGGCTCTGCGATTTTAAGAAGATTGAAGGAACGTAGACTGGTACCACACAAGTCAGCCAATGGGCCGAAATTAACAACAGACCATCGAAGAGCGCGCCTTAACTTTGCACATTAGCACTTAAGTTGTTCAAACCTACAAATGAGCAAGGTTCTTTTTTCTGACGAGTGTAAAATTATGGAACATTAACATAAGGAATTCGAAACCTTATACTACCCACTATTAAATGCAAATGGCATTTAGTATTTATTTATGTAAAAAAAAAGGATTTTCTAATAATCCATTCAAAACAAAAACTTGCGAGGTGTTTCGAATTTTTTGACGAGCTCTTTGATGGATAGGGGGCCCAGCTAGTGAGCTGTCGGCCCCCTGAAATGGCGAAGGGGGCAACAAACGTGTGAGCGGCTAGAGGTGTAGAGAAGTGTGGCCCCGGTTTCGCCGTCGCGGGTCTAAAAGACCCGGAGTGGGTTTCCCCGCTATTACGCCATTAGACACTTCCACCTCCGAGCATATAGCTCTGGTGGCCCCCCTCTTGACGGCCGATAAAGGCAAGCCAGAGTTGAGAGTCCTGCGGGCACTCTTGGGGTTCCACTCCAGCCAGCCAATAAAGGCAAACTGAAGACGAGTCCCTGACCGACTGTCTGAGGCAATAAGGTACGCAGTGTCACCACTCACCAACAGCTCGCCGCAAGCTGCCCTGCGGTTTGTAAGCTTTTCAGTAGACCTCATGACACATTTTTTACTATATTATGGGGTTGTAGAAAGCTAGCCTAATGTTCCCTCCGGTTTTACGTTAATCTCATGGTGAGGTAACGCCTTTCCCAGAGGGGGTTTATTATTATTAGCCTGTACTGTCCCACTGCTGGGCAAAGGCCTCCCTCCATTCCTTCCACTTGTCGCGATTCTGTGCAGCTTCATGCCAAACCTCAAGAAAGGCATCCAACTCGTCCCGCCATCTTCTGCGCGGTCTGCCGCGACCCCGTCTCGCTGTCTCAGGGCTCCATTCTTGTGCTATACGGGCCCACAGCTCATTTGGCAGACATGCCCTGCCCAGTCCCACTTCAGCTGGGCGGCCTTTTCAGCCACGTCGACAGTTTGAGTTTTGGAGCGCAGTATTGTGTTTCGAACTCGATCAGTTAATTTAACACCAAGCATACTGCGCTCCATAGCCCTTTTTTAAAATAAATTACTGTTATTCTTATTTTTTATTTAAAGAATAATAATTACATACAAATTGTTTTCCACGAGATGAAAATATATATTTTATTTATTCATTCCTTTATCATTCAGTTTATCGGTCTTTTATCATACCTCATCACTATATTTTGCGTTTGTGCTAAACGTCAACATAAATAAATACGACGAAGTTATTGTTAGTGTGCGTGGTTTTTGTTTGTATTCCGGCTTTTATTTTAGTGTGAGTTCATAGCTACACGATATTTATATGTGTTAAGTTGTAAATGTGTGCTGTACGTGTTTACCGCGTCCCCCCCATAATTTGGCAGAATAAAATGTTTGGGAACTTGCGCATTGCTACCTCCATAGGTATATGCTCTAAGTGTTTTACCAATAACCCTGTTTATGACCTTTCTTTTTGTCTAGCTTTTGGATGGACAAAACTCATTTGAGAAATAGATTGGTCTCTTTCTATTCTTAAAAGCACCTATTCAATTGGTGTTGTTCTCAGTCGGCCTCTTACGAAAGAGGTGATAACTGTTTATGACTATGTGAGGTGTGCGTTTTTGAGAATGTCGGCTCTTCTTAAGACTCCTACACACAATGCCGCCGCTTTGCTGCCGGCATTGCCGCGCGGCTTACCGGCGGGTGTTTAAAGCCTATTGACTTACACCCGCGCGGCAATAAGCCGGCGGCAAAGCCGGCGACATGTGTTTAGAAGCCATTGGAGACGCATATTCTACAGATTTGTGAGCGACTGATGCTTTCTTCGGAAGAGGTAGTTGATTGAGAGCAACATTGATTCCTCTATTGTAGGAGTCCGTGCCGGTGGTATCGTATAGCGGTTCCCTAATGTCGACATATTAGACCTACGAGGCTCCCATAGTTACGAAAAGGGATGAAAAAGATAATTTAAAAAAAAACTTTTTTTCAAAACACATGGACGGTGCCTATCTATTTTGAAAACAGTAAATTCTATATCACCATCAATATCAAGGTAACTTACCAATAGCTACTCTTCTGCTAAGTAAACAAAACTTAAAGTAACGTAATTTTCAAACAAACCAATTAACTTAAAATAACTCTAACAATATCATTCTGAAACTCATTGAGATCCTGTTTAAGACATTAAAGGCAATTGAATAGAACATCTGAGACAAACTCAGGTGTTCTTTAGACAAACAACTTAGACAAGCAGGTGTACTTGAAACAACTTTGATAGTGTTACAATTTACTTGTTAATTAACAATTGAATATTAAGTAACATCAAGTTGGGTTTTAACATAAGTTGCGTTGAGATAACTTAACTTAAGCTTCGCTTAGCTTAACTTCGCTATATTGTAAAGCATATTGCGTTATAAGCTATAACTGTATAGCATGACCTTCACATTATACGCTATATTGCAAGCTGGTCTAATTGGGGTCACGAATTAGAAGCTTTATTTTCTGAATTTACAACTAAAGCAGGGATGAAGAATTTTTGTGAAAACTCAATTAAAAATAACTTTACGTGGAAATAAAAAAAAATCGAATTTTGAAATTTTAACTCTTGCTTTAAAACCGTCATCAATGATACAGGTGGCCTGCAGATTAGTACCTCCTTTCCGAGTAACCTTGTATATTTAATTGAAAATTAAATTACTAAGTTAACTTATTAATAGGCATGTTGACAACATCAATAAATTGCAAATCTAATTAGTCTGCCAATCAGAGTTTTGAAAAATAATGGACACGTATTTTTTCTTTTGTTAAATCTATGAATATTTGGAAAGATAAAACGTATCAAAACTTGAGAGTCGCTTGTGACGTCAGAAGCAAGTAAAAAATGTACTTGTTTGTGACGTTTTGCCAATTTTTAAAGTGTTGTCGTATCTTCGTCAAATTTGGTTTACGCAACAAAAGAAAAAATACGGGTCAAATATTTTTTGATAATCCAACTGACGGACTAATTCGTTTTTTTTAGTCAAATATCCTATTATTGTTTTGACGATAAGAAATTGTCTAACTTTAACGGAATGACATTTTTCTACAACGTTTTTTTGTTTTTATTTTTATTCTTTGGTATGGTATCGTTTAACCCTAGTCGCACGTGAACGTATGTGCAGACATGGTCTAAAGATGGAGCTTACGAATCCAAGTAACAATGATATAGTTAGTTTCCCCTACAACCCTCCGGCTCTCTCATATGCATACGACGGAATACTGTAAGCTGCTTGACGACGGACTTTAATGTGAGGATGGTAGCTAGCAGGCGGACGGCATATGTACATACACATATCGTACCACAAAGCATGTTATTAAAGGAATTTACATAACATAACAGCACGAGAGGAGCTCGTGGCCCGTTGTCCCAGGACGACACTTAAGTGTCTTATCTATTGTGTTTATAATTACGGTGATTAAGAGTTTAATATCCTATCCTAATTTGATATTGTAAGAGGAGCTCGTGGCTACATAATTACAGCCGCATAGACCGATCTTCCGGTTAGGCCACGCTTGCCGAGGTTGGTCTGTGGATGGGTGACCATTTACCATAGCGAGTTTCCTCCATGCCTCGCAAAGCACGTAAAGCCGTTGGTCCCGGCTGTCATTTGTAGATCTTTGACAGTCGTTACTGTTGGTCAGAAGCCAGAAAGTCTGACAACCAGTCTTACCAAGAGTATCGTATTACCCAGTTACTGGGTTGTGGAGGTCTGATAGGCAGTCGCTCCATGTAAAATACTGATATTCAGCTGCATCCGGTTCGACTGGAAGCCGACCCCAACATAGTTGGAAAAAGGCTAGGCAGATGATGGTAGCTAGCCAGGCGGACGACATATGTACATAGATATATCGTACCACAAAGCATGTTATTCAAGGAATTTACATAACATAAAATAACGCCTGTATTCCCGGAAGGGTTGGGCAGATGTGTCAGTACACCCTCATTTCTCCGTTATGTTTAAGTCCCATGTAATAGGGGGCGAGCCTATTGCCATCAACCGGGCACAAATCCAGACTCCGGACTGCTACTGAAAAATTCTTCACGGAAAAACTCAATAACACTTTTGCCCAATCTGGGGATCGAACCCAAGACCTCACGCTCAGCAGTCGCGATTGCAACCACTCGACTAACAAGGCAGTCAAAATCAAGTAATTTATTTCATGAATATTTTTTATCAATGTCAATCAATATAAATAAAAATTAAATGCTGTTCGCTGGTAAGCGCATCACTTTAGAACGGCCAGACCGATTTGGTTTTTTTTTTGTAACTTGCCCACACTAAGATTTCTCTTGTATCGTGGGTGCGTTTACAGACACAAATCTCACACACACAAACGCCCACACCCGAAACAACCATCTGTAGGACATACACATTTTTGTTCCGTGTGCGAATCGAACCCACGACCGCGCAGAAGCCAATCGCTTAGCCACTGCACCAAACGTGTCGTCAAAAATGTTCGTAATGTTCCGAATTAGGTTTGTATGGGAGGAAAAATTAGAAAAGTTGCCCGGAGAATTAGCAAGTTCCATTTTTTTGATTTTTTATTCATGTTTTTTATTGGTATAAGGACAGAAAAATGTCTGTCGGATCAACTAGTTATGAATATAATCCTAAGAATTATACCAATATTTATAAAACAAACAAATAAATTGCAAAAAGCTCCTCCAATCATCACATAACCCAAAAACATCTACATACACACATAAATAAGTATGTATGTAGATCATTACTGATTCAAGTACATCAATACAACACGAGTATACTTCAGATACCATTGAAAGTCCAATAAGGAAGCGAAGACGTCAATAGATGTCCAATAAATGATGGATCGCACGTGTTCCGATCGTTTGTGAACGAGCCCTTTGAGTATGAAGACCTTTCACTTACAAAGGAAGTCATCTCTTAAAGCTTATACATTTTAAACCGACTTCAAAAGGCGGTTATCAAAATGATACGTTTTTTTAATAATGTACAGACGCTAGCACATAAAGCTGCTACAATCTGTCAAATTTGTTTAATAGATTTTCATCTTTATCGCAAAAGCATTAGGTTCAAGGTTGGTTGGGAAAATTTTACAATTTCGGGTAGCTTGATGTGCCGTCTGTACACCGATTTCTCTGATATTTTTTGACCAATTTGAGCAATTATTTTTTTAATAGGTGCGATATATTCTTGATTTGGTCCCTTATGATAATCATTAAGTTTGGTTGAGTCATTTTTCTCCTATGGGTTCATCAGATCTTCACCAAATGTAAATGGGACCATTTCGGAAGAATACTTTGTGGAGGAACGAGAAAAGGGAGGATCCTTCAACCAGGCGGGTCAGGCCATCATTTTACTGCCCAACGGTTGATCTTGGGCGGTTGCAGATACCTACACTATTTGATTTTTATATAGCGACTAGCTTTTGCCCGCAGCTTCGCTTGCGTGAAATTTTGAACCAACGTTAAGCCTCTTTTTAGTGTAGTGATAACATTCAAAAAGTCTATCTTTTATTATTTACTTTGAAGAGTGTTTGTGCCAAATTTCAAGTCAATAACCCCATGGAATAAGGATTTCCATATGAACGTTAACAACCCATTTCACCCGTTTAGAGGTGTAATTTCCAAAACCCTTCCTTAATGCCTACGTTATTAGAGATACTTATAATCAAAATTTCAAGTTTCTAACCTGGGGTAAGAAACTTGAAATTTTGAATTTTTCGGTTTAGGCTTTGCGTTTATATGTAGATCAGTCACCCAGTCAGTCAATTTCTCCCCTGCTTCTTACTTCAAAAGTACCTGATTTTTCGTACAAACTTTCAACCCTTATCATTTCACCGCCAGTGTCGGATTAAGACAGCGCGGGGCCCGTAGCAAATATGAAAGGGGGCCTTTGAGTTATTTATTAATTTTACTGTTATAAAACAGTAGTATTACACTGATTTTGTATTAGTTCAAAGCGATCGAGCGATCGTCAAAACATAAATAATAACACAAAAGCATGTAAAAACTAAGAAACTAACTCGAAATAAAAAGGCCGGTAAAAAACCAAAGTTAAAAAAATACACGCCTGAAAAGTTCGAAAGTTCGAAGAAAAGGGTTCGAACATTTTTCTATGGAAGCTGGCATAGGCCCCTGCCGCCATTTTTTTTTTCCAAGTTGCGGCGTACGATGAGACTAACATATATGGGTAGAGGACACTCAAACAAACAAAAAATATTCAGAGATATAGTGCCCTAAAGTGTCACGTTGCCGAGATATTTGGACTCAAAGTTTTTTTTTCAAGATTATCTCGATACAATATCTCGGTAACGTGACACTTTAGGGCACCATATCTCTGAATATTTGTTTGAGTGTCTTCTACCCATATTTACCAGTCACAAAGTGTGCTGCAATAAAAAATCTTTAAGTCAAAATATCTCGGCAACGTGACACTTTAGGGCACCATATCCCTGATATTTTTTGTTTGTCTAAGTGTCCTCTACCCATATAATTATGTCAATGTAATCGTGCGCCGCAACTTGGAAAAAAAATCAAAATGGCAGCGGGGGGGCTATGCCACAAAGGTTCTATCTCCTTAGCATTATAAGCGTGTTTTTTTAATCATTACCTTTTCAATGTTATTTAAGTTTTGAAGCTTAATTTCTTAAATAAAAAAATAGTCGAGTGGAGGAGCACAACGCGTAAGAGCAGCGCGAGCGAAGCGAGCGCGAATTTTTTTCGCATTTTTGGCGAAAGCATGATGTCATTCTAAGTCCATTTATGGCTTTTGGCTAAATTCTCAAATGCTCAATTTTAAGTTGCTGTTAAGTGTAGTGCTGTCACTTTCGTTGGACTCTCGTGATAAGTTTCACTCAAAAAATTACGCTCAGGCAGAGATGAGTGGGTTTAAATATGCGGGGCCCCCTTTCGCGCGGGGCCCGCAGCAATTGCTACTCTTGCTACGTGGTTAATCCGGCACTGCTTTCACCCCCTTAAGGGTAGAATTTCCAATAACCCTTTCTTATTGGATGCCTTCGTCATAAAAGGAACCTACTGTCCAGATTTCATGTTTCCAGCTTAATTGGTTTAGGCTCTGCATTGATGAATGAGTGATCTTTCGCTTTTATATATTTAGAAATCCCCTATTTCAATCCTTAGGGGTTTAATTTACAAAAACGCTCATACTTGTACATTTGTACATCAACTCTATTACTTGATTTCATGCTTTTATCTTACATAAAATTTTCACCTCCTATTTCAGCTAAGGGTAGAATTTATAAAAATGTTCAAAAACATGTATAATTTACCCAGCCAGAAAGCCTATTATTTGATTTCATGCTTTTAACTTCGTAGAAACTTTTATCCTCTATTTCACCCCTTAGGGGTAGAATTTCCAAAAACCCTTAAACACGTGTATGTTTATTTCTGATCAGCAACCTAAATATTGAATTCCATGTTTCTTACTTCAAAACTACCAGATTTCTCATACAAACTTACAACAGTTATTTCACCCTCTTAGGGGTTGAAATTCCAAAAACCCTGAAACAAGTGTACGTTTATTTCTGACCAGTAACCTAAATATTGAATTTCATGCTTCTTACTTCAAAAGTACCAGATTTCTCAAACAAACTTACAACAGTTATTTCACCCCCTTAGGGGTTGAATTTCCAAAAACCCTGAAACATGTGTACGTTTATTTCTGACCAGTAACCTATATATTGAATTTCATGCTTCTTACTTCAAAAGTACCAGATTTCTCATACAAACTTACAACACTTATTTCACCCCCTTAGGAGTTGAATTTCCAAAAACGCTTAAATACGTGTACATTTACTCCTAACCAGAAATCTTAATATTTAATTTTACGCTTCTTACTTCGAAAATGACGGACTTGCATACAAACGATAATCACCCTTTTCACCCTTTTAGGGGTTGAATTTTGAGAAATCCCTTCTTAGTGGATGTTTTCGTCACGTAAGGAACCTACTGTCCAAATTTCATATTTCTAGCTTTAGTGGTTTAGGCTCTGCGTTGATGAATGAAATGTCAGTCAGTACAAGTCTCTTTATATATAAGATGTACGAACTGTCATGGCGTCAACTTTGACAGTTGTCGTTATTGTCGCTGTAAGGTCTCGGCTCATTAGAGCCTCCGACCCGCATCGCCTCGCCTCTTGCGATTAGTATTCTTTATATAAACTAGTTTGGATGTGCGCTCACTACATCAACTCCGTAGCGTCCTGGATCGCCTCGGGCGTATGCCGTCCACGCGCGGACGACGGATTGACCACTTGGTGACAACTCGCTGCTCGCATGCTTGCCTTTCGTTGCTGCGCATTGCCAACGCACAAGTCCCGATTGAACCGCGCGCTGCCATGAAGTAGACTCTTCCGACGACTCCTCTGGTTGACCACGCGACGTTTACCGGTGATAATGCGGCGTTCACTCGTGCCACCTGCTGACAAGAAGTGGACGCCGAGCGACGAGGCGGTGCGGATCGGGTGCCGGGTGGCTCTAATGAGCTGTAATCTGCTAAACCACCGCTACGTTGCGTAGCTCGGATATGGCGTGATAAATGTCGCTACAACATTTTCAAACAAAAAAAAACATTAAAATCGGTACGCAGTTGGTGACGATATCGCTAAACAAACAAACAATTGAGAACTTCCTCTTTCTTTGGAAATCTATTAATAATATGAAATACAGAAATATCGCACCACTCGCAAATGACCGCTGGTTGGTCTCTCGGCGTGAGTTCTGACCGCCAAGCGAGCATCGCTGAGCAAGTATCGCTAAGCGAGTATTATCTTTGATAGCTCTTGTCGCTCAGCGACAAACTGGTGGAGCGAGTCCTCGCCGGCAGCGTAAACATTCAGCGAGCAACTATTAATTTATGCATCTCTTTTGTTTACACGGAATGTATATCTATTGTACGTTTCTTGAGCGAGAAAATAGCCGATTATTAGTCGCTTCCTCGCCGGCGGTGGGACAACTGCCTAAATATGACGTTGACACAGAAATACATTTAGCAAGCTTATATTCAAATTCACGATCCCTGAAGGCGACGTTCTAATATATCGACAGGTCCGACTGCCGTCAATATGAGAAATTGTTAAGAAGTTCCAATATTGAAGCGATTTCAATTTATGATTTAATATGTCGCATCACGGCCGTACTAAGAGCAAGCACACGATGCTTTCGTTTTCGTACATTTTTGTCGTGACGCAACTACATTAGTTAACGAAAAAAACTCACACTTGGGGTACAGAAGCTCTAGTGTTGATATTTGGTGTTCGAAAATTTCTACAACACTTGACTAAAATGTTGTACGTTCGAAATTTCAATATGTTGTGTGTTGACAGAAATAATGTTTTTTTTTTCTAAAGTGGCGCCACTTTAGGTGGGGGAAGCGCCGTAACTAAAATACAGATTTTTGTTAATAAATCATGGTTATTTACTATAAATTTTTATTTCTTTTAATTTTACTGTCTCTTCAATTTGCCAGTTTATGAATTTAAGTATTAAATATGCTAGCAGCATACATAACAGTTTTTACTTAGTTTGCAACACAGTAGTATTTATCTTATACAACGTTATTTTTAGTATATACAAAAACCGAGACACCCCAACAAGATTTTCATCAGAACTGACTGAATATGTTTTTTTTTAATATAAATATCTCCAAGTTACACCTTAGTTTGTGCCGCGCTAAGTTCCCTAGTAAAGTGTGAAATGCCTGAGATGTGCTATGCAAGGGTTGTCTAATACACGGAAACTGACAGAGCGGATCGTCTCAAGCCTCAAAGTGTCTATTCCCGTCAACTGTTATGGGTAGAAACCTATTGAAAGAGAATTGAAATTTAAGAAAAATAAAAAAGGAAAAATATAATGTGGTGTAAAAACCATGTCAATCGATTCTCCTGGTGATTCTGAACAAACTAGTTTCAGGTTTAAAGTATACTAAAACAAAGCGGGTAATTTTTTTTTTTTTAGTGGGTTTTCTTATAGAATCTCCAATTTTTTGCTAATTCGTTGTTTAGCCGAGCTCCCTCAAACTGAATATTTTACTTGCCAAATAAAATTCTAACAAGTCTTAAGTTTGTTCCTAAATCATTTCACTGTCTATTGAATCCCTTCATACAAATGCAATTATTCTGTTCGATAAAATCTCGTATGCATTGTACGAGAAAACGATCGCCGCTAAGTGTTTGTCGATGATTGCATTAGATCCCGTATAGTGGGATTGGTATTAACCACCGAGTTTGCTATCTGTTAACGCTAGTACGAGATTGTAGAATAGGTTGTAAAAAAAACGTTAAAAAAGCGGCGATATAGTACGGTGCACAACAGATAGGTTCGAATTTCAAAGTATCCTTAATATGTGTCCAAACATAGAGTAGCAAGTGCGCGGCAGTAACACCCAGCGTTCTCAGGATACAATTTAAAGGTGTGTCTTAACATAAAGCAGCAATCGTGCGCAGCTGCCGCGCGCGCCATGCCGCGGGCTGTGATTGGACGTTTGCCGCGCAGTGTAGTCCTAACCAGGGCGCGGCAAAATAGTGTCATGAGAACGCTGGGTGTTGCTGCCGCGCACTTGCCGCTCTATATTTAGACACACCTTAATGATGCAGTTCACGCGCGGTAGACGTCCAATCACAGCGTGGCAAGCCGCGTGCGGCTGCCGCGCACGATTGCCGCTTTATGTTAAGACACACCTTTATTAATCATTAATTTTGACACTTCATTGGAACACATTTTTGTTATGTCAAAGATGACTAACGAATTTGTATGTAACGCGATGCATACGCGTAACATGACGAAACATGTGCCGCGCAAGATACGCTCAATCTGTCTGGAAGCTAAGGATTTATGTCAAAATGTTGGGCAATTGACAGTTTTGGAAACAGTTTGGGTCATTGGACGACTGTATGGAGTGGCTAGACGATGCCAGCAACATCCTCAAGCGTAAGGGTGCCTTTCCACCAGTAACGTGCTATGTAGCTATGCTGCGAGAATGTTAAAGCTAAGCTACGAAACTATGTGACCGTTTCCACTGATGCTAAGCTATGTAGCGGAGCGAGTAAGATGTGCCATAAAATGCGCCGCCGCAAGGTAGCTATGCGAGGAAGATGCGCAGCTCGTGCTATGCGACGTATCGACAATAGGGAAGGCACGGAGAGCGGCGGCGCGGTGCTCTGCACGTAGCTACACCACTCGCGCCCATCGATAGCACGCATCCATAGCACGCATCCTTCCGTAGCTTAGTTGAATCAGTTTCCACCAGCGCTGTGCTATGTGGACCAATGAATATGATTGGTGGATATCAAACGCATCCATAGCAACGTTGCATAGCACATCTCTGGTGGAAAAGCGCCCTTAGGCTGCTTCATTCATCATATTCATTGGTCCATATAGCATAGCACTGGTGGAAACTGATTCAACTAAGCTACGGTTTTATATGGAAGGATGCGTGCTATGGATGCGAGCTATGGATGCAAGCTATGAATGCTAGCTATGGATGCGAGCTATGGATGCGTGCTATGGATGCGTGCTATGGATGGTCGCGAGTGGTGTAGCTATGTGCTGAGCAGTGTACCTAGAGTAGGAGCGTGTTTGTCACCGGGCACATCTTACTCGTTTCGCTACATAGCTTAGCATCAGTGGAAACGGTCACACAGTATCGTAGCATAGCTTTTACATTCTCGCAGCATAGCTGCATAGCACATCTCTGGTGGAAAGGCACGCTAAGGGAAATAGTTCGTCATGACCTTTCATTTAAATGGTTAATTATTGGACGTTTACGTGCTGAAATTAATGTCTCAAGTACTGTAATTATAGACACAATAGATAAACAATGGCACTGACGAACCGGTTCGTCGGTCGGGCCGCTAGCGGTTAAAATATTTTTAATACTCATCATACCTGTTATAAAATACAAAAGGATCGTATTCAAATAACTTAAGCACCTCAATCTGTATAGAGATTTTATTGCGTCCATTTCGCACCCGTAGTAAAATTTCGCCAAAATTTTATCTCAGAAAAACGTTCAGGAGAAATGAAGTTGTGGGGAATGAGGATAAAAAGTTATATTATTTACTTTTGTTATCATGTTTTATGACTCACTTTATGAGTTTGACAGTTGAACTGAGAGGAATTCGGGGCAGTGTGGACACTTTATGATTGTAGAAAATATTAACGATAAAGTTGGTACTATGATTGGAACATTGTACATTTTGTTGAGTACAGGATATGTAGTGACTTCGCAAAGTACGTACGTAAGTAGTGAGTAAATCGTAACTATGAATAATATGTATGTTACGGCTAATAGCCGAAGTGCGGCTACACCTAGTTTTAGCCGGGTGCAACTAGGTGCAGCTGGCCACATGTGGTTAAACTTAGATGCATCCTACTTATCTTCGGTTAGAACTAGGTTTAGCCTTCATCATAGTGGCTAGAACTAGGTGTACCCGTACACCGGTGGTTAAGGGGAACCTCGACACGGATAGGTTAGGTTCGAAGGGGATGACGGGGGCTAGAGTGAGCGAGCGAAGCGAGCGAACGAAGCCCCTGTCATCCCCTTCGTGTTAGGTTACTTTAAACCCTGCAGACAGAAATAGGAGCCCCGCGCAGCGGAGCTCCGTCGATTTAAGCTACACCTAGTTCTACCCAACTGCTACTGGTTGCACTTAGTTGTACCCGGGTAAACCTAGGTGTACCCGCCATTCGGGCTTTACCCGTAACATAATATGTAATTATGAATTTGTTTCGCAAAGTATTGTTTTACTTACTAATAAAAACTTGCAGTTCTAAAAGGTACTACGCCTTTCCTCTCTTATCCATCTATAGCATAACATACCACGTTATTGTATAACAAGATTCTTAACCCTTAATTTGGTCTCGTTGAGTATACTCAACGTTACAAATAAAAAAATCTAGACGTCAAATTTTCTTCTGCAGTTTGAATTTTGTAGGCTAAGAACACTTCAATATTAGTTTAATTTGATAGGAAAATGTATTTTGCCCGCCTCGCAACATTTTACTTGACATTAGCTAGCAAAAATGGCAACGAACCAACATGCTCTGCGAGCTTTACAGGTAAATATTTATTTTTGTTGGTTTTCGGGCGAATTTTGATACACGCGTTACTTATTTCTATTTATATAATGTGTAATCAGTACGAAAAAAATATTTGCAATCCGTTTCTCACCCGGATAAGAACACGACAAGGCAGTAACCATGATTGTTAAGTATACTCAACAAAATCCGGTGGTGAGTAATCTTGTGTGAATACAGTATGTAGAGTATACTCAACAAATCTACATGGTGAGATTTATTGAAACAATGGTTTCAAGGGCTTCATATCGGCTTGATCAGCTTTTTTGTGGGAATGGTTTTTCGGAATGAAAATCAAGTTTCGGTTTAGCTTAAAGGCATGACATGTATCTTATTTTGAAATCAAATTATATCATGTCGATATTTTACATGGTTTTGAAAAATCGACTTTATCACCTTACGATTAAGTTCAGTTTCCATTAATATGTAAATATTTTTATGACCTTTCCAATAGGTTTTTTTCATTTCGAACTGAACTTAGCTGTTTTTTTTTTGTTTGGTATCAATGCAAAAATATATCAAATGCATAATTTTCACACCTTTCACGCATTAGCGTATTAATCTAACCTTTTTTTTTTGCACGTCATTTATTCGTATGCGTCGTGTTATTTTTGTTTGTTCCGTGCTTGGGTGCCTGCAAATATCTATATTATTTTCAGAATTCAAGATCAAGGGATATCAGGAAATTTATAGAGCATTGCATTCACGAAGGAAGGAATGTAGATAAAACTACAATCCAAGATTTGAACCCTGAAAAAAACCTAAACGTCCCAGGCCTGTAGATGACATAAAATGTGTCATCGTTAGCGGGTAGTAGCACTGGGCAATGTTGACAAAGGAAGGTAGTCGTCGATATGGATCAACCTACCCGATGTTATAAAGGCGGTGGTCATTCGACGAAGCGGAGCATTCTGTGTTGATCAGCTGAAGCAGTCTGACCTTTTATATCTGACTAGCTTGCCCTTATTTTCTGATCTTGTATAATTGTGTAAATTATTATATTGTGATCTAGTTCATGTTACTAATACTAACCCAAATACAAGTGCTCTCAGTAGTGGAGAGTCTTATGTTGGTTTTATTTACCTTGCGCGCAATCCTGACATACCGATATTAGCTATAACTGTAATGATAGAATCACTCCTAAACGATTATGTTGTTGTGTCGTTTTACAAATTTATCAATATCGACCATTTCCCTGAGCATGGCAAGGAATTGGTCGATGCGCTTACTGTAAAAAAGGGTTTACTACATTTTTTGTCTAAAATGTAACGTTAGGCTATGTTTTGTTAAAGAAAGAAATTGTCACTTCAATTATCACCAATTTAACCACACTTACTACATGTAAACGTGTTTTTCAATAAATATTTCTTTTTAATATCCCTACATTTTGTTCAATTTAAAAGTGTTGGTAAACTGGATTTGTTAAGTATACACAACAGTTATATTATACCTTATTTCTTTAATCATCGCATTTTGTTGAGTATACTTAACGTTGTGTTTTCAGGAAATCCTTCAGGCATAATTTTTTATTTTATTTTTCCCGTTTGTTTTGAATGCATATGAACACAATATATTAACGGCATCTTACTACTACAACTTTTTTAGTCTTGCCAAATTAAGGGTTAATATAAAACAATGTTAACGTTTAGTTAATTATCAAAAACGTGTTTTTTTTAATTTACTCAATATCTAGTTGCATTTGCTTTTTTTGTGAGAAGGGACGAGGTTTTAAAGCCACCGACTTCTGAAACTGTTAATTTTATATTATGGTAATTATTTTACGCTTTTAAGTATTTTTTTGAAGTCGGTTTTTACTTTTATTTAATGGAAAACTGTTGTCGGATTACGACTAAAAAAGTCTTTTCTAAAACAATTTAATAAAAAATATTTTGTATAGAAGTAAACGTGAGCTCCCAATTCCTACTATTGTTTGGTTTTTATTTACTTTGTTGCTGAATTTGCTTTTCAAACGATATCGGAATTGTTTTCTATTCAGCTAAACAAAAAATAGTTGCTGCTACAAAAAGTTGTTCCAACATTTTATTTGTATCGACGATACGAATGAAACGTAAACATATACACCCGAGGTACCCGAAAGTTTTTAACTATGCCTTTCTGTTGGTATTATGAGTCAAATGTTATTTTTTGTTTTTCTGAACGTCATAAAATTAACTTTAGTACTTCCTTGTAAACAATACTTTAGGTTGAAATGGCAACATTTATAAATTATCGTGTGAGTGGATAAGAAACTTCTCACTTCACAACCCTTCCCGACGAATAAGACACACGGCGGGTGGGATATGGTAAAACAAAAGTCGCAACGCCGCGCCGCGTTCATAGGACTTGTTACCATAGAAATTTTTCGAGTTGTCAATTTCCGTAAATAATGAATATTTCGAAAATTAAGCTTTATTCTACAAACTACATCCTAGCTTTTCGTCTCCAATTAGGCATCGGAATCGATGGATAAAATATCCAAAAGATTAAAGATTATATTATAATCTTTCGGGTACCTCTGGCCCACGGTGTATTTTAAATCCGGCAGGAATTTTTGATCCTAGTCCAAGTAACTCTTAAGATTTCAACTTTCAATTTCTCTTGTGTCAAGCGCATGCAATATTGATTGCCATAAGACGCATGCAGCTTATCGTCTACACCGGTGCGCCTCGGTCAGTCGTCAGTCGACATACAATAGACGGATTAGCGTGTGCTAGGGGCATGCGCTTTTGTCGAACTAGTGTTAAGGCATGCGCTATTACATGCGCTATGGCGCTTCACGCATGCTTCAGACGAAGACGCAAGATGAACATGAAAGCGCACTGGTGTAGACATAGCTTATGTCGCCTGACGACTGACCGAGACGCACCGATGTAAATATTACATGCGCTTGACGCCAGAGGAATTAAAAGTTGAAAGCGCAAGATGAACATGAAAGCGCACTGGTGTAGACATATCTTATGTCGACTGACGACTGACCGAGACGCACCGGTGTAATTATTACATGCGCTTGACGCAAGAGGAATTGAAAGTTGAAAGCGCAAGATGAACATGAAAGCGCACGCGTGTAGACATACCAATATACTATCGAGAACTTTTTGGAGCCTTCTCAGGTGTGCGGGTTTCCCCGATGTTTTCCTTCATTGACGGATGAATGTTTAATCAAAATGTGGAATGGTATTTTAAATAAATACGTCAGTATGGGTATAAAGTATTTTCATTCATTAGGCAGTTGTCCCACCGCCGGCGAGAAAAAGAGTAACTATACATATTTTCTCGGTCAAGAAACGTAGGTAAAATAGATATACATTCCGTGTAAACAAAAGAGATGCATTTATTAATAGTTGATCGCTGACTGTTTACACTGCCGGCGACGACTCGCTCCACTAGTTTGTCGCTGAGCGACACGAGCTATCAGAGATAATACTCGCTCAGCGATATTTTCTCAGCGATGCTCGCTTGGCGGTCAGAACTCACGCCGCGACGGCGAGAGACCAACCAGTGGTCGTTTGCGAGTGGTGCGAGTAATCGCCCGTCGCACTCGCATACTCGCTCATAGCCCAGCGACAAAACTATCGGAACTACACTCTCGCTTCTCGCTGCTCGCCATCTCGTTTCTAGTTTTTAGCTCTACTCTCTTCTCGCTCATCGTCGGCGGTGGGACAAGTACCTTAAAATGACTTATTGTTATTGCGTTTCACTTTACTTATCTGCATTTCTAATTTACATTGTTCTTACTTATTACTCCAATGAAAATTTACAAACCATTTACTATTTAAAAGAGTGTCCATGGAATTTATCGCCGTCTCTTCTCCAAAGGAACTACTTGGAACCGAGCACCCAGTGTTGACCTTTTGAAAGCACCAGTAATCTGGTCTACTTGAAATAAAAACATTTGACCTAGATTTTGAATTTGTTATATGCAAACTTGATGTAGAGACATCTTGTCTGACGAACTAGTCTCCCTATAAGGGTGCGACAATACCTGAATCCCTCCGAAGTTGTGACAAGCGGGTACAATATCGACAATAACATGTTCGAACATATCACTATCTGAAACTGTGTGTCAATTAATTTTAGCTCGCTGACAAGGAATACAAAATTTCAAACAAAGTCCTACGAGCCCAGTCGCCAGATCGCAAAAAAGGGGTTTATCTTGCAGAAGGTCGGCTAATCCTGAATTTTGAATATGTGTAATGTTTGATGTTCTTAAAAACAAAACGATTTTTTTATTTAGCGATAGCATGGCACTCCTTCAAACCTATGTAGATGCATTACATAAATCCCGCCAACTATTTGGATTAGTTATCAGTACTTTCAAGAGGCAAGTCCTCAAACAACCACCACGGGGCTGTAAAACTGATAAAGCCACACTGAAATTAGGTGGGAAACCTGGGAGGAAGTAACACACTTCAAATATCTTGGAAGTAATATAAGGCACGACAATACTCTGGCTTCGGAGATACCATCGCGCACTGCAAATTCCGCTGCGAACTTTAGACGGCTTAACAACCGCGTCTGGAAATCCCATGACTTGAAACTAGAGACAAAGATTTGTGTCTACAAGGCATTCATTCTTCCTGTCCTTCTTTGTGGCGCAGAAACATGGTGCCTCTACAAACCAGACATTAGGAAACTTGACACATATCATCAAAGGTGTCTCAGATCGATCTTAAACATTAAGTGGCCGGACCCCGTTCCTAATACGGAGGTTCTGCGCCGTTCCAACATGTATAGCATGGAAGCTCTACTCATGCAGTGTCAACTCAGGAGGTGTGGGCGCACGTCTTTCGCATGGAGAACCACCGTTTATCCAAAGCGGTATTCTATTCTGAGATGGCAGAAGGTAAACAGACGCATGGTGGTCAACATCTGCGCTATAAAGATGTGCTCAAAAGACATCTAAACGCTTGTGCTATTGACCCTAAAGGTTGGGAGAGGCTCGTTTCGCATAAGTCGGCTTGGCGCTCTATTATCTATAAAAATATAAAATCGTTTGAACAAAAACGGCTCGATACACTAAACGAAAAACGCCAAATACGTAAAGAGACACCTCCTACACCTATACTTTTAACTCTGTAGGCCAACTTTATTGTATTAGTTGTGACCGGGTATTCAAAACAAAATTCGGTCTGGCGAGTCATATTAGGGCACACGCTAGGAAATAGTTTTAAAGGGTCGCCGTTATCGAAATCGATAAGGAGGACTATACTATATATATCTCTGCCTAACCTTTCGGCGAATACAGGCGTGATGTTATGAATCACCGCCGCTGTAAGATCTTATTCAACATAAAACGCCGATATATCATACATAGAAATCACACCGCTATGATATATAACAGTATAGAACACAAAAACTCGTATCTATGGGAGTAAAATCGGCGGATCTGACGTCATTTATCATTGGAACGATCCTGTCAGTCAGGACGATAACACGAGGAGTTCAAAAAAGAAAGGTTTCCGTACGAAATTGATTGTACCAATTTTATCTGCCGTTTTTTGGAGTGGAGGGGGAGCGCACGAAAAGTAGTATCCTGATTTCGATTTTATCGACTAACAAGACTGATGAGCGTCGGATAGCAGAATACGATTAACACATTCGAGTCCACCACACTTTTCATAGAGCTCATACGCCATGCCGCCATACATATTGCTAGTGGACCTGGTTTATTCCCATCTGCCCCCTTCGATTTTGCAACCGGGGTGGTGGCTGGCACTTATTTAGTGTTATATACCTCCTTTGTTTATTCCCATCTGCCACCGGGGTGGTGGCTGGCACTAACTAGTAGCGTTTACCACCCCGGTGGTGAATGACGTTTATTCCCATCTGCCCCAGCTCCAGTTCATTTCTGCTTTCCTGGTAGTTTTAATAAATAAACAATTAGGGCAGTTAAATTGGCATAGTAAGGCCAATCAAACAATTGTAAGATTGGCCATAGTAAGGTTAGGGATGTTCCGATACCATGAAAGTATCGATACCTACTCTTATCAGTAGTACTCAAATCATTTTTCGATACTACTCATACAAATACTCCTAATGTATCGATACTTACTGATATCGATACTTTTTAGATTTTTTTAAAAGAAACTAACGTATCAAATGTTAAAGGACAATAATTAAAATTTTGTGAGGGCAAAAATTAAAAGTAAAGTAATTAATTAAAAAATTTTATTAAATGACCAAATAGTATCTTTTATTATTAAGTAATAAACAAAAAACTCTTGAGCATTATATTGCCCAAAAAAATGGCGGCTTGGCGGCTCTTTCGGTCTTGGCTCAGGTGAAGCCGGGTTCGGCTCGCCTAGCGCGAAAAATGGCGCGCTTTACCGGTAACCGAGCGAGAGAGGGCTTTCGCTCTCTCGTTCTGTCTGATGCGTTCGGAAGTCCGGATATTTTAAATAACATCAGTCTGATTCGATTCGATACCAAGTACTTTTGTTTCGATACCTAGTAAGTATCGCAAAATTGATTCGATGCTATTAGTACTTGGTATCGAATCAAAAGTATCGAGTACCTACTCGTATTTACTAGTATCGGAATGTCCCTAAGTAAGGTGGTCAATTCTCATTACCTTTAAAAAAAAATGTTATTTTCTGTCACTATTATCTCGAAAGTACGCAGAGATAAGCAATAAGTTTCTTCGAGCCAAATACTCAGAATTATTAGTTTTCTAACATATATGATTGCCATCTCGACATCGCTTAAGGTTTTTGAGAAATTGAATAAAATATAATCACTCCCATACAAAAAAAAAGAAATACCTATTTTTTTTTCAGAAAAGTATTTCAAGTAGGACAATAATATGTTTTTGCCTTATGTGTTATCATTGTATCAACAATAAAAAAAAATATCAGCGGTCTACTATCAATGTCCACTTTTTTTAATTTGGGACCGGTGTGCGGCGTGGCGAATGCGACTTTCAGGTGGGCACCACACGTCCAGTGCCGGGTGCCCTCCAGGAGCCCTCCTGGAGGGCACCCGGCACTGGACGTGTTAAGATGTTCAACAACATTAATTCTCCAATTTAACAACCATTTACCTAAAATACTAGTTCATTTTCAAACTCAAACTCAAACTCAAAAACTCATTTATTCAAAATAGACTAGAATTACTTAGTTCTTTTTGAACGTTAGTTTTACAATATTATAGACATCCCACAAAAAGCCCTCCCTTCACCGCTTCCTAGTGTTTTTGTTAAGCAGAGGGGTTCTCCTATTACATAGGTAAGTTTGTTTGTTTATTACCTTTTCACGCATAAACCACTCAACCGATCATCCTGAAATTTTGCAATTACGTTGTCAGGTGTACAGAAACGGACATAGGGTACCTTTCATCCCGAAAAAAGAACTGTTCCCGAGGAAAACAACAATAACGATAACAGATGGCACCATGTGTGTTTCAAACAGGGCTCGGAAACCGGTTAATTTTCCAAACCGGTTTTGGTCATTGACCTCGAACCGGAATCGATAGCGGTTTTAGGTTTCGGTTACCGGTATTTTACCGGTTAATGAGCGATACCGGTTTTTTACACATTCCGATTCTGTTGAACAAAATTAACCGGTTAATTTGAGTTTCGGCGGTATAAACGAGTTCCATCTCTCTTATACCTACGATAACAAAGCTCTCGCTCTGCGCCCACGAATACGCAAATACGCACTCACAAGCAGATTGTATTCGACCGCGTTGCTGGCTGAGTAGGTAGTTTCGTTCTGTGTGACGTGCGTGCAACAAAACACTAATTGAATTTCATGAATTGTGTTGTTTTATAAGTTGTATATATTGTGATTAGTGATTGAGATCGTAAAAAAAATAAAATGAATCCTTATTATTATCACATGAAGGATTTACCGGATAGTGAACCATTTTTTTTTTATGTAAGTAAATACTGTATTCCTGAATGTTATGGAGGATAGAATATCTGATACGTAACTGGGGACGTGCCGCCTCTCTAGAAAGAATGTGAGGTTATTTGGGAGTTCTGGAGGGTCTTCTGAGCCCTCCACTACCATATTTTTTTGCCGTAGATCCATTTTTATTCATTTTATAAAATTGTTTTATTTTAGATGAGTATCGAAAAAATCTACTTTTTTATGGATGCAAGAGCGAGCCTATCGAGCTTACGAGCGAGCAAAGGTGCATAAAAGGAGCCTCCCCGAATGACGTACTTCTGACCCCATACGTCTGGTGCACCCTGGGCAACAATCAGCGAGTACTAACGCCGATTGGCCAATCCTTTCACCACGATGACAAACACAAACATTAGTCCGGCCGTAAAGCCGGCGCTGTGTGTAGTCTCTATTAACATAGAGGGTTTCTCACAAAATAAATCAGGAATATTTTCTGAATTATATCGCATGACACACTGTGACGTTTTGTGTGTTCAGGAAACCCATAGAGGTGAAACTCAGTACCGACCACACATACCTGGACTCACGTTTATCGCCGAGATCTGTCATCCGAAGCACGGTAACGCAGTGTTTGCTGCTCCCGTCGTAATCATAAAGTCAACCAAATGTTCAACCCAGAACGACATTGAGGCTATCACCATTGACATCGGTAACTGTACCGTCACTTCTATATGTATACAAACCTCCTAAGACCCCATTCCAGTTTGTACCTCCTGAAAACTTCCAGGACCAACCCATCAAAATTGTGATCGGCGACTTCAACAGTCACAGCATGAGATGGGGCGTTGTAGCCCCACGGAAATATGTGGGCAAGCGCTTGAAGAGTGGGCTGAGAAGAACGATCTGATGCTGATACACAATCCGAAACAACCGGCCTCATTTAACAGTGATCGGTGGAAACGTGGTTCTAATCCAGATCTAATCTTTGTCAGCGAAAGTATCAGCTCGCAGTGTAGTAAGACTATCTGCTCCCCAATACCTCGTACACAGCACAGACCGATCACGTGTACGATTCAGCCCGTTGTTCGTCCTTTAAGTGTCCCTCTGAAGCGCCGGTTCAACTACTCCAAGGCTAACTGGACACAGTTCTCACAGTTGATATATGGAGATCTAGTGAAAATCCCGCCAATTCATCAAAATTACGACCAATTTGTTGATATCGTCTCAACAATATCACGTAAATGTATTTCTAGAGCCTGTCGAACACCCTACATCCCAGGGCTAACGGAAAAATCTGCAGAACTGCTTAACCGGTAAAACCCCGCCGTCGTCCCAGGACGACACCTGCCATTGTTTATCTATTGTGTCTATAATTACAGTACTTGAGTAATTAAAATAAAATTAATAACAGTCCATCTGTCGTTTTTAAATTCAATTGACTTATCGAGTACTGTAATTATAGACACAATAGATAAACAATGGCACTGACACGATCCGGATCGTCGGTCGGGCCGCTAGCGGTTAAAGAGTACGAATCCTTGTATAGCCACGACCCCTTCTCCGAGGAAACGACCTTGGTTGGCGAGAAGCTGCTATCGCAGATCAGTGAATCCCGTCGGGAAAAATGGATCAATACTGTCACCAAAATTGACATGACGCACAACAGCAAGAAATCTTGGAACACCATCCGGAAACTTAACGGTGATCCACCTACACTATCCTTACCCAGTCAAGTCACCGCGAACCAGATCACCCACCAGCTCATTTTGAATGGAAAGTCATCAGGCCGCCTTGCGAACGTCCCAAAACGAAGTAGCCTCACAAGCACATGAGACCGGATAAATAAGTCATTCATCCTGACTGACATTGTTTTAGCCATTTGAAATCTGAAATTTGGCAAAGTCTCGGGAGTGGACATAGTATATCTGTGGAGCAAATAAAGCAATTTGGCCCATCTACTGTGTCACGGTTACTGCTTTTCTGTAACAACTCTCTGGAATCCGCCTCTATTCTCCGTCTCTGGAGAAAGGCGAAGGTAATTAGCTATACCCAAACCGGGAAAGACAGTAGACAATCCCAAAAACTTCCAGCCTATAGCACTCTTGTGCCATACATACAAATTGTTCGAGCGGTTGCTGCTGCCCAGGCTCACAGGCCTTATTGACCCAATTTTGATACCAGAGCAAGCGGGTTTTAGACCAGTGAAGTCATGCTCAAACCAAACACTTAAACTTACTCAGCACATAGAAGATGCGTTTGAGTTAGGAAAGGTAACTGTCGTTGTATTTGTGGACTTTTCAGCGGCCTATGACACAGTGAACCTCAGGTGACTGATATGGAAAGTGAAAACCATGACCGGCGATCAAAAATTTGTCATCATACTCCGGGAACTTTTCCATAACCGTCGCTTTCAAGTCAATCTCTTCTCAGACCGTAGTCGTTGGAGATCGCAAAAGAACGGTCTGCCACAAGGCAGTTCTGGCCTCGACCCTTTTTGACATATACACCAACGACCAATCGGCTAGCCCAAATACATCCCGCTTCTTATACGCTGATGACCTGGCACTACCTGCTCAAGATACCAACTTTGAAGAAGTGGAGGCCAATCTTACCACGGCTCTTAACGTCTTAAGCCATACTAAGAAAAAAACTCTCTTAAGCCTAACTCATCATAGACTGAGTCCTAAGTTTTCCATCTTCGCAACCACCAAGCGGGTCGTCAGCTTCGCATCATGAGGCAAGGTGCGTCAATAGCCCACAACAACCATCCTAATTACTTGGGTATCGTACTGGATAGGTCTCTGACTTTCGGAAGAAATTATGACATCATTAAAAAGAAGGTGCACGCTCGCAACAACTTGCTACAGCGTCTCACTACCACCAAGTGGGGAGCCTCTCTGCAAGTTATGCGGACGTCTGGGTCGGCGCTAGCGTTCTCTGCTGGTGAGTACGCATGCCCAGTGTGGAGCCGATCTGCTCACGCAAAGCTAGTGGACACAGCCTTAAATGAAACTTGCCGGATCATTACGGGTTGCCTTAAACCAACCCCGGTAAAACTGCCGTACCCACTTTTTTTTTATTCCTTGACTTGGTCTCATTTGACCCTCGTTGTTGGTAAGCGCAGACAGGGTCTAAGATGAAGCACACGAATCCAAGTAACAGAGATATAGAGAGATTCCGCGATACCTCTCTGGCTCTCACTTACACACGACGGAACACAGTAAACTGCTTGGTGCCGGACTTTAATGTGAGGGTGGTAGCTAGCCAGGCGGACCGTAAAGATCCTACCACCAAGCGAAAGGTTGTCACCTGATTGGCACCACCCGGAGACCACGTGTGTGGTTTCGAACTAAGGGTGCTTTCCCACGGACAAGGGTGACTCAGCCCCCAAGTGGTGCAATACAACTTACCGGTATTGCACCACCAGATGTCCGAAGGGGCCGTTTTGAGCTCTGCCGAGAAGGCCAAGATGAACGACACACGGCACCCCCTGCATGGCTATATTCCAGTGCCACAAAGGCTGAAAACCCGCAAGAATTTCCATAAGTGTGTCGAACCTCTGGCCTCGGAGTTGGCAAGAGAGAGGTGCAACTTTTGGAGAGATGGGGTCTCCCTACCAAACCCATTCGTGCCACCTGCGGAGAGACCTCCGCCTGGACATGAACTGCCATGGCCGATCTGGAAGTCATTAAATAAACTTCGAGAACTCAGGTCGGTCGGAGCAAAGACTGAAGGTGGGGTTTCAGTGAAAGTACCGGTTTGAGCTGTTTGTGTGGTACAACCCATACGATGGACCAACTCACAACATGCCGTGCGAGCCCTAACAGCTGCACGCAGGAAGACTTAATGATTGCCAATGACAACGCAGTCCAAGTGGCCAAGTTCTGGGTCGCAGTAATATAATCAAGTTTTAATATAATTAGTTTGTCATCGAAACGCTAAGAAGAAGAAGAAGCGAACCAAAATCCCGTCATCCCCTTAGAACCTAACCTACTCGACAGCACTATCGACTAGCAAATTTGAAACGTATGGTAGGGTATTCTGCGGATATACGGTGCTTTCGTGACACTAAATACATACTAAACTAGTGAAAATCACTTAAAATGTGTAAGCCTTTCTACCATACCCGGCAATAAACATTAAAACTTACCTTGATGTAGTGATTGCAACCTTCCGTCAAACACTTAGACTTTTTCGTCTCTTGGTTGAAGTTGGTTGTAATTGAACATAGAATACATTTTATTCTCCTTCTTTCTTCCCATGATAAATGTTATTTATTATAGCACTGTATCTACTATTATAAAATGCTCGAGTTAAGTAGCGGCCGCACGACACTTTCGTGAAAGATGCGAACCCAATTCTCTCTGCGGCGAACGACGAAAGAAAACTAAAAACAAACAAGTAATCACGTGCGTAAGAGTGTGACAGAATGGCGGCGGCGCGGGCGTGCGTCTGCTGAGTAAAACCGGTTAATTCAGGTTACCGCGAGTTTTAAAATTCTATTCTCTGTAATAACCGGTAACCAAAATTATTTAGGTTTAGCCGAAACAGTTTTTGTAATTAACCGGTTAATGGATGAACGGTATTATACCGGTTTTATGAACAATATTAACCGGTATTTCTTAACCGGTTCCGAGCCCTGGTTTCAAATCATGATTGAATTATATTATATACATATAGAAACTTTAATAGTGTGTTAAGAGTTTTTTTTATTATAACACGAGCGATGCCGCGGGCAAAAGCTAGTAGGTAATAAATAGATGGCGAGCTTATTGCCATTCTCTTGGCTCTATTTTGGGAAACGAAGTTTTGACCCTTTTAGTACAAATTTTTTTTTTTTTTTAAACATTGCCCGACACTAAGATTTCTCTTGTATCGTGGGTGCGTTTACAGACACAAATCTCACAAACAAATGCCCAGACCCGAAACAACCATCTGTAGGCCATACAAATTTTTGTTCCGTGTGGGAATCGAACCCACGACCCGTAGCGCAGAAGCCAATCGCCTAGCCACTGCACCAAACGTGTCGTCCAATTCCCAGCATGTTCCATTTTTTCATAAAGTGTATTGATGTTCTTTAGAGGTAAATAAAGTAAAATAATAGACAGTTCTAGTAACCAGGTTCGCCGCCTCTTACGACTCACTTGCCCGGTGACGGAGGGAAATTGTTTCTTAACTTGTCCCCCCACGGGCTAAACAAATTTATCAAGTAAACAGTTGTTTAACCAATAAATTAAAAACCAACCCTAACTATCGAGTTAGCCAAAATACCCTGGGCGACAGACAGCAGCGTCGTCAGTGCGATTGGAGCCCAATGTGTTATACCTCATTACAAAAACAGTTGCCGTTAAAAGATTAACTAGTTAGCGAGGTTAGTAGCAGAGCTGACGGCTCCGGGTGCGCCAGCCGTTCTTATATATCATCATCTAAAGGTTGTTTTTAAAAGTAATTTGGCAAACAAGTCGACGGTCCACCTGATGCAACACCAAGAGTATTTCTCATGTATTGCAAACCCAGAAACAAAGTTGAAAAGTCTCATGTTCGGTAATTTCCCTGGCACCCATACTCTTTAATCCGGAATATTGCAATGATGCTTGGGGGCAGAAATAGGTATGGTGATGGTACTTTATTGGACAAACTCTTTCACTAGGCGCTCTACTAAATATGGCATAGTGTTATTACTTCTTCTTCTCTCGTGTCAACACGAGCTATAAGAAAATAGCTTATGCTGTGGTAAAAAGATTAGCCAGTCAGCAAGGTTGGTATCGATGACTGCCCAGAGTGCGCTGGACGTACTTAAGTATCGTCACTCGTGGATGCTCTTTTCATACACCCCAATTTTTAACCGACTTCAAAAAGGAGCAGGTTCTCAATACTCCGTCATTTTTGAACCGATTTGAAATTTTCTTTTTTTTCAGAATACTTTCCGTTTCGTCCCATATAAAGGTTGTTATGATTAGACCATGAACTTCAGAGATATGGAACGGAACTCCTCATCGGATCAAAGCAAAATTCTCAAATAACTAATATTACTTTGTGTATATGTGTTATTGGTAACTGACTACTGGAAAAGAGGAAGGAGGTGCGTATGGCACTAAAATGTAATTTAAAAAAAACTTTACAAAAAAAGTAAAAATCGACTTAAAAAAAACTAATTAGTAGGAGTAAAATAATTACCATAATATAAAATTAACAGTGTAGAATTGCAGAAGTCAGTGCAATTCTACACTGAAACAAAATAGGAGCCACCGACTTCTGAAACTGCTAATTTGATATTATGGTAATTATTTTAGTCCTTTTAGTTTTTTTTTTTGAAGTCGGTTTTTATCCAGTAAGAGATCTACAACTGTGATTCTCAAAGTCGCATTTAACCCGCTTCTCCTCCCCATTAATTTAAAAGCTGCGGCAAATATTTATCATTCGTGGTTAAGGAGTGAACTGGGGTAGAAGTACACTCTGTCAATGTTTCTTAAGTACTTTGGCTATGTATGTAAAGTTTTCGGGGTAGTATATTTGTGCTTCCCGACAAGTCCGCGAGCAACTTTGTTGTACTTTTGAAGTCTTCATTGTGGTGTAAAACATGGTTTTAAAGTTGCAGCTGTTTGTTTATCTTAATTACATGCAACGTGAGCCACTGCTTTCATACAATGGCTTACGTTAAACCTTCAACATTTATCGTATTAAATCATCATATCATGTCCATCTTGGTACCAGGGAACCATACACTCAAAATCATGTCCTACTAAAATCTCACTCTTTGCAAATCATTGTAGGTATAAAAAGACATACGAATACTTCTTTGATTTATGTCATCCTGTTATAATTTAAACTATAAGAAGCTTTCTAAGGACAAATACTGAAAAATATACAACGTTAGTCGGTAAGGGGGTATTAAGGTTACAGCTCATTAGAACCACCCGGCACCCGACCCGCACCGCCTCATCGCTCGGCGTCCACTCGTTGTCAGCAGATGGTCCACGGGTGGACGCCGCGTTATCACTAGTAAACGTCGCGTGGTCAACCAGAGGACCTCGCGCGGTCACCGAGTGGACATCGCGTGGTCAACCAGTAAACCTCACGTAGTCAACGAGTGGAAATCGCGGGGCCCACGAATTACCGAGTAGTCTGTCAGCAATTGGCACCAGATCTACACGTGTTTTTGGCTATGTCAAATTTGACCAAAATTTGACATATATTTTTGAACTTCTCGATAAGTCTTTCTTTATTCATTTTGAAAGCAAAAACCATACGTCCGACATGTTAGAAAGAAGGGCTGGAAATGAAGGGTGGGTGAGGAGCGGCGCATCACTGACGCATTGTCCTCGCGTGCACAACTCGCGGGCCGCGCGCGGTCTTCTCGATGACAGCGCGCGGTTCACTCAAGGCAAGCATGCGAGCAGCGAGTTGTCACCGAGTGGTCAACTCGTCGTCCGCGCGTGGACGGCATACGCCCGAGGCGATCCGGTGACGTTACGGAGTTGATGTAGTGAGCGCACATTCATACAAATTCATATAAAGAATACGAACCGCACGAGGCGAGGCGATACGGGTCGGGTGCCGGGTGGGTCTAATGAGCTGTAACCTTTAATCCGCGGCTCACTTAAAGTATCACTGATGACTGTTTTAAGGCAAGTGTTAAAATTATAAAATTGATAATTTTTATTTCCATTCAACTTTTTTTTAATACTCCGTCCAGTTTCGAATTCAAAAAATGGAGTTTCTAATCCGTGAGCCCAAATGAGACTAAAATACACAGCAAACAGTACGCTAGCTAATTCATGTAATTTAATGGGGCGCCGATCAAGTTGCAATGACGCTGCAGTTAAGTTTACGCGAGCGTATCCGACAGCGATCGCCGATTAAGAGAATACGAAAACCGTTGTTTTGATTGGAACTTAACTGCAACTGAACTTCTTTAGTTAGGTGAATCAGGCCCGATCTAAGAACAGATCGATTTTAGCGATTTTTTTAAGAAATCTTTGAACACCTTTTTCTCTGAAACAATAGGCATGTTGACAGCATCAATAAATTGCAAATCTAATTAGTCCGCCAGTTAGAGTTTTGAAAAATAATGGACACATATTTTTTCTTTTGTTAAATCTATGAATATTTGGAAAGATAAAACGCATCAAAACTCGAAAGTCCCCACTCTCGAGTTTTGATGCGTTTTATCTTTCCAAATAATATATTCCCCCGCTTGTGACGTCAGAAGCTAGTAAAAATTGTACTTGCTTGTGACGTTTTGCCCATTTTAAAAGTGTATCTTCGTCGGTTTACGTAACAAAAGAAAAAATACGGGTCAATTATTTTTTGATAATCTAACTGACAGACTAATTAGATTTTTTCAGTCAAATACCTTATTGACTGTTGATGAAAATTGTAGAACAGAAGTTATTCGTTATTATGGTTACTTTAACACCCTTTCGGATTAGAACCCATTAGTAACCCTGCATGTATTCGAACAATTGGATTTAACAATTCGTCTGAATATTGAGCGCTCCTCGCGTTCTTGTGATCCTGGTACTTTGTCATCTTTTGACTAAGTATTGTACCTTTGAAAGGAAAAGGATATCTTATAGGATTACGCGTTTTATCTTTTTGTCACGGTTGATTTTATCTGACAAAAAGTCTAGCTGAAACTGTAATACTGATTTATAAATAACTCTGATCCGGATAAATGTCATCAATTTGTAAACTAGAAACACAAAATAGTAATTTGATATTCCGAAATATAGCACGCTTCCAGTCGACAGCAATGCGGAGGAATATTTTGATGCATTCTCTTAGTTTGTATATGTATTTTTAATCTATGATATTTTCTTTTCTTTGTAAACTTAAGTAATTTTATTGTATTGTTTCATTTATTAGTTGTGTTGCCTATTATCCTAATAAAAAAGGTATTTTTAAAAGATGTTTCCGTGTACGAGTTAATGACTTATAATTACCATAATCTTAAGTATGTCCGGCTGGTTGGTCTGATATTCCCAAGCGCGACTGCTGTGCCGGTCCTGGCATCGATCCCCAGAACGGGTAAAGTGTTATTGGGTTTTTCCATGTGGAATTTATCAGAAGCAGTCCGGATTTAGGATTTGACTCCGGTTGATGGCAATAGACTCGCCCCCTATAACATGGGACTTAAACATAACGGCGAAATGAAGGTGTACTATATTACACCTCTACCCTACCCTTCGAAGAGTAGTAGAGTTATGTTATATTAAGTATACAGTAGGTACAAACGTAGGGACTCTGTCCGCCCTTTGAGTGACTTCGGAGAAGACGATGGCACAGTGGTCACGTGTTGTCCTGCACAACGAGGCTCAGGGCAGATCCCTTAACAGTCCTCCAAGGGATGTGACTTAACAGGCGTGTCACAGCGGAGGATCTGTGGTAGTCTTTTAAGAGGACACAGTGCCCCCATCCAAGTGCTTATAGTGACCACCGAAGTGGTTTTAGTGAGGTAAGAATCCCACACCCCGTCTGATCCTCGAAGGCCGGGCGCCCTGTCAATGTTCTCCCCGAAAACAAAAAAGGATAAAGGTATAGAGACGCACGCCCCAGCCTTAGGCCATCTTAGGCTGAGATCATTATTTAATTAACTGTCATCTATATCAGAAAAATCTGTGAAACTATACTTGGGAGCAAATAAATCGAGCCACTTCTATTTTTCACGTAGGTATAATTGTTATTATTTTTGGTATTGTAAAACAGATCAATTCTAAACATATATCGCCTAAAAGGTTATTTGATAACCTTTACAATGACGGTAGTTTTTTGTATTTTGAATTATATAATTCATGAAACCAAAACTAATAACCAGGACACGTGAAAAAAGGGGTGGCTCGATTTCTTTGCTCCCAAATAAATATCGAAAAAATCACAAGAAATATGTCAAACAGAATTCGTGAACATTATATTATCATTTGTTCGTTCTCAATTACACAAACACATTAGCATTTTAACTACCAACTTGACGACAAAAAACATAAATACAAAAAAGCTCACAGATAAAAAATGACAAAAGAGCATTTTTAAAATTGTGCCGCAGCTTGAAATAATTTATGGCGGCCATTACCAAAAGTGAGTGAATATCAGAGTCAAGTGCTAGGGAGAAGCGGATAATTATGATAAGCTGATGTTTTTGTTTCAGTATAATGACCCAGATCAACTTCGGAAGGCTTTCATACATAAATGAACATCATCCGGGTTTGCGCGTCACTGATTCAATGGAATGAGCGTCATTTTTTTGACAACTCCGTACTCAAATGTTACTTAAGTCTTCTTACACACGAGCGGCATGTTCCCAACGGCAGAGGTAACTGCAGCCGTCGACGCGCGTCGGCGGCAACCGCCGACGCGTTGACGGCTTCCGTTGACGCGTCGACGGCAGCCGTCGACATTTCAACTTCGAAGATCAGCGGCAGCGGCAACAACTGCAAGTGTCGCTATAGGTCGACTGCTGCCGTCGACGCGTCGACGGTTGCCGCCGACGCGCGTCGACGGCTCACGGCTGCAGTTACCTCTGCCGTTGGGAACATGCCGCTCGTGTGTAAGATCTCTAAGTACTGCTTATTCTAGAATTCTCAATTCAAAAACCGGAGTTATGTGGTTTTAAGGAACTACACGAATTCGTTTACACGCTGTATATCTAAGCGCATATTTTACGATATAACTCTTCATAGAATTCAATAGACTATCCTCCGGTTACTAAATTGAGAATTCTAGGATAAGCAATACTTAAGTAACATTTGAGTACGGAGTTGTCAATAAAATTACGGATTGTAAAGCATTTTTTTGACAACTCTGTACTCAAGTACTACATAAGTATTGCTTATCCCGAATTCTCAATTCAGAAACCGGACGAAACTTGCCAGGTTTTGCTTAAACAAACGAAAGAGAAAAATAACCCCCCTGAGTCCCAAAGGCTGATAAAAATCAAATTAAATGTTGTCAAATCTCACGACAACAAAATAATGTGCTTGATCAATAACAACCAATTAGCACTTGACATGAGATATGATTAATTCATTATTGCGTTGACCATAAGCTATCGCGTGGTAATTTTTCACCAAAAACATCGACGAATAACTACGTACAAACGAAATACCATTCATTCGATCATACACCGATAATGTTCACTACATTCATCAGTTCACTGACTTAGAAAATATTGGATTTTATACGTTTTCAAAATCCTATTGAGAACTGCACGGTATTGTAGACATTGTTGCATTGAAGATAAAGACTATAATGGTTTGATGTGAAGCAGTTGACCGTCCACATATAGGTTCATCTGGTTTAATAAAGTACGCTGGAGACTTCAGAGGTCATAACTGTTCCTCTAAGAAGCATTCCAAGATTCAAGATATTAAAAATGTTTTTCTAAGAAATATATCATCGCTGGTTTTAGATTTAACTTTGTTCATAAGTTTTTCAGGTATAATCGACTATAATGTTTTATTTTCTTCTATATGTACCATAAGCATAATCAAGTCGACACGTTTGGTGCAGTGGCTGAACGATTGGGTTCTGTGCAAGGGGTCGTGGGTGAGATTCCCACACGGAACAAAAACTTGTATGGTTTACAGATAGTTGTTTCGGGTCTGGGTGTTTGTGAATGTGAGATTTGTGTCTGTACCCACGATACTGGAGAAATCCTAGTGTGGGGCAATGATATAAAAAAAACATCCCATTATTGTCCCATTGCTGGTCACGGAACTCTGCTCAGAATGAGAAGTGTATAATAAACTCCCTCAAAGTATAATGACGGCAAATAGTTTGAAATTTTTCAAGGCTAGTCTGACTTACTGAGCAGGGGCCTAATTCTTCTAAAATAAATCTTGATAAATCACAACCGAACCAAGGCCGAACCGTTCATTCAGACAGTTCTTAATTTCAAAAGCTATCAAATTGTTTGACACAAAAAACAAAATCAATCATTTTGAAAGTTTTCGAAAACAAAAACTGACTGACGGTTGTGGTTCGATTGCGTTTGGCAACAATTTATTTTAGGAGAATTGAGCCCCAGAACATCTATCAAGATTTTATTATACAAGGTTAGTCAGAAAGGGGGTACTAATCGGAAAGGGTATTAAAGTACCCATAATAATGAATAACTTTTGTTCTACAACTTTCTCCAAAAGTCAATAGTTTCAGAGAAAAAGCTGTTCAAAGATTTCATAAAAAATACGCTAAAATCTATCTATCCGCAGCTATGATCAGCTGTATTTACATTTTAGGTCATATTTGGGGTCACTGATTAGAAACTCCATTTTCTGAATTTGTAACTAAAGCAAGGATGAAGAATTTTTGAGAAAACCAAAATATTAATATTTTTTATGGAAATAAAAATTATCGAATTTTCGGGTCTCTCTTGTTTTACCGAAAAGAAATTGCCAAATTATCACTTCCCAAACAAATTTTCGCATAATTTCATTTGCCAAATTATTACTTACCAAAAAATCTCTTTACAAATAATTGTTACGAAAACCTATGTTTGGCAAGTGAACGTTTGAACAATAACTTGTTCACCAACTAGTACTTTTACCATTTTTTATCTAGTCAAATATTTCAGTTGGTATAACATATTTTACGCAAAATAAAAAATATTTTTCTAGCACTCGCCGGCCGCTGCCACGGCGTTCGCTTCGCTCGCTCGGCTCGTGCGTTGTATGGTCACAGTTCTAACCTAACCTAACCTAGCTGTTTCGACTTAAAAAACATTTATGCGAGTTACAATAATTTGACTAAATATTTATTGTCTAAAGATTGTTTGCTGTAATAAATCATTTGATTAAAGACCAAATGCCTTAATGATATTATCCTTGATAATATTCTGCCAAGTAAACATTTGACCAAATGAAAATGTGCGTACTAAAATTATTCCAAATATTAAATTGGTATAAAAAAAGGTTGCTAAAATTTGTTTGGGCAATGAAAATTTGGCAAAATCTTTTCGGCAAAACGGCAGGATCCCCGAATTTTCAAAACACTTGCTTCAGAACAGTCATCAGTGATACTTTATGTGACCCGCGGATTAAAACCCCCTTTCCGACTAACCTTGTTTAATTACTAATTATTTCAATATTAATTAATTTCAAATTCATTATTATATGTTAAAGGTACCATTATTTTTTTAGGGGCTCGTGGTTAATTAATATCCGCGCGGATCATATGATTTGCAAGGTTAAGCTGCGCTTGCCGCGGTCAGTCCGTGGATGGGTTACAGCTTCCAGTCTAACCAGATGCGGCTGAATACCAGTATTTAATACGGAGAGACAAAGACGAGACGAAGAGATGCCTGCCTCGTTGGTCTAGCGGTCGCAAGCGCGACTGCTGAGCGTGAGGTCCTGGGTTCGATCCCCAGGTCGGGCAAAGTGTTATTTTTCCATGTGGAATTTCTCAGTAGCAGCCCGGAGCCTGAATTTGTGCCCGGTTGATGGGAATAGACTCGCCCCCTATTAGGTACACGGGACGTAAATATGACGGCGACATGTGGGTGTAAGGGTGCCTTTCCACCAGAGATGTGCTATGCAACGTTGCTATGGATGCGTTTGATATCCACCAATCATATTCATTATTCCACATAGCATTCCAGCACTGGTGGAAACTGATTCAGCTGAGCTACGTTTTTTATATGGAAGGATGCGTGCTATGGATGCGTGCTATCGATGGTCGCGAGTGGTGTAGCTATGTGCAGAGCAGTGTACCTACAGTAGGCGCGCGTTTCACAGCACATCTTACTCGCTCGGCTACATAGCTTAGCATCAGTGGAAACGGTCACATAGTTTCGTAGCTTAGCTTTTACATACTCGCAGCATAGCTGCATAGCACATCTCTAGTGGAAAGACACCTAATCAGACTTTCGGGCTTCTGACCACACTTAACAACTGTCATAGGTAGCCATATGACACCCGGGACCGACGGTACTCTTCGAGGCACGGAGTGGTCTCGATTTTGAACGAACATTCACCCATCCACAGAGTGACCGCGGCAAGCTTAACCTTAGCGCAGTTGTTAATTAGTCTCATCTGCCTATAATTTATACAACAGTACAGATTGAAGTACTAACTGAAAGCTGCTATCACCACTTACTTGCAAATGGCCGTTAAACGGAAAACATTAACGTTTAAATTGCCTACTTGTCCCCGAAAAGTTCCCAAATCGTTATTAATTTTCTTGGTTTAATTACGTTTCGGATTAATTTGATATTTGAATTTGTTTAACATGTAATCGTAATCATTTATTTCGTACTAGCCGTGCCTTATGGGATATCCCATTGTTAAAAAGTTACGAACTTTCATACAAAGTTTCATTCCCTATTTAACCCCATTAAATCCCTATTTAGCGGATGAATTATATACCGCAAAAATTTGGATGCTTTTAGACACGCTCGAATCACCTACTGTGAAAGATTTCGATCGTGTGTTAGAGCTGGGAAAACATTCTATAGCAATCGTAAGCGTGTGTCAGCGTACTTACGCATGTAAAAGCCGAATCGATGCGAAAAGGTGAGCAATTTTCCGTGAGTAACATGCGAATTTATGCTAATAAGCATGTTTAGTTTCTAAAGTTACCACGAAATATTTAGCTTTCCACCGACCAGCAAAGTTCCGATGACTGACACCAGTAACATAGAGACAGTACCATATCGATACGTGTAAAACGTGTGCTACACTTACTTACTTCTATCCTGAAATGTGGAATATAAGATAATTGATAAGGAAGGTGATGTATTATTATATTATATTATTTAAAGGAGTCTTGAGGGAGATCTGCCGATCTCCCTCAAGCGCAAACTCGTCGACATGTGTATCCTGCCCATCCTAACCTACGGTGCTCAGACCTGGTCGCTCACCGAATTGCAAAAGTCCCGCCTTGGGGTTTGCCAAAGAGCAATGGAGCGCAGTATTCTATGCGTCAAAAGGACAGACAGAATACGGAACAGCACACTGCGCTCCTAAACGGGGATAATAGACGTAGGCAAAAAGGCTACCAGGCTCAAATGGGATTGGGCGGGTCACGTCAGCCGCATGCATAATGACCGCTGGGCAAGAGTCTCCACACAATGGGTGCCTGAAGGGGGACGGCGCCCCCGCGGTCGGAACAGAAAGAGGTGGCGAGATGACTTAGACGCGTACCACGAGGGCTGGTTTGAGGTAGCGCAGAAAAAAAGTACATGGAAGGACTTGGGGGAGGCCTTTGCCCAGCAGTGGGACAGCAAAGGTTAAAAAAAAATGCTTAGGTGGTTAAGTCATGTTTAGAGAATGAGTGAACGGCAATTAACAAAAGGAATTTATCGAAACACCATTAGAGGACGCCCTAGATGGGCATACATTGATATATGACCGAATGCGTCCCGCGTGTTTGTCCCAGGACGACACCGCCATTGTTTATCTATTGTGTCTATAATTACAGTGCTTGAGGATTTAATGGTGATGTTCTTCAAAAAGGACAGGTGCGTAGTACTCACAACCGGCGTGCGTGTATGACAAGATGTATGACCGTGGACGAAGCGAAAGGAGTATGTTAGGATCGTAGCATGTGGCGTTCTGCAGTTTCTGCCTACCCCGTGGGAAAAAGCAGGAAAAAGGCGTGAGGATATGGATGTATTATGAGACAAGATATTTTTTATTTCTCAAATAAGATTTACAACTGTGTCACTAAAACAATTATATTATATTAAAAATATTGAACGTGTATCATGCGCCCTAAGCTAGAATATTTGAATACATCAAATATTTGTATAGGGTTGTCAAATGACACAATGTTTCATCTCATAATTAATAATTTGTTTGCGGACCATATTAGTGGAAAACGGATCGCATGTTCTGTTATTTGATTATTCAATTAATCATTATTAATCAGAATAATAAACAGAGCACGTTTATCTTTGCTTGTTGATTAAATTAAACTTTATTAGTTGATGTTACAAGGAAACTGTTATTGTAAATGGATTTCTAAGAACATGAACACAAAGTTGTAAACACTGTATCTACTTGCATTCCTAGGAAATACTACCTGTTGTTTTGGTGGACTTCTGTTAGAGCGATTACGCACTGCATCCGATCCGAATCCGTGAAAATACGGATATAAAAAACTCGGACCGAATTCGGATATTGCTTTACGCACTGCATCCGATCCGAATCCGTGAAAATACCGATCTAGAGTAAAAATCTCGGACCGAATTCGGATGTTGCTTACGCACTATTCCGATCTCTGATCCAAATTCAAACAATTCAGGGGCCATCTTTGGCATATCCATTTGGCGTCCGATTTGAATCCGAGGTAGTGCAAAAGCGTTCATACAAACATTACTACGGCTACTTCGGTCCGTCAATATTTCTTCCGAATTAGAGACTCGCGGATGACGGATAGAAATCGGATGACGGATGCCGGATGTAGTGCGTAAACTACCATACAAATAGTTCTATGGCTACTTCGGAACGTATTTTCACGGATTCGGATCGGATGCAGTGCGTAATCGCTCTTAGGCGGTAAAATAACACAATTATCTTTTAGCTGATTCAAGAATATGACAATGTAAACCTAGAAAGAAAGAAAAAATATTTATTTTTCGCCCCAAGCGGACGTACACGCAAAAATTAAAATACAAAATTTCTTAAAATTAGATACAGTATACAGGGTGAAATTGTAAACACTCGACAAAAAGAAATGGGAGATTGTACTCATCACTATGAACAACTTTTACTATGGGACCAAAACTGAAATCGCGGAAAAAAAATCTGCTGTTGACGAGTTATGCGAACATAAATGTAGGGAACAGCTGTTTTTCTTCGCGATTTCAGGTTTGGTCCCATAGTAAAAGTTGTACATAGTGATGAGTACAATCTCCCATTTCGGTTTGTCGAGTGTTTACAATTTCACCCTGTATAAACAAAAACAAAAAATAACCTGGTAACCCAAACACAAAAAAATAAAAATAAAAACCTACTCGTGAAAGCATCAAAAAATTCACGCCCTGCGTCACCGCAGATATTTATTTATATTCAGCCACATTTAGTGAGACTAAGGGCTAATTTTACCAACGTCGGATTACGTTTATCTGAAGAACAGTAGGACATTTTGACAGAATATCTATACAAAATCTGGCAAAACTTCAAACGTAGTGAGGAATACCTCAGATAACAGCTATCCGACTTTGGTAAAATCGGACCTTAGTCGACCCTAACCATACGTTGGTAAAGCTAAGTTGATTCTGAAATCGCATAATATTTAAATATGGTTCTTCAAATCTTCTCAAAGTTTTTATTTAGGTATATATTAATTTATTGGTGAAATAAAGTTATCACTACATAGTATAAAACAAAGTCAATTCCCGCTGTCTGTCCCTATGTATGCTTAGATCTTTAAAACTACGCAACGGATTTTGATGCGGTTTTTTTTAATAGATAGAGTGATTCAAGAGGAAGGTTTACATGTTTGCGCCCGGGCGAAGCAGGGGCGGGTCGCTAGTTATAAATACAATAAAAGTTATGCTGCTATGACCCGTCATATTGGTATACAGCAAACTTACAGAAATAAAATACGGTTAAAATTAAATAAAAATCGGTTTAAAATTATAAAGCAACATCACTCAAATACTGGGGTGCATGAAAAGAGCCTTCACGAGTGACGATACTTAAGTACGTCCGGCGCACCCTGTGCAGTCAGCCTCGCTACCAACCTTGCTGACTGGCTAATCTTTTCATCACAGCATGAGCTATTTTCGTATAGCTCGTGCTGACACGAGAGAAGACTCAAATATTCAATAAAACTACAATAACATTTCCTTTAACATCAACCTTATCATTTACAAGCATTTTGTCAACAAGTTAATTCTCGAGTTTAAACGCAATACACCACGAACAAGCATCTAACTTTAGATCACAATTACACTATCAACTAAAATAGTTTACCCTATCTTCTCCATCTCAAACAATTGTTTCTCTAGAACAGCGAAACGCGATTATTCTTTTCCTCGTACAGTTAATTGATAAAAATCTCCGTATACCTTAAAACACAAAGAACTTACAATAATAAAAACAGCAAAGTTTTCCTGTATACAACTTGTGAAACTCGATATATCAAAACATTCGCGTTTTCATCGCTACGGGGAACAACGGAAAGAACGGTGAATATGGAGAAACTGGGGAATAACGGTTGTTCGGTGCTTATGTTTCTGTTCTGAGATCAGTGGAACAAATTAGATTTGCTAATTATGAAATAACGAAGTTGGTGTTCTTTTAATTTAAATGAAAATTGTTTTTGAAGCTTGTAAAAAATTTTAATTTGGTAAATCCAATTTCATTAAAACTGTACATGTAATTTGTGATGTCTCGTCTGAATTCATGGCTCATCTTCCTTGCGGAAGATGTCCGGTCCTTTGGAAGGCATACACGGGGACACAGGTCCAACGCGCAGAAGCCCCTTTGAGAACTTTAATCTAATATGGGTTGGGGCACCAACCGGGGACTATCCACGGCTGCACTATTGGAGTACAGTCATGGACCGTCCCAGGTGGGTGTAAGACTATTGTAAAATATGGTAAAAAATATCTGGTCTATGGGAAGGGGTGTTAGGTGGACTAGATAACTTCTATTGCCGGAAGAAAACGGCGTCTGCCTTTCAACATTTAAAATTGAAAACTGTTGGCAGACGTTGACTCGCCAGCTCACTTGTGATGTCTTATTATTAAGGCGGATCTCATAATACCACGCGCCACGCTTCGGTGCGCTGACCGACGCATCGACGCGCGCGTCTACAGACGCAGCTCTGCACCATCATGCGGCTTTATCTGTTTCTCCGTGCGGGGCCGCAGATGTACCTATCGACATCGAGTTCCATCGTGCACACGTCCATTAGGCTAAGCGTATGCAGGTGACGCAGCACAGCACAGTACAGATTTTGCAGGGCAGAACGGTGAGGCAGACATAAGCCACGACCACATGCTGCGACGCAGCTCGCACATTCGAGTTTCAACTAGTACAAAGAGTTCGAGTTGACGAACGTTTTTTTTAATAGTCTGGATGATTAGTATCATACAAACAAGGTTCACAACGCACTAATTCAATTAAATGTTCTGTCATTGCAATAAAATTCGAATTAGCAATAAAAAACACATGTCGACATGCACGCGTCGCGCAGAAATCTGTGCCGGCACTGCAACAAGGCGCAGGGCAGGACAGACGCATGTCTGCGTCGCACGCGTCTGCGCCGCAGCGTACGCAGCTCTTAGTGCGTTCATGTATTACAAAATCTGCTCTGCCCTGCGCTGCGTGCACCTGCGTCACCTGCGTCTCAGCATACGCTTAGCCTTATTCGCAAAAATCTGCGCGTACTGCAGATCCCAATGTGCCATACCTTGCGGGACGCCACGTGACAACACGCGTGATCGCGTGATGTACGCGCGGTCTGCAACCAGTGATTGTCAGTGTGTTGCATTATGCGTGTTTTAACGCATCCCCGCGCACCGGAGCGTGGCTTGTGGTAGTATGAGATCCGCCTTAATTAACAGATTTGTATTGTCCTTTTTCAGCATGCATACATTCAAACACTGATCAATTGTTTTTGTTAATTGTAATCTCCAACATAAAACTATTAAATAATAATCATAATATGGAGTGTTGTATTGTTTTTGATGTTGTTAATAGTGTTCTACTATCTAAGTGTCCAAACACACTATGCCGAAGATACGCGACAGAAGTTCTGCGGCTGATTTTATATTCCGACGTATTCGGCTGATATGACAAACCATACGTGCCGAACTTACGCGGCAGAAATTCAATTGCGCAAACATGTGGGCGGACACGCGGGGCGCGGGCATGCCTGCCTCCCGCTGCTACCCGCCCCGTATCTTCGTCGGCAATCTAACCGAACTTCAGTCGCATATAATGTGTGCTCTACAGAATACGTTGCCGCCGAATTGTCGCTGAACTTACGCCCGACCGAAGTTCGGCTGTACGCTATAACGCGACGTAATTTCGGCATAATGTGTCGTCAGTAATTCAAATAGCATTGCGGGCGTAATCATGCCGAACTCCGGGCGCGTATCTTCGGCATAGTATGTTTAGACACTAACGGACAGACAGACGAACGAACGGACGGACGAACAAAGTCGCACCAAGGGTTTCTTTTACCATTTTGGAACGGAACTCGAAAAAGGTTTTATGATCGGTTCCTAGCCAATACCAGGTGTTATACCTTATGACATTTGGTATCAACCAACTGGCCCATACCAGGTGTCATACACCTAATGACACTTGATAACAAATTGTTTTAGCTCAGGACAGATGACGTCATGCCGTACATATTTAGCGTATAATTGTAGTTGTAGCCACAAACGGCTACAATGCAAATAAACACGGGTGCTAATGCCGACACTTCCAAACATCTGTGCATCTAATTCAAATATACACACATACAGATATAATACAGCATGACTTGTTAGTATCTTTACATTCGAAAACCATGAACTCTACTCATCAAAAAATCATGTAATAATACTAAGGTTTGTAATATTAATAGAATAATTTATTATTAATACGGATGAAAATAATAAGTTTATTTCACAATGTTGCATGCTTCATAGCGGAATATGGCGATCTTATTATACCTTGTAAGATCTTTTTTGTAAACCCATGTTCGCAATAAATATGTTTGTGTTGCAACTTTTCCTATGGGACAAAACTCTAAATTCGTGTAAAAAATCAGCTGTCCCATACAAAATTATCAATGTTGCTTAACAAAGGTGTGTCCAGACCTGAATGCGCCTCGAATGCGTCGCTCGCGAGCCGCTTGCGAACTACGCGTGTGCATTTTATGTTCGTACGCAGCCCCTGCGCCGTTCGCGCGCAATCTACGCGCCGTACTCGAGCGGTGCAGGAGGTATGTGCGTGCCGCCCGCAGTGCACCTCTCTCGCCCCGCCCTTGTCTCAGTAATCTCGTTGTCAATAATAAAATAGCCGACGCCACAGCAATTATACTAACGGTAGTCGTATGGTCTGATATCTTCGGAAGCAAATTCACAACTGAGGCTCATAGTTCAAACGCGAAAGAAGCTATGTGCACTCGAGTCTTGCCGGAGTTGCACTAGAGCGGCGGACCAAACGTAGGCTGTAAACGCACGCGATAACACGCGCGCAGTTCACAAGCGGCTCGCGAGCGGCGCATTCGCTAGGTCTGGACACACCTTATGGAATAGCAATTTTTTTTTCACGAATTTTTTGTTTTGTCCCATAGTAAAAGATGTACAAAATGATGAGTAGGGTTAAAAACTACCCGGTACCTTTTCTAGGATGTCTTCGTGACTAACCAACAACCGCACTGATCATATAATTCGCAAGGTTAAGCTACGGTCAGTCCTTAGATGGGTGACCGCTCGTTACACTTCGAGTCCCCTCCGAACCTCGGAGAGCACGTTAAACCGTAGGTTCCGGTGTAACGAAACGTTACATGACTAATCATGTTTTATTAATTGATGTAGTTCAAAAACCTTAAAACTATTAATTAATTAAAATCTATTCTTAAAACTAAATCTAAATAATCACAATTTTAACTAAACCAATATTTAAAAATAAAGGAACACATTTACAATAAATTAATGTTCGTTCTTTGAGTATAGTAGGTATGCATTTCCGAACGCGCGGCGCATCTAGTCGTGTGGGGAGTTTTTTCATAGCCTAATAAGGTGATACGTTTGCGCAGCTCGGGGCAGTCGCTACTAAGCTGAACCTGAGTGCACGTATCAATTATCACTAAATCGCGTCCCGTTGAAGCGCCCTAGCCGAGACGGACGTAATAAGTTAAATTAGTACATATTAAGTAGTACTTAATTAAAAGTGAAAGTTTTAAATTCCCGATTCTGGGTAAGTTTTGAATAGCACACAAATAATTACTAACATAATATCATCTCATGTTTACTAATTACTTTTCTGTGTTTTTTATGTGTAATTCTATTTGTTCACATTGTGTTTTTTAACAGCATTTAAATCATTCAGTTCAATATGGAACCGCTATTTAGATGCAATAATTTACGAAGTTGCTAATAATGCTTCATCATGCAATTCGGTTTTCTTCTACCTTCATATAAAAAAAAAAATTAATATTGTAGTCATTTTTAAATTCTTAACGTTGCTTATGTTTAACGTATATTTCAAATTTAGTTTTTTTAACCGACTGCGGCAAACCCAAAGGAGGGTAATATTTTGCGGCTTTCATTTCTTTTTTTCTCAAGCTTGCTTTTTCTCAAGCTTGCTTTTTCTCAAGCTTGCTTCGCTTTATTCTTGTAAACTCCGTTCTGTTATGTACCACCGCGACAAAGCTACTACATTAAATTGGGTACTTTCCTGTTGTCGTCGGTGCTACCTACCCCAGAACGGAATATTAATATAAAAGATTCTAATGAACTGGAACGGTGGTTTCCAGGAACTACGGCCAGGTTAATACTGCCCAATTAACCTTCATCGTACAAGATTACGGCATACGGCGAAGAAACAACATCCGTGGCGCGCTGAGCAAGTCGCCCGCTGCACCTTCCCGCCAATCTCGCCGCGCCATCGTGCATCATCGGCCACCCACCATCTCCGGCCTGGGAGGACTGCTGCCGAATTTCTGCAGGGAAGTCCCTTTCACTGCAGGTGTGACAACAGACGGCCGTAAACCCACGACCTTACAAATTTGTGTGCCTCCGCATAGTCAATTTTATATTTTTATTATACGTTTGTATTATTGGACACACTCGTTTTTTTTATTTAGACACCGTCCTAATTATTAGATGACGATAAAACGGGTGGAGGTTACACCGGGTGTCATACGAATACCTATGACTGTCGTCACGGGTAATCAGAAGCCCGAAAGCCTGACAACCGGACTAACCTTAGGATATCGGCATTGCCCAGTAACTCAGTAACTGAGTTGCAGAGGTCTGATGGCAGTCGCTCCGTGTAAGAAACTGGTATTCAACCGCATCTGGTTAGGTCTGAAGCTGACCCTAACATAGTAGGCTAGGTAGAACGACCTTTTCTAGGCATGATACGATGCTTTTTAAGCTTTAAAAAATACAATAAATATATGATCCATCTATTCAAACACGAAATATTTTAAAGGATACATCTATATGTAGGTGGTAAAGAAGCAAAAGCTAAGCGAAAACATTTTTTTTTAAGTATATTGTTTTACGTCTGTCTTAAATTCACGGCTCATCTTCCGTGCGGAAGATGTCCAGTCTTTTGGAAGGCATACGGGGGACACAGGTCCAACGCGCAGACGCCCTTTGAGAACTTAAATCTAAAATGGGATGGGGCACCAACCGGAGACTATCCACGGCTGCACTATTGGAGTACAGTCATGGACCGTCCCAGGTGGGTGCAAGACTATTGTAAAATGTGGTGAAAAATATCTGGTCTATGGGAAGAGGTGTTAGGTGGACTAGATAACTTCTATTTCCGGAAGAAAACGGCGTCTGCCTTAATTGGCAGACGGTGACTCGCCAGCTCACTAGCTGGGCCCCCTGAAAAGTCGCCAGTGCATAGGCGAAAATTGTTTAGATTGTTTTACGTAATTTTTATAATTGTAATAACGCTTGAGACATTTTGCATTTTGAAAAAAAAAAATGCCCGCTTCAATGACACTAAATATTACGTAGAAACTAGCTTAATGGATGTTGAAAATAGTAATGAGCCAGTATTTGATATGTGTATCAAGTAAATTTAAATTAAATAATTTAAAAAAAATGGCTCCTTTAAAATATTTCGTGTATGAATAGATGGACCTTATAGACAAGAGCTATCTTCCCGTTTACATAAATTTGATCTACTTATTAAACCTCTGCTTAAAGGTTTTTTAGGCGAAGGCGAGGTCACGTGTCAAATTATGTCAAAGTCTAATTAATTCTCTGTTCATCTGAGGGCACACATCAAGAGTCCTAAAACTGTAAAGGGTTCATCGTTATTAAGCTTGCTTTTGGTACAAGTTACAGGAGCTAGCGATAATATACAGCATATTAACTAGTAAAGTGCGTTCCAGTTAACTAGTAATACTAAAAGGTCCGTATTTACTTAAAAATAAAAAATTCCCAACCAAAATAAAACAAAATATCACAGTAAATAAAAATTGATACGTAAAAGCAACGCTTAGGGAGAAGCCACACGGTGCAATGCGGTGCGGTGCGCAGCCATAGAGCGGGGGCACACGATGCGTTGCGGCGCCGCACCGCAAAGATTTCACCGTATCAGCGGGCACACGAGCGGTGCGGCGCCGCAACGTTGTTATGTCGCAGCGGCGCCGTAGCAAAAAAATCGAAACGAGCGAGCGTGTGTCCTTCCTTGTGACGCATAAACAACTGAGCGGTGCCGCTCCGACGTCGCGACGCATTCACCCCTCCCCGCCTCGTCTTGGTGGTTGCAAGTCCGGTGCGGCGCCGGAGCGCATCGTGTGACATGCCACAGATATTTCTATGTCACTACCGAATTGGGAGACTGTAATGGTAGATGTAAGAATGTAAATAAATAAATAAAATAAAAAAAAAAAAAAAAAAAATGTAAGACGACGCAGCGACACCGCTCCGGCGCCGTACCGCCGCCGCAACGCATCGTGTGCTCCCGCTCATAGAGCCGTTCCACATGGTGCGGTGCGGCGCCGCACCGCAGCGCGTAGCTCTTGCTACGCCGCGTACTACGTGTGCACGCCTATGCCGCAAAATGGTCGCCGTGCGGCGGCGCACCGCAACGCACCGCACCGTGTGGCTTCTCCCATACGCCGCACGGCGATCATTTTGCCGCATTAGCGTGCACACGTAGAGCCTCGTCCACATTTGTAGCATTTTGATTTTGGCGTATCGTATCTCCGTCGCGTGGCACTGACGTGTATCATGATCGCTGGTTAAGGTACGTCCAAATTTGTATGTGTGTGAGGAGCTCGTGGCTAAATAATTACAGTCGCATAGACCGATCTTCCGGGTTAAGCCACGCTTGCCGAGGTTGGTCTGTGGATGGGTGACCATTTACCATAGCGAGTTTCCTCCGTGCCTCGGAAAGCACGTAAGGCCGTTGGTCCCGGCTGTCATTTGTAGATCTTTGACAGTCGTTACTGTTGGTCAGAAGCCAGAAAGTCTGACAACCAGTCTTACCAAGAGTATCGTATTACCCAGTTACTGGGTTGTGGAGGTCTGATAGGCAGTCGCTCCATGTAAAATACTGATATTCAGCTGCATCCGGTTCGACTGGAAGCCGACCCCAACATAGTTGGGAAAAGGCTAGGCAGATGATGATGACATTTGTATGTGTGTTTGTCCTAACCAGCGATCATGATACACGTCGGTGCCATGCGACGGAGATACGATACGCCAAAATGCTACAAATGTGGACGAGGCTTAGTACGCGGCGTCGCAAGAGCCACGCGGCGCCGCACCGCACCGTGTGGAACGGCTGTCCGTCAACACATCTGGGGTCTGCGACGTCGGAGCGGCGCCTCTCCGGCGTATACACCCTGCCCCTCGTCTTGGTCCGGTGAGCGTGCGTGCGTGCGTGTGGTATACCATGGAAATTTGTATGTATTACGCTGCAGCGGCACCGTTCAGGCGCCGCACCGGAGCCGCACCGCATCGTGTGGCTTCTCCCTTACTGTACATGCGTACTTGTTTATCAATGTGGAAAACACGTCAACATCGCATTTCACCTATCCACTCTATTATTTTGGTTTTAAACAGGCCGTTCCGAATTGTTTTTCATTTTTCTTTTTTTTTTAGTTTCTTTTTTTGCTTATTTTGAATGATATAGTTTAACGGGTTTAACCGCTAACGTCCCGACCGACAATCCGGATCGTCCGTGCCATTGTTTATCTATTGTGTCTATAATTACAGTACTCGATAAGTTAAGGGAATACCTTTTGTTATTTTACTTGCTTTGTATTAAAACAAAACAATAAAATTTGAAACTATATTGTTGACTAGCTTTTGCCCGCAGCTTCGCTTGCGTGAAATTTTAAACCCGTTAAGTGACGATTTTCCATTCTAACTTTCATTCCCTATTTAACTCCCTTAGGGGTTGTATTTCAAAAAATCCTTCCTAATTCCTCGTCTATATTACAAAGGAAACCTCTGTGCAAAATTTCAGCTTTCTAGGTCCAAGGGTCCAAGGGCTGGGCGTTGATGAGTCAGTCAGTCAGTCAGGACTTTTCTTTTTACTTATATTGATGACATTCGCTCCGTGAAAAATGTTGATATTTAACCGCATCTGGTTAAACTGGAAACCGACTCCAACTTCGTTGGGTAAAAGGGTAAGCAGAACATTCACCAATCTACAGGTTGTTAACGATTTCGTATAATTCCTTAAAACAACATGATCTATTACTGTTATAGATTAAACGAGCACGAGATTCATACTCCGCGGTTTCGTTTTGATGAAACTTTTGTAATGGAGCATCGTTTCTGTTACCGTTTTTTACAGAAAGTGTTTTATGTTATTATTCTTCTGTCGTGTCAGCACGAGCTATACGAGAATAGGCCATGCTGTGGTGAAAAGATTAGCCAGTCAGCAAGGATGGTAGCGGGGCTGACTGCCCAGGGTGCGCCGGACGTACTTAAGTATCGTCACTCGTGGTGGCTCTTTTCATGCACCCCTAGTTATGATATTAAAGAACCAGTTGTTAATGTTGTCTTGAGACCTATGAATGAATGTTATGGTAATTGGACTATGGAAGTGTGTATGTGGTGGAATGATTATTTGCGTACTGTCAGATTTTTTTATATCTTTATTGCATTTGTGGGAAATGATCGTGTCTAAACCACTTGACAAGGTTTAATAATTTTTTTTTTTTTTTTTTGATGTACGTTGTCTTTGCAGTGCATAAATGCATGGAGGCCCAGCAATAATGTGTATTTTTTAGGATTCCGTACCCAAAGGATAAAACGGAACCCTATTACTAAGACTCCGTTGTACGTCAGTCCGTCTGTCACCAGGCTGTATCTCATGAACCGTGATAGTTAGACAATAGAAATTTTCACAGATGATGTTTTTCTGTTGCCGCTATAACAACCCTACCCGTTTTACCCTTTGGGTACGGAACCTTGAAAATAGAATAAAATAAATATTTAAGGGGGCTCTCATACAACAAAGTGATTTCATTGCCGTTTTTATAGATAATGGTACGGAACTCATCGTGCGCGAATCCAACTCGCACTTGGATGTTTTTTTTTAATTGGATCTGTTGTACCTTTGCTGAATCAATCTGTGTCACAAACAGAACACGAGGTTTGAAGGAACACGAATTCGGATACACCCTCCAACCGGAAGCTCATGTCCCTCAAAGCGAGTTTACGTGCTGAATTTATATGTAACAGTTTCCCTCCTTCAGTGATTCGTAAAACGATCATATTTCCACTCTAAAGGATTTGTCACACAGGATGCGTTCTGCGTCCTATGGTCCGGTCAAATCGAACGCAGCCCGTATCCTATGTGAACATCATTTGCGTTTTGTACCTTTATATGTAACGAGGGTAGTTCACCCATTGGGGGTACCTCGTCATCAGAGTCCAAGTTCGACTTGGTGTAGGCAGGAAATAATAGTCACAACACTGATTATAGTCCTCTATTTATTCACTCTCGATAACAAAATAATAAAATCTCTAATGATCAAACCGATGGAAATGGATTACCTATAGTACGGAAACGCGGTAAGTTCGGTGCAGGCTGGCAAAACGACCTCTCGCCCTCGTGTCTCACTCCAAAGTAACTTCTCTCCAATCAAATGCATCCAATGTCAAAAAGGATGACAGCTGACAGCCGAGTCAAACCGTCAAACAAAACATGCCACGCCCCGCACCGACCTCGCCCAAGCACACTGCTTGACGTTTCCGACAAACGATAATAGATGGCGTCCTACTACATTAACAATAATCAATAGTCATTCTAATAGTTGTGCGTCTGTGTTGATTCTGCGACATATGTATATTTTATGTAATTACGATCTGACTATGCGAGCACAAGCAAAGAACGTAGGGAACGCACCGGTCAGGCGGTCGGGGTGGGAAGGTAGCGGACGGGCTGCCCGGTTGCGAGCAGGCGGCCAGCAAATATAAAAAGCTTGTTTCTAAAAATTTTTTTACCATTAATGTATTTTTTTAGTTATATTAGTTTTCGTGTTCTCCTCAGCAAGCCCTTTCATTTGATAACCATACTGTGGTAGTATAGAAAAAATAATTAGTCTTCGAGATTCTAGATTCGCCATATTCGAATAAAAATGACGTAATGTAGTTAAACATGCACTGTCATGCAAAATAAGCGTGTATACCAAATTTCAGCTCAATCGGTTAAAGATAACTGATTTAAAATTCAGTTGCAAGTTTCCACCCGGACAAACATATTTAGAGGTTGATTGTAAGTGAAAGACGAATGCGTATAAGTACTAATGAATTGGAATATTTATTTCGTTAAACATTGCTTACTATATTACAGCAGGGAATCATACGAGTGGTAGTGGTAATGTGGAGTCCCAGGTGGAGGTAGACCAATCAGCACGATCCAGGTTGGATGCTCCCGAGGCTGACGTAGGTACGTGCGCGCGGTGCGGCGCAGCACGTAAATACGGACGGCACGGCTTCCAACGGTCAGTATCCAATGGTCTCCGACGCAGGGATGTCGTCACTCCTCGACACGTACGCCAGCGTAGGCGCCGGCCGCCGGAGGTGTCGCATTTGTTTGGAGCGGTGGCACGGTGCGCGCGCCGCGGCGGTCGCTCAATACGCTGCGCGCTGTGACGGCGGCTGGATGTGTGATGCGCTCATATAATATGTAGGTCACTACATTATTCCCCCTCAGCAAAGCGTACAGGAGGTTTTGATGTCCTGCCAGACTTAGTAACGTAGCTGAAGGTGACAGGTGCTTCATCTGCTTGCTCCTCGTTGTACTGGAATGCAGGCTTCAGCCGATCGATCGATATATTAGATCGTCTGTTCTCCAACTGTACGGTAAAGTACTTATCTGTGCGATCGATGACTCGGTACGGACCGTTATAGGTAGGTGTCAACGGTTTGCGCACGGCGTCGTTGCGAACATAAACATGTGTTGATTTATATAGATCGCCATGAATGAAAACAGCTGTCCTTTTGTTTGCTTCACGTTGCACCTGTGCCTTTTGTAATGCTTCGCTGAGATGATTCATAAACTGCGATGACGTGTTGCATGTTGTGATTGCTTCACCGTAGAATTCACCAGGCAGGCGTAGTGTTCTTCCGAATAATAATTCCGCAGTACTGGCGCCAATGTCTGACTTGTATGCGGCACGAAGACCGAGTAGTACGGTGGGTAACTCGTACGTCCAGTTCGTTGTATTTAATCTTGCTGTGAGTGATGCCTTGAGTGTGCGGTGCCAGCGTTCTACCAAACCATTCGCTTGCGGGTGGTATGCCGTAGTTCGTACGTGCTGGATTCCCATACGGTGCATCAACTTATTAAATAGTTCGGATTCGAACTGTCTGCCTTGGTCTGTTGTTATGGTCGCGGGGCAACCGAATCTTGCAATCCATGTTTCATACAACGTGTTTGCGACTTTTTCTGCCGTCATATCCTCGATTGGTTGAGCTTCTGGCCACTTCGTTGCTCTGTCGATCATCGTAAGTATATAACGACAGTTGTTTGACGTTGGTAAGGGACCGACTAAGTCAATATGTAGGTGACTTAAGCGGTCTACTTGCATGAAACTGGATACTGGTGCCTTGGTGTGGCGATGAACTTTCACTCGCTGGCATTGGTCGCAAGTTCTTGCCCAGTTTGTGACATCTTTCTTCATGGTTAACCAGAAATATCGCGTAGTAGTTAATCTTCTCGTCGCTCTTACGCCGGGGTGATTAAGGTCGTGTATCGCTTGATAAGCTTGTTTCCTGTATTGCGGCGGTAAGAACGGGCGAGGACATTTTGTTGACATCTCACATATGACTTGGGTTGCTGAACCGGGCAGTGCTATTCGCTTGAATATGTAACGGTCGCTTTTCATGAGTTGCTTGAGTTCTTCATCTTGTTTTTGAGATTTTGCTAACTCGTCGTAATTTATCGGAGTTGGACATGTGATTGTTTCCACTCGAGACATTGCGTCGGCAACACAGTTATCCTTGCCCGCTACGTGCTTGATATCGGTAACAAACTGGCTGATATATTCTAAATATCTTGTTCGCCTCGGAGTTTCATCTTTGTAGTTCGCTCGCAGTGCAGTGGTGAGGGGTTTGTGGTCCGTCAATATGGTGACGTCACGGCCTTCTATCGTCCGGCGAAAATGACGTACAGCCATGTATATAGACGTAAGTTCCCTGTCATACGTGCTGTATTTCCTTTGAGCGTCGTTGAACTTCTTAGAATAAAATCCGAGCGGTCTCCAACGGCCTTGAATTTTTTGTTGAAGTACCGCCCCCGCACAGGTGTCGGATGCGTCGGTCATAAGCACAAAAGGTAGTGTTGACGATGGGTATGACAACAATACGGCGCTGGTGATGTCGTGTTTACATTTTTCAAACGCCTGAATCGCTGTCTCGCTCCACGTAATTTTCGTTTTGTCGTTTTTCTTCGAATCTTTCAGGTAAGCATGGAGTTCTTTCTGATACTCGGCGGCGTGTGGAGTATTCTCACGATAAAAGTTTATCATTCCCAGGAATCGACGTAATTGTTGGACTGTTTCTGGGCGAGGGTATGATTTTATGGCTTCGACCTTCTCGTCAGTTGGCTTAATTCCTTCGGTGGTTACAGTGTAGCCCAAAAAGTTAAGTGTTTGTTGGCCAAATGTACACTTAGCTACATTTACTTGTAATCCGTGGTCGTTAAGCCTTCTGAATACATTCTCTAATTCTCTTCTGTGCTGTTCTTCAGTTTCAGTAGCCAATAAAATGTCGTCGACGAATGGGAAAACAGGGAGTCCCCGTAGAACGTTGTCAATGTGCCGTTGGAACGTTTGTCCAGCGTTGCGCAAACCGAAACACATCCTCGGGAATTCGAATAACCCGAATGGTGTGATAACGGCGGTCTTCTGTATATCCTCTTCGCGAGTCCTCACTTGATAATAGGCCTTTTTCATGTCTATTATGGAGAAAAATTTCTTCCCCAGCAAGTTGTAGGTAAAATCGTGCAGTCTTGGAATGGGGTACCGGTCTGGCACGGTCACTGCATTAAGACGACGATAATCTCCACAGACTCTGTATTTGCCATCCTTCTTTAGAACAAGGTGTATTGGACTGGCCCAAGGACTCTTCGACGGCCGACAAATACCTTGCTCAATCATCGATTCAAATTCTACCTGGGCTGCCTTGTATTTGTGCGGTGGCAGCGGTCGTGATTTCGCATATAATGGCGGGCCGGTAGTCTGTATGTGGTGTTCTACTTCGCTGTGACAAATCTTCAAGTTCGGTCGGGTGATGTCTGGGTACTTTGCGAGTAGATCGTGGTATGGCTGCTGGTCATCTACGGTGTTGATGCTGGAGTCTGAAGTAGACGTTACATAGCCGACAACGGATAGGCCTGTTTTTTTGTCTATTAACCTTCGTCCGTGTATATCTACCGTGAGTTGGTGCTTATGTAGGAAATCTGCCTCCAATATCGGTCTGGTCACTTCGGCGACGACGAAATTACACATATACGGTCGACGTAATCCGATATTCAACGTCATAATGCGTTCCCCATAGGAGGGTATTCGTGAACCGTTGGCGGCGTAGAGATATTCGGTCGGCGGCGTTTTTTCTTTGCGTACCCTCTTGACAGGTAATACTGAGACGTTCGCGCCGGTGTCGATGAGGAAATGCAGACCAGTTTCCAACTCTTTTATGAACAGACGGTGATGGGTTATGTCATTGACTTCGGCTCCCGTCGTAGCCAAAGTCGAAACTAGTTTTCCTGGATCGAATTCATCTTACTTGCAAAGTTACAGGGCCTCCGACAGCGAAACGCCTCCTTGCCGAACTTGCGATGGAAATAGCAAATCGTTGTATCACGATTCGCGGACTTGGAACGAGATCTTGATCGGAATCTGCCTTGCTGCGGTCCACGGTTGTAGTTACGTGATCTGTCCATTTTCAACGCTGCGACCTCCCTCGTAAGCGCCTCGATCATATTTAAAATTCTCTCGTTAGGTGATGATGTCGATGATTGTGCCACGGTGCTAGCATGACTGCAGGCACACACGGAATTAGCCTCTTTCGTCTGCTCACTCATCTTGTCTGCCATCGCTGCTAGCGAGTCTAATTTTGATTCTTCGCTGACCGCCAAAACAGCTCTCGTCGAAGATGGTAGGTGGCTCATCCACAACATTCGGAGGGTTTCATCGGGCATCTTGTCACGGGCCAGATCACGCATACGCCGCAGTAGCTGGGAAGGACGTTGGTCGCCTAGTTCAACCTCGTTCAGCAATTTCTGCAGTTGCTTATTCTCTGACTCCTCGTAGACGGATAATAATCGGGTCTTTAGTGCTTCGAATCTACCCGTCCGAGCCGGTGATAATATGATGTCGCCAATTTGTTCAACATCCACCTTGTCGAGTTGTGCCACAGCAAGTCCAAACTTCGCTTCTTCGCTGAGCTTTTGGTTCGACACCATGGTTTCAAACTGCGCGAACCATAATCTGGGTTTGTCTCGCCAGAATGGAGGTATCCGAGACTTGACGGAGATCATCTCGACATCCTCTTTAGACAGCATCGTTCGCGGCACTTGACTTGCGTCCTCCATAACTTTGTTGAATCACGTCGGGGTCACCAATTTAGAGGTTGATTGTAAGTGAAAGACGAATGCGTATAAGTACTAATGAATTGGAATATTTATTTCGTTAAACATTGCTTACTATATTACAGCAGGGAATCATACGAGTGGTAGTGGTAATGTGGAGTCCCAGGTGGAGGTAGACCAATCAGCACGATCCAGGTTGGATGCTCCCGAGGCTGACGTAGGTACGTGCGCGCGGTGCGGCGCAGCACGTAAATACGGACGGCACGGCTTCCAACGGTCAGTATCCAATGGTCTCCGACGCAGGGATGTCGTCACTCCTCGACACGTACGCCAGCGTAGGCGCCGGCCGCCGGAGGTGTCGCATTTGTTTGGAGCGGTGGCACGGTGCGCGCGCCGCGGCGGTCGCTCAATACGCTGCGCGCTGTGACGGCGGCTGGATGTGTGATGCGCTCATATAATATGTAGGTCACTACACATACATACATTGCAAGTTAAATAAAAGCTTTTAAAATGACCGCTATTTGCCCTGCTCGTCAGATCGCTGACCTAATGCCCTGACCAGATGCCGTGCCCGGATCTCTGACCGGTTGCCCTGACCATGAAGTTCACATAGAATGCGGGCTGCATTCGATTTGCCGAGACCGGAGGACGCAGAACGCATCCAGTATGACAAATCCTTAACTCAAAACAAATATGAGAGTAAAACATTCTGTCACGCGCCTCTTCCAACCTTACGCCATTTGTCATCTGGTATCGTTCCCGACGGACGCAAGGGTCTACCAGGGTCGCATAACCACACAGAGATTTTAATTTTGAAAAAATATCTACATAATATACCACGCTTCCGGGGTTGTTTGCCAAATATAAATGATGATGAATGAACGACCGAGGTTTTTTATGGAGGTCGCAATGTTGTTATACTAATTTTATGTTAAAGGACAGCTACTGAATGTCAATGTGTGTCTTTATACAATGTTATTTTAAGGATATACTAAAACCGAGACACCCCAACAAGATTTTCATCAGAACTGCCTGAATATGTGTTTTTTTTTATAAATCTCCAAGTTACACCTTAGTTTACGTCGCGTTAAGTTCCCTAAAAAAGTGTGAAATGCCTGAGATGTGCTATGCAGGGGTTGTCTAATACACGGAAACTGACCGAAAGGACCGTCTCAAGCCTCAAGATGTCTATTCCCGTCAACTGTTATGGGTAGAAAACTACTGAAACAAAATTGAAATTTATGAAAAAAAAAACAATTGATGTTAAAAATATGTCAATCGATTGTCCTAGTGATTCTGAACAAACTAGTTTCAGATTTAGTATATACTAAAACTAAGCTTGTATGCAGCTACAATTTTTTTTCAAATGTTCTTTAATTTTTATTCATCTACAGAATTTTTTTTTTTTTTGTTTTAAACTTTTCCCCTCACTAAGATTTCTCTTGTATCGTGGGTGCGTTTACAGACACAAATCTCACAAACAAACGCCCAGACCCGAAACAACCATCTGTAGGCCATACAAATTTTTGTTCCGTGTGGGAATCGAACCCACGACCCGTAGCGCAGAAGCCAATCGCTTAGCCACTGCACCAAGCGTGTCGTCTTATTCGATTTCGATAAAGGGTTCGATTCCCGCACGGAACAAAAATTTGTATGGCCTGCAGATGGTTGTTTCGGGTCTGGGCGTTTGTGTATGTGAGATTTGTGTATGTGCGGGGAAGATTTTCAAAAAAAAAAAAAACTTTCTCCTTAAATACATCGTATGATTATCAAAATCCATGAACAAACGAATTTCCTTTCTTATAATTCTCGTCTAATAATACTGAAACTTCATAAAAACAAACTTTACTTTGAAAATGGGTTTAATAAATCAAATTACGCTTTCATTACTACAACTGAAACAACTTAGTAGAATAGAATTAAATTAGCCGATATACATTTTCAAATCGTTGTTTTGTTACTAAAACGGTTAAAACAAGTTGTTACTGGAACTGGTTGGAACAAGTTAATTGGTATTGTCGTAACTTGTTCTGAAATTTTCAATTAATTGAAGTTATTTGTGTATTGTGGTTTTAGAATGGCAATTAAATAATGGACGAACTTAACTACAAAATGCGTTTTCGATCTACATTGACGACGTCTGTGGTCTAGTGGTTCGAGTGTCGGACTGCTGATCACGAGGTCGTGGGTTCGATTCCCACAGGACACAAATATTTATGTGATGAACATAAGTGTTTGTGTTGGTCTGGGTGTTTCTTATGTATTATAAGTATGTATTTACAAAAAAAAAGTATGTAAGTATATGCAATTATGCATTGTCTAGTACCCATAGTACAAGCTCTGCTTAGTTTGGGACTAGATGGTGCTGTGTAAAAAATGTCCTAAATATATTTATTTTATTTATTATCCCCTTTATTCATTTACATTCTTACGTTTACATTTTTAAATATAATTCTATAAAACGAAAAAAAAAAAACATTTAAAAATATAAAAATAGAGGTCCACTGGCATCGGGAGCAGGGTCCAAGCTACCGGTGGTTAGGGCTCCAGAGACAGGAACCTCCTCACAATACGCTCCGTGTCGAGGAGGATTGCTTTCTGTATCAGGCCTTTGATCCAGCCACCCAACGATAGCCTCTTTAGGTGTTGGTCGAGGCTCTTGGCCATTAGGCCATTGGCCGTTACGACTATCAGCACAATGGTTGCCGAATCCACATCCCACATGTTGACAATTGTTATTTATTATTATTTATTTATTATTCTAACTGCGCAACACACTCGTAATCCCTATGGCTTTGATTTTGACAGGGGTCAGCTTCCAATCTAACCAGATGCAGTTGAATACCAGTATTTTACACGGAGCGACTGCCATCAGACCTCCACAACCCAGTAACTGGGCAATGCCGATATTCTTAGCTTACACCGGTTGTCAGACTTTCGGGCTTCGGACTACCCGTTACGTCTATCATAGGTATGACACCCGGGACCGACGGCTTAACATGCTATTCGAGGCACGGAGGGGTCTCAATGTGTAACGGATGGTCACCCATCCATGGAGTGACCGCGGCAAGCGCAGCTTAACCTTGCAAATCATACGTTCTGCGCGTTTGTTAATTAGCCACGAGCCCCTGTAATAAAGCAGTCTCGTGTTCTAGATCAGCACAATTATATTTTTTGACATTAGTGCTCATTCACACGAAGACTGTACGGTTCACGTACAGGGGCCTAATTCTCCTAAAATAAATCTTGATAAATCACAACCGAACCAACGCCGAACCGTTCATTCAGACAGTTTTCAATTTCAAAAGCTATCAAATTGTTTGACACAAAAAACAAAATCAACCATTTTGAAAGTTTTCGAAAACAAAAACTGACAGACGGTTGTGGTTCGATTGCGTTTGGCAACAATGTGGCGGCATCTATCTCGCCACATGCGAACTATCTTACATCGCGCAATCAAGATTTAACACGCAGATAGCATATATACAACCTCCCAACATCAACCGTTGGGCAGTAGCCCGCCAGGCACAAGACTCCGCCTGGTTGGAGGATCCTCCCTTTGGTTGGAGGAACACCACACCTGGTTTCTCCACAACAATTTATTTTAGGAGAATTAGGCCCCAGGCAATCAATTTGCTAACGCCGCGACCTACTTTCCACGATTCATTTTATATTAACTTATCATAACAATAGTTAGTTGACCAATAGCTGCCATAGCAGTAAAACCGCGGATTAGCATCCAACATAACTTGTGTAACTCTACGAATAAACTGGGTATCGTGAAGTCTGTGGTTTTCGTCAACTCAACGACCTCAACTTACAACCTCTGAACCGTACAAAGACGATTCGTCTTTTTTCACGATTCGTTTTTTTTTAGACGTTGGCTATTCATTTTAAATGCCCGTGTTCACACGCATCATGTATCGCGAAAAATTTCGGACACGTCTTAAATCACGTATCGTCTTTTAAAAAACACGTTCGTCGAAAAGAATCGTGATTTTTTTGTGACGGATCCATCGTGTTCGATAGCTCATCCAAGACTAAGAATCACGAAACAAATATGAACATCAATTCGGATATGTTGCCGAATCGTGATAAAACACGATTCCGTATGCAATGTGACCGTCCATCCGTCATGACGTACCGTGTTTTACGACGAATCGTCAAAAACAGAACCCATGTGTATGAGCCCTTAGAGCTCAAACACACCACCTTTTTTTTCAGGCGCCGTCGACGCGCGTTTCGCTATCGCGCGTTGTCGGCGCTGCTAAACTTGAAATAGGCAGATTATTTGCGATTGCATCGCTGTAAACTCACGAGAAACGCGCTACAGACGCGCGTGAGCAACTCTCCTTGCAAAGTAAAACACGTGTAGCACGCGCGCAAAGGATCGTGTATCGTGCTACAGACACGCGTGAGCAACTCTCCTTGGATTAAAACGCGCTGTACGTATGTGTTTGCAGCTAAAGAGACGCGCTGTGACAGCGCGTCTGTATCGATGTAACTCCGCGCTACGAGCGCGTCGACAGCTCGCAAAAAAATCGTCGTCTGCATACTACAATTTTATGCAAAATTTTACAATTTTACGTGTGAATAGGTAAATTGGTTGCGATAACAACGCGTCTGCAGCGTGTTATAGTTGCGTGCGACGCGTGTCGACAGCGCCTGAAAAAATCGTGGTGTGTAAGAGCCCTTACATATAAGTTTTTAGAAAAACAAAAGAATCGTTGTATCAACTACGCACACTGTTTCACGTCTTACTTTAACAACTGTATCAACTTTCAAGTAATAAAGTTTTAAAAGTCAACAGACGACTATCGGGTTACGACTTACGCCACAACTTCTAACACGTAAGTCGCACCTGAAAGTAATAAAAACTATTTCTTGTTCGTTGTGTTTACTGAAAAACAATACTATTTTTCTGGGAACATCCATTTCACTTCAACTTCAAAACTCATTTATTCAAAATAGACTTACTTAGTTATTTTTGAACGTAAATATTACAAACTAGCTTTTGCCGCAGCTTCGCTTGCGTGAAATTTTGAACCCGTTACGCGACGATTTTCCATACAAACTTTCATCCCCTATTTAACTCCCTTAGGGGTTGAATTTCGAAAAATCCTTCCTTATTCCTTGTCTACATTATAAAGGGATCCTCTGTGCAAAATTTCAGCTTTCTAGGCCCAAGGATTTGGGCTGGGCGTTGATGAGTCAGTCAATCAGACAGTCAGTCAGTCAGGACTTTTCTTTTTATTTATACAAGCTTAGTTTTAGTATTTACTAAACCTGAAACTAGTTTGTTCAGAATCACTAGGAAAATTGATTGACATATATTTTTTACACCACATATTTTTTTATTTTTTTTCAAATATTTCAATTTTGTTTCAGTAGGTTTCTACCCATAACAGTTGACGAGAATAGACACCTTGAGGCTTGAGATGGTCCGCTCAGACAGTTTCCGTGTAATAATAGACAACCCCTGCATAGCACATCTCAGGCATTTCACACTTTACTAGGGAACTTAACGCGACATAAATTACGGTATAACTTGGAGATTTATTAAAAAAAACACATATTCAGGCAGTTCTGATGAAAATCTTGTTGGGGTGTCTCGGTTTTTGTTACTAAAAATACCGTTGTATAGATAGATAGAAGACAGACCCCAAAAACGCGCGCCCTTCACCGCTTCGTATTGTTTATGCTGTGAAGAAGAAACGGTGCAACAAACTCACCAGTAACAGTTCACAATACACAGTTCTGTCTGTCTCACTAAAACTTAATTATACTCGCTAAACTTTATACAAACGGCAATGGATATTACTGAGTGTAAGTCAAATCAAACTAAAACTATATCTACAAGGATAGTCGGAAAGGGAGTGATCCACGGGTCACTTAAAGTGTCACTGATGACTGTTTTAATGCAAGTGTTATTTCAAAACTTGCATTTATATTTCGCCTACAAAACGATTTTTAATTTAATTTTTTTTTTAGGGTTCCGTACCCAAAGGGTAAAACGGGACCCTATTACTAAGACTCCGCTGTCCGTCCGTCCGTCCGTCTGTCACCAGGCTGTATCTCATGAACCGTGATAGTAGTAAGACAGTTGAAATTTTCATAGATGATGTATTTCTGTTACCGCTATAACAACAAATACTCATCATCTGCCTAGCCGTTTCCCAACTATGTTGGGGTCAGCTTCCAGTCGAACCGGATGCAGCTAAATATCAGTATTTTACATGGAGCGACTGCCTATCAGACCTCCACAACCCAGTAACTGGGTAATACGATACTCTTGGTAAGACTGGTTGTCAGACTTTCTGGCTTCTGACCAACAGTAACGACTGTCAAAGATCTACAAATGACAGCCGGGACCAACGGCTTTACGTGATTTCCGAGGCACGAAGGAAACTCGCTATGGTAAATGGTCACCCATCCACAGACCAACCTCGGCAAGCGTGGCTTAACCCGGAAGATCGGTCTATGCGGCTGTAATTATTTAGCCACGAGCTCCTCCCATAACAACAAATACTAAACAACAGAATAAAATAAATACTTAAGGGGGGGGGGGGGGGCATTCAACAAACGTGATTTTTTTGCCGTTTTTATAGATCATGGTACGGAAACTTTCATGCACGAGCCCCGACTCGCACTTAGCCGGTTTTTTAATTCTTTATCAGTCCCTGGATGGGTAACCATTACTCACACATCGAGACCTCTCCGTGTCTCGAAGAGCATGTTAAACAGTTGGTCCCGAGTGTTATAAAAATACCTATGACAGTCGTTACGGGCAGTCAGAAGCCGGAAAGTCTGACAACAGGTTTAACTTTAGGATATCGCCATTGCCCGGTAACTGGGTTGTGGAGGTCTGATAGCAGTCGCTCCGTGTAAAATACTGGTATTCAGCCACATCTGGTGAGACTGGAAGCTGACCCCAACATAGTTGAGAAAAGGTAAGGAGAAAGAAGCGTTTTAGATTTATTTTTGACTAGCTTTTGCCCGCGGCTTCACTCGCGTTAATTTATAATAAAAAAAAAACTTAACACACTACTAAAGTTTCTTTAATACCTAATGTAATTCAATCATGATTCGAAAGACACGTGGCGCCATCTATTATCGTTATTGTTATTTTCCTCGGGAACAGTACTTTTTTCGGGATGAAAGGTACCCTATGTCCGTTTTTGTATAACTTCAATGTACTTAGGAAAAATTTCAGCATGATCGGTTCAGTGGTTTAGGCGTGAAAAGGTAACAAACAAACAAACTAACTTTCGCATTTACAACGTAATTTTTACTTTATGTGAAAACCGAGACACCCCAACAAGATTTTCATCAGAACTGCCTGAATATGTGTTTTTTTTTTTAGTAAATCTCCAAGTTACACCTTAGTTTACGTCGCGTTAAGTTCGCTAAAAAAGTGTGAAATGCCTGAGTTGTGCTATGCAGGGGTTGTCTAATACACGGAAACTGACCGAGCGGACCATTTCAAGTATCAAGGTGTCTATTCCCGTTAACTGTTATGGGTAGAAACCTACTGAAACAAAACTGAAATTTATGAAAAAAAAAAACAAAAAAAAAATGTGGTGTAAAAAATATGTCAATCGATTCTCCTAGTGATTCTGAACAAACTAGTTTCAGGTTTAGTATATACTAAAACTAACCTTGTATTATATTAGTTAGGATAAAGGTTTTCATTGCAACGGTTTTAAACATCCTCTAGTCTCTGTAGTTCGGTTGTTTTGTTCGGGACCGGACTACTGAGACTATTTTTGTCTCATTAGTTCGGTTATGACGTCAAACCGAACTGTTGAGACTTGTGTTCTGTAGTTCGGTTAATGAATTCAGTAGTTTCCGGTCAGTATTTTTATGAAAGTGCCTATTAATTAATAACTACCAAACTATGATTTCAGATACTATGTTTGATTCTTTTATCCATATATCTAAAAATGAATTGCTGTTCGTTAGTCTCGCTGAAACTCAAAAACGGCTGGACCGATTTGGCTAATTTTGGTTTTCAAATATTTGTGGAAGTGCAGGAAAGGTTTAAGTGGTGAGAAAATTGGAAAAGTTGCGAGGAAAATAGTAAACTCATCAATTTTATTTTTCCCGTACAAACTGTTCCTGGCTGTCAAACATTTGATGTTCGTCCCGTCAGTACGGTAAACTCGGGTCCCCTCAAATTAAGGCACGTATTAATTATGGGTTTCGAATCGACAACATGTATCCACAATATTCGGATTATCGCGTATTTAGATTTTAAAAATGCAAATTAGTGTCACACTTATTTTCTCTAAGTGGCATTGCAACGCATGCAGCCAGTTTATAATAAAATCATTTTATGTTTACATAGGTACTTAACCGGACTACTCAGACTAATTTTGTCTCATTAGTTCGGTTATGACGTCAAACCGAATTAATGAGACAAAATTAGTCTGAATAGTTCGGTCCCGAACAAAACAACCGAACTATTGAGACTAAAGGGTAAACACATCTTGATTTCACAACGCTTTGATTTACTTATTACACATCAGAACGCTAAAGTCAGGGAGCACTGATAAATTATTATGACTCGTACTGGGGAACGCAAAAACTTCCTACGTGGGGAAAAGTTTTGAGTGACTGCAATCAAACTTCCCGACATACGTTTTATACGATTTTATAGCCTACATAACATAAACATTATATACATAGGTGTTTGTTACGATAAAGTAGGTAATTTAAAACTTTTCAATATAATACTCAAGGAGTGAGTACTAAGATGGCGGCTGATAGAGGAGAATGGAAGAGGAATATATGTTGGGCCGACCACACCTAGAGTAGGATAATGGCAGAGAGAACACACCGTCAAACCGTACGGTTCGGCTTCGGTTCTGTTGCGATTGATCAACGTTTCTAGAAACAATCATAGATCAACGTTTAGTAGAATTGTGCAACAACAAAAAGTACCTGAATGGGGCAACGTTTAAAAAAAACACTGTCGACAAAATAATTGTAGATGAAAGCTGCTTTTAAAAAATATTTTTAATCTTGATTCCCCTTTGTATCTTCAGTTCTAACTCCTAGGATCTCGCGTTGACTACAATCGTCCAATAATACTTTTCTATTGTGAAGTCTTAAAAATAACATCTAGGGTTCTAGTTTCTTTATCTACCTCTAAAACAAAACCATCAAATAATGCGCTACGAACTGATGCCCATCTGGTGAAACTACTCTCCGAGCCTGCACTGCATTATTTGGAACTATTCAGCTGAATTTATATACCAAAGTATGGAGCGCAGTCTTGCAGAGTAGTTTCAAATGGACCCCAGATTTTCTTAAGAACTCCGCTCCTTAAAACTTCGCCTCTCCTTACCCACAGCAGTCCATAACACGTCCCACCTAGCCAGTAAATTAGCAGGAGCGCTTACAACTAGTTTTAAAACAGTTCTCTTTTAATTGAACTACGGATAATACGACGGTAATTAATTCTAGGGCCTTATCTAGAAGCGGCACGCTTCGTGTCAGCGTAAGATACACTTGCGGGCAAAGTGAGGGTGGAAACTATTCCGGTCTTTTTTCTTTACAAAACTGTCGTTTTTGCCCGGAGTTTACAAACCCGTTTGTTTAGTACTGGGTTGCAGATTCAAATGTGACTTTGTCTATGTCATATGTAGTTTCTTACGCGGTATCCTACTTGAATGATCTAGAAGTGACGCGAAACGGCGCGGCGCGACGCGAAAACAACAAACAGTCGATACCTATTGAAATGGCCTACGTGACCAAACGCACGTGGAGTGCGGTGCGGCGCGGTGCGAACTCGATCAGTTGGCTTGATATTTTCGCCCGAACTGGATGCGGTGCCGTACAGTGCTACTGAATGACGGCGGCGGGCAGCGGGCGGTTCGCGAGCTCGTAGGACGCTTCGCATCGCATCGCATTTAATTCGCGTGTCACCGCATCGTGTCGCTTCGCAATTCGCGTCGCTTTGAACCGCCTACGTAAGACGCCGCGTAAGCTGACCCCCCCCCCCCTTTTTTGCCGGGCGTTAAAAATAGAATAGAGAAGAGGCCTTTGGCCTTTACTGGGACAGTAACAGGCTAATAATATTATTGTTTTTGACTTGGATGAACTTACGAATAGAATCCAGACTTTTGCCCCCTTATTACAAAAAGTGGTTCAAACCGAGACTAAGATAAACCCAGATTTAAACTATACCCATCACATTCTAACATAATATAACAAAAAGAGACGAGGCTATTTTAAAACTTGGGTTTTTCTTAGACCATCGTTTGTAATGAGGGGGTTGAGGTTTATTGTAGTTCCTTCATTGTATCCTCAAAAAGAGAAAAAAAGGGTTTCAATGACAATGTGTGTCTTTAATTTATGAAAAAGCACAGCAGTTGCAGGTAACGCTACGCACGCTATCTAATACTATTTATTAGATAGCTATTAAAATTTTGTATGAAAGTTAAAAAAAACCTTTTATTTTTGTATATGTGTCTCACGAAAGTTATAACATTTATAACTTTCGTGAGACACAATGATTTTTATGGTTTACTCACGTGCATTTTTCGGGATTGCCCGACTAGTTTCGGAACCAAACAGAGCCAAAAATCTAGAACTTGAAATTATTAGGACAATCCCGAAAAATGCACGTAAATAATCCGTAAGTAATCATAAATATAAACCGTTCATTTTTTTGGTTTAGAATTGGTTAAAAATGTAATTTTTTCAAAGACTTTTTTTTAGAATAGTGTGAATGAATGTTAGCAAAATTAATATTTTACGATTAGAAGTTTGTTTACCTTTACAAAATTTTAATGGCTGGACTGTACAAGCAAATTACAGGAATGATTTAAATCAAATCTTTGATACCCTTAATTTAATTATTACTTCACCCCATTTTCTTCTCTTAAGAAACGTTTAAATAACACTTTCAACTCTTAAAAGCGAGTTCATTACAGAATTTTCAACACCTCCAAGTATTTTAAGTAAGCTCTTATAAATTATGCTTGCCTAGTACAATTTTCTGGTCGGCGGTGTACAAGACAAGTAGGCTACACACAACGTGGCATCTCTTTGTTTCTGCGAGCTCTATAATTGCGCATCCTTCAGTTGTTCCTCGAGCAGCCTTTGAGAGCTTTTCTCTTGTATGGGCTCCTGGTACTTGTGTAGGAGATGGAAATTAAAAGGTGATTCATGCATCGTGAAATGTTTGTTTATTTTGTCTCACGTTTAAAAGCTGATTTTTCAATCTTCGGATAACTGTTAATTGAGGAATTTGACATTTTGTCATTTTTTGTATAGAAAATAAAATCCTTGGAATAAATCTGTTCCCTTAGGACCTTAACAGGGTTAATTTTATTGATGGAGGTATTATTGTCCACCTTAAAAAAAAAAAGAATAAAATCTTAATGTGTTAAATTCTTAATGTTTTTTTTATGTTAATTGGTTTTAGATACTTGATATGTAATTGAATAAATAAACAGGCAGTTGTTCATTTAGGAATAGTTATTTCAATCAATTAATTTATGCGCTCCAGGTACGCGCTCAAAGTACGCTGCGTTTCGACGCTACCATACGTAATTCACAAACTGACTGACCAAAAAAACATACGTAGCCTCCGACTGCATGTGAAGATCTGATAGCATGATTTTTTGTAAACCTACGTAAGTTTGACGTTATGTTATGTATGTTATGATAGAAGTACGTCTTGTTTATCTTTGTAATTCACTTTTTATGCAGGTTTTTTGATTTTTTTAATTAACTTTTTTATATTGACAGGGACAATATTCTAGAAGTAGCTTTTATACTAAGGACTTATTAGAAACAAGAAGTCAACCGTCACATTCAGATTACAGAGCTCTGAATCCCGCTGAGTTCCTAGTAACATGGGAACAGACATTTCATTACTTAAGCGTAACGTTACCAAGACACAAATCAGGTCAAGACAGAGTGTTATGACAATGTCTCACGTCAAATAAACGCATAGAATAATATCTACCAAATTCATTAGTTTTTTGAAGAAGGTTTTTTAGTGAAGGGTGAGTGAGCTTTTTGGGGACTGTCTTACGCCTCATTTACGGAGACGCGGGGCGTCGCGCGACGCGTTGTGCGGCGCGGCCCGCACTGAATTCAAACATATGGCGTTGTATGAGAGCGTTTACGGAGAAGCGATTTTACACGCGTTTGAGCCCGCGGATGGCATCGCCGCGTCGCACGCGACGTTTATCGCGGCGGCGCACGCAGCGTTACGACCAGCTATTCCTGCAATTCTCCGTCCACTGTAAAACGTAGCGTCAACCGCGGTGGGGCCCGCGGCGTCGCACGCGCACATTGCCATATGTTTGTGTTTGCGCGTGTGATGATGCAGGCCGCTGCACGCGCCGCCACTCCGTAAACAGAAAAATCGTACGACGTGCCGCGAGACGCCATGCCGCACGCGACGCGTGACGCCCCGCGTCTCCGTAAATGAGGCCTTAGGCGGATCTCACACTACCACGCGCCACGCTCCGCTCGTATGGATGCGTCGCCCTGGAGCGTTGCGCGTGTTAGTGTGAGATCTGCCTTATGTTAAACCAGCTTTTGCCCGCGGCTTCGCTCACGTTAATTTAGAATTTGAGAATCAACTCTTAACACACTACTAAAGTTTCTATAATAATATAATTCAATCATGATTCGAAAGACACGTGGCGCCATCTATTATCGTTATTGTTGTTTTCCTCGGGAACAGTACTTTTTTTCGAGATAAAAGGTAGGTTATGTCCGTTTCTGTACACCTGACAACGTATATGCAAAATTTCAGGATGATCGGTTAAGTGGTTTAAGCGTGAAAAGGTAACAAACAAACTTACTTTCGCATTTATAATATTAGTTAGGATTGTCGTTCAAAAATAACTAAGCAATTCTGGTCTATTTTGAATAAACAAGTTTTGAGTTTGAGTTTTGTACGAGGCGATTTTTACCAACCGTCAGCTAACGTTTATCCGAGGAATAAATTCGACATTTTGACAGCTTACAAAAGCGGTCGAAACATCAAAAATATTTCTCTATCGATAATAGTTATCTGATATTGATAATATCGGCTCCAGAGATATACTTTAGGTATGGTAGCATAAATTCAGGAAGGTCTTCATTTCAATTTGATCTTTGACCTCGATTCAAACTAAACGTCGTCCGATAGAAGATATAATATGGATATTATAACCATTGCTTCTCGTTCGCAACATTTGTAGTGTTAGAGATTTAATGACGTTATGGCGGTAGTCACATATGTTCACTTCAAGACACAGTAGATATATTTGCTAAAGTAGTACCTTAAATTAAATTTAAATTAAATTACTTTTATTTCAGACCATGGTGTCCATTTTGTTAGTAACAATGTTCTTATAGACTAATGTTAGTAAAACTTAAAACTACCAAAAACAAAACATATCAAAGAAAGTAAACTAAACAAAGTAAACTCAACAATCACTACCGCGTCATTCCATGACCAATGGCGCAGCAATGATTGATGTAACCACAGTCCAGCCGACTAGCGATCATGCTAAGGATGCTGTTGGTGCTGCCACGTACTCTACGCACCAGGGATGCGCACCTTTTACGCATCGTAGCGTAAAAGCAGTCTACGCGACGTTCAGCAAACATCCCTGATGCACTACAGAATCGCCGCAGCCCCATTAGCACATTATTAAATTGGACTCGGAGGGCACTGTAAGACTTTTGAGTATAGTCGGCCCACAGGCTACACGTGTAGAATGATGTACAATAAGATCTAAAAAGTGTAATTTTTACTTCTGTCGAACAACGTGCAAACCTGCGAGCTATCATGTTCGCTCGCACTGCCAGCGCCCTCCGTTCCCTCTCGATGTCATCATTGTCCTTGAGGTCAGAGGTCAGCATATGTCCTAAGTACTTAAATTTGGACACCCTACGTAAAGCTGTACCATTAAGCATAATGCTGGGAAACACGTTACCTGTACTGTTGCCTCTGGCCTCAAAGACCATGACTTCACTTTTGAGTGGATTATATTTTAATCCATGTTGCTCGGCATATTCTTCACAGATGGTAAGCAGTTCCCTAATGCCACATACCGATGCACTCAGTAGCACCATGTCATCAGCATAGCTTATGTTGTTTACATTAATTCCGTCTATGTGACAACCTACCCGTGTGCTACTGAGTGCCACAATCAAATCATTCATATACAGGTTAAATAGGGTTGGCGAGGACAATCCCCCCTGCCTCACCCCGCACTCCAACCTGTACGACTGCGACATGGTCCCCGACCACCGCACGCCATTGACCTGGTTTCCGTACCAGTACTTGCAGATGTTGATGAGTTCTATTGGTAGATTAGTGTTTTCTAACTTTTCCCACAGTATATCATAGGAAACCAGGTCAAAGGCTTTCGAAAGATCAAGAAAGCATCCTTGAACTGATGTTTGACGTCTTGTGTAGTATTTGACAGCATGCTTAACACACAAAACTGCACTTTCAGTGGATAGTCCGCCCCGGAAACCGAACTGATTGTCATGAAGTTCAATATGTTTGGTCAGCTGTGAGTTCAACATGCTGTCAAACACCTTCGATACCACTGTGGCAAGAGAGATAGGTCTGTAGTTGTTCCTATCTGATAGATCAGCTGTCTTATTTTTAACGATAGGTATAACAATGGTTTTAATCATCTCTTCAGGCAGATACGAGTGGCTTAGACACAGGTTAAACAGCATAGCCAACAATCTCGGTAAGTGGAGTCCAGCATGCTGAAGATGTTCAATACTCAACCCGTCATGGCCGGGAGATTTACCTCTAGTCATTGATTTGATTATCAACTTCAATTCTCCAGTTGTACATCCAAAACCTATCTTTTCACCGTTCTTAACATTGATCACCGACTGCGAGGACCCCAATGGCGATTTGACAGTAAAATGTTGTCGAAACAGATCCGCTATTCCACCAGCATCGCTTTCGCCGTCGATACACACAGGAGTAACCGGTTTGCTATTAAGTTTGTTTGTAGTTTTCCAAAAAGATCGAAAATCGTTTTTTGAGTGATGTGAGGCCAAAATATCCATTTTTACCTGTTCTTCATGGTTCTGACACCATCTTAGTCGGTTCTTAAAGATTTTTCTGGTCTCACACATCTCATTATAAATTGCACCTGTACTTGGTTTGCCATACCAACACCACAAATAAAATTTCTGCTTAGCTTCCCTGTGTGCCTCGCCAACATGTAAGTTCCACCCTGCAACAGGTTTCTTTCTCTTACGGATATGTTTACCATATTTGCTACACAACGCTGCCTCTCTTAATATTTTTACAATATTGTTATACAAACTGTCAATGATTTGTCTATGTTGCAAAATATTACAAGTATAATCTGCACATTTTGTAAACTCCTCTGGAAAGTCAAGGAGTCTTAAGAGTCTATGACATTCAGACATGTATAGATTAACTTGATCTACACTTCTTTCCCCCCACATAACATCATTTACAGTCGACTTATATTCTAGTATCTTAGGTGAGCCTACGCCCAGATTACATTCCATTACTAACGGAAAGTGGTCCGACCACAGTACGTCATACTTGACAAACACTCTGCGCACTGACGGCACAGCTGCCTTAGAGACTATACAGTGATCAAGCCATCTTCGCGATCCATGAGCCTCGCTCACAAAAGTGAAACAATCAAACAAATTAGAAACACCCTTCAACATTTCTACATCAATGCAAGTCCACTCTTGGTCCTCACAAAATAACGATAGTTCATTATAAAATTGTTCAGTTGGGTGCGCATTAAAATCACCCAGTATGTATATACAATCAATGTTGCAACTGTCTATGATAGCGCTTACCGACCCGAGGATGTCCGTAAACTCGACTAGATTCGCCGCTGCGTCCACAGGCATGTAAACATTTACCACTAATATAGACCGCTCAGGTAGCACTATGCGTATCGCACATATTCGCGGATTATTGCACTGCACCACTATAACATTAGGAAACACTTTTTGCCGCCAGAGTATTCCGAGACCGCCGTGAGGACGTCCTCGTAACATGCCCGACGACATGTCCACCGCCGAGGTCCCCGTGCAGCTAAACTCTCCATCAATACTGCTCAAGTATGAGATATCACTGGGCAACAACCATGTCTCCTGAAGAGCTATCATGTCACATGTTTTACACAGCTCACGTATTCCATCTACAGAGCGCTTGACACTCTTACAATTATAAGTAGCAAATTTGTAGATCGTACTATCCATAGTTAGGAGGCAATGGACCGATGGCGGCGGAACCTCCGTCCACTCTTCGATTTTTATAATGTATGAAGCGTCTAAAGATAATCCCTTCAGGCCAAATTTTTTCGTCTAAAAACATGGACACTTTAGACTCAGACACAAAGAATTTGTAGGCTTTGTGACCTAACACTTTTTTCGTTATAACTTTTTCTAAAAACACCGTCTCCTTTGTTTTTATTTTTAAATAATCTACAATGTCAGATTCCAATGTATCGTTATGCACATTTGTTATAAAAATAGGCACTTTCTTAGTAGCAGCTTTAAAAGACGATACTGTCGCTTCTGCTGTACCTCTTTCGCCCAGGTACCTGTACTTTAGTTTTCTTTTATGTTTACTCACTGTTTGCCACGGCCTATCATCTTCTTTTTCGTTATTTATTAGTGTATTCGGCTCAGATAGTTGACGAGTAGTAGCCGGATCTATATTATTATCCTTGAGCTCCTGTGCAACCACTCGCGTTGTTTGCTTAGACATGCTTGAGCCCTCGATCGGGGATAACGGCATAGCTCGCGCTTCCTCGGTACTCCCACAGCTGACTACCTGCGCCGCCGCCACCGCAACGACCGGCATACTCTGTGACTCATCTTTGTGCATAGCTATCGGTGTACACACCATGATGTCAACTTGACGGGTATCAGTAGGTATCGCCGTTGCGGGACAGTTGTTTCTCTGCCCACTATTATGCGACTGTTGTACGTCGTGTTCGTCCGATGTGTACTCGTAATTGTGGCTCAATGTCATCCATAAAGGGCCAATCTCCATATTCCAAGCACCCCGTCTCATGTTTATATAGCCAGCCGGAGTTGTAGGTGGAGGTAGCGATGCGTGCTTTAGATTATGTATATCTGCTCGCAAATCCTCAAACTGTTTTACCGTGGCATATGTATTTTTGACTTTTTCAATTTCTGAGTTTAATCTTGTGAGATCTTTCAACAGTTTTGTACAATCGAGATGGTCGAATAAAATTGGGGGTAGTTTTTCGAGTACCCTCGCTACAAACACTGGAACCACATCAGGATCAGTGCTTTTAAACACACTAACGATGTCGTCCAGGTCTCTTTCTTCCTTCCCCTTCCTTCTTCTTAGGATTTTACGTTGATCCGTAGGCAGGGATTCAAATAATAACGATTTTGATTTGCTGATTTCACTACTCGTAAACGCGGAAACACAGATTCTTTTCAACGTTTCTTCGTCAATAACTGATATTTTATTCTGCACATAAGCTAATAATTCATCTATGACGATATTACAGACGTTGCACTTTAATACTTGCGACATTATTTACGAAGTGCGTCGGCGCACTTAGCGCGGCGCACAAACAAAACACAGCCGACCTTGACAGCGGCGCACGGGTGACTTAACTTACTACTCAAACACTAAGCTAACCTTAATCCTGTAAAATCAAAAAGAATAGATACGCAAGAACCTTAAAGTTGCGAACTTCTAAGAAAGTCAAGTCCCTGTGAAATTATTAAGTTCGCCAAGTTAATTGGTGCTAATTAACCTCGTTACGGTCACTCAAAGCGTCGACCCCAGAAAATTACGTCTTAAACATTGCTACATCAGAAAGAAAATTTCAAATTTTCCGGAATTAAGAATTTTAGAAAAGGATTTGATATAAGTTTGTGGTTTTTAGGGTTCCGTACCCAAAGGGTAAAATGGGACCCTATTACTAAGACTCCGCTGTCCGTCCGTCCGTCTGTCACCAGGCTGTATCTCATGAACCGTGATAGTTAGACGGTTGAAATTATCACAGATGATGTATTTCTGTTGCCGCTATAACAACAAATACTAAAAAAACAGAATGAATTTACATATTTAAGGGGGCTCCCATACAACAAACGTGATTTTTTTTCCGTTTTTATAGATAATGGTACGGAATCCTTCGTGCGCGATTCCGACTTGCACTTGACCGGTTTTTGCTTTAGATTCAAGATGTCAAAGCCGTCATCTCAGTAGGTACTTACTCCTGTCTTACAGTCTTACCCATATCTATCATCTTGCACACAATCCATCTATCATTTCTTTGGCCTTCCATTAAAGAAAAAATAAAGAATGAAATTAAAAAAAATTACGATACCAATATGATCAAATTGCCTAGTATCTTATAGGCCAAGTAACCAAAATATTAAAGAAAAAATGATCAATAGATCTTTGTCGATGTAACGTATTAGTATTGGGAAAAATTTACTAATGTTTTGTTGTAAAATTACAATATATGAAAGAACTAGCTATCGCCCGCAGCTTCGCTGGCGTGAAATTTTGAACCCGTTAAGTGACGATTTTCCATACAAACTTTCATATATCATATATATTAAAAAATGTTTAGGTGTTCATGTACTATAATAATATATGCATAATTTTCTTTGGCCGGCTACTTTACTTTTTGGTCCATTTCGTCAGATGTCTTTTGTTTATTAATTGTTGAACTTCCGAAGGGGAACCGGACCGATGGCCTGGTGAAGGTTGCGAGAAACCACTGACTGCGATAAATCCAGGACCATATTGCCTTTATCTGGCCGACACTTTAAATTTTGGGTACAAAACGTTTGAATCCTGAATAATCTCCTTTACTATACTTTCTTTTTAATCTAAAACAGCACCTGTTTTAGGTCACATTAGGTTTTGCTCTGAATTAATAGAACAACTTACTCTAATCTATTATTGGCATACGTCACCTAAACCTGATCAAAACCGTTACTTAAACTAATATAGAACGTAATATCTTCCCACGTCTGTTTCTTGTAACTACGGTGCACTTACTAAACTAATAACTACGTGGAAACGCCCACTGCTTCCTGGTTTACTTTATCCAATTAGTAACTATAAAAAGTTCTTAAACATTTATTATCATTATATATTTAGACTTTAAGAGGATGAACAACAAACAGCAAGTCAAGAGTGAACAGTTAAGTAGTTCTAATTAAGTTTTATCGGAAAACAGATTTAGCTTGTGCCAGAACAGGTTTACAGTTTCAGTTTTAGATGCGACATTATTACAGGATAACCCAATTTCGAGAAGGATTTCTTATAAGTGATTTACTATAAGTTTGTCTTAATTCAATTGTAACTGCTACAAACCAAATGTACACAGAAATGGACCAACTACAACGGAATCTCAAGTGGTAATAACTCAACGCGTAGCAGCTCAGTTATCTGCTACGAAAGCGTAGCAAGCGTAGCCGGCTATCATCACTTCAGCTACGTCGTAGCGATAGTACGTCAACCTTGTAAGCCATGTTACTGTAAATGTCTGAACTGCAGTTTATCTTAAAATACACTGGTGTAGTTCAAACTTCAACTTCAAAACTCATTTATTCGAAATAGACTAGAATTACTTAGTTCTTTTTGAACGTCAATGTTACAAAAGACAGCCCACAAAAAACGTCCGCCGTTTACTACTTCACAGTGTTTATGTTGTGAAGAAGAAACGGCGCAATAAACTCCCCAGTAACCCAGATCTGTCTGTCAAGTGACTAAATTAATTGTGTCATGTTAATTACAATAATGAAATTTTGCAAATTGCGGCTGATAAACATTTATAAGTATAGAGCAATTCTAAATTATTTGCAAAACAAAATTACCTATTAGTATCTACAGGGTGTAAACGAATTCGTGTAATTCCTTTCAACCTTGTGATCTACTAGTGACACAGGTTAACCTAGCACTAGTTTTTTTCAAATAAAGCATTTTTTTTTTCAAAATTGCTGCTTTTTTCTTTTTCTCAGTCACTTTAGCGCCCCAAGTTATCTGAGTGTATGGAGCGATATCGCCCTAGTCATGCCCGCCAGCTGTGTCGCCATGCTTTCATTTATTTATGCATGGCATAGAAAGGTCATATAAAAAACCGGCCAAGTGCGAGTCGGACTCGCGCACGAAGGGTTCCGTACCATTATCTATAAAAACGGCAAAAAAATCACGTTTGTTGTATGGAAGCCCCTTAAATATTTATATTATCCTGTTTTTTAGTATTTGTTGTTATAGCGGCAACAGAAATACATCATCTGTAAAAATTTCAACTGTCTAACTATCACGGTTCGTGAGATACAGCCTGGTGACAGACAGACAGACGGACGGACAGATGGACAGACGGACAGATGGACAGACGGACAGATGGACAGACGGACAGATGGACAGACGGACAGCGGAGTCTTAGTAATAGGGTCCCGTTTTACCCTTTGGGTACGGAACCCTAAAAACGGCAAAAAAATTTATAGGTCTTTTTTTAAATCTTTTTAGTTGATTTAGATACGATCACTTACACCAACCAAAAGAAAAAAATGTAAGATTTTTTTATTTTTAACCAATCTAAATCCCGTGCAGGGTTAATCTATACCAGTGATAGATCATGTGGTTTCAAGGAATTACACGAATTCGTTTACAGCCTGATAGATAATTCAACCTAATATCCTATGGGTCAAAAATCGTGGATCAAACGAAACAGGGCGATAGTTGGGGTTATTTGCAGTAAAAAATATCTCTGTGGCAGAGCCCTAACTTGATCTCCTTGAGTGTTTTTAAGAAAATAACTAAATTTGTAATAAATAAGCAATTAAAGTAAAATGGGTAGATACCTATTATTAAAACAATAAATGGTGTTTAGTTGCTTGAAAGTGCTTTTATGACAGTGAGTACCATGATTTATGAGTATTGGCACTTTTTTCAATATCTTTTAAGTCTCACTAAAAATTATTTGTAAATTCAGAAACTTACTGTAAAAAAAAATCTACTATCAAAAAATTCTGCAAATACTAACCATCGCCCTGTTTCGTTTGATCCACGATTTTTTACCCACCCTCTATAGGCGCACATCACATATAGTGTATTTTAACAATCACCAAACTATCAGAAGGGTTACCATGATCTGTTATGGCAGGAATGTTTTAATATTATTACGAGAGTGAGAAAGTGACAGCGCTAGACAGCTCTCTAGCGCCATCTCTTTCCCACTCTCGTAATAATATTAAAACATTCCTGCTATAACAGATCATGGTAACCCCCCTGGTCAATGTCCGTTGTTTATTATTTTCATAATGATTAAAAGCTGTCATACACCACGAAGACATGATTAATGTTCATTATCTTCATATTATGCGACATATTATGCCTACGAATGATTAAAAAAAAAAAAAATCTTCTACAGCCGCAAAAACAAGTTCTGGGCAGGTACAAAATTAAGTCAGGAATTTAGAAATATTCGTTTCGTATAATATTTAATTGAATTGAACACTTTTATTTATATCTTCGTATGACACAAATTGTGCTTGTCGCATAAATTGAAACCAAAATGCTATAGAATAGTTGTATTTCCGATTTAAAATTCACTCACAATAACGTTACGTTTACGTTATAATGCGTCAAAACATTCATGCTAGACCTACTGAAATCAGACGTTATCTAGCCAAAACTTAAAAACATAAGGTACTTCCCCTTACAGCGTTAGCTTGCCGCAGAAACCTTAATAAAACCGAGAAATATTATACGTCCAAAAACTTTTCCGTTCCTTGAAAATAAATCGAAAAAATTCACGCCGTAACATAAAGTTTTATGATATATTCTCCAAAATGTACGGCGATTTATCAGTATACATCGTAATACTTACTATAACCATCGTACATATTAGGGGAATTGCCATTATTTCTTTATTAAAACACATTGTAAACATTCAACAATTAAGGTGAACGCGCACTGGAGCGCGCCGCAGGTAGCGGTAATTTTAGAATTCTTAGTATGAAATTATGTTTATATCTAATATAGTCCGGTCAAGTTAGCTCAAAATATAGGGGTAGGTTAACAGAAATTCGCATAGAGCTGAAAATTGGTACGAATGTTCGGAACATCATTATAAATCAAATGTAAAAAGTCCCCATCGATCCCACACTTGCAAAAAAAAATATTCAAGGTCAAAGTTTGCAAATATGGATTTTTGGCGTTTTTTAGTCAAACGGTAAGTTTTATGATAAAAATAGGTCAGACAAAAATTGTAGATTATGCAATTATCTGTAAGAATTGTTTACAATTTTTCTCCTAAACGTCACCGTTTCTGAGATATAGTGGTTGAAAAAGTTGTATTCTTCGTAATATGCGTTTCCACGCCACCTGGAAGGTAGTGTACTTGGCGCGTTTTTTTTAAGTGGTTTCCCCAATAGACCTATCCCACAATCTATTGTGATCCTGTTTAATTCAATACTATTTCAAAATATATAAAAACTGGTACTATTGGAAATGATGAAAGCCGTGTGAATTCTTAAAACTTAGGTCAAATTATCCGTCTCATTCATAATCATCTGATAATTCTGCTTCCTCTTCTTCTTGTTCGTCTTCTTGTACTTCTTCTTCTGCTTGTTCTTCTTCTTCCTGCTGGGTGTAAGTAATTTGTTCTAACAGCGATGCATCAGATTTCTCCTCACTGATATTGTACGAATCCTCTTCTGATGGTGATTCAACATTGGAGCACGACTGACCTTGACAACTGGTACATGTTAATCGCCATCAGAAGTGGTGGCGTGGAAACGCATATTACGAAGAATACAACTTTTTCAACCATTATATCTCAGAAACGGTTACATTTAGGAGAAAAATTGTAAATAATTCTTATAGATAATTGCATAATCTACAATTTTTGTCTGACCTATTTTTATCATAAAACTTACCGTTTGGCTAAAAAACGCAAAAAACCCATATTTGCGAGCTTTGAACTTGAATATTTTTTTTTGCAAGTGTGGGATCGATGGGGACTTTTTACATTTGGTTTATAATGGTGTTCCAAACATTCGTACCAATTTCCAGCTCTATGCGAATTTTTGCACTTTGAAATGTCTAATTTGACCGGACTAATACTTCTTTTGTTTTCAATTCATCCAGAATTGTTCTAGGTAAATATTTTGTTTATTATCCTAAACTTTTTTTGCTTTAGACTCTCTTTTATCCACTATCTGGCGTGATGGTAAGCGATGATGTGGTTGACGGTGAAGCACGCTTGCCTAGAAGTAACCTATTCATTCTTGACTTAAAGACCCCAAGGTTTTAACTATCAAGAAACACAGACTCCGGCAGGGAATTCCACTCCTTAGCTGTGCGAACAATGAATGTGTTCGCAAAACGCTTTGTACGTATGTGTGGGATGTCCACCATGTACCGATGGCGCATTGCCGTACGTCTGGTAGTCCGATGATGGAAAGGGCCAAGCGGTCAATGTAATTAAAACCTAATACCTTTTTTTGTGTAAAGACTTATTTATTTATTCACATGACAGACAGAACATCTATGCCGCTTGCATTACAGAAAATAAACGGTTTGGCGCCAGTTTTTTTTTAAATGAAACTCACTCTCTTTTCTGGTCGGGTGTAAAGGGTTATGTAAAATTAACGTTCAATAAGAATTAACTAATTCTACTTAGGGCCGATTTTTCAATCGTCAGTTAAATTTTATCCAAGGAATAAATATGACGGTTTGACATATTTTCTATAGAGAAGGTGTCAAAACGTCAAACTTATTCCCCAGATAAAAGTTATCTGACGATTGAAAAATCAACCCGTAGTCTATTTTTAGGTTCTCAATTCGGTAGTTTTTTTTAATGTTTGTTACCTCCGAAATCAGTCATTTATGAACCGATTTATTGTTTGAGGTGGTATACTTCCCGTTTGGTCCCATATAAATGTTGTTATGACTATGAACTTTGATTAGACCATGAACTTCAGAGATATGGAACGGAACTCCTCATAGGATCAAAGCAAACTCAAATAACTAATATTGCTTTGTTTATATGTAACTGACTACTGGAAAAGAGGAGGGGGTGCGCCGACCACAAGTAACTTGGGATAAGGGCTGGCAGAAAGAGCTGTAGGTTGAACTCAAACGACGCGAGTGGATGACGTCATCAAATGCCGCATTAGATGCGTACGGCGCGAGTCTGGAGACTTCATCCATCATCTACATCGGTCGCAAGTTCCATAGCACACGTTCACTCCTATCGAAATATACAGGGTGTAAACGAATTCGTGTAATTCCTTCAAGCCGCGTGATCTACTGGTGACACTGATTGACCCAGTATGGGTTTTTTTCAAATTCAACAAAAAAAATGATTCATGAAGAATTCATGATTTTCTGTTTTCTAGTCATTTTAGCGTCCCAAGTAGTGACTGTGCGGAGCGATATCGCGCTAGTCTAGCCCGGCAGTTGTGTCGCCGTGCTTTCATTCGTTTATGCGTGGCATCGAAATGACACTTTTTTTTTTGTTAAAAAATTTTCCTTTTTTTTTTTGTTAATTCTGTTAGCTGGAGATACGACCACTCACCCCAACCGCAACAAAAAAAAGCCTTTTATTTTTTAATCAAACTAAAACGCATGCGGGGTTAATCTATACCAGTAACAAATCATGTGGTTTGAAGGAATTACACGAATTCTTTTACACCCTGTATACAGTAAGTAAAATAACAGAGGGCTCAAACCCAAAAAAAAATAAGCAAAAAAAAACTATTCGGAACGGCTTGTTAAAACCAAAATATAAGCATAGATGGGTTAAATGCTACGTTGCCGGGTTTTCCACATTAATAGACAAGTGCCCATGTACAGTAAGCGTTGCTTTTACGTAGGTATCATTTTTTTTTTTTTGTATCCCTCCTTCACTTTAGTACCGTCACTATAGTATTTCTTTTTAACGAGACTGCCTTTCGTTAGTTAACATACTGTATGTATGCGGTGCGGTGCTAATGACGACACCAGATTCAGACCGGGTTCGTGTCTGATAGCTGCGGGAGGCCTCCGACAAATTAATTTCCTGCGGCGCGTACAGTGCTAACAAAATTATGATCTATTTCCAATGGTCTGACGTTTGCTGGCGTTGTTTCAAAACGTTAGGTTGGGGTTTAAAAATTGTACCCTAGGCATACAATTTTAGTCGGAAAGAGTGTTAAAATTCACATAATAATTAATAATTTTTGTTCTACAACTTACTCCAAAAGTCAATAGTTTATGAGAAATAGCTGTTCAAAGATTTCTTAAAAATACCCTAAAATCTATCTATTCTCAGCTATGATCAGCTGTATTTACATTTTAGGTCACGGATTAGAAACTCTATTTGAATTCGTATCTAACTTAGAGCCTATGCACACGACGTCTTATTAACGCGCCGTCGACGCGCGTTTCTGTCATACTTCATACTTAAAAAACGTCATTATTATTTTTTATGTATGGAGTTAGACGGAAACGCGCGTCGACGGCGCGTAGAAAAGATGCCGTGTGCATAGGCCATTAAGGATATTAAGTTTTTGAAAAAAATAAAAATAAATAGTTTTGCAGCGAAATAAAAATAATCGAATTTTGAAATTTAAACTCTTGCTTTAAAACAGTAGTGATACTTTAGTAGTCCGCGGTATAGCAGTAAGTGGAATGAAGAATGGTAAGTCAATAGGTCCAGATGGAATACCAGTTGAAGTGTGGAAGGTATTACGGGTTGATGGATGGATGTGGTTGGCTTCATTCTTCATTAAGTTGTTGCTGGAAGAAGCCATACCTGATGAATGGTGCAACAGTTCGCTGGTGCCCATCTTTAAAAACAAGGGTGATGTGCTGGAGTGCAACAACTATAGAGGAATAAAGCTAATGTCACATAGTATGAAAGTTTGGGAGAAAGTCATTGAAAGGCGGCTGAGAGAAGAGAGTGAAATTTCACAAAACCAATTCGGTTTTATGCCTGGTCGGGGTACAACAGATGCCATTTTCGCTATACGCCAGCTATGCGAAAAATACAGAAGTGCGCATAAAAACTTGCACATGGTGTTTGTTGACCTCGAAAAGGCATACGACCGGGTGCCTCGTGAGGTTTTGTGGTGGGCCCTTAAGGAGAAAGGTGTGCCTGGGAAGTATGTGCAGTTGATCCGAGCAATGTACAGTCGATGCAGTACCCAAGTCCGGTCTACAGTGGGCACTACTGGCAGCTTCAATGTGGCTGTCGGCTTGCATCAGGGGTCGGCCCTCAGCCCTTACCTCTTCCTGGTAATAATGGACGCTTTGACGGCGGACATCCAAGAAGAGGCCCCCTGGTGCATGCTGTTTGCCGATGACATTGTGCTGGTTGCCGAGAGTGGCCTAGAGGTCCAGAGCAGATTGGAGGTGTGGTGGCAAAGACTGGAGAGTGTTGGTCTGAGATTGAGCAGAACCAAAACAGAGTACCTGTTTTGCGATTTTGGCGGTCTCTCTAGTTCTGTGCCAATATCTCTCGCCGGAACGCCCATACCGACCTGCTCCGACTTTCGGTACCTCGGGTCGCTTGTCCAAGGGGATGGCGGAGTAGACCGAGACGTTACACACCGGATCAACTCAGGATGGATGAAATGGCGACAGGTCACTGGAATAACTTGCGACTCACGGATGCCTCTCAAGTTAAAGGGGAAAATCTACAAGTCCGTGATAAGACCTGTCGTACTGTATGGATCGGAATGTTGGGCCGTGAAGAAGACGGATGAAAAAAGATTGCATGTAGCGGAGATGAGAATGTTGAGATGGATGTGTGGAGTGACCAGAATGGATAAAGTCAGGAATGAGTATATTAGAGGAAGTTTGAAAGTAGCGCCAGTGACAGAAAAGTTGAAAGGGAACCGTTTGTCTTGGTATGGGCATGTGAAGAGGAGAGATGAAACGCATGTGACAAAAAGAGTTATGAGTATAAATGTGGATGGATGGAGAGGAAGAGGGAGGCCAAAGAAAAGATGGATGGATGGTGTGAAGAATGATATGAAAGAGAAGGGTGTCAGTGATATCATGACGGGTGATAGGACGGAATGGAAGAAGAAAACGTGTTGCGCCGACCCCAAGTAACATGGGATAAGGGCAGGAAGAAGAGAAAGAAGCTTTAAAACAGTAGTGATACTTTAGTAGTCCGCGGGTTAGTACCCCCCTTTCCGACTAACCTTGTATATTAAAACTGCTTGCCTTATTAACACTCGAAGTTCCGAACACGGCGATCTGACGATGATTTGCAAAATTACCTGCAAGCAAAAAAAAAACTTTTATTATCTTGAAATTGTGACAACTTTTTTAAAAATATATTTGTGCCATTTATTAAGTTAGCAATATTTACAAAAACAATATTTACATAATTACAAATAAAAGAAACAATATTTACGTAATTATAAATAAAAGAAACAATATTAACATAATTACAAATAAAAGTATACACAAATAACTAAAAATAATTATCTCCTAATAAAACTGTAAACTAAAATAGGGCATCAAAATATTCCTCCGCATCGCTGTCTACTGATAACGTGCCCAAAAGGCTGGCAGTATTGCCATGTTGTATGGCAATGCTAATCCTTTGGCCAAAGTAGAGACCAGCCTTCGGGTCACGGAAAGTGTTGACCAGCCGCCTTGCAACCTCTCTACAGGGTGTTAACGAATACGTGTAATTCCTTAAAACCACATGATCTACTACTGGTGTAGACAGGCCCCGCAAGGGATTTAGCTTGATTAAAAATAAAAAAATAAAAATCTTTTTTTTTCATGCGGCTTTGTTACCGATCGTATCTAAACCATCTAATAAGGATTCAGTAAAAAAAAAAGTTTTTTTTTTTTGCAAAAAAATCATTTTATTTGTGTGAACATTTCGATGCCACGCATAAATTAATGAAAGTACGGCGACACGGCTGTCAGGAACGACTAACGCGATATCGCTCTTTGCAGTCAGATAACTCAAGGCTCTAAAAAGACTCAGAAATTGAAAACCAAAATTTTTTTCAAATTTTTTTTTTGTTTGTATTTCCAAAATTCCCATTTAGGGTTAATCTATGTCACCAGTAGATCACGCGGTTTGAAGGAAATACACGATTTCGTTAACACCCTGTATACAGGCTGTAAGGGTAAACACCGTTATCCTTGAAACCAGTGGTTTGGTTTAATGTATAGAACGTAAAATCAATGAAAAATAACAAACTTTTTTTTATAAAATTTTCATTTTTCCACGAAAGCATTTCACCCTACGCGCAGGGGCAACAAGCTACGGGAGAGGGCGCGGGGAACTCGCCGCGTGGCCCGACGCACGGCCCCGCACAGTCCGCTACCCCAGTCAATCAGCTATTTCGCTAGCGAGTGCGTGTACGCCGCGTCATAGCGCCGCCGCGCCGCCGCGCTGTTCATTTCTCGCGCGTCTATACTTTTTTTTTTTTACTTCATCCTATGTTTTTCTGTTCACGTCAACTACCCATGGTTTGAGTGATAAAGGTGTTTACCCTTACATGCTGTATAGAAGGTGGGCACTCGGAACCCACGACCCGAGTGTTTCGACCCCAAGCGGCTCGAAAATATAATTACGAATGAAGTTATATTTTCGCCGCTTGAGGGACTCCGCAACTGCCATTGTGACAATAAAATTAAAGTACATTCATCGATATACCTAATCGAACAACCAATGGCAATCGCTCACTTTCGCGCCACTCACACTTATTGCGTCATGACGATATAATGACATGTCCCAGAGGAATAACATCGAACATCAAATACCTTCAATGGTGGTGAATGGGGTATTCCCGATAGAGAATAAATGGTGTATTATTAATAAATACACCTTTGCCTGAATTCAGGAGTGTTTTTATTCGTGACGCTTTGTGTTGCTTTAAAAGGAACCCGACTTAGAGTAAGTACGCTCCTCTTGGATGTCACGAGGAGAATCCAACATCTTGTGGAGGAACCAGGTGTGGTGTTCCTCCAACCAAAGGGAGGATCCTCCAACCAGGCGGAGTCTTGTGCCTAGCGGGCTACTGCCCCATGGTTAATCAATCACGGGCAATCACAATAGTCTTCATTTTGACATTACAACATTATTCATTCCGTGGTGTGTAGTTGTGGTGAGATCGGATGCCAAAGTACCTTTTTTTTGCTTTTTGTATATCCTCTTGGATGTCCTACGCCCATCCCTGGGCGGAGGAATCTGCCAGACTTTTATTGACTAAAACCACCCCGATGTTCCCACAAGCACTTAGGTCGAGGGCCGCGGGAGCCATATCTTCGTCCGCAGCACTCAGCTGGTCCGCCTCTGCAGGCCCCAACTGTGGGGGGAGTGAGGTTGTGGCGGCATCTATCCACGCCACATCCGAACTACGCAACACACCGATGGTGTAGACGACTACAGCGACGATATCGATAACTCTCATAATTGACAGTTCTACATCGCGGTATTATATAGATATTGTCTACAACTGTATGTCTTAATGTGAACCCATTGTATCGTAATGTAAACGATAGACAATATTGTTGCCCTCCGAATAAGCCCACTTTTATCTCAGTAGGACCAAAACTTTGAGAGATATGACTTTTTTTGTCACGTACAGAATATCAAAACAAAAAAATGGAAGTGATTATACCCTAGTGTATAGTGTATTTTTGTACTAGAATAGTTGTTATATAAGTACCTAGAATATCGCTAGTCCATGACCGGACACACTGTATATATGTAAGTAATCTTACAATTATTCTTAACTTAACCCTAAAATTTTCGCAAAACCCAACAAACAACACACAACTCTGTAACAGTAACCAAAACAGCCAACATACAAAGTAATAGTAACATTATACATCCACAAAGCTTTATCTCACCCATTGTTTATCTCTGGATCAAACTCATTTGTCTCCGAGTCGTCTCCAAGCTGCTAAGATACTGTTCGCTAAATCTTTGAATAATGCCTGCCTAAGACATATGGGAGTAATAAATGGCAAAAAAGTTGCGTAGGGATCGAGAATTACCATGAGATTCGTATCAGGGTTGTGCAATTTGAATTTAAATACATTTTGTTTGAATAGGATGGAATTGATTATTTTTATTTTACAAAATGTTTTAGGGATCCGTACCCAAAGGGTAAAACGGGATCCTATTACTAAGACTCCGCTGTCCGTCCGTCTGTCACCAGGTTGTATCTCATGAACCGTGATAGTTAGATTGTTGAAATTTTCACAGATGGTGTATTTCTGTTGCCGCTATAACAACAAATACTAAAAAACAGAATAAAATAAACATTTAAGGGGCTCTCATACAGCAAACGTGATTTTTTTGACGCTTTCCGTCCGTCCGTCAGTCACCAGGCTGTATCTCATGAATCGTGATAGTTTGACAGATGGAATTTTCACAGATTTCACATAGAACTTAAACGTAACGACAAAATGGTAAAAACGGGTGTACAATTATTGTATTATGTATTATACACCTCTGCCCAGCCCTTCGGGTAGCGAGATAGGTAGGCGTGATGTTGTGTTATGTTAATATCGGAATCTATAGAACACTATTGTAATTTTCTCTTTCCTACACTCTCACTCTGCCTTATTTTCCTTGTTTTCGGACTACATATTTCGTCATACTACCAAACTAGTTTAGTAATTTCATGTAGACTCAGTTCAAGGTTTTTCAAAATAAGTAGACTCAATTCGAGGTTTTGCGACATAACTAAACCCAGTTCGAGGTTTTGCGAAATCAGTAGACTCGGTTCGAGGTTGTGCGAAATTAGTAGGTAGACTCAGTTCGAGGTTTTGCGAAATAAGTAAACTCAATTCGGGGTTTTGCGAAATGAATAGGTAGACTCAGTTCGAGGTTTTGCGAAATAAGTGAAGTCAATTCAAGGTTTTGCGAAATTAGTATACTTAGTTTGAGGTTTTGCGAAATTACTGGACTCAGTTCGAGGTTTTGCGAAATAACCAGACTCACTTCGCAGTTCCTCGAAATTACTAGACCTCAGTAGGATCGTAGTACGCGCTTTACATCATATTCCGAATTTTCGCGCAAAATTACAGATTACACGATCGTCCGCCGACATATGTATAGATAACATTCAAGTTAGTGTTAAAGATCATTGCACACGGGAACTGTTAAACGTATCAGTTAAATGTCTTCTTGAGGAAGTAGTAAAAGTTAACTGAAAGTACCTAACAGTATTACGCTCCGAAATGGCAGCTTGTGGGCAATGTACTAGAAACTTGGGTATTTTCAGTTAACCAGATTACAGAGCAGAGTTCCTATATTAAAAACGTTAGCATAGAAGATTACATTTTCCTAGTATATTGATACTTTGTCGTCAACCTGCAAGAAAGCTAAAGCTTTTTAATCGCAATATCTTGTCTGCTTAGGTTTATATTTGCATCGCAACGTTTTATATTATATTGAAGGACAAGGTCGACGCAAAAAGTCTACGTTTGAAACCTTTTCTCTCCATATACAAAATTAGTCGGAAAGGGGGTACTAATCCGCGGGCTATTTATAGTATCATTGATAACCGCTTAAAGCAAGTGTTAGGCAGCTGTCCCACCGCCGGCGAGGAACCGACTAACTATCGGCTATTTTCTTGCTCAACAAACGTACAATAGATATACATTCCGTGTAAACAAAAGAGATGCATATTAATAGTTGATCGCTGACTGTTTACACTGCCGGCAAGGACTCGCTCCACTAGTTTGTCGCTGAGCGACAAGAGCTATCAGAGATAATACTCGCTCAGCGATACAAGCTCAGCGATGCTCGCTTGACGGTCAGAACTCACGCCGAGAGACCAACCAGCGGTCATTTGCGAGTGGTGAGAGTAATCGCCCAACGCACTCGCACACTCGCTTATAGCCCAGCGATAAAACTATCGAAACTACACACTCGCTTCTCGCTGCTCGCCAACTCGTTTCTAGTTTCTAGCTCTACTCGCTTCTCGCTCATCGTTGCCGGTGGGGCAAGTGCCTTAAAATTTCAAAATTCGATATCTTTATTTCATGCAAAGTGATTTTTATTTTAGTTTTTTCAAAAATTCTTCTTCCTTGCTTTAGTTACGAATTCAGAAAATGGAGCTTTTAATCTGTGACCCAGGTACGGCCTTAAATTTAAAAGGCCAAACACAGCTGATCATAGCTGGGCATAGTGAGATGTTAGCGTATTTTTATGAAATCTTCGCGAACAGCAATTTCTCATATACTTTTGGTTAAAATTTAGAACAAAAGTCATTCATTGTTATGGATACTTTAACACCGTTTCAGATTTAACCCCGTTTCCGACTAACCTTGTATTTGGAGAGAAAAGGATTCAAACATAGGCTTTTTGCGTCGATCTTATCCATAAGTGTCCAAACACACTATAACGAAGATACGTGACCGAAGTTCGGCGGCTGATTTTATGTTCAAACACGCATAGTGCAACACACTGAAAACACTGCGCGTGAATGCGTTTTCAGTGTGTTATGCGTGTTTTCTATACAAATACAGATACTTGCAAACAACATAAGAATACGCACCCCGCGCTACGCTGCGTGATGCGGTGCAGTGTGCGAATCGCAAGTGCCAAACTTACGCGGCAGAAATTCAGTTGCGCAAACTTGTGGGCGGACACGCGGGGCGCGAACATGCCTGCCTCCCACTGCTCCCCGCCCCGGATTTTCGTCGGCAATCTAACCGAACTTCAGTCGCGTATAATGTGTGCTCTACAGAATACGTTGCCGCCGAATTGTCGCTGAACTTACGCCTAACCGAAGTTCGGTTGTACGCTACAACGCAACGTAATTTCGGCACAGTGTGTCGTCAGTAATTCAAATAGCATTGCAGGCGTAATCATGCCGAACTTCGGTCGCGTAACTTCGGCATAATATGTTTAGACACTTATTTTTATTAAAAAAGAACTACGTTCAGTCACACGCGATGTGCTATTCTTCATTCTTATACATGCATTGGCCAGACTTCATTACGTCAGGCTGCATATCAATCAGCCAACCAGCACGTGTCATCAAACGTGTGTTAGTACCCAAACTCTCCTTCATTAGTAAAATCATACTTCAAATAACCACAAACGTACAGTCACCCACATAATTATCATCCACCCGCTCTTTGCATACAAATCAAGTCTAATACAAAACTGTCGAATGTAAATTGTATACTAAGCAGCTCGAAATTCAATACGAAAGCCAAGAGCCAAATTAAACTTAGTCAGTGAAAACCTCAATTGCTAAGCTGCATTTGCAGTTGTGTAGTACCTATAGTTATCTGCAAGCGGCTTGGCTTGCGATGGAATACCGAGTACAGTCGAGAACAATCTTAATGACCTACTAAGTATATGAGGAGGCTTTCTTATATGATCGGATATTATGATGACATCAAAGTTTATTTAGATTGAGGAAAATTTATTAAAAAAAATCGTCATATAGTTTTTATTTAATCATTTTTTTTTAGTACATTTTTTCAATTTATTTGCATCGTGTCTCTGCCCTTATACCACTCTAGTCGGCAGAACATGATGTATTGTGCCAACATTTCGGTACATAATTGATTTAGGTAAATTGATTTTAGTAACTAAAAATATATTGCCTAAAAATAAGCTGAACTTATTTTTTAATTTTATTTGTTACACTTTGCCCCACATTTAGATTTCTTTTGTACCGTGGGTGCGTTTACAGACACAAATCTCAAATACACAAACGCCCAGACCCGATACAACTATCTGTAGGCCATACAATAGTTTGCTCCGTGAGGGAATCAAACCCACGACCCGTAGCGCAGAAGCCAATCGATTACCCACTGCACGAAACGTGTCGTCAGTTTAACTAGACGTTTCCTAAAATCTATGAAGCAATTATCGTTATATTCCTTAAACTCAGTCTTGGATAGTTTTTAAAGAAAATAAGTAACTAAAATTCATAGGAAACGTTTAATGTTACGTGTAAAGGAAATTTCAAATTGTTCATATTAATAAAAACCAATGAGACCAATTCCGACAGATGGAGTACCATTATAATCTAACGATTCCAATTTGTCTAAATCGGTCCTACCGCTTGGGTGTGAGCGAATGATATGTAGGTTTAATGAATAACTATCTACACGTAAGGGTATGGCTAGATACCCCGAATTCATTAAAATGTGGGGTTTATAATAGGCATTCACGTTTTGGAATGATATTTTACTGTCACAAAACTGACGTGCATGCATTAAATACATACATTTGTATACAGGGTGGGTATTCGAGATGGGGCAGTGAGGGTAGCTACCTGAACCGTTGTAGCTACAGAAAAACGTTCGTAAGAGACAGGCCATATTTTTTTTTAATATTTTGCGCTGTTTACAGATTTTGATAAAAAGGGCATTTTTCACAAAACATTTTTATGACGCCCATCGGTCCTATTTTCTATAAGGATCAAAATACTCTTCCGAACTAAGTGATTTATGAGGACTAGAAACGTCAGAAATCACAAAATTAACTTATTTGAGACTAGCTTTTCCCCGAGGCTTCGCTCGCGTTAATTTATGGATTACCTCCTACATACAAACAAACAAATTCTACCTGTATAGAAGTATAGATAAGCCAATTTTTGATACCTTGGGTTACATTATTGTAATTTATTTAAGGATCCCTAATTTTTTGATACTAAAATATAGCCTATAGCACTTAGGGATAACGTAGCTTCCTATTGGTGAAAGAATTTTTGAAAACGGATGAGTAGTTTCGGAGATTACCTCCTACATACAAACAAATAAACAAACAAATTCTACCTCTTTATAATATTAGTATAGATGGAGTAGGAGTAAGGGGAAGCAAGATATTTTCAAAAATATGGACATTCTCCTAAAAACGTTTTCCTGTAGCTACGAGGGCTAAGGTAGCTGCCCTTACTGCCCCAGCTCAAATTACCACCCTGTATACTGACGCTATATGCCTATTCTTGTATTTAGTCTCATGTGGGACTAAATATAAGAATAGGTGGCGAGCCTATTGACATTTTTCGGACACAATTATGGTGCCAAATTCGTCGCCTCTTACGACTCGCTTGCCCAGTGATGGAGGAGAATTGTATTATTGTATATTGACTAATATACATTATACATATATAAAAGTGCATACATTCTTATAAGCAAAAAACATAGTATAGTAACATTGTAGAACCATAAAAAACTTGTACGACGACTGACAAGTCAGCGACAAAACGTCACACAGGTATGAGTGACAGAGACAACGCTCTACAAAGCCGAATCAAGCCGCTATCTCTTTCTAAAGCTCGATGTGTAATATTTACTGCCCCGTACTGTAGGTACACAATATGCATTCAAACCTCTGTTTTTTCCTCTACTTCTACAATCTCATAAAGCCGACGATGTCTTCCGTCCTCCAAGAGATATCTCTCACTACAACGCCCGCAATCTTCACTCGGACATTTTTTTCCAAACACTATTAAATTACTTTCCCAATCCTATTAAGTCGGCATGTACAATGCCATATGATAGATAGAACAGAATAACTACTTCATACAATGCGCGGTAGCGAACTTGTTTACGATGAAAACAAAAACATCTCAATAGTGTGATGTGAGTGGTTCCTGACTACAATTATTTTCATCATTAATCCTTAAACGTCCCCTGCTCAACAAGGATCTCTAAAGGCTCTTACAGACGAGCGGCACTTTACCGAAGACAGGGGCAACTGCAGCCCTAAGATCTATGGATGGCAAGAAGACGAGTCCATTGCAGCTAGCGTTGCCAGATCCGTTTTTCCAAATATCGGATCTTAAATGACAAAAGCGGGACTCGGGCAAAAAAATTGGGACGTTGAATTTTTATATCTACCGCGCTAAATTTCAGCGGGATTTTGAGCTTTCCCGTTCAGCGTGGTGGCGGTACGTGTTGTGAGAGCCAAAAGCGGAACATCTGGTAACGCTAATTGCAGCGGTATAATTTAGCATTCAGACAGCCGAACGGCACTTTGCCGACGCCACGGGCAACTGTTATGTTGCCGTCACTGCTTATCGACGGCTGCTGTCGACGCACCGGTGTCTGCCGTCGACACGCCAGCATCTGGGATCGCACGCGGCACTGTACAACTGCAAGTGTCGCTGTTGGTCAGCTGCCAACGCGACGACGCGACGCGTCGCCAAATTGCCTCTTGTCTGTCTGAACGCTAACTTATACCACTCCAATAGACACTCGTCATCTTAGGCCGTGGTCTGTTACAAACGCCATATGGAAATGCATTAAAGTGGTCTCTCTCACACCCTTGATGCTTGACGCCGCGTCCAGCGTTCGTCGGCCGCCTACTGACGTCGTGGCCTACAGCGTTTGTTGTCTCAATCACCAACGAATTAGTGATACCTACTGTCTATTCTCAACAGAACAGACAGTATCACTAATCCGTTGGTGACACAATTGTCATGGTTATTTTCGACTTATGGCCGATTTCTATGATTTACCGAACGTTTTTGGATAATTAACTCTTGTAGCTTTACCAATTATGAAGCAATGAGCTTTGCATAGTCGACCCTCCCATAGGTTAGTAGCTATCACAGGTACATCTTACGAGTTCATTTACATCCCCAGTTTGATGATAAAAATGCTACCATTGCTTAATAAAACGATTTGTTTTAGTGAGCTTTCTGAGGTAAAGATCTGGATGTGTAAACCTAGAACGGTTATTCATCTCAAGACTACGACTGCCATGGTCGTGCAACGGCAGTCACGGCGAGTCCCACGATGAGTGGGCCTTCTGCATTTTTCTACTCTGCGAGCCAACAGTGCCAACTTGATTGTCCCCGGTACCTAATGAGGGGCTTAATCTCTGTCCTCTTGGCAATGTTCCTACTGTTTCTAGTAGCGTGGCCGTTTTTGTGGCCATTATCATTCACTTGTCTCGTATATTAGAGTTATTTGCATTGTTGGGCCGCAAATTAGTAATGGTAGGCCGGTTGTTTTGTAAAGGATTTGGGGTCATATAAATCCGAGCCACAATAAAGGTTCTTAAAATATAAGGAAAGAGAAATAAGTTTTTAATACTCTGTATGTATGTTCAAAACGGTACAGTTATGGAATCACCTCGGTGTCTGTCTGTTCGACCGTCTTTTTGTCTGTTACGACCATTTTTTTTCAAAGAATGTTATCGTAAGAAATGTATATAGACACAGTTACAGAAAGCAGTAGCCCAATTTTATTTAAAGACATGAATCTATCTTTATAAATAACTAGAGGTCGCCAGCGGCTTCGCCCGCGTGGATGTCGTTTATCGCTTATTCCGCGTTTTTCTCTACTATAACATGCATGTATTATATATATGTCGGAGATGCAGAGGGATTTTATCCGAAATGTCATCGGTGTCCGCCATGTTGCACGTGGTTGGTTAGAATCAGTGCGCACACCCGGCGCGGTCGAGCTCTGGATGTCAAATGTGTCGTGTCACTAACACACTAGTCTCACCTCGACATCTGACAGATGTCAAACGTCACATGCGACAGTTCATTTGACAACCTTGGCTAGAACTACTGACTCAATGACAGCTGTTATCGATTTGATTAATCGACTAGAGTATCTCAAACACAAATAGATGGCGCCACTAGTACGTAAACAAGCCGTTTACTTCACTCCTCCGACATAAACCTTCCTCTTGAATCCCTCTATCTATTAAAAAAAACCGCATCAAATTCCGTTGCGTAGTTTTAAAGATCTAAGCATACATAGGGACAGACAGCGGGAAGCGACTTTGTTTTATACTATGTAGTGAAAATGAATCGCCGAAATGTATGTATGCGCAAAACTTTTGAACGACTGCACCAAATTGGGTAAGTATTTTTTTTTTGTGTTCGTTATTGTCGTTACAAGAATAAAAGAAAATTTACAAAAAATTCACGAAAAAAAAAATGTCGGTACGCAGTTCGCCGGGACAGCTAGTAAAAAATAATAATTATGACGTAGAGGAGTAAATTGGAAAATCGATTTTTTTTATTTCTTCAAATAAATGTTTGTAAAAAAAATTAAATGGGATGTTTTTTTTAAACGATTCCAAAATGCCGTCCCCATTTTATGACTATGATGAATGTATCGATCAGAAACTTCTAACAAGAATCATGAATATTGGAAAAAGGGAAATTACCGAGTTTGGATAACCTCGGATGGTTTTGACTTCAAAAAATATACCTATGTAAAAACAACTAATACATAGTACGGGACAATGAATTGTCCAAGTTGTGAACATACTAATTGTTTTTTTTTGTTTTTTTTTTTAAGCTTTTTTCACTTTTGTTTATTATAATGTTTTTTTTAAGAGTAGCTACATTTTTTTAACACTTAATGACCGGTACTCGAAGTATGTATTTGCGTTAATTTTCACACACCTACATAGGTATAAACGAGGGTTTGTGTTGAATAATATTTTTAACAACAATTTCCCTTCCAAAAAGAACAGTAAAACATTTTTGTAGGCTGACACGAATGAGAAATCTCGTACCATTATTCTTCTCAAATTACATTTATGAGTGACGTTACAATAAAAGTTTTGTCGTTACCAGGAAAGACGGAAACACCTATAAGTCAAATGATCTGTCATTAATTTATTTTATTTTACTCCCCGGGGTATAATCATGTCCACTTGACGTAAAGGAATGTCCAGGACATTTAGAGTGGGATCCATTTAGGGACGTGTCCATTAAGGTGCGGTCACATCTATAAGAACGCGCTGAACGCGCCACAAACGCGCCCGCATCGCGCATTTACTGCAATTTCACGTCGTGCAATTTACGGACGCTTCCACATCTCAAAGCAATGCACACGATGTCTTTATTCGTAAGTACTCAAAGCCTTGATCCAAACACTAGATTTTAAAGCATCGGCTAAATCTAAGCGTCAAGAAAGCGGGATGCATCAGCAACGCGGGAGCGTCTACAATGTGAAACTAAATATGCACACCTGGGGCCTAATTCTTCTAAAATAAATCTTGATAAATCACAACCGAACCAAGGCCGAACCGTTCATTCGGACAGTTCTCAATTTCAAAAGCTATCAAATTGTTTGACACCAAAAACAAAATCAATCATTTTGAAAGTTTTCGAAAACAAAAACTGACTGACGGTTGTGGTTCGATTGCGTTTGTCAACAATTTATTTTAGGAGAATTAGGCCCCTGCGCGACTACGGCGCGAATCATGAACTTCATTCGTTAGTGAATAATAATCACTGAAGCCTTCTTAGCCACTGAAGCGTCTTTATCTGGTTTAATATTAAACTTTATGTCCATGTCTGTATGTTTATGGTTATGTCTTAATGGTATTACCTTCGGAGTCTGACTCTGATGAAGAAGAGCTTTTATTGCTTGCACTTGCGTTGGATTTTACGTTTTGCGTAGTTTTACGTTTCTGTTGTTGTGACCGTGTTTTTTTTTTTTTTTTAATTAAGTAAATAACAAACAAGGTATAGGTACTCGTACACACATCTGGCCATTAAGCCTTGTATCCATTTGAGCACGCTCAGGCGAATGAGCGGCTCATTTGGCCGACCCGCTCAAGTGGAGACGCCTGAGCACGCTCGGCCCGAGCAAGTCCGAGCACGCTCAGGGCGAGCCCGCACCTTGTCGGTTTTTGTCAACGTTTTATTTTACTTTTTCTGTTATTTATAAAATGAATGGCTTGTGGCTCCTTCGAAAGTCAATTCACGAATCATATTAGCCGAGTTGTTCCTTCGATGACGATACATTTCTCTCATCCACCACCTTGGTGGTTTGCTCTTCTTTTTTATGGCACTGTGAATGTTTATAAAGGCTGCAGCAGCTATACGGACACGTGAAGACATGACGGAGTCGAGCATATACTGAGCAGTCTGAGCACAGCTTTTTCAAGGTTGAGGCTCGTTCGACCAAAACTTTCATTTTTTTTCTCTGAGCACACTCAGGCGAATCAGCGGTTCATTCGCCTGAGCATGCTCAAGTGGATACAAGGCTTTAGACGCCTAGGTTCCGCTCTGCTGACGTAGTCGTCCCGAATTGTGGTCACGTGTGCGTGGTGTCATAAGATACCATGGGTAGCGTCTACCGCGCGGCTGACGCTCTGGCTTCGCAGTCAATTCAGTCGCGCAGATTTGGCCGAAGCTTTAATTACGCGCGGTGTAAACAAATAGAGACGCATCTTGTCCGCAAAGTTTGCTGTTCAAAGGTGAAAACCAGCGCCAAGTGCTTGTGTTTGGCATTATCAGGTCTATAGACCTGTTTGTTCCAGCCGTGTCTCAAGCAAATGTCTCACTTACATATACTGAGATTATTTACTTATTTATGATCTGCTTTTATAATTCATTATATTATGCTGTGTCACTTAGATAGATAGAATATGTTTTATTGTACACCATAACAATAGCGTAATATCTCGTTTGTTGCCCTCTTCGCCTATGTACTGGCGGCTTTTCAGGGGGCCCAGCTAGTGAGCTAGCGAGTCACCGTCTGCCAACACTTTTCAATTTTAAATGTTGAAAGGCAGGCGCCGTTTTCTTCCGGCAATAGAAGTTATCCAGTCCACCTAACACCCCTTCCCATAGACCAAATATTTTTCACCATATTTTACAATAGTCTTGCACCCACCTGGGACGATTCATGACTGTCCTCCAATAGTGCAGCCGTGGATAGTCTCCGGTTGGTGCCCCACCCCATTTTAGATTAAAGCTCTCAAAGGGGCCTCTGCGCGTTGGACCTGTGTCCCCGTGTATGCCTTCCAAAGGACCGGACATCTTCCGCACGGAACACGAGCCGTGATTTGAAGAGCATAATATCTGATAATATAGGTATAAATGTACTATGGCGGTACCTTCCAGACAACCTAGGGATGAACTAGGAAGACGTGAAAAATAGATCATGGGGGCAGTCCGTGGAACATTTTTTAATCAGCGATTTCCAAATATTTATTTCTTTCATTCATTCATTCGCAATGCGCGTAAACTGTACACGCGTAAACCCGGGTCCGCCGGTTGCTAACCGAATAGGGGCGTGGCCTAACAGTTTTGTCAGCAAAATTGGCGCTGCTGACCCGGCTTAACATTGTTTGCTAACCGAATAGGGGCGTGGCCCAACAGTTTTGTCAGCAGAAACGCAATAACATGTTAGAAAATTGACGCTGCGGACCCGGCTTTACACTTTGCCACGCATTTATACATGTGTACGTAGCTCAATAGGGAAAGTTACGTAACGTCGTCCCAACAACACATCCATCATGATGAGGACAGCACTCCCGGGTTTCCCGCCGAAAAAATATTGATAAAGTCTCGAGAGACCCGATCGCAGTGTCAAGAACATATGACGCCCTGGTACTAGGCGCCGAAATTGGATAAACTGTCCTTAGATATTTGACGGAGATAACACAGATTTTTATCATCTTTATGAGTAGTAGTAGTAGTAGGTAGGTAAAGTTAAGTTACCATGCGGATGATTTTAAATCAGTAGGTATGAAGAATTATGTAAATGAAATTATGTAGCTACTATTTTATTTTTTTACATATTTAGTACCGATTTTTCAATTTTCAAATAACTTTTATCTGAGAAATATCTTAGGGACTAGTTATAACAAGCATATGGGGCACGCACCCAGTACGCTGCGTTTAGGGAGCGTGTCGAGCGTGCGTTGGACGCTGATCGTACACACGCCCGACGAGTGTGAAATGTGTCAAAATGTCCACATTTTTGCCGTAACCTTTGAACTATCAACATGCTGTTTCTTTTATCTTTTTTTTAGCGTCACGGCTCATCTTCCGTGCGGAAGATGTGTGGTTCAGTGGAAGGCATACGGGGGACACAGGTCCAACGCGCAGAGGCCCCTTTGCGAACTTTAATAGGGCACCAACCGGGGACTATCCACGGCTGCACTATTGGAGTACAGTCATGGACCGTCCCAGGTGGGTGCAAGACTATTGTAAAATGTGGTGAAAAATATCTGGTCTATGGGAAGGGGTGTTAAGTGGACTGGATAACTTCTATTGCCGGAAGAAAACGGCATCTGTCTTTCAAGTTTAAAATTGAAAAGTGTTGGCTGACGGTGACTCGTCAGCTCACAAGCTGGGCCCCCTGAAAAGCCGCCAGTACATAGGCAAAGGGGGCAACAACGTGTGAGCGGCTATTAACTTTATTATTGACTAGCGACCCGCCCCAGCTTCGCACGTGGACGTTTTATAGTTTAAAACTATCCTCTTGAATAACTCTACCTATTAAAAATACCGCATCAAAATCCATTGCGTAGTTTTAAAGATCTACGCATATCTAAGGTACAGACAGACAGCGGGAAGCGACTTTGTTTTATAGTATGTAGTGATGCAGCGGAAACGACAAGAAAAATTAGTAAAAAGGAAGGGGCGCTCATCATATGCATGTATTACGTGCGCTCGACGTACATTGGGCACTGGATGTAATCCGTTGCATAAAAATTAATTCAATTTTAATAAGCACCCGAAACGCAGCCATCTTTGCACGTGCGTCGAGCGCTTGTTATAACTAGACCCTAAGGGCGTATACATAAAGGAAGTAGTCAACCAGCGCCGACCTACCAGCGCTTATCAGTACTGGTCCGTGCAGGTAACCGCTACATAAATGAAGCGGGTAGAAGCAGTGGCTGGCATGTTTTTTACAAAAATACGCCTTAATCCCTTGCAAATACACAAAAAAAATACAATTTTTTTTTTTTTTGTTTATTTATTTTCTCACATATAAAAGGGTAGTACACAAAACAGCAAGCCAAAAACCACTGAGGTTTGTCCGGAATGCTGTGCATTCTGCTTTTTTAAGCACTAATCGCGAAGAATACAATTGTCGGGAACTTCGTGGAGTGAGCGCCATCTGTTGTCCGCCACCTAACTAATCGTGACGTCAACATCGGACCACCACTGCCCGTTGGAGGGAGGAGACCGGCTCGCTGGGAGCGCCCGGGGGATTGCTTCTTGGACCGCACGACGGAACACTCGTCTAGAGTATTCTGTATAGATTAGCTGAAGAAGTCTGACCTTTTATATCTGACTAGCTTGTCCTTATTTTATGATCTTGTAATAACTTGTAATAATTATCTAAAGTATTATATTGTGATTTAGTTCATGTTACTAACACTAACCCAATTATAAGTACTCTCAGTGGTGGAGAGTCTATGTTGGTTTTATTTACTACATTTACCTTGCTCACAATCCTGACATACCAATATTAGCGATAACTGTAATGATAGAATCACTCCTTAACGATTAAATTGTAGTGTCGCTAACATCAGAAGTGGAACAAGAAAAACCAGTCCACATTATAATAATAATAATAATAAATCATTTATTTCAGAATTAAAATTCCATAATTATACAATTTTGTTAGTATCATTACCACTTATAAAACTATGTTAGTATTAGAAGGTACCTACATGCAGCTGAGACAGGTACTCAATTATAGGACAATCCAGTTTGTTAGCAATGACACTCAGGAGACCATTGGTGCTGGCACGCACTCTGTGTAACAAGGACGCAGCGCGCTTGCGTCTGATCGCTGCGAAACCGTCAGTGTGCGCGTCCGCAAACATACCTGACGCACTGCAGAAGCGTGGCAGCCCCAATAACATCCTGAATGCATTGTTGTACTGGACGCGAAGAGCATTGACGGCTCTTAGGGTACAGCTCGTCCACAGGCTACACGTGTAAAATATCTGGCAGTATGCCTTAAAAAGCGTTATTTTAACTGCACCCGTGCAGCGTGAGAACCTTCGAATCAGCATGTTACATCTCACCGCCAATGCTCTCCGTTCCCTTTCTACATCTAGATTGTCCTTCAAATCATCAGTTACAATATGTCCTAGATATTTGAACTGTTGGACACGGTTTAAGACACCACCTGTTAAAGTGACAGTTGGGTAGATCTCTGTGCCTTTGTTGGCCGCCCTAAAGATAAGTAATTCACTTTTCTTCGTGTTATATCTCAAACCGTGTCCCACAGCGTAACACTCACAAACATTAATTAATTTCTTGAGACCTGCCATTGACGGGCTCAGCAGCGCCATGTCATCGGCGTAGCTAATGTTATTAAACGCTACACCATCCACGTAGCAGCCAGCATGCAAACTGCTGAGCTCGACAATCAGGTCATTTATATATATATTGAACAAGGTAGGGGAGGTTAAACCTCCCTGCCTAACTCCACATTCCATTAAGTAATCATCCGACTTTACATTTGCCCATCTTACACAATTTACTTGATGCGTGTACCAATATTTAAAAACATTTATCAATTCAGATGGAATATTAGCGACACAGAGTTTAGACCACAACTTGTCATAAGACACCATGTCAAAAGCCTTTGACAAGTCCAAAAAACAGGCAAAAACAGGAGTTTTGTTGTCTGTATAATATCTCACAGTATTTTTAAGACATAAAATAGCAGTTTCGGTAGATAGGCCTTCTCTAAAACCATGTTGAGCATCATGTAGCTTGATGTTGTTTTTCAAGTAGTTATTTAACAAGCAATCAAAAACTTTAGCTACAATCGTGGCTAAAGATATAGGCCTATAGTTCGTCTTATCCGATATGTCACTCAATTTATTTTTAACAATTGGAACTACTATAGTCCGCATCATATCTCTCGGCAGATAAGCATGAGACACACAGCAGTTAAATAGTAATGCTAATACCCTGGGTAGATGGACACCGGCATGCTTTAAGTGTTCTACACTGAGCCCGTCATGGCCTGGAGACTTTCCGCGCTTCATATGAGCTATTACATTTTTTACCTCTTTTGCTGTGTACCTGCAACTCAAAGTTTTTGACTGAGATAGCTCAATAGCACCATCAACTGACAACGACGGACCCAGTGGTGATTTAACAGAAAAATAGTCTCTAAACATGTTGGAAATTTCAGCCCCATCAGTAACACCGTCAACACTGACAGGAAAGCTAGACTTAAGGTTCAAACTGTTTGTACTTTTCCAGAAATCTTTAAATTTATTAGTACTATGAAGAGAAGCTATCTTATCCATTACTATTTGTTCCTGGTTGTCTTGGCACCATTTTAACTTCGATTTAAATTCCTTTCTTGTTGTAATCATATCATTATAAAGCTGTCCACCCTGTGGCTTACCTGCCTCTAACCATATCTGAAAACCAAGTCTAGCTTCCCTGTGTGCCCCACTCACATGCCTGTTCCAACCCCTGACATAGCCTCCTTTTCTTTTACAGCGCGGTTTTTCATAAGTATCGCAGGCCGCATCACTCAATGCTTTAATTAAACACTGGTACATACTATCAATAACCGATCGGTGTTCTAAATTATTACAAGTACTATCAGCACAGAAGCGGAACTGGTCAGGAAAATCAATGGATTTTAATTTATTATTGCAAAATTTATTATAATTTATTAATTGTTCTACATGCCTATTACCCCATACAATTTTATTATGAGTCTTATTATTAAAATATATTTTTGGTTTGATAATATTAAAATTACAGTTCATACATAAAGGAAAATGGTCTGACCACAAAACGTCGTACTTTACATTTACACTCTCAACTGACCTCCATGCAGACTCCGTGACCACACAATGGTCAAGCCACCTTTTACAACTATGTGCTTCGCTAATAAATGTAAAAGTATCAGAGTTTGTACCTAACATCTGTACGTCAGCACACTTCCAACTTTGGTCCAAACAAAATTGTTGCAACTCATTACCAAACAATTCGTTCGGGTGAGAATTAAAGTCACCTAGAATAAAACAATCATCTACCTGCTGTTCCTCAATAATGGCATTAATCTGGCTCAAACACTCCGTAAACTCACTTAGGTTCTCAATACAGTTAGTAGGCATATAAGTACTGAACACCAGAATCGATCTTTGAGATAACACTATTTTTATAGCAGATAACCGCGCACAGTTGCAATTAATGACAGACACCGTTTGGAACACACTTTTCCTCCAAAGTAAGGCTACCCCACCATAGGGCCTGCCACGAAGAAGACCAGTCGAGGTGTCCACCGCTGATGTTCCAGTATGGCTAAAGTCGGGATCAATTGTGCCTAACAGAGGGATGTCATATGGCATGAGCCATGTCTCCTGCAGGGCCACTATGTCTGCTGACCCGCATAATGCTCGAACACCATCTATACTTCTCTTGAGAGATTTACAATTAAATGTGACTAGTTTTGTATTCATTTACTGTCTTTATTCTCAAATCCATTTCGCTTTGTAAAATAAACAAAGCGTCTAAATGATATTCCATCCGGCCATAGTTTAGCATCCATAAATATGTTTAGCTTACTCTTTGGTATAAGTATTTTGTAGGCATCATAGTCCTTTTCTTTTCTCATTGTTATTCTGTCCAAGGTAATCCGTACTTTAGTCTTTCCAAATATATAACTCGAAATATCTTCCGCTGAAGTGTTCTTAGAAACATTATTTATAAATAAAGGTATTTTGGTATCAGCGGCTCTGAAATTTCCATCCAACTCAACCCTAGCTTCACCCTTTTCACTGTGAAATCTGTTTCTTAACCTTTTTCTTTGTACTGTATTCCAATTTTCATCATCTTTTACATTATTCCAACCTCCTCCGTCACTTAGTATATCGGCGAAGGATTTCCTCCCTGGATGGGTGTCTATGTTTTGTACTTGCTTATCAGCTGACGCGAAGTACGACCCGCATTCCTCCGTTGTTTTTTCTGTATGCGTTATAACATTTACTTCACACGGTTGTTCACACATCATACTGCTTTTTATAGACGTAGATGTAGATGCAATTGGAGGAGAAATCAGCATGGCTGACTGTTCATCATGGCTTGTTATTTCCTCAGATGAACTACCCTCGGATATTTTCTTGTTATTTGAATTAGCTTTTTCTGTATTCCTAAACATTGCCACCTCATTCTTCACTACATTTAATTCGTCTAATTTCGCATAGGTTTGCTTGATTGTAGTAACCTCCTGTTGTAACAACACAATGTCTTTTAACAGCCTCGTAACGTCGACATGATCGAACGTTACCGGGGGTAGTTTAGTAAGGTTACGCGCGACAAAAATTGGTATCTCATCCTGATTTATTCGGTTCATTAAACTTATTATGTCTTCAACATCACGTTGAGATTTACCACCTTTTTTTCTCTGTATTTTTCGCTTGTCGGTTTTCACCGAATCAAACAAAAGGTCTTTTGCCGTAACGATGTCCTCCTCCGAAAAAGCACTGGTGCAGATGCGTATTAAGCTCACGTTATCCATCACATCCATTTTATTTTGAACGAATGCCAACATTTCGTTTATAACGATATTGCACGTATTACATTTAATAATATCAGACGCCATTATTACACTTTTTACACACCCGTACAATGAATGTGCGTGCGCACAGTAGCTCGTATGACGCGGAACTGTCTTAAGGGTGTTATTTATTTAAACAAAATAGTACGTATGAACTGAATGCTTTACGTTGTTCGAACTGATTATGATTGTATACCCACATGTAAATATTATACTCCCCTGTAGACGGACTGACGAAAACCTGAGTGAGATTAAAATGGTGAGACCGAGAAAAGGTGATAAATCCGGTGAGTCGCAACCATTTTATTATACCTACTTATGTGTGAAGGGAGTTTGACGAAAGAAATATAATATCAAAGGGTATTTATTCGAGTACAATAAATATTAAATGATATCTGTGTTTATTCGTGTAAAATAACAAAATATGGTATCTATATTTGTTTCTGTAAATAAATGCGTTGCAGTCGCATTAGAGTTTGTCGTGAGATGCAACCAGGGTTGACCTGAGGCACCACCCGGTATGGCAAACCGGGGTTGGAACATGACGAAGCAATTGTTATAGGGCTGAAACCCAGGCGGGTGATGCCGTGATATGGCTAGATCCAAGGCGGGTGATGCCATGTTGAGAAAGCAGGATCCCAGGCGGGTGATGCCAAATAAGTTGGCTAAATCCAAGGCGGGTGATGCCAAATAAGTTGGCTAAATCCAAGGCGGGTGATGCTATAAATTAATAAATGAAATGCAGTAAAAAAATTATTGTTTTGAAAATATTGATACCTATATGTTTTTATTGGTTTTGCTATAATTCTTGTTACAGAATGGTGCAAAATAGTTTATTGAAATTAAAAAGTAGATTGTTATTACTTATGGTTTAAAATGTATTTATGTTGATAAAGCCCAGGCGGATGATGCCAAATAAGTTGGCTAAATCCAAGGCGGGTGATACTATAAATTGATAAATGAAATAAATATTAAAGTTTCTAGTTAGAAATAGAAGTACGTGTTTGAGCGTTTTTGTAAATTAAACCCATGAGGGGGTGAAATTATAAGAGTTGAAAGTTTGTATGAAAATCATTATTCCATGGGGTTATAAACTTGAAATTTGGTACAAAGACTCTTCAAAGTAAATAATTAATAAATACAGTGCTTTATAATATTATTGTAAATAAAATGAAGTGGCCACACAGCCTCACATATAGTATTGCTTATATTTTACTTGCGAAACTAGATAAAACATTTGTACCATAATCTACGCCATGATGGAAACACCAGCAAATGTGAATAAAGTTTGGAAAACAACTTGGTACGTTTAAGTGCAGCGAAAGCTCTTTAAATGCAAGTGATTCCAAGTGGTAAGCTCTAGGAAAACCAGGACTTAAGTGTGGCATAGTCCCTTTGAGTGCGGTTGACCTAACAGTGATAGAGGCACTTGCTGATGGTTCCAATGCGTATTATGGCTTTGTGAATCATTGAGATATTTAACAAAGAAATATTTTAACCCGGCGTCATGGGGGTGGAAAAGTGTTACACGGACGTTGGGGTGGGTCTCACCGACCCGTTTATTAATGTCAGAATTATTCCAATACTGTATAAATAATAAAATTATTATTATTCATATTAAGTGTTTATGCATAATAATAATTTATTGAATAACTGTAATTTGATGTTTAACACAAGAAGAACTTTCTTATAGGCATCTGAGATAGTATTTTATTGTGAAAAGCTTCGTAGGAAGTGAAAATGTTGAAATCTAATGTTTGTAAGATGTTTGTTATGAAAAGTTATGAACGAATATACAACCAGGTTGATACGGAAATAAATATCAACTAGTTCAACCTAGGGTTGATGAGCTTGTTGGCTGATGATGGGATATCAGGCTCTATTCGATTCCAACATTATTTTATGCTTTTCATGTTGCTTTGGTCATGGACATGCACATTAGTAACATGATGAGTGATCAGGTGTAACGTAGATGTGTACTGTATTATTTGATTCTGTTTAAGGTCCGAAGGTGACACTGAAGTTAGACCTTGATGTACCATAATCCTCGCAAGGATAGAAACACCAGCAAATGCGAATAAAGCTTGGAAAACATCTTGGTACATTTAAGTGCAGCGAAAAGCTCTTTAAATGCAAGTGATTCCAAGTGGTAAGCTCTAGGAAAACCAGGGCTCTTAAGTGTGACATAGCCCCTTTAAGTATAATTGACCTAGCTGTAATAGAGTGGGCATTTGCTGATGTTTCAAAAGCGTATTATGGCTTGCGGTTCATACTTGCAGAACTAGTTCTGATGCTGCTTTTGTTTCAGTGTTTTACCTAGACTCGTGGGGCGCCTGGGGCATGCGTCTTGCAGGATGGCCGTGTCGGGAACTTCGTGGAGTGAGCGCCATCTGTTGTCCGCCACCTAACTAATCGTGACGTCAACATCGGACCACCACTGCCCGTTGGAGGGAGGAGACCGGCTCGCTGGGAGCGCCCGGGGGATTGCTTCTTGGACCGCACGACGGAACACTCGTCTAGAGTATTCTGTATAGATTAGCTGAAGAAGTCTGACCTTTTATATCTGACTAGCTTGTCCTTATTTTATGATCTTGTAATAACTTGTAATAATTATCTAAAGTATTATATTGTGATTTAGTTCATGTTACTAACACTAACCCAATTATAAGTACTCTCAGTGGTGGAGAGTCTATGTTGGTTTTATTTACTACATTTACCTTGCTCACAATCCTGACATACCAATATTAGCGATAACTGTAATGATAGAATCACTCCTTAACGATTAAATTGTAGTGTCGCTAACACAATTATATAATATTAGGTATACCTACATACTAATTACATTAATTGTTTCCTACAAATAATGTTTGCGACGACACTGTACGCCGCGCTCGCATAGACCGGTTTATGCAAAGCATCTACAGGTTGTTCAGGAAATGTGTTTTTAATTTATGTTTAACATTTTTGTTATTGATGCTTTGTACAAAAGATTGGTCCAGTTTATTAAGTAAACGAGGAATGATATACGCTGTGGTTCTTTCACCATAAGTATTAGCTGCTCCAACTGTTAGTAGCTTTTTATTCGTTTTTTGTCGAGTATGAGTATTGTGTGTTATTTCTTGTTGTAAATTTTTATTGAAGAACTGTTCTTTCAGAAAACTGTAGGTAACTTTAGTGTGAATAGGAAGCACCTTACAGTGTCTAAACAATTCAAGGTCATCGTCCTTACACCTTGTCCTTATGTTAGCTGAGACAATATTTTTTAAGATTCTAGTTTGTAGCTTGAGAATGCAATCAAGGTAGGTTTTAAAAGTTCTGCCGTAGCTAGTTATGCCGTAGCCGATTACTGAGTCAACAAGAGCGTTATATAGCAAGAGTCTGACCTTAAAGGGAATTCTATCTCTAAATATATACAAATTAGCTAAGAAGGCTCTAAGTTTCTCACAAATCCGGTTAACTTGTGGCAACCAGTTAAATTACGGCCTACCAACGCTGATCGGAGCAGGTGTGAACTTTTCGGCGCAGTTCGGAGCTTGTCGGCGCTGGTTCGCCACACAGTACAGAGACTACCTGCACCGACTAACTGTGCGGACCAGCACCGACAAGCGCTGACAGATCGGCGCTGGCAACCCGCTTTCTACGTGTATACGCACTAAGACATTTTTTTTCTGTCTTTAGAAAACTTACAGCTAAGATACAGGTAGTAAAGTAATTAGTGAATTTTGACTTTACTAGATATTGTCACAAATTCAAACTTCAAATGTTTATTGCAATCATGAGTACATAAGATGTTACAATATTTTATAGGCTCATACCTACATGATACCCTGTTAAGGCGCAGCAACACAATTTTATTATTTTATTAATTATACAAATAAAATAAAATTACAATTACATACTAAGTATTATTTAGTTTATAAATGTTATTGTTATAAATTTATATAAATTATTATATGAATATTATTTAGTTATATCATTATATTATATTGTATTCATATTTTACATTAAGTTACAGCTTAGTTCTGTCCTCGAAAAACCTTTTTAAACTGTACTATATTGTATTACTTACTTAATTATTGTATTACATTTGTATTATGTATTACTTATTACATTGTATTCAAATTCAAATTAGTTTCACGGATAAAAGTTATCTGATAATTAAAAAGTCAGCCCTTCATCATCATCATCATTCAGCCGAATGACGTCCACGTACTAAGAAAACGCTGCTGAACATCCTCCAGTGACTCCCTTAGTCGACTTTTACGACACCCATGGGAAGAGATGGGGTTGTGCTATTCTTTACATCCGGCACCACACGGACGAAGTCAGCCCTAATAAGTATAAATGTCTTTTTTCTCAGAGCAAAGGTAACTTTTCATTTTTATGCTTACTGAAGTATTTATTTTAGGTTTTTGAGCCTTAGTACAAACGGTAAAAGAAACAAAAAGATGATTCCAGTCTAATAAAACGGAGTTAAATCACGAACATCTAAAGCTTTGCCAAATAACTTTGTTCGTTAAACTGAACACACTAGAACTGTTGGCACTGCCGAAAAGTTTGGATTAAAATTTATCTCCAAAACTTTCTTAACTCCTAGTCATTGTGTAGACCGCCACTAGCTGTTACGGATATTTATTATCGTAGTTAAAGGACTTGTCACACTGGATGCGTTCTGCGTCCTACGGTGGATAATATATAAAAATTATCCTCCTGCGTTGACCGGTTGTTAAAATATACATGAAAAACACGTAAAAACACGTTTTATACTTCTCTTGTAAAATTTTAGATTTTACGGTAACGATAATATTCAATTAGGGTAGCGACTTGCTCTATAACAGTCATCAGTGATACTTTAATTTTGTCTTTTCTTTGGCAGTAACATACCATGGTGGTAATTCTTTGAACAAGTCTTTTTTCAGTGACACTGTGGAATTAAAGGACTTGTCACACTGGATGCGTTCTGCGTCCTACGGTCCGGTCAATACGAATGCAGCCCGCATCCTATGTGAACATCATTTGCATTATATATATATTTTATGTAATTACGATTTGACTATGCGAGTACAAGCAAAGAACGTAAGGAACGCACCGGTCAGGCGGTCGGGTAGGAAGGATGCGGAAGGGCTGCCTGATTGCGGACAGCGGGCGGCGGGCGACGGGCGGCGGTCCGGGCAGTTCAACTAGGGGTGACGATGTTGCAAAACATCGATGATGACATCGATAGCTAAATATCGATACTCGATGTTTATTAAACACAAAACATCGTAATAGTGCTACGATACTATTCGATGGGGGCAGCGAAATATTCGAAAAAATAGGTTATTTTATATTTTCATTTCTAAGTATAATTTTGCTATTTATTTCGAAAAACAGCTCGTACTTAGTTGCGAATTCATAAAATGGAAACTCGTGGCCCCGAATATAACCGAAAATGTAAACACAGCTGATAATAGAGTTGCCTTATGTTTTATGAAATCTTTGAACAAATAGTTCTCTAAAACTATAGAGTTTTAGAGAAATATTTGTTCAAAGATTTCATAATCTATCAAAACTGTACAGTTTTGGGGTTACTATAGGTACTTTAACCCATTAACCGCCCAAGTCTAATATACGCGACAGAAAAATTTGTGTCCATTTGTAATTAAAATGTATTTATTATTGACATAACATGTTTATTCTTTTCATAGTCGTTTTTATTTTGCCGATTTATGAGTTAGGCGCTAGGGGCACGGCAACTGTTACAACAGAGATTATTTGAATTCAAGAAAGAAAATAAACATTTGAAAGGACGGTGGGCAAAATACACCCAGCTCCGCCAGCCATACAGTAAGTGTGACCTAAAACATTTACCAAAGACGAGCATCTTTTCTTATGAAGGCATAAAAAAATATCCCAGAGATAAAAATGTATGCATACCTACTCGAACCTAAACTGAAAAAATATTTTTAATGAATATTATACATAACTATTTAGATGAGTCTAACGATATGAATGCGCCAGACCGATCATAAAATCCCCTGCGACCCTCTTATCGCCGTAGTCGTGTCGCTTTACAAACCGTTGCTTGCTGGACGCAGGTAGTCGATACGTCATCGATGCAGTCTTTCGTGTTACGTCGCGGTGATTGTGCGCTCTCTTGTTACTTTACGATACTTAATTAATTACTAACTACACGCTTCGGATTGAATGAATGAAAACGAGAGTGGATTAAATGCACTAAATCATTACTACTGCTCATGCAAAATAGGGAACCGTACTTTAGGTTGCTGCGCCCATGTAATGGTAATTATATGGTTTTTAAGCCTGGCAAGGCATGAAGAAAATATCCACAGACCGGCTCTATTCTTGGACTCCGTAATAATAGATCACAATAATTAATATGTACTGTTTATTTCGTTTTTATAACAATAAAAAATGATTTTGTCGGGCATGCCACCGTCCGGGTGAGTCTATCAGACATATTATTCCTGGCTGTTCTCGTCTGGCTAACGGCGAGTACTTGCACAGGTATAACCAAGTGGCCAGGATTATTCATCAGCAACTTGCTTTGAAATACAATCTTGTGGATTCTGAGGTGCCGTATTACAAGTATGTGCCCGATCCAGTTCTCGAAAATGACCATGTCAAGTTATCCTGGGATCGGTCTATCATCATCGACGGGACTATTGTAGCCAATAAGCCTGATATTGTGATATACCATTGACGATATTACCATCCCGCATGACGAGAATCTCGTGAAAGCTGAGAAAGAGAAACAAATCAAAATCGTTACGGCCAACGGCTTGATAGCCAAGAGCCTCGATCAACATCTTTGGAGGCTCTCGTTGAGCGGCTGGATCAAGGGCCTGATTCAGAAGGCAGTTCCCCTCGATACGGCCTCTACACTACCTTGGACCCTGTTCCCGACACCGGCGGACCACTATTTTTTATATTTTTAAATGTTTTTATATATATATTTTTTATAATAGATGAATAAAGGATAAAAATGTTTTATATGTTAAGTTGTATTTGTTTCAATAATACCTATTATTCAACTTTTAATAAATAGAGAACCCCTGGACAGAATTTGATGTACATTGGCACAGAGAAACATGGATGTGGTGCCTTCTAAATAAAAGTAGTCAAAGCTGTGGCGGGTGTGGGTGTGCCGCCCATACATTCTTGCCCACTATCCTTTTCGTTTATTCATCGTACATACATACAAATAATATTTTTAAATACGTATCTAATAAAAAGAACAACATGTGTACATATGTTAAAAATAAAAAAAAAGTTATCATTATTTGAAATCGTAAACTGAATTGCATGTCCAGTCGCTTTTTCGGCACAATAAAATTGACAGATAAGGACGATTCATACTCTCGAAGATTGATATTCACGTCCTCCATCCTAGCATTACTCCAAATGACGAAGGTCGAGGAAATATATCACGCGTTATGTCAAAAATCCTCACAGGCCGAAATTGTAAGCGCCAAGGGCACTTAGATATTATAATAAACGTAATTTCTACAGAACACACCAATAAAAACTTTATTACATGGAAGCAATATTACCGATATTAACTTTATTATGTAAGAAATATGTATTTAATTAACTTACTGTACAAAATTAATGGATAGGTACAAATATCAGGCCGCTTATCTGTTTAATTTTGAGAATTAAAACGATTCTAAGCTAATAAATTAATGCTTTCATAATAGGGAAGTAATGATGCATAGATTCGAAGTGTAAATGAGATTTCAAAATGTATTTTCTAATCGCTTGTGAAGTAAACGAGCTTCACGCCAAGACTCCGCTGTCTGTCCGTCCGTCCGTCTGTCACCAGGCTACATTTCATGAACCGTGATAGTTAGACAGTTGAAATTTTCACAGATTATGTATTTCTGATGCCGCTTTAAGAACAAAAACTAAAGATAACGGAACGGTACGGAACACTTCGTGCGCAAGTCAGCATCTGTAGAAGGACTGATCACTACATAGTATAAAAATAAACTTTAAAAAAGTAAAAACCGACTTCAAAGAAATACTAAAAGGAGTAAAATAATTACCATAATATAAAATTAACAGTTTCAGAAGTCAGTGGCTTCTATTTGCTTCTGTGTAGAGTTGCACCGACTTCTGAAACTGTTAATTTAATATTATGGTAATTATTTTACTCCTTTTAGTTTTTCTTTGAAGTCGGTTTTTACTTTTTTAAAGTTTATTTTTTTATTAAATACGTTTTTGTGCCATAAATTTAACCCCCTCCTCTTCATAACCCTTCTTTTTAGCTTTGACGTAGTCGGGCATAAAAAGCCCTTTCAAATGATACCTTACACGATATAATGAAAACTTTCCAAAGGAAGGGGGGGGGGACACGCATCCCCTCCTCTTTTCCAGTAGTCAGTTCCCAACAACAAATATAAACAAAGCAATATTAGTAATTTGAGAATTTTGCTTTGATCCGATGAGGAGTTCCGTTCCATATCTCTGAAGTTCATGGTCTAATCATAACAATATTTATATGGGACCAATCGGGAAGTATACCCTTTCGAACAAAAAAAGAATTGTAATCGGTTCGTAAATGACGGAGATATGAGGTAACAAACATAAAAAAAAATTTAAAAAAAAAACATACAGCTGAATTGAGAACCTCCTCCTTTTTGAAGTCGGTTAAAAACAAAGTCGCTTCCCACTGTCTGTCCCTATGTATGCTTAGATCTTTAAAACTACGCAATGGATTTTGATGCGGTTTTTTTGATAGATATAGTGATTCAAGAGGAAGGTTTATATGTTTTCTTTCAACTACGTAGTAATGTTATCATTAATCGCTACAAAACCGATCACAAAATACGTATTTTCTGCTTAGAAGCAAAACAGTGCAGAAATGTTGTATGAAATCTCATTACTGCACTGCAAACAGTGCAGAAATGTTGTATGAAATTTCATTACTGCACTGTTTTTCGTTAATGCAGTTTTTTATTTTTTACTTAGATATAAATTTACCACAGAGGTTTAATGTCTCCCGTTAAGTTTAATATTAAATGTATGCATTCTTATGCATTAGATCAAAAAGATACTGGCTGAAAATAAAAATCGGCTGAATAAAACCGAATTGGTGAAATAAAAAAAAAAACAAATGGCGCGCATTTTGTACCATTGTAAAACTTTGATACTTCTTATTTAGCAAGAAAAGTTTTAAAAAATGGAAATAGATAGCGATATGAATTCAAGTCCAGAAAGTATAAAAACAGCTGCAAATGAAATTTTTAATAACCTTTTGCCGCAAAAGTCGCAGGATAACCTTGTTTTCATTAACTTGAATTTTTATTTTGAGTAGGTATATTTTATCACGGTAGGTAAATTGGTAGTTGAAAGAAAAGTAGATTACGCACCTTGCTGAAGTGAGTGATTAATGCACTCGTGCTAATTTACTGCCCTCGCTTGCGCTCGGGCACCAACATAACACTCGTGCATTAATGACTCACTTTGCGCTCGGTGCAACAATCTACTATTAATACATTGCACCCGTGCGAAGCCGGGGCGGGTCGCTAGTTAAGAATATAGTTCCCCTACGTCGTCGGATTAACGAGTCGTAAGAGGCGATGAACCTGGCACTGTAACTGTTCCCGGAAAGGGGCAATAGGCTCGCCGCCTAGTACATGGTTTTTGCCTCGTGGGTGTACATAGGTTCTCCTGTAATAAGACAACACCTCTCCTTGCCCCTTTAAGGATTACAAAGCTAGCTTAAATTATACTTACCTATTGAAATGTGCATACAAAAACAAACATTGGTAACACGAGAGGGACAATTTAAGATAATTGGAGCACATTTGTTTTTGTTCGTTAATGAACAAATTCGAATGGAAATGGATTGAAATTGCACCAAATAACTCTCAGGTTACGAGCCGGAACTAGTGTTTTACGGTTATTATTGGGATTTTTTTAAAAAACACCGCTATTTTTCACGTTTGATCCTAATCGTACACTTTTGTTTTCGTGCTCTAATTCCGGCTTGAAACCCACAGTGTTCCTTCTCCTGACCCTTGGCCGGGGTCGCGGGATTCGCACCTGCTTGCACCGCAACCCCGGCAGGCCTCGGTCCGCCAACCCTTGGCGGACCTCTCCTTCTATGGGGCCTTGCCCCACGACCTCCTGAGAGGCGCGCACGGAACACTGCGCACCGCCTTCTCGGGCCTGTTACTGGTCAGGCGACGGGTTCCCTAACCTGCCGCCCACAGGCCACACACTACGGTGGCCGGAGATAGTCGCTCGCCTTCTGGCGCCCGGTGCGTCTAGCGTGGGAAGGGAGAGTGGCAGCTGCCTCTCGCTCCCTCTCCGCTCCCTCTTCAGTCGCCATCACCTCCTCGCAGAAGGAGGCGATGGCTTCCCACGCACATTCTAATCGAACCCTGCAGTAAGCGCAGATATGGTCTAAGATGGAGCGCACGAATCCAAGCAGCAAAGATATAGAGGGACTCCTTTATACTCTTCTGGCTCTCACATACACAAGACGGAAGCCAGTAAACTGCTTGGCGCCTGGCTTTAATGTAAGGGTGGTAGCTAGCCAGGCGGACAGTATAGATCATACCACCAAGCGTGCTGAGTTTTGTTGAATCTTATAAAACGCGTCTATTCCAAGCGTGCGGTGAGGAAGTTTTATTGTAGCCTATCCCCACACGAGGAAAATAGTGCATTAGAATAATGCAAAATAGATTGATTTTTGGTATAAATCAATGTGTATCTTCAATCCAATATTGTATAGTAATCAAACATAATTTTAACATTATAGTATAATCATACTAGTACACATGTCTGATTAAATTAGATACCATGGGAATCAAATAACGTCTAAGATACAGGCCCGGCCTAGTTTAGACGTTAGTGCTCATTTTGATCTGTACTCTCATAGAAATTGTACTATAGGTTAAGATAAGTAGGTATATCATGTGTTTTCTTTTTTCAATAAAGTTTTTTTTTTATTTTTTTATCTAATCACCTTGTGGTGAAACCTGTTGAAATAACTAAAGTTAGAATACAAACACGCATCTCACTCTCACAACTTGCCAAATATGGTCGGTCTAAAATTACATATTTTGATTATTTATTTATTTGGTTCACCAACAGTTGTAAACACTGGTACTAAATGAAATAGAAGCAACAAATCAGAATAAAGTGTAATGTAGTGTAATCACTTACAGGTAACAGGTAAAAAACGTTGTCGTAACATACAAAAAAAACCGGCCAAGTGCGAGTCAGACTCGTGCACGAAGGGTTCCGTACCATTATCTATTCTGTTTTTTTTAGTATTTGTTGGTATAGCGGTAACAGAAATACATCATCTGTCAAAATTTCAACTGTCTAACTATCACGGTTCATGAGTTACAGCCTGGTGACAGACGGACAGACGGACGGACAGCGGAGTCTTAGTAATAGGGTCCTGCTTTACCATTTGAGTACGGAACCCTAAAAAAGAAATGAAGAGACTATTATCAAAGTTGCTCTGAATTAAAATTAATAAATAAATTAAAACAAATTAAACTAAATAAAACTACTTAATTCTCCCACCCAGCGAGATAATGCAGGGCTAAGAAACTCAGTGTTCTGGGAGATACTTATAAAAACTGGCTTTCAATTTGCCTAAACCGTCAAAATGGAGGTCGATCAGATCACTGCAACCGTTCACAACACTGCAAAACCTTATGAATAGCACAGCTTGAAATATTATAAATTAAAAAGATATAGTTCGCCCGATTTATCTTGGCCGCTCTGAACATAATCCGAAATTTCGCGTATGTATACTCAGGAAAGAAATAGTTACTGTGAAAGCTGTGAAGTACACTTCGCTTAAAAAATTGCCGATCCCATCCGATCTCGAAACGTGAACCATTTTCGAGATTTTATAATTTTTTAAATTATTATTTTATAAGCCAACTTGGAAACCAATATCTCGAAACTGGTTTACATTTGCAAAAAGCATTACTGGATTATTAGATAGTAGATAGCATGTCCTACAACCCACGGGATCGTGACCAGTAAACCTGCATAATTCAGAGATTTGATTCGAGCAGCACATTTCAAAATCACAAACTGAATCTCTCCCACTTCCCGTCCTCTGTGTAACGTCCAATGACTCTTGAAAATTAACTTCAAAACGTGGAATCCGGGCCTTTGTGAGTCTCGAAAAAAAACCTCAAAAAAAAAAAACAAAAAAAGCCTGTCAAATGCGCTTTCAAATTCTACGTTCCGTAAAATCTAAAACGACACGAGTCCGACACTCCAACCACAATCCTTTCGTATATAAAAGTCACGATAAATACTACAGCACAAAACCTCGGCGTCAATCGTCACTTTTCGTATATACGAACTCAATTCAACTTTTATATTGAATTTTTAATAACGAAGTTTCGAGAAGACTCCGCGACGCGATTGCGAAATATGAACTGAATATTTTAATTCTTTGATCGTGTTAAATGAGTTTCTACGTATTTGAAAAACGATATAATCTTGTTTAAAGTAGAGCTTTATTTATTGGTAAATAGGAATAATCTTTATATATAAGGTTAGTCGGAAGGAGGATACTTATCCGAAAGAGTGTCGAAGTACCCAAAGTAGTAGTAAATAATGAATAACTTTTGTTCTACAACTTTCCTCAAAAGTCAACAGTTTAAGGGAAATATCTGTTCAAATGTTATCGCCAAAATCTATCTATCCTCAGTTATAATCAGCTGTGTTTACATTTTAGGTCATATTTGGGGGTCATGTAGTAGTAGTTTAGTTAGAGTATATATATAATATAGATTAGTAGTCCCTACTGTACCTAGTTACGAATTCAAAAAACGGAAAGCTCCATTTTTTGAATTTGTAACTAGGTACAGTAGGGACAAAGAATTAAAAAAAAACAGTAGCTTTCATTTTGACTATACAACAATATTCATTGCGTTGTACATATTTGTGGAGAAGTCGTGTTATTAATACATTCCTTGCTATGGAAATTATTTGCCTGTCAAAATCAAAGCCATAGCGATTACGAGTGTTTTGCCAATTAGGATGCCGCTCTCACCAAAGTAAGTGTAGGTACCTACCTATAATATTAAAACAAAGAGAAGCAAGTACTGTTTATTATAAAAACTTGCCTACAACACAGTATTTTTAAATAGTTGTAGTAATATCGTTTCATTTGATAAAGCCATCATTCAATTATATAAAGGGAGTTTATCGGCAATGTTTGCGTTCGTTTAATGGTTGCCATAGCGAGTTCCCAAGGGAGACCCGTATGCCTTACGCAGTCGGCCAATAAGCAGTATATTGTTGTGTAAGATGATATGAGGGCCATCGATAGCCATTGTGAACGTACAAGATCGAGCTAAGTGGATCGTTATATGATGCGGAACCATCATATGGGACCACTCTTAGATAATTCGTCTAAAATTATGTAAAAATAAACTCGGAAAATATTGCATTTTTTCAACGTTTTTTGTTCCTGTTCTATCTTAAAATGGTACTACTACATACAAGCGTGAAACTTCGTATGATTGTAGTACATACTCTATAGTTAAACAATGCATGGGGTGCATGGAAAGAGCCTCCACGAGTGACGATACTTAAGTACGTCTGGCACACCCTGGACAGTCATCCCCGCTACCAACCTTGCTGACTGGCTAATCTTTTCACCACAGCATGAGCTATTTTCGTATAGCTCGTGCTGATACGAGAGAAGAAGAAGAAGAAGTTAAACAACAAATAATTAAAAGAACGAAAAATAGTGATGGTACGGAACCACTAGTGCGCGATTCCGACTCACACTTGGCTAGTTTTTTAGATAACTATGCCAGTGAAAACTAATTTCTCTGACAAAAACCATCGAAATTATTCACCACACTAAAAGGACCGATAAAAAAAAATTACGTGTCAGTTATTTTCAATGCTCTGCAACATAATTATCTTAAAACGAATTAAATCCGAGCCGGACACCTGGTGACCTTTCCTCGGCCGCTCTTCGCGGCGTTTGAACCTTCCAATGTGATTTTATTCCGCTATTCCAATTCCATTCGTATGTCGAAGCAAGCTAAGTTGAGTTTAAATTGTCACTAAAATAGTCGCTTCGTCGCCACTCTCTTTTCTATAGGATTGCTTGTAGATGTTCCTAAATATGTGTTAATTATCGGTATTCACGAAAAGGGTTGAGAAAATCATCATCTTCCTGACCTTATCTCATGTTACTTGGGGTCGGCGCAACACGTTTTCTTCTTCCATTCCGTCCTGTCACCCGTCATGATATCACTGACTCCCTTCTCTTTCATCATATCATTCTTCACACAATCCATCCATCTTTTCTTTGGCCTCCCTCTTCCTCTCCATCCATCCACATTTATATTCATAACTCTTTTGGTCACATGCGTTTCATCACTCCTCTTCACACGCCCATACCAAGACGAACGGTTCCCTTTCAACTTTTCTGTCACTGGCGCTACTTTCAAACTTCCTCTAATATACTCATTCCTGACCTTATCCATTCTGGTCACTCCACCCAGGGTTGAGAAAATGGTATCGTTAATTTGAGCTGGTTAAATACCGGTATTTAACAACAGTATTCAGTCCCTGCTCCAGCCAAGCCGTCACTCCGTCAGTGTTCGCTAACCCTTACAGCGGTTACGCACTGCATCCGATCCGAATCCGAGAAAATACGTTCCGAAGTAGCCATAGAACTATTTGTATGGTAGCTTACGCACTACATCCGGCATCCGTCATCCGATTTCTATCCGTCATCCGTGAGTTTACGATTCGGAAGAAAAATTGACGGACCGAAGTAGCCGTAGTACTGTTTGTATGAACGCTTTCGCATTACCTCGGATTCAAATCAGACGCCAAACGGATATGCCAAAGATGGCCCCTGAATTGTTTGAATTTGAATCAGAGATCGGAATAGTGCGTAAGCAACATCCGAATTCGGTCCGAGATTTTTACTCTAGATCGGTATTTTCACGGATTCGGATCGGATGCAGTGCGTAATCGCTCTTAATCGCTATTAACAACACCAATGGTAGACAAAAGATATTGTTTACTATAAACCACAAAATAAAGTTCACTATTCAATAGTAAAAATTTTACGTAACAAGTGATGCGTTACGTCTTTATCTGATCAAATAGTTTTCAATAAACATAGAACTAAACTATTTGAAAAAGAAAGCAAACAATACGATACGTATGATCGGTCATCCAAATATGAACCCTTTATAACAAATCTAATAAAGCGAGGGTTGAAGGGATGTTTTGAAATCGACGAGAATGTTATTATTTATATTATGTTATAAAACATTTATGAATTTTAAATGTGTATTTCGGCGATTGGAGGGTGGAAGAGGTAATCGTGGATGATGTTGGTAACACTATCAGAAATATTATTTACTAGCTTTCGCCCACAGCTTCGCTTGCGTGAAATTTTGAACCCGTTAAGTGACGATTTTCCATACAAACTTTCATCCCCTATTTAACTCCCTTAGGGGTTGAATTTCGAAAAATCCCTTCTTAGAGTATGCCTACGTTACAAAAGGAACCTACTGTCAAAATTTCAACCTTCTAACCCCAGCGGTTTAGGCTGTGCGTTGATAGATCAGTCAGTCAGCTTCTCCTTTTAAATGTATAGATTTTTGTATCCTATGTATGTATTGTGGTTGTGACAACATTGTTTTTCTTTATCCATCGGTTTCTGAAGAATTCGGGATAAGCAATACTTAAGTAGTATTTGAGTACAGAGTTGTCAAAAAAATGCTTTGAAATCCGTAATTTTTATGACGATTTCGTACTCAAATGTTACTTAAGTACTGCTTATCCTAAAATTCTCAATTCATAAACCGTAGGTATGTCTTCTGAGGCCTGATACACCTAACTAAAGAAGTTCAGTTGCAGCGCAGTTAAGTTTCGATCAAAACAACGCTTTTCGTATTCTCTTAATAGGTGATCACTGTCAGATACACTCGCGTGAGCTTAACTGCAGCGTAATTCGTAATTTTATATCATGGTAATTATTTGACTGTTTAGTTTTTTGTAAAGTCGGTTTTTACTTTTATTTAGAGTTATTTATTAAATACGTTTTAGTGCCATAAATTACATGGTTTAATACATTGAGTTATTATGTACTAAGTACTAGAGGAGACACCTCAACTTGACTGTTTGTAACACGCGTTAGAGCGCGCGCACTCCAACTCTCTTAGTCTGTGCCAAGCGCTTGCTGCAACGTGACACGGAAGAGTCCGAAGTTCTTTCTTAAAAAATATGCCTTCGTGTGCATTGAGGTACTGTTTTAATAACTCGAGAAATATAGGTAAAAGTCAAGGAGTGACCTTTCACCAGTAATTTCAAAATAATATCATTAAAACTTGCATAATTTAATTAAATTTTATCAATTGTTACACGTCACCGTGGCGGCGGCCATTTTAAGGTGAATGTCAAAGAGTAATAACATTTATACGCGCAGAGTTGACACTCTCGACGTATACCTACAGTAAAATATTAATACATGTGAGTCAAAATTGATAGTAGGTTATATATCTGGATATGTGTCTAGACAATTAACCAAAAAGTTAAAATGTGAAGATTGCATTGACAGTTTGACTACACCAAATAAACTTCCACATCACACACCACTTATAACTATAAAAGACATGAGGGGTCTATGTTATTCTGCAGAAGACGTGTACATAATATGCTTGGCTACGGAAAAGATCATACGTAATTTAATACGGCAAAGCGGTGGAAGTCTTGCCTCGAAATATGATTTTAATTATATAACCGTAAACACCCTGAAGCATTTCATTGGGAAAGAAGTATTTGTTAGTTTGAATCAACATTCACTGAATCAGCCATCAACATTCAATCGTAGAATCCATTTAATTCGAGCCATAATAAATCAGTATACAAAAATTAGATTGCATCACGAAGCAAAAACTGATCAAACTGTGGATTATTATACCAAACGGCAGAAACTGACTAAAATTATATTATTTAAAGGAAATTAAAATATGTTTACAGTTGGATTATATTTTTATTTAATCCCTGTATAAATTCACACAGTTTCAAGTAGGATAGGCATAATAAAAAACATGTCGCATCTGCGCGCATTGATTGTTTTATCTATGAGGACATAACACCCCCCCGCTTGCCCCGCTGTCAACAAGTGACGCGGTGATTTTTGTTTGAAATGGCTTCTCTAGTACGTAGTACATATAACTCAATGGTTTATTACTACAAATTTAAATGACAGGGTTGCGTAAAAATGTGATGACAGTTAAAACAGAGGTTGAAAGTCCTCATCAAAACTTTTTGTGAAGAAAACCATATACCAAAACGTCATCTAAGTATTATGTTTTTGTTGATTTTTTCAAAAAGTGCTGACTCTATTTCGATAAAAAAATTATGGGACTACCTCTGAAGTATGGCCTACCAAACAAAAATAACCAAAATCTACTATCTATCGTACCTGTGATGCTTACGTAGTCACAAAAGTGTAATAATGCCTCGAAAAAACTGTTTTTTTCTTTACCGCGTAAGTAAACAGAATATTACAATGATTTAATAATACTAGAAATTAGAATATTGTAAATATACAATTTAATTTGTGAGAAAACCAAGCTCTACGACTTCCAATCCCCACTTCTAAGAGTTCTTTCCCTTCCATTTTATAACAGGACTTAGTGAGAAACCAAAAAATACTGCAATATTTTGCGACCCTCTTATAATGTGCTGAGGTCTGAGGGCCAGTGAAGTACACCCTCAGAAAATGTACAAGGCATGTTTCAAGATGGCGATAAGTTAATGGCGATTCTGGCGATACAAACTCCGCGATAAAATTTCGTATAATCGGTAAACAAACCTTTGATCGTGGAACAGTAATTTTGCTTGTGCCTAAAAAAATACACTCTTTTTTTAAATAATTGATGAATAAAATATGATGTGTTTTAAAAAAATGTGTTTGTTTAATGGATTTTGAAAGCAAAATGATTTTTTTACGATTGAAGGTTCGTTTATATTTTTTTTTTAGTGTTGGTCTATCTTTAAAAACCGATGTCTGCTTCAACGTTTTTTATTCATGAACACAAATTATACGAAAATATTATGAAAGTTTATTTACATGGAAGTACTGTAAGTAGATTATTTATTGTTTTTATGAATAGTCAAGCCTATAGAACCAAGTTGAAGCTATATTTGTTGTATAAGGCAATAAACCGGAAAAAAACCGGATATGTTCGAAGAAGGTTATAATGATAACATTAACCCTTTTCACCGTGAGTCCTGACGCTTCTCTACAAAACTTTACCATACAAAGAATATCAAATATAAAAAAAGCATGGATCATGGACACTGATTGACCCTGCATAGGTTTTTTTCAGAATCAACAAAAAAAGTATTCATTAAACGAAAGATGGTATTCTGTATCTGAATATTTTTAGCGTCTCGAATTAACTGACTGCGTGGAGCGATATCGCGCTAGTCGTTCCCGTCAGTTGTGTCGCCGTGCTTTCATTAATTAATTTATGCATGGCATTAAAATTTTCAATCACAAAAAAAAATTAGATTTTTATTTTTATCAATCTATTTCCCGTGCGGGATTCCCTTAATCGCCTTTTACGACACCCATAGGAAGAGATGTGTTACTGCTATTCTTTACGTCCGGCACCACACGGAACCATCATCATTATCAAAACAGCGAAATCTTTTTTTTTGCAATCAAATTATCATTTCGAGTGTATAAGTACCTACAACATCTCTAAACTAATTTCAAATTCATCAAGAAACATTACGTTTTATAGTTACATTGCATGTACACACCATTTGAAGCTCCCTAGCCGATTAAAAATCACCGTGTATAACTTGTTGCACACAACTGGCCAGCAACACATCTACAAAACTCAAACCAATGAAATTCAATATTCGAACGTTCTACGTTCTATATTCAAAACGAAACACATCCTTGCCCTTTCCCAACCACACGTCGAGATTCGAAGAAATCGTTCTCATTGCAATCGATAAGTTGTACCCTCAAGATACGGCTGCAATGTAGGTCAACCCGATAACGCACCTTATCTAGCCCATTTCACTACAGACCAATGTCTATAATGGAATTAGAAAGGAATTGTCGTAAGCTGTGCCGACTGAATGGAATTGTCTTAAGGATTATTTGGACTTTGTTAGGGGTGTTCGCTGTTTACGGTTGTTAAGGATGTGTTTGCTCGTTTTTGGGTTTTTTTCCTGTGGTATTAAGTTGTTATGCTAAAGAATGTTATTCTAACGCTTCATATGTAAATATCTACGCTTGTTATTACTGGATCCCGAAAAGATGCTTCGAGGCCTAAGGTGGCCAGCTCGGTAAGTTTTGCGTGTATTAAACAATCTGCATGGCACACCTCTTAAAATCACTGGCCCGCGAATAGATACCTTGAGGCCTGAGGTGGCCAGCTCGGTAAGTTTTGCGTGTATTAAACAATCTGCATGGCACACCTCTTAAAATCACTGGCCCGCGAATAGATACCTTGAGGCCTGAGGTGGCCAGCTCGGTAAGTTTTGCGTGTATTAAACAGGTTCCCTATCCATTTGCATAAAATGTTAAGACCTAATATAACTTAGCATAATTTTGTTTGGCATAATTATATTTTCGCATAATATAATTACGCATAACAGCTTACGCATAATTTTTTTAAGCATAATTTCTCTAACCATAATAATGATTAAGCATAAAGTTCTAGAGCATAACTTTTTAAGCATAATATCCTAAAGCATAAATTAATTTACGCATAATGGTATTAATCATATTTTTATAGGTATACGGTAAACGATTATTCGTCATTTACACAATAAAAACTTAAGGGGATGTTTGTAAGGTTGAGGCTCCAAAGCAGAGTCGACGGAGCCCCGCTGCGCGGGGCTCCTATTTCTGTCTGCAGGGTTTAAAGTAACCTAACACGAAGGGATTGACGGGGGCTTCGTTCGCTCGCTTCGCTCGCTCACTCTAGCCCCCATCATCCCCTTCGAACCTAACCTATCCGTGTCGGGGTGCGCCTGCGACTAGATTATTAGACAATGGTAAAAACATTTCTGATTATCATAACTAACGTTATGCTAATAGTCATTAGGCCTACTAACGTTATGCGAATAAAATTTATGCCAAAACAAATTAGTCTTTAAGATGATTATGCCAACATAAAATGTATGCCTAAAAAATTATGCCGAAGTATTATTATGCCAAAACAAATTGTGCCAAAATCGTTATGCCGAAGTATATTAGGACAAAGAACATTATGCGAAAAGAAGGGATCCCTATTAAACAATCTGCATGGCACACCTCTTAAAATCACTGGCCCGCGAATAGATACCTCGAGGCCTGAGGTGGCCAGCTCGGTAAGTTTTGCGTGTATTAAACAATCTGTATGGCACACTTCATATTATCACTAGCCCGCGAATAGATACCTCGAGGCCTGAGGTGGCCAGCTCGGTAAGTTTTGCGTGTATTAAACAATCTGTATGGCACACTTCATATTATCACTAGCCCGCGAATAGATACCTCGAGGCCTGAGGTGGCCAGCTCGGTAAGTTTTGCGTGTATTAAACAATCTGCATGGCACTCCTCATATTATCATTGGCCCGCGAATAGATACCTCGAGGCCTGAGGTGGCCAGCTCGGTAAGTTTTCGTGTATTAAGCAATCTGTATGGCACACCTCATATTATCATTGACCCGCAAATAGATACCTCGAGGCCTGAGATGGCCAGCTCGGTAAGTTTTGCGTGTATTAAACAATCTGTATGGCACACTTCATATTATCACTAGCCCGCGAATAGATACCTCGAGGCCTGAGGTGGCCAGCTCGGTAAGTTTTGCGTGTATTAAACAATCTGCATGGCACTCCTCATATTATCATTGGCCCGCGAATAGATACCTCGAGGCCTGAGGTGGCCAGCTCGGTAAGTTTTCGTGTATTAAGCAATCTGTATGGCACACCTCATATTATCATTGACTCGCAAATAGATACCTCGAGGCCTGAGATGGCCAACTCGGTAAGTTTCCGTGTATTAAACAATCTGCACGGCACGCCTCGTTTAATCACTGGCCCGCGAATAGATACCTCGAGGCCTGAGGTGGCCAGCTCGGTAAGTTTCCGTGTATTAAACAATCTGCATGGCACACCTCATATAATCACGGGCCCGCGAATAGATACCTCGAGGCCTGAGGTGGCCAGCTCGGTAATTTATCGTACATTAACTGGCCGCGTACCGCCCGTCGTCCCAGGACGACACTTAATTGTCTTATCTATTGTGTCTATAATTACCGTGCTTGAGGTTACAATCAATCATGGCACATCTCACGCATTCCACACACTGGGAAACTTAACGCAACATAAACTAGCATGGAATATTGAAGTTTTATTTTTATAAAAAACGGGCATTTTATTGAAAATCATTAGAATGTATCGGCTTTTGTGTATACTAAAAATAGCGTTGCATATCGTCGCTCGGGAGTAAAAACCTCGGGAATGCATTTGCTCATTGCACAGCTCCTGTGGGATTTCACGCGGAATAAGTCGCGGGCAAAAGCTAGTTAATTATTTTTATTACGAATTTTATATACCCCATAATGACTAGTTTCAGTGCCCATAAACTAATTTCACATAGAGCGGCTCTCTTATAAGATATAGTCACTAAAGTCGTGATAAAATAAAAATTACCAAATAGGCATGTTGACAGCATCAATAAATTGCAAATCTAATTATAGTCCGGTCAAGTTAGCTCAAAACATAGGGGTAGGTTAACAGAAATTCGCATAGAGCTGAAAATTGGTACGAATGTTCGGAACACCATTATAAATGAAATGTAAAAAGTCCCCAGCGATCCCACACTTGCAAAAAAAAATATTCAAGGTCAAAGTTCGCAAATATGGGTTTTTTGCGTTTTTTAGCCAAACGGTAAGTTTTATGATAAAAATAGGTCAGACAAAAATTATAGATTATGCCATTTTCTATAAGAATTGTCTACAATTTTTCTCCTAAACGTCACCGTTTCTGAGATATAATGGTTGAAAAAGTTGTATTCTTTATAATATGCGTTTCCACGCCACCTGGAAGGTAGTGTACTTGGCGCGTTTTTTTAACGTGGTTTCTCCAATAGGCCTATCCCACAATCTATTGTGATCCTGTTTAATTCAATACTAATTCAAAATATATATAAACTGGTACTACTGGAAATGATGAAAGCCGTATGAATTCTAAAAAATTAGGTCAAATTATCCGTCTCATTCATAATCATCTAATAATACTGCTTCCTCTTCTTCTTGTTCGTCTTCTTGTACTTCTTCTTCTGCTTGTTCTTCTTCTTCCTGCTGGGTGTAAGTAAATTGGTCTAACAGCGATGTATCAGATGTCTCCTCACTGATATTGTACGAATCCTCTTCCGATGGTGATTCAACATTGGAACACGACTGACCTTGACAACTGGTACATGTTAATCGCCATCAGAAGAGGATTCGTACGATATCAGTGATAAAGAATACAACTTTTTCAACCATTATATCTCAGAATCGGTGACGTTTAGGAGAAAAATTGTAGACAATTCTTATAGAGAATTGCATAATCTATAATTTTTGTCTGACCTATTTTTATCATAAAACTTACCGTTTGGCTAAAAAACGCAAAAAACCCATATTTGCGAACTTTGACCTTGAATATTTTTTTTTGCAAGTGTGGGATCGCTGGGGACTTTTTACATTTCATTTATAATGGTGTTCCGAACATTCTTACCAATTTTCAGCTCTATGCGAATTATTGCACTTTGAAATGTCTAATTTGACCGGACTATAGTCTGCCAGTTAGAGTTTTGAAAAATAATGGACACGTATTTTTTCTTTTGTTAAATCTGTTAATATTTGGAACGATAAAACGCATCAAAACTCGAGAGTGCAAGCTTGTGACGTCAGAAGCAAGTAAAAATTGTACTTGCTTGTGACGTTTTGCCAATTTTAAAGGTGTCGTATCTTCGTCAATTACGGTTTACGTAACAAAAGAAAAAATACGGGTTAAATATTTTTTGATAATCTAACTGACGGACTAATTAGATTTTTTCAGTCAAATACCCTATTGCATTCCCGATGTTTTCACTCCCGAGCGACGATATTTAAAAGAAAGAAGATTCCTTACGACCGTTAATTGCATAGATAAATGTGACCGAGGCCCATCAGGGCCTCTCATTCACCTGTGGAAAAACCGGTGTCAAGAAAAATCAAATTATCGCATTTCTGTCCAACGCCCACTACTAGGACCATAATAATATATCTGTGACAAGGACTGTCACATGACAGTTATGATAATGACTGCTTTAGTACTTATTCTAAGATGACATCAGAGATTAGGTTATGGTACAAATGTGACGTAATGTAGCCTGTCATTACGAGTTTTTGCGAGGCGTGAGAGTTACATCGAATTAATTGTAATAATAACCATAGTTACGGTATGCCCGTGTTTTTGCCAAAGTATATTGTAAATCATTCAAAAATTTTATTCTATTCGAATACGTATTTGGCTATTGTTTAATTTGCCAAATAAGTATTCGCACAACATTATTTTCACACAACGGAATGTAATGTTAATCCGACTCAGCGCACCCCGACTACACTTGGTCAGACTCTGTCCTACCCCTAGAGTGTTATTTGTGAGTGTGTTAGGCCGAAGCGCAGCGAGTGGGGGGAGGTGGCGAGCGAAGCGAGTCGGCGACCTCCCGAGCGTAGCGCTAGTCGAGTGTGCGAGCGGAGCGAAGGGGTGACAAAACGAGTCCTCTGGTGGAGCAAACCCAGAAACACTTGCATGCTTTCTTGCTTGCATGATGGGAAAATGAGCCATCTAACAAGCGTAAAATGGCCAATAATACAGTTGACTAATGAAACAGTGGCCAGCAGACTAGTCGGCGTAACAAAAAGTTACAAAACATAATTAGGGACTTTAATCATTCGGCGTTTTAATTGTTCGGTGAAAAAAAAGTAGCGAATCGTTTTCGGCCAGATAAGAATCGGCTAATAATATTTCGATATTCCAACAGAGAACTTTGGTTACGGTTTACTAACGTACATTTTTCGTGTTTGCCCGACTAGTTTCGAGTTCGACTCGCGACCTCGCCGCGTGTTCAGCTCAAGATTAAGGTCACCGTTTGGATCCGAAACTATTCGGGCAATCCCGAAAAATGCAGGTGAGTAAACCGTAATAGGGGATTTACACGGGACCGTCTAAATGACAATTCAACTAGGCCGCAAGTGGCTAAAATCGCAAGCCCCAAAGTTGGGTGCCATCCGACTTTTGCCGTGCGGCGGGTGACTAAAATCGACCGTGTAAATGGTCAGTTGCAGGCGATCGCCCGCCGCATGAGGTGTGTTTTGCGCTGTGTTGTTCCGCTAGAAATGAACAAGTCGCATGCGATTTTTGTCGACCGGGGTGGCGATTCGATTTTTGCAAGCGATGCGACTGCTGACTTGCCGCACGGTTAAAATCGACCCGTGCAAATCCCCTATAATTAATCATAAATATGAATGTGTCTCACGAAAGTTATAATACTTACAATAATAAACATTACATAAAATGCTGAAAAACAGTATCAAATATTTTTTTATAAATTTAGAATTCGTGTAGAAGTACTTAACCGACTTGCGTCACTAACAGTACTATTCCATATCTCCACACGCAATAAAAATCACAGCTTGAAATTCCAGAACAGCCACCAAATGTCTTTATAGCATGTAGAGCAGGCAAAAACTACAATAAAAATGTCCCAAAAACAACGGGTTAGACACATTCAGCCTGTGGAATTCTAAGTAGAGGCTTAGGTATTATTTTAGAGGAACTAGAACCCGCCTATGTTTTTATACGAATTTGAACGTTGTTTTAAGTACTTTAGGTTATTTTTAGCGATTTTGGCGAAGTTATTATAGTAAACTAAAGGTCGCTTGCAGCTGCGCCCGCGTGGATTTCATTAATCGAGTATTCCGCGCAGACAGGGTCTAACATTAGAGGACACGAATCGAAGTAACAGAGATATAGAGGGATTATCTAATACCCATCTGGCTCTCACATATACACGGCGGAACACATTAAAGTGCATGGTGCCGGACTTTAAGGCCCGGTATTCACCAAAGAGGAGAAGGGACGAGAGGAGATATGCTGTGAAACTGGCAGGTTATTTCCTCCAAAGCGGAGAGGAGATGTGACCTGTGTGCAGCGGAGATGTGAGCTGTGACAGCTCGAAATCAGTCAGTTCGGAAGTGCGAGGCGCGGGGAGAAGGCATCGGGGTGTGGGGCACGCAACTGCGGGCTCTGTCCGACCGCCCGACATATCACATCTCCGCTCTGCTACGCCACTTGCTCGTTCGCGGCACAAAATTCTATAGAAAAATGAGACATCTCTTCTCCTATCCGCTTGATCCATTTCCACCGAAGCTAAGTGGAGAGGAAATGTGGAAATAACAAAATTTGATTGGTTATTCAAAACACATCTTTTCTCGTCTCCTCTCCTCTCCGCTTTGGTGGAAATGGGCCTAATGTCAGGATTTTAGCTAGCCAGGCGGACCGTTTAGGTCCTACCACCAATCGTGCTATGTTTTGTTAAATCTTACAAGACGAGTCTATTCCCAGCGTACTAATCCCACACAGGATAAGTCGTGTATAAAACAAAGCATACTTTTCTGCCATATCAACTCTTCAGAGTCTAACGCAAATAAATAGCTAGCTGCAACGATCGTGTCTGGGAATCGTATTGCATTAATCATCATGGCGGATTAGTGATCGAAACATGATAGCATTACTAAATGGACGGCTGCTACTGCAATTTATTGAGTTATCCGATCGAGAACTATTGAATTCCATGCCATCAGCATACGTTGAGTTGATGACCCTATCGGCAAGAGTATGCTCGACAGCATAAATTATTATTTCGATATCTACTCTAATTAATTATTTTAGTTGCGTGGAAACCGGTTATCATGGGATGGGCATGTGATGCGGAGGAATGAGGAACATGTCGTGAGGAAAGTTTTGAGTTTGAATGTGAACGGTTATAAGAGTAGAGGAAGACCAAAGAAACGATGCATAGATAATGTAAAAGATGATATGATCCTAATCATCTAATTTAGTCTTCGTCATATTTGTATTTAGATTGTCATAATGTTTTGTATTTGATATTTAATATAATGTCTATATATTTTATATTTATGTATTTTATGTAACTTATATTTATCTTATGAATTCGTACTATATTCAGTTCGAAATTGTCATCTCATTTTTGTTTATTTTTTCCTGTACCTATTTCGATGCTTTTTTTTAACCCAAAGGTTGACTGGTAGAGAATGCCTTATGGCATTAAGTCCGCCTTATGTACCACCATAGTGCATAGAAGTATAAATAAATATGACTAGAAAGAGAGTGACTACTGAGATGGCGGCTAATAGAGACGTATGGAAGCAAAATACATGCTGCGCCGACCTTACACACCGTGGGCCCGAGGTAAGTACCCGAAAGATTTAAACCACGTCTTTCTGATGGTATTAATTATGAGTCAAATGTTGTATCAACAAAAGTCCAATTCAGAGATTTTTTTTCTGAACATAATAAATCAATTAACTTTAGTTTTTAACCGACTTCAAAAAGGAGGAGGTTCTCAATTCGGTTGTATTTTTTTTATGTTTGTTACCTCCGAACTCCGTCATTTATGAACCGATTTGAAAAATTCTTTTTTGTTCGAAAGGGTATACTTCCCGATTGGTCCCATATAAATTTTGTTATGATTAGACCATGAACTTCAGAGATATGGAACGGAACTCCTCATCGGATCAAAGCAAAATTCTCAAATTACTAAAATTGCTTTGTTTATATTTGTTGTTGGGAACTGACTACTTGAAAAGAGGAGGGGATTCGTGTGTCCCCCCTCCCCCTTTGGAATGTTTTCATTATATCGTGTAAGGTATCATTTGAAAGGACTTTTTATGCCCGACTACGTCAAAGCCAAAAAGAAGGGTTATGAAAAGGAGGGGGTTAAATTTATGGCACTAAACCGTATTTAATAAAAAATAACCTTTAAAAAAAGTAAAAACCGACTTCAAAGAAAAACTAAAAGGAGTAAAATAATTACCATAATACAAATTAACAGTTTCAGAAGTCGGTGCAACTTTACACTGAAAAAAATAGAAGCCACCGACTTCTGAAACTGTTAATTTATATCATGGTAATTATTTTACTCCTTTTAGTTTTTCTTTGAATTCGGTTTTTACTTTTTTTAAAGTTTATTTTTTCCTTGTAAATAATACTTTACTTTGAAATAGCAACATTCATAAATTATCATGTGAGTGGATAAGAAACTTCTCAGTTCACAACCCTCCCCGACGAATAAGACATACGGCGAGTGGGGTATGGTATGACAAAAGTCGCAACGCCGCGTTCATACGACTTGTTACCATAGAAATTTCGTCAATTTCCGTAAATAACGAATATTTCGAAAATTAAGCTGTATTCAACAAACTTTTTTTTTTGTTTTCATGGGAAAATCCGAACTCTTACCGGCTAAAAACCCACGGTGTTCCTTCTCCTGACTGTTGGCCGGGGTCGCGGGATTCACAGCTGCATGCACCGCGACCCCGGCAGGCCTCGGTCCGCCGGCCCCTGGCAGACCTCTTCTACTGTGGGGCCTTGCCCCACGTCCTCCTAAGAGGTGCGCACGGAACACAGCGCGCCGCCTCCTCGGGCCTGTTACTGGTCGAGCGATGGGTTCCCTAACCCGCCGCCCGCAGGCCACACACTACGGTGGTGGCCGGAGATCGTCGCGCGCCTTCCAGCGCCCGGTGCGTCTGGCGCGGGAAGGGAGAGTGGCAGCTGCCTCTCTCTCCCTCTGCGCTCCCTCAACAAACGATATCCTAGCTTTACTTCTCCAAATAGGCATCGGAATCGATGGTTAAAATCTTTCGGTCTTTGGGCCCACGGTGTATAAGTTGGGATGAGGGCAGAAGGATGATGATGAGTTGTATTATTATTTTTATTGTTCATGCTGTCAATGTATGCTGACCTGAATAAAATGTATTTTCTTTCTTTCTTTTCACGTATAGCCGCAGTGATCTAGTGTATAGTCCAGCCATAATTTATTTGTATAAAAGCTACCCCAGGCTTTGAACATGGAACCATGGAATTCATTATTGTCCTCAGCAAAAAATTACACTTATTCATCAATTCCTTTTGTTTACTGAAAATGAGAATCTTCAAACGATTCTTGACGCAAAATGAGTGTTTCACGTTCAAAGTTATGTTTACCTTTTATACAAGGTGTAACATAAATAAGTGTACAACCTCTTAAGGGGTCGCTGTACTCATCTTTATGAACAACTTTTACTATGGGATCAAATCCGAAAGAGCGAAAAAAAAAACAACTGTTCCCTACATTAATGTTCGCATAACTCGTCAAAATGTAGGGAACAGCTGTTTTTTTTTTTCGCGATTTCAGGTTTCGTCCCATAGCTTTTAATCCGTGACCCCAAATAAGACCTAAAATGTAAACACAGCTGATCATAGATGAGGATAGATGATTTTAGCGTGTTTCTATGAAATATTAGAACTGCTATTTCTCGTCTTTTGGGAAAAGTTGTAGAACAAAAGTTATTCATTGTTATAGGTACTTTTACAACCTTTTGGATTAATACGAGTAACTCCTTTCCGACTAACCTTGTTTACTGGACTATAGATTTAGTATTGACATGACGTCTATATTTCTAAAGGTGTAGGCAGACGTATACTGTTCAAGGGGGTTACCATGATCTGTTAGAGCAGGAATGTTTTAATATTATTCCGAGAGTGGGAAAGTGACAGCGCTAGACAGCTCTCTAGCGCCATCTCTTACCCACTCTCGTAATAATATTATAACATTCCTGCTCTAAGAGATCATGGTAACCCCCCAGACATATTTCGAAGACGGTAAAAGTTGTCTACCTCGTTGGTCTAAGTGGTCGCAAGCGTGACTGCTGAGCGTGAGATCTTGGGTTCGATCCCCAGGTCGGACAAAGTGTTATTTGGTTTTTCCGTGTGGACTTTCTCAGTAACAGCCCGGAGTCTGGATTTGTGCCATGCTGATGGCAATAGGCTTGCTCCTTATTACATGGGACTTAAGGCTCATTTACACGTAGATAGTTTCTCGAAGCGAGTCTCATGCTATCACTGTTTTCATCGTAGAGAAAGACGAAGACAATTCAATTCAATTTCAATTCAATATCTTTATTGTGGATCATCGGAAGGTACATAATACAGTTCTTAAATAGTGATATGGGGATCAGCTATGTCCCGCCCTTAGGGCATACAATAGTCACATAGAAATTAATTATAAATTTACATTATTGTTACAAATTGCATTACATTAATTAAATTTCACATAAAATATAAAAAAGACAAAAATAAAACGGAACGAGTCAAGATAGGTACACATCAGTGGGCCACCGAACGCATCATGACAGGGGGATTATATTGGAGCAGTGATTTGTCTGATAGGAAGTCTTTTATAGAGTAGTGGCACTTGTTTACTAACAGATCATAGAGATTCTTTATAAGTTTTTTCATTTCTGTAATTATTCTAATAGGCCCCAGAAAATTATTAAAGATGCGTGAGGCTGTACAAAAGATACTTTCATGCATTAGATGAGTCTTGCTAGCTACTATACGCAATTTGTCCTTACGCCGTATACGCGTGTAGTAATTATGCATCTCCATATTGTTTTTGACAAATACTGCGGCCTCAAATATGTAGACACATATGGCAGTGTTAAAACGTTCATATTTTTAAAAAATGGCTTACAGGTGTCAGTTTCATACAAATTAAATATCAGACAGAATGAGTCTCGCTTCGAGAAACTATCTTCGTGTAAATGAGCCTTTAAACATAACGGCGAACTGTGGGCGTACTATACACCTCATGTTATTTTTACGTTAGGTAAAAGTTCCATGTGAAAAGGGGTGAATTGCCATTTACTGTGCAGAATTCTCTTAACTCCCTCTACTGCTACTAACCTACCATCATCTGCCTAGCCTTTTCCCAACTATGTTGGGGTCGGCTTCCAGTCGAACCGGATGCAGCTGAATATCAGTATTTTACATGGAGCGACTGCCTATCAGACCTCCACAACCCAGTAACTGGGTAATACGATACTCTTGGTAAGACTTTCTGGCTTCTGACCAACAGTAACGACTGTCAAAGATCTACAAATGACAGCCGGGACCACCGGCTTTACGTGCTTTCCGAGGCACGGAGGAAACTCGCTATGGTAAATGGTCACCCATCCACAGACCAACCTCGGCAAGCGTGGCTTAACCCGGAAGATCGGTCTATGCGGCTGTAATTATTTAGCCACGAGCTCCTCTACTGCTACTAACCTACCAACTGCTACTAACCTACCAACTCTTTAATATATCCTAACGTATACTACTACTACTAACGTATATATATAGGTTTCACTTAGTGCTACAATCTTCTCTCCTCTAGAAAAGCTTCACATTTTACAATAAAAACAAGAACGCGAGCATCCCCCTAGATAACGTAACGAAGCGTATATAGGTACGTTAGGTGACCGACTTTTGAGTTCCATCCCTACCCTACCAACGTTTGAGTGATGTTCTATGTCATCTCATAATCCCGGACTGATCCCGGCGCGTAGTGCGTAATCGCATTGCTTTACTTTTCTGTTATCCTGGTACCCATGTCGTGTTATGCTGACCGGTTTTTGTTCGAATAGTGGATTTGAGACAGTTGGGATGTTTGAAAATTGAGATTTCGGAAGAAGCTTGATGTTATGGTATAGTACTATCTACACCAGTGCGCTTGTTCATCTTGCGCTTTCAACTTTCAATTCCTCTTGCGTCAAGCGCATGCAATATTGATTGCCATAAGACGCATTCAGCTTATCGTCTACACTGGTACGCCTCGGTCAGTCGTCAAGATGGACGCATGTGAACTTATAGCTATCTGTGCGACATATTTAGATGGACTAGCGTGCGCTAGGGGCATGCGCTTTTGTCGAACTAGTATTAAAGCATGCGCTATGGCGCTTCACGCATGCTTCAGACGAAGATGAACATGAAAGCGCATGGTGTAGACATAGCTAGTTAATTATTTTTGGTGCTACCGTTTCCCATTGGTTCTAAGCCTGTAAGCATATTTGTATGTCTGGAGTAAACAAATAAATAATTACACACTTTGGGATATGAAATAAACAGGGTAGTAGTAGTTATTTTGTTATAAAACGTAAATAGTCATTTAATCATCAAACATTCATTTTGCTATTATAATTAATTAAACATACACTTTTTAAAAACCACACTTATTCTTCAATCGTATAAAAATGTGTAGTTTTAAGTGATTCTGAAAGAAAAATGAACGATTTCTGATCAAAGTTTAGGTTACCTTTTAAATACAAAAAAAAATGCACAGTAAAAAATCTTATAGTGAATATCTTTTTCTGAGTTTATTTTGGGTCACGAATTAGTAGCTCCATTTTATGAATTCATAACTAAATTATGTTTGTCGATTTGCATGATATAAAGTGAATTTCGCTTCACATCCACCTGACGTAATTGATTGTAACATTTGATTATAGGTAAAACATTGTTTTTTCAGTGTTAATACAAGTTGAAAGAAATACCTTTTGTTTTACAATTATTGGAAGGTAAAAATAACAAGTTGCAATGCAAAAAACTTAAAAATAAGTAAAATTCGAATTAAAGAAAGCTGAAAGGAGTAAAATGATTACAATATTATAAAATTAACAGTTGCTGCTAATTTACACTGAAACAAATTGAAGGCACCGCTTTTGAAACTTTATTTTATGATAAGGTAATTATTTTACTCATTTTTTGTTGAAGTCGGTTTTTACTTTAATTTATACTTTTTAGTGCCACAAGTTCGTGGACCACTACTACAACTAGAAAGTCGTCTATAGGTGATTGATTTTCAAACTACTAATAATGTATATATGTTACGGCTAATAGCCGAAGTGCGGCTACACCTAGTTTTAGCCGGGTACAACTAGGTGCAACCAGTAGCAGTTGGTTAGAACTACGTGTAGCTTAAGTCGACGGAGCCCCGCTGGGCGGGGCTCCTATTTCTGTCTGCAGGGTTTAAAGTAACCTATTTTAACAAAATGTATAGAATTGTCTCAGTTAATGTTACATGTCTATTAATGTTGCATTTTGTTGTAAGTAAGACTTTCCTATTAAAGGTAATGGTAATATGGAACCGTATTACTATGGAGTTAAGGTCTATGACTTGTGAGACTTATTTTTCATTAGAAAGAAATAAATCCGTTCATTTTAATCAACACTTTTATTTTAGACTCATCGTAAATCAACAACTTAAGTAATAAAATCAATCCAGAAAAACAGTAAATATTGTATAAATTGTATAAAAGGGTTAATACAAAAATTGTTAAGTAATTGAACAATTATTACCTACTAAAGAGTTTATATCTCCCAATTCAAGTTGAAAAAACTTTGTTAATACCAAGATTTTAACATCATTTAACCGTGAGACAAAAAATAGTTAAAACATGATTTAAACTAAATGAACAGTCTTAGATTTACCCGTAAAACCGGAACTAATATAACACAAACTTCTCAAACCAAATTAACAGTCTTTTTGATCAAAGAAAACCCTTATTGCACTAGAGACTGCACATAGTTTAACTTAGTTGAGAAGTTTGTGTTAGTTTACTTTCGGTTTTACGGGTAAGTCTGACTGTTTATTTAATTTGAATCATTTGTTTTAAAATTTTTTTTGTTTTACGGTTAAATGGTGTTAAAATCTTGGTATTAACAAAGTTTTATCAACTTGAATTGGGAGTTATAATCTCTTTAGTAATAATTGTTCACTTTCTTTATAATTTTTCTATTAACCTTAAGGTTTATGCAATGTTTACTGTTTTCTGGATAATTTTTGTTTAAGAAGTTTATTTTCGTTTTACGAGTAAATTATGTTCTCATCATAAAGTGTATTATGTACTTTCTTTGATTGGTATAGTAAAAATAAATAAAGTAGTCTCAATTACAGGGTTAGAAGACTGTTAATTTAGTTTCAAAAGTTTTTGTTAGTTTACTTTCGGTTTTACGGGGAAAAAGATTGTTTATTTAGCTTGAATCATTTGTTTTAAATCAAAGTATTGATTAATATGGATGGTTTTATTTATTTCTTTTAAAAAAATAAGTCTCACAAGTCATAGACCTTAACTCCATAGTAATACGGTTCCGTATTACCATTAACTACAATAGGATGGTCTTCTTACATCAAAATGTAACACTAATAGAGACCTTTACACTAAGATAACACTCAATTTTCTTATTCTTCTTGTTACATACACCATTCACGTCGGTTTACATCTAAAATTTGTGTAGCGTAGGGCACAACTAAACATGATTTTTTAACGTAAGGGACATGCTATTTTCGAAACCACTAGGTTTTCTTAAATTTTCTATTTTTAGTATAAAAGAGGCAAAAAATCTAAGAAACTTTGTCCTAGACCCCATCAAAATCGAACCATAAAATAAAAAGATACAGACAGTTTTCGAAAATAAAAACTGTTTTTTCGCTCTCCTGAAAAGTCGTGTTTTGTCCCTTACGCTAAGTGATACTTCCGGTATCGATATATATAAAAATGAATCCCTATTTCCCTTGGTCACGGCATCACGCGTGAGCGGCTGGACCGATTTCGCTATTTTTTTTTTGTGTTCTTAATTGTCAGAAGGTTCTTATGAAAGAAAATTTTAGTATTAAAAAAAACGAAATTATCTCAGTATGTCCATATTCTTCATTTGTTTACCGCATGCATGAAAATGGTTTTAACTTTATGTTACTACACACATCAAAAGTGTCTAGGGATCAAGCATTTTTATGCGGATTTCTTGAGATTGAGATGTGGCTTTGTAATAAATTTATGATTTTATAAATTTATATGGATCCTTTTTGGTGCATTTCATAATTTGAATCAGGAACTGTGAATCAAATTCGAGTAAAAGATGAAAATCAGCTGTCAATATTTTCCCTATAAAAACATACAACGCATTGAAGACATTATTAGTGCTACTGTTTCCCTACTACTGATTAAAACCAACGTTATTATGGAGCGGCGACGTCATTTAAGCAGGGAAGAAATGCTCAGAGCCGTGGGAATGATAGAAGCTGGTTCCCGGCAACGTACTGTGGCTTTAGCTCTGAATACAAGTCAGAGTGTTATCAGTCGACTTTGGACACGTTACCGAAGCACTGGTACCGTGGCTGAGCGCCATGGAGGACGGTATCGCTGCACCACACGGAGACAAGACCGATACATTCAAATCTTAACTCGAAGAGCTCCAACAATAACCGCCATGATGTTAGCCGTGAGGCTTCATCACTCTTCAGGGAACTTAATTAGCGACCAAACAGTCAGAAACCGCTTGCATGAAGTGAACCTTCATTCCCGAAGACCGCTACGGGTACCACCTATAGCAATGCACAATCGTAGGATTCGATATCAATGGGCTCTTGGACACAGAAATTGGGCAGAAGAACAATGGCGTTTCGTGTGCTTTTCTGATGAGTCTCGTTTTGGTATGAGACCGGATACAAGACGTATACGACACTGGAGAACCCCTGGACGCCAACAGCGATTAAAATCCTGCCAGGAAGTCCATCCTTATAGTGGTGGAACCATCATGGTATGGGCGGGTATTTGGATCGGCGGAAGAACTGAGTTGATTTGGATCAGAGGCAACCTCAACGCTCAAATTTATGCTGAGACGATTGTATCAGACGTCATCGTTCCTCTACAAGCGCAAATCGGTCCCTTATTTCAGTTAATGCATGATAATGCACGACCGCACACCGCAAGAGTTGTAAGACAGACTCTCGCCGCAGCTAACATCAATGTCCTGCCCTGGCCTGCTCAGTCGCCAGACTTGAACCCGATTGAGCATGCATGGGATATGCTACAGAGAAGAGCTCTGCCGAATATGGAGGGTATCCAGTCGCAAGAAGACCTTTTTTTGTTGTTGCAACGAACATGGGCGGCCATTCCACAGCGTGATTTGGATGAACTCATTTTGAGTATGCCAAACCGATGTTCTTGTGTTGTTAGTGTTCGCGGTAGAAACACGGATTATTAATTGTTTAAGTTACCCAATAAAATTTTAAAGAAAACTGTTATTTCAGTCTTTTAATCGAACTTTTGTGTTAGTGGTTCAAATGTCAAAAATCCCTTTATTAGGAAAATGGCAAATTTCTTTATTAATGCAAAGGTGACTTGGTTTATCGTTACTGTGACAAACGAAAACACTTTATTTGATGAATCCTTAAAGAAAATTTTAATTAATATCAATCAGGAGAAAAGTTATTGCAAAAATATATGTTGATCCCTAGACACTTTTGATGTGTGTATTTTGATTTTGTTGCTGAGGGTAAGTAGTAGGTAGGTAGTAAGTAGGAAAAAGTGCATTGCAACGCATGCTGGGTACAGCTAGTATTGTATAAAAAAACCACTCAACGTAACTTAATGACATTCATAAAGACCAACTCAAGAGTATTTCACATCAAATATAAAAAGAATCACTCAAATCGGCCGACAAATCTCGGAGAAAACAAAGAAAAACATTTAAAAAAAGTAAAGCTTACCTCCTCCTCTTCTTCATCATTCAGCCGAAAGACGTCCACTGCTGGACATAGGCCTCCCCCAAAAGGGGGAGGGGGGGGTTGCCATAATCGCCAAGCTTGGCAGGCGGGTTGGCGATCGCAGTATGGTTGTAAAAGTACTCAGAGAACGCTGCTGCCCATCCTCAGGAAGAGATGGGGTAGTGCTATTCTTCAAGTCCGGCTCTACACGAGACTCCTCTTCTTAGTTGGTTAAAAACGACAAATTATTCGATAAAAATCAAAATGAAGTATACATTCTTACTTAAGTAACCATGAGTAAGTACCTACACCATGATAAACTTCCAATACCTCGATACGAGACTACAAGTTTTAATATTCTCGTTGAAAGCAATATTCTTATAAGGAAAACTTTAAGTCTGCTTCAGTAAGTTAATATGCGAATGAAAGGCAAACACAAACGGTTAACTTACCGCACATCTTACTTAACGGGAGAGATAGGATAAATAAGTTTAAAGTTAGACTACATCATTAATATAGTTCTAAGGTATTGGAGATATTTGAACTTAGGTAAAAGGGAAGCCTGTGGGGGGACAGATTAAAAATACAATTCCCCTCCATAGCTGGGCAAGAAAATCGTAAGAAGCGACGAACCTGAGGTCACAGTAGACATATAAGCTAAAGCAGTACTTCAACTACCTACAATCGTCCGATTTGACACACTCACACAGACACGCACTGCAACAAGACAAATAAGGTATTTTCGGGATGCAGTTCCATACAAAAACAAAAAACGACTCAGTATACAGTGCGTGTCTGTGTGAGTGTTTCAATTCTTGAGATTATAGTAAGTTGAGGTACTGCTTCAGCTTATATTATTATGTCTACTCTCTCCCTAAGCACGAAGTCCGTGGTTTCGGCCTTAGTTACGAGCGTATCCTACTCCCTACCACCTACGGACATACGATTATTTCGGGGCCCGAACTAAGAATGAATGACAACACGATTTGACAGTTGTCCCTACTACCGATGTGTTTTTGCCCGTCCGAAAAGTTGAACTTGACACTTGTTTTGTTCACTCCTACGTTTCGGGCTACTTTCGAACGGGCGACTCACTTCGTTGACGGACTTAGGGAGTAGGCCCCCGGGCACAATAAATGCAGGGTCGGCCGACTAAAGAACATAAGTCAAAAATTCGTTACACTTAACTCGAGATAAGTTTTTTAGTCTGACTTTGATTGGCACTTATATAGTAGTGGTTTAAAAGGACGAATTAAATGTAAGGCAAAATGTATGCCCGTTAGACTTATATGCTTTAGTCATAATTTTTTTTTTTTAAATATTCGGCTGAAAGCATATACAAGGTGTAACATAAATAAGTGTACAACCTCGTGACTTCTCAATCACCGTATTTATAGACGCAATAGATAAACAATAGCGGTGTCGTCCTCGGATGACACGCAACCGGTTAAGGGGTCACTGTACTCATCATTATGAACAACTTTTACTATGGGACCAAACTACCAAACTGGAAATCGCGAAAAAAAAATCTGCTGTTCCCTACATTTTAACGAGTTATGCGAACATTAATGTAGAGAACAGCTGTTTTTTTTCGCAATTTCAGATTTGGTCCCATAGTAAAATTTGTTCATAATGATGAGTACAGTTCTTACTTAGTTAAGAGGTTGTACAATTGTACAAACAACAAAATGGGAAATTTTTACTTATGTTCGTAAGTCGGCCGACTCTAGTGTACCCCAAAAATGGATATTGCCATTTTTGCTCGCCACCTATTACATGGGACTAAAATTAAATACAAGAGGCGACACGTGGTTGTAAAGATTTCTGTAATAAGAGAACAGTTCTGCTTACCCCTTCGGGGATTGCAAGCATGTGTATTTGTATGTATATAGCGTGACGCTACAATGGTGACATTAATTTTACGCAAGGGTAGGGCTAGTGGTCAGTAATCATAAAAATAATAATAAAATAATCAACACCTCATGAGGCTCTCGTTGCGTGGCTGGATCAAGGGCTTGATACAGAAAGTAGTACTCCTTGACACGGCACGCATAGTGAGGAGGTTCCTTTCTCTGGAGCCCTGACTGCCGGAAGCCTGGACCCTATTCCCGATGCCGGTGGGCTACTATTTATTATATTTTAAATGTTTTATTTTTTATTTTTATAAGAGAAATATTTAAAAATGTAATTTGTAGGTATTTAGATGAATAAAGGAAAAAATAAAATAGTAAATTGAATAAACAAAATGAAATCTGACAACGCGAAACCGGATACGTGGGTTAATTTAATGTCGCCATTTCAACGCCACGTTGTATATGTAGGTAATACAGTAGTGTAGTAATATGAATATTCTTTGCAAAAAATAACATTGACCCCACCAAGCGACCGATAAGTTTTATAAAAGCATAATAGTGTTGAAACAGTGTTGAATCTGTGTTGAAACCAAATATGTTGCTTATTTCTGTACATTTCCTTGCTAAGGGCGATATTACACTATCATAATTATATCTAGGATCATATCTCTAAGTCATAAATGTGTATGAAGAAATGATTCATAAGTCTATATTACGTTGTCATAATTATACAGGGTGTTAACGAATTCGTGTAATTCCTTAAAACCACATGATCTACTACTGGTGTAAATTGCCCCCGCACGGGAATTAGCTTTATTAAAAATAAAAAATAAAAATTCTTTTTTTTTCATGCGGTAGTGGTAAGTAATCGTATCTAAACCACTTTAGAAGGATTCAGTAAAAAAAAACAAGAAAAAATATTTTGCACGAAAAAAATTATGCGATTCAACATTTTGATGCCACGCATAAATTAATGAAAGCACGGCGACGCGGCTGGCGGGCACGACTAACGCTATATCGCTCTTTACAGTCAGCTAACTGGGGGCTCTAAAATGACTCAGGAATATAAATCCATGATTTTATTTAGATTTTTTTTGTACTTGATTTTCCAAAATACCCATTTAGGGTTAATCTGTGTCATCAGTAGATCACGCGGTTCGAAGGAATTACACGAATTCGTTTACATCCTGTATATATGACTCATAGATCTATGATCCTAGATACATGATAGTGTTATATCCCCCTAAAGTAGATCCTATTTGTCTGACGTCATATCAAATAGAGTATAAATAACCATTCAATTTTATTGATTTTCTACAGAAACATATTCCTTAAAACAATGCCCTTGAGAACACCCGAATTTGATAGTATCTCATATTAATTCCATCTACCTTTGTTTTAGCACATGCGGGCTTCGCACACACAATTATCTGGTGACCTTAGGGGGTGTAATAAATAGACAATGGATCTCCCACAGACAAAATAATCCATCCATTTATCTCACTGGCAACCCAAAGAGAAAAAGGTTTATAATCGTTTATCTTATTATAAGCATTGTAATTTTGAAAATAGAATAGTTGCGAGTGTTACTGATAAAGAAAAAAATATTTGTTCTTTTTTCAAATCGTTTTAGTTTTAAATTAACAGAAAACATAACATCACGCCTATATTCCCCGACGGGTTAAGCAGATGTGTACACAAGGTTAGTCGAAAAAGGGGTACTAATCCGAAAGGGTGTTAAAGTACCCATAATAATGAATACCTTTTGTTCTACAACTTTCCCAAGAAGTAAATAGTTTAGGAGAAATAGCTGTTTAAAAATTTCACAGTCAGTTGAGAAAGGAGTGTAATTCCCGAGCCTGCTGCTAAAAAGCTTAAAGAAAAAATTAAATAACTTAAAAAAAAAGTAAAAACCGACTTCAAAAAAAACTAAAAATAGTAAAATACCATATTATAAAACTAACAGTTTTAGAAATCGGTGCAATTTTACACTGAACATAATTGAAGACACCGACTTCTGAAACTGTTAGTTTTGTAATATGGTAATGCTTTACTCTTTTTAGTTTTTTTTTGAAGTCGGTTTTTACTTTTTTTTTAAGTTATTTTATTTTTCGGTTTTTAGTGTCATTTACAATACACAAACATGCAATTACAGCAATCTCGGGTAATTGGCTGTTAGCCATTGAAGAGTCCCATTGTAAATCTCCGAGGGTCTTCATCCGATCTTCACCAAATTTAAATGGGACCATTCCGGAAGAATACTCTTTCAAACAAAAAAAAAATTTTGCAAATCCGTCTATAAACGATGGAGATATGCCCGAACAAACATGAAAAAAAAACATCCGGATTGAGAACCTCCTCCTTTTTGAAGTCGGTTAATAATTAAAAGCGTTACAGATTTCAGCCTCTCTAGTTAATTGATTATTATCATACGTCATGTGTTTAGGATAACTACTTTTATTCTTCTTTCTAGCTTTAACGTACGCCTAAAAATATTTAGGTGAAGTTTTTATGTTCTCTTGTGATCTGTATAAATAATTCTTATGACACTCCATTTGCATCTTTTTTTGTCAATCCCTTAATAAAGAAAAAGTAGCGTAATCATGGGGTTTTCATAATTGGACAATATCTGGGGGCACGACAGTGCCCCGCCAAGTCTCGAGCAAAGCGGGCACGGCCGTACCATCTTTTCTCGAAGCCATTCGCGGCCCTTTTACCCCCCCTATATCTTCGCTGTGGACAAAGCTAGCAGTTTGAACTTTCGGTAACCAAGAGTAATCATTATAACTAGCTAAACTTCCAAATTACATCATATTTGAACTTATAGTTTACGAGCTATCATCGATCAAAGTTACATCATTTTGTCACTCACTGACTCACTGACTGACCGATCATCAAAATTCTAAGATACTTCTAGCAGGCCTAGAACCTTGAAATTTGGCATCAAGATAGATTATTAGGCACATATAAAGGAAAAATTATAAAAACATAAAAAATTGTTAATTATAGAAAACAATTTTATATTTGCCATTTTGCCAGGAACATGGTGTATGAATTTCGACTGCATTGTTAACTTTGTTCTTTGTTTACGTACAAAAAATATTGAATTGGTGTAGATTATTAATAAATTGTTATTTATTTAGGGCAAAATCTGAGAAATGAGATTCCATACCATCACGCCTGTATTCTCCGAAGGGTAGGACAGAGGTGTATACTAAGTATGTAACTATATGAACCCATTTATTACTGTATCTAGATAACATTCATAAAGGCTAATTTAAATTGTTTAAAGTTTTAATATCTCACAAGTTTTCCCTCCAGAGGGCGGGGGCGGTCAAAATCAAAATCCAAGATGGCGGCTGTGAAATTTTACAAATTATGCGTCAAGGGTGTCGTTCCCATGGTTTTCCGGGGTGCTGATGCCAAAAATGAGGTCAAAGTCAAAATCCAAGATGGCGACTGTGAAATTTTACAAAATATGCGTCATGGGTGTCGTGTCCATGGTTTTCGGGGGAGCTGATGACGAAAATGAGGTCAACGTCAAAATCCAAGATGGCGGCTGTGAAATTTTACAAGATATGCATCATGGATGTCATGTCCATGGTCTTCAGGGGCACTGATGACGAAAATGAGGTCGAAGTCAAAATCCAAGATGGCGGCTGCGAAATTTTACAAGGTATGCATCATGGATGTCGTGTCCATGGTTTTCGGGGGTACTGATGACGAAAATGAGGTCAACGTCAAAATCCAAGATGGCGGCTGTGAAATTTTACAAAATATGCGTCATGGGTGTCGTGTCCATGGTTTTCGGGGGGGGGGGCTGATGGCGAAAATGAGGTCAACGTCAAAATCCAAGATGGCGGCTGTGAAATTTTACAAGATATGCGTCATGGGTGTCGTGTACTCGTGTCCATGGTTTTCGGGGGCGCTGATGACGAAAATGAGGTCGAACTCAAAATCCAAGATGGCGGCTGCGAAATTTTACAAGATATGCCTCATGGATGTCGTGTCCATGGTTTTCGGGGGCACTGATGACGAAAATGAGGTCGAAGTCAAACTCCAAAATGGTGGCTGTGAAATTTTACAAGATATGCGTCATTAATGTCGTGTCCGAGGTTTTCGAGCGTGCTGATGACGAAAATGAGGTCGAAGTCAAAATCCAAGATGGCGACTGTAAAATTGTACAAAATATGCGTCTTGGATATCGTGTCCATTGTTTTCGGGGGTGCTGATGATGAAAAGGATGTCGAAGTCAAAATCCAAGATGGCGCTGTGATACTTTACAAAATACGCGTCATGGGTGTCGTGTCCACATGCGAAATTCGTATGATAGCGCCATCTTTCTATAAAAAAAAACCACTTAGAAACTAAAAAAATATAATAACGTAAAATATTCGGCGAAACGAAGTTTATGGATATCCGAATCAGCTAGTTATTAGTTACTTAAATAGTTAGTTATTAAAAATACTAATTTAATACATAAATAGTTTGTTATATATTTAGTTTGTTAGTTAGTTATAAAAACAAAAGATATAGAGACAGAGAATAGGCTCTAAGCAAAGCAGCAGTTGATGAACAAGACATTATTATGTCACCCAAAAAGAAAAAAAAGAGACCCACCTACAAAAAATAAATGAGATCCCACCAAAAACATTAAATGTAAAAAATGCCAAGTCTCTATATGCAATCTATCCACCGTAAAAAGTTTTAAGATCTCATAGAAGCCAAGTCCTATTCAATTTATTTTGTAGTTACTTATCTATCTAGTGACTGTATTAATAGTTTTATTTCTATTATAATTATAGTGACTTGGCAATGAGCACAAGAAGAAACAAATATATTTGGAGGAGGTGAAAGTAACGCATAACGCACGTGTAATGTTTAATATCACAGGATTAGTTAAGTTCTTTTGATTGGACCATTAAACATAGGTACCTATAGATAATAATTGTGATGTTCTTATCAAATAAACTTAGGTTTTCTTAAATATGTATTGACGCACGTAGTCGATGGTGACCATAACTACTCATTGGCCGTAAAATCACGTCTGCATATACATCAGCATAACAACTAATGTAGTCATAGTACTCATAGATATCAATTCGTCAATAACAGTCGCACATAGTTCCACACAGCAAGCAGCTTTTAATTTGAAACTGAACTTTTTTTGAACTTTTTTTTCTTTACAGTGTACCACAAACTGAGATTGGATTCAAATCCGGACTATATTTTGCGCAATTAGTATGCTGATTTCTTTCAATTACATTTTTATTTTTAGCTCAAAACACTCAATACTGTTTCATCTCCAATTGAAGATCTAAAGGCTCTGCACAGTACAATTAAAGAGTCACGCAGTAACGGATGAGAAAGACAGAAAATCGAAACTCTTTGTGTGTGAAAGGGATGGAAACATCGCCTGAGGCAGTCAAATTAGGGTTGCCGCGATGGTATACTTAGAAACAATCTGCGGAAAGGAGATTGACAAATAAGAGTAATTGAATCTATTTAAAAGGAGATACATTTTGAGCGCGAAGACGACGGGCGTCTGCGTTGAGAAATATTCTTAAGTGGCGTGATATATGCAAGATAATATGTTTTTCTTTACGAGACATGGTGCATTGAATAATGCTGTACTTATTTACTCGCTGAGTAGTAGAAAGATTTTTACAACATTTTACACTCAGAATTTTATGAAGTTGTGCTCAATTTTGTTTTGTGGGGGTCCTTTTAAAAGCATCTTATTAGAGTTTCAACATACGTCTTGGTTGTATACGTAGTAAAATGACGTTATGGCCATAATTGAAAATTTGTGAACGGTGCTTAACAAAAGGAATTTATAAGGCGGATGTCAGTGGAAACGCCAGTAGAGGACGCCCTAGAAGGACATACATGGGTTGGGCAGAGGTGTATAATACACCCTCATTTCGCCGTTATGTTTAAGTACCATGTAATAAGGGGCGAGCCTATCGCCATTAACCGGGCACAAATCCAGATTCCGGGCTGCTACTGAGAAATTCCACACGGAAAAACCAAATAACACTGCCCGACCTGGGGATCGAACCCAAGACCTCACGCTCAGCAGTCGCGCTTCCAACCACTAGAGCAACGAGGCAGTCTTAAGATTAAGAGTCTTTCCCTGAAAGGTACGATATTCGATTTATTTCGATGTGGTATTCTTCGTATATCAATGGCGCATAAATTGAAAAAGGTAATAAAAATAAAATTGCAGGCATCCGTTGAACTGCGTTCAGCTAAAATTGAGGCAATAAATCCTAGAAAGCATTAGAGGATTGTCTTCGCTCCATTTATTTGCAACTGCTCGGTCTTACCACCACCAAAGACGCAATAGATTGAAAGTGGTCATAAAACCGAAGTGCATGCAAATCCGTTGAACTGTGTCCAGCGAAAATTAGGTCCATATATTCCAAAAACATTGGTGTATTATCTTAATACCATGTATTTGCGGTTCTCTGTTGGAATATCGATATATTATAAGCTGATTCTTATCTAGTCGAAAATCTTTCAGCACTTTTCATTTCGCCGAATAATTAAAACGCCGAATGATTAAAGTCCCTAATTATGTTTTGTAACTTTTTGTTACGCCGACTAGTCTGCTGGCTACAGTTTCATTAGTCAACTGTGTTATTTGCCACTTTACACTTGTTAGATGGCTCATTTTCCCATCATGCAAGGAAGAAAGCAAGCAAGCATGCAAGTATTTCTGGGTTTGCTCCGCCACAAGACTCGTTTCGGAGTTCTATTCTGTTGAAAGAATTTCGCGAATTCGAATACATTCTATACAACGTTATTTTTACTTTATGCGAAAACCGAGACACCCCAACAAGATTTTCATCAGAACTGCCTGAATATGTATTTTTTTTTAGTAAATCTCCAAGTTACACCTTAGTTTATGTCGCGTTAAGTTCCCTAAAAAAGTGTGAAATGCCTGAGATGTGCTATGCAGGGGTTGTCTAATACACGGAAACTGACCGAGAGGACCGTCTTAAGCCTCAAGGTGTCTATTCCCGTCAACTGTTATGGGTAGAAAACTACTGAAACAAATTTTGAAATTTATGAAAAAAAAAAAGAAAAGTCGTTTCAAAAATATGTCAATCGATTCTCCTAGTGATTCTGAACAAACTAGTTTCAGGTTTAGTATTTACTAAAACTAACCTTGTATACAAGGTTAGTCAGAAAGGGGGTACTAATCCGAAAGGGTGTTAAAGTACACATAATAATGAGTAACTTTTGTTCTACAACTTTTCCCAAAAGTCAATATTTTGAGAGAAACAGTTGTTCAAAAATCTCAAAAAAAAAACTAAATTCTTTTTATCCCCAGTTATGATCAGCTGTGTTTACATTTTAGGTCATATTTGGGGTCATGAATTAGAAGCACCATTTTCTGAATTTGTAACTAAAGCAGGAATGAAGAATTTTTGAAAAAACTAAAATAAAAATCATTTTATTTGGAAAAAAAAAATATCGAATTTTGAAATTTTAACACTTGCTTTCAAACAGTCATCAGTGATACTATAAGTGGGCTTCGGATTAGTACCCCCTTTCCGACTAACCTTGTATATATATCTAGAAACTATGGAAAAAAAATGATCAAAAAATCCCAGAAAACAGTAGTGAAATATTTTTACCCCATACGTTTCTAACTGCTCTTAGTCTTACCTGTAACAAGGATACATAAATTGAAAGAGATCATAATAAATGGTACGAGTACTGCATGCAAATTCGTTGAACTGTGTCCGCTGAATACAGAATTAGGACAAGCAAACATAAAGCAAATGAGCATTAAAAATACTCACATAGCTAGTAAAAAATCTTCGAAATCTATACTATTAATAAAACTCAAAGTGCACTTTGTCTGTATATTAAATATTTTTCCAAAATTTCGATTGGAAGGTACTGTACTATAAGATACTGAAACGAAAACAATTTCTTTTGGAATTGTTGTCTGTCTGTCCGGGCATCACGTAAAATCCCGTGAACGGATTTTGATGGGACTTTCGCTGATGTGTTGCATAAAGAGCGAAGATTTTGCTGGTACTTATATCATCACGCTATTGTTCATAGGAGCCGGAGCAGTGGTACAATATTTAAAACCCCGTGGATGGATTTTGATGAGACTTTCGCTGAAGTGTTGCATAAAGAGCTGTGCTTTTGCTGGTACATATAACATCACGCTATTGTTCATAGGAGCCTAGCAACAGAACATAATTTTCACATACTGCGACATTAAGCTTAATATGTTGGATAGGTACCTATCCACGGATAAGTTTAATACGTGAGATATGTATTGTCGCGCTACTTACAATTGGGACTGAGCAGACATTTCCTAAGAATATGATCGAAAATTTCAGGAAGTTCGTCAGAAATCAGCATGGGAGATTGTTGTAGTGAGAGATCGTTTTACGTGTTCTACGTTCGAATTTCAGTTTTCAGATTAGCTTTTTATATTTATTTTTTTGCAATGTTTTTTATTTATTCACAATAAATATCATATTATACACAATTTACAATTATAATCCATTTTAGCAAGGAAATGTACGGAATTAAGCAATACATGTGCTTCCAGTAGGGATTCAACGCATTATTATGATTTTATGAATCTTAACGGTCAATCAAGATAAGCTGAAACTGTACTTGAAGAAATGGTTCAAATGATTAGTGCCACTTTTGGTGGACCACTTTTGTCTATTATTATAATAAATTGAGTACATATACATTTACTTGTTGCGACACAATGCTGTTTTCCGACTTCCACGCGGACGGAGTCGCGGGCACAGCTAGTTTATAATAAAAGAGCAACACTCAAAGTATTGCATTATTAAAGAAGCATAGACAACCAATAAAATATATTGAAATAAACGGGAATATAGGTTAGACTTATAGAAAAATAATATATTTTTGTTCCCGGAATGTTTAGAGATGTTAATGCTGCGTTAACATCTGTGAAAATAAGAAAATATTTTTGCATACTAGGTATCTCGTTTATTCATTTAACACAGGGATGCACAGACTTATTAGGACTTGGGGCCACTCGAGCGGACCATAGTCCGCTCGAGTGGCCCCAAGTCCTGATAAGTCATTTAGCTCATAAGCTAAAGGCGGACCACCACAATTAAAAACAATAAAAAAAACTAAAATTAGAAATCTTAAAAAATGTAAGTATCGTAATGTGGGCTTTTGATAAAATTCAAAAACTTTATTCAGAAGCTAACTAAACCTGGCCATTACTGATAGAATGCAGTATTTTCATACAAACGCATAAAGAGTTTAATTCGCTGGCGGGCCGCATGTACATCGACGGAGGGCCGCATGCGGCCCGCGGGCCGCGGTCTGTGCAGCCCTGATTTAACATAATATTCAATACATTATTAAATATTTAAAAAAAAAAACATTTAAAAATTTAATACTCGTAGTTGCCCACCGGCTCCAGAGAAAGGAGAACCTCCTCACTATGCGTGCCGTGTCAAGGAGTACTGCTTTTTGTATCAAGCCCCCATCCAGAAGCCCAACGAGAGCCTCACTAGGTGTTGATTGAGGCTCTTGGCTATTAGGCCATTCGCCGTAATGACTATCGGGAAAATGACTGCTGAGTCCACATCCCACGTGCTGACAATCTCGTGTGCTAAATCAAGATATTTCGTTTATTTGTCTGTCTCAACTTAGTTTACTTCTTATCACAAGACGCTCATCTTAAGTCCCAAATATGATTTCACCATTGTTCTTTGAGTCACTAAATTGTAGAAAACATTAGCTTCATCTTCGCCCCATTTATTTGCAACTGCTCCTAGTACCCTAGTCTTACCACCAGTGATGCATAGGCATGAGGAGGTAATAGTTTGTTTTCATATTGGCAATCGCGATCGCTGGCAGCTGCCCAGCGTTGTTTGTAGCGCTGCAGCGCTGCTGCGGTTTGGTTTAGCACTGTCAACCGAATTAAATGATATATGCATAAGAATTCGACTGGAAATGACAAGCGATTGTTGCAAATGCTTTCAGCGAAGTTTTTAAAAACTTTCATCACCACAGTTGACGCAATCTAATAGATCGGATTTGACATCTGTCAAACTACTAAGAGTAATTTGTTCTTTCTAGAAACACTTTCCAGTACCTCTACTTTGTTACGACTTATTTCAACTTATTATTATATGAAAGCGACGGGCAATATGTATTACTCTAAGCGTGAAGCCACATTTCGAATCTAGTCCGTTTCAAAATCTCTGAGACAAAATCGACAGGCGCAAATGTGAAACTTGTAAATTTTAGGAACATTTTTTTCAAATTTGACGTTTCGCGCATGTCAATTCAGTCTCAGGGATTAAAAAACGAACTTTAGATTGGTCCAAATCTAGCGCTACGACGTCGCAACGCAACGCAATGGAGCCATGGACGTACAAAAAAGATCGGACGGAACTCCCGCTAAGACAAAACTGTGTCCCGTAATGGCGGCGACTATCTAAGTGTGAATGAATTTAGGGTTGTCATGTTAGCCAAATTTACCCATTTATATCATTTTATTTTAAGACAAATACAGGTTGGCAGAGAAATTTCTTGGAAATGTAGGCAGAATTATACCGTGCCATTTGAAAAGGTTAATGGTAAGAACCAAATCTCCCTATGAAAATATCTGCAAAATAAATGCCATGTTAGCTTAGATTGTTAATTTACATTTTGAGGTACTGCATAATTATGTAACAACACACCGGAGTCCTCCTTTAGTTGTATACAAGGTTAGTCGGAAAGGGGGTACTAATCCGAAGCCCACTTATAGTATCACTGATGACTGTTTGAAAGCAAGTGTTAAAGTTTCAAAATTCGATATTTTTTTTTCCAAATAAAATGATTCTTATTTTAGTTTTTTCAAAAATTCTTCATCCCTGCTTTAGTTACAAATTCAGAAAATGGTGTTTCTAATTGATGACCCCAAATATGACCTAAAATGTAAACACAGCTGATCATAACTGGGGATAGATAGATTTTAGAGTTTTTTTTTTGAGATTTTTGAACAACTGTTTCTCTTAAACTATTGACTTTTGGGAAAAGTTGTAGAACAAAAGTTACTCATTATTATGTGTACTTTAACACCTTTTCGGATTAGTACCCCCTTTCTGACTAACCTTGTATATATATCTCGTTAGCTTCCAAATGTAGACTGCAAATGACACTGTATTTGTTTGGAATTCAATCGTTTTCACCGTTACAATTTCTCATTTTTTTAATCCAATCATTTCTCCATACTTCATTTTCTTTAGGAAATCTAGTAAAAAAATATATAAATAAAATACCTAGTAATAAATAAATTAAATTGAACAAAAAACTATAAATTTCCCATATTTAGGGTAATTTGCACACGTGAATATTGACAACACTGGCCTTGTGACGGATACTTTTCTTCTGGTGAATACATTGATTTTATTGTATACAATTGGGAATTAAGTGATTGAATTATTCATTGACCTATAAAACGTGATTCCTGGATTTTTTTTCTTCCGATCACTACGGTTTTTACACCATTTCACCACACAAGACATGCTATATTTTAATTTTTTTTGCCGCTTTTTGTATCGACTCTGTTGACGTTTACGCGTGGAATGACTGACATTTTGTGAATGTGTGCGTGCCAGCCTGTACGTACAGCAAACTGACTGACTCTGAGTGACACAGTTTTTTGTTAGCGAAAATCTGTCCGATCTTTTTTGTACGTCCATGAATGGAGCAGAGTGTGGCTTCACGCTAATGCATGGCTATTAGTTTCCTTATAACATGCTGAGCGATGTTTTGCTTAATAAAAAGGCGACTTTCCTTAAGATCGAAGGCGCGCAACTTCTGTACACGTTTATTTTGTGCTTTTATGCAAACGTCAATTATGTCCTATTAGGTTGATCGAACTATAGGCGACACGAAAACATAGAAAACGCAAAAAACAGAAGCAATGACCGGTCGTTAGGCTTAGGTTAGACCGTGCTCTGTTAAAAACGCCGTAGGCTGCGTCCGGCGTAACAACGAATGCTTATTATGGAAATACATATATTGGTCTCTGTCACACGCGTGACGCGGCGTCAAGCACTTGTAACAGACCACAGCTTTATTACACAACATCAATACACATTACACGACAGTTTAAATGTCGAATGATTCTTCGTAAACTTTAGTGACTGCCGACGTTTCTTGTGATAAAGCGACCAAATCTCCCGTGTGGGGACGAGCTAGAATATAAAACTTCCTCACTACACGCTGGGAATAGACACGTGTTGTAAGATTCAACAAAATCAAGCACGCTTGGTGGTAGGATCTATATGGTCCGCCTGGCTAGCTGCCACCCTCACATTAAAGTCGCGCCAAGCAGTTTACTGTGTGCCGTCGTGTGTATGTGAGAGCCACAGGGGTATAGGGGAATCTCTCTACATCTCTATTACTTGGATTGGTGTGCTTCATCTTAGGTCCTTGTCTGCACTTACCATTCAGGTGCGACTAGGAACAAGCGCGACGCAAATCAAGTACGTGAAGCCATCGAAATCAGCCGTCATCCGAATTACACCAGCAACGGTGTTTAGACACTGCCGCCTGCCTGGAAACCAGCTCTGAAGTCTTCGTCATATAAAAGTGAGATTAGTCTGGAGTACGACACAGTAAGCGTGGCATTCACCGACACTCAGTCCTTCAACCCGGACACGATAAGTGATAAAGACGCACGTGCAATACCGACTCAGTGGTCAATCAGATTGCACTAGCGGGTGCGGGGGCGGGCGCGGGCGCTTGGGTCTTGGCATCTGCGTGTTCACAGTAGTGCCGAACGAGCTATCGTACGACGCTTCGGCGGGTGAATCAAAATGGTTTAGAACCACACGCGCAGTCACTTAACAGACGCTATATCACTGTGAACGATACGGGCGGACTGAGCCATAAGAAACACCCGCGCCACCCGCGCCCGCGCCCGTCTCATGCAGACACGCGGCACTGTGAATGCAACTGGCGTCTACATACATTTTGATTTACACGCGCCCGCGTTAGCACCCGCGCCCGCCTCCACTCTGAAAGACTACACAACGCGCCCCTCTCGTCGCAAGCGCAACGCTACTCGGCGCGGTGCAGCGCTAGTTCAACTCGTGACCTCACGATTAAGGGCTCCGCTTGAAACTATAATAGTCTAGCAATCCCGAAAAATGCATGTGAGTAAACCATAACTAATCATAAATACAGGTATAGCATAAATTCTTTCAAATCACTATATAATAAATACAAGTACATAAACTGTCAAATTCATAACTCCTCGTTCGAGCTTCGATCGTAATACCTACATAAAACATTGCACATATGTATAAAAACGTTTTTCCTGAGCAATATTCCGCGTCATTACAGTCGACGTTCCCGTCAAGTGCCGCCAACATGCGAACGTACCGATTGATCCGAGCGGTGATTACTAGCGCTCACGTCAATCACATGGTTTGCGCTTAATCGCTGCTGAGACGCATGTGTGTGCCTAGCCTATATTGTGTTGTTTATTAGACGCCGTAATAGGCGACCTATTGTGTTATACGTCACGTTTAGGTCGAAATGTACAGCAGATGTTCAGGTTGGTACCCAAATGGCACAGTTGTAGATTTTTCAAGTGATTGAACATATTATATCAAGTGAGGAGTGTCTGTTCAAAATTTGGTATTTAAGTTTAAGACGACACGTTTGGTGCAGTGGCTAAGCGATTGGCTTCTGCGCTACGGGTCGTGGGTTCGATTCCCATACGGAACAAAAATTTGTATGGCCTACAGATGGTTGTTTCGGGTCTGGGCGTTTGTGTATGTGAGATTTGTGTCTGTAAACGCACCCACGATACAAGAGAAATCTTAGTGTGGGGCAAAGGTTTAAAAAAAAAAAAAAAAGTTTTCATTTTTTTTTTCAATGTGCCTATATTTTTTTTATTATAGCTATATGTATATCATTGCTGTCTCAAAGTGCACCAAAATTGGTTATTTCTGCAAGAAAAATGACACTAAAACATTAATTTTGGTCAGAACAAGCTGTTTATTACGAAAAAGTAATAAGACTAATAAATTTTTGGTCATTTCTGAAAAATACTTTACGACGTAAATGCCGCTTTTGATCAGATACCCCTCAAGTATGGCCTGCAGGATTTTTTCCGAGTCTAAAGAGCTATCATGCCTTTAGGTCTGCCACGCCAACACATACTGTGTTCGGCTTGCGATTCATTTTATTAACTTTCTGCTTGTGTTTCTAATAAAAACGTAAACAGATCGCTTTAGGAACGTAGCCCGTGTACACGGGTGTTTTATTATTAGGTACTTTTAATAATTTGCCCATGAAATAGAAAAAACAAGTGAATGCCCTTATACTTCTATATAAATAAAAAGAAAAGTCCTGACTGACTGACTGACTCATCAACGCCCAGACCAAACCCTTGGACCTAGAAAGCTGAAATTTTGCACAGAGGATCCCTTAAGGAATAAGAATTTTTCGAAATTCAACGCCTAAGGGAGTTAAATAGGGGATGAAAGTTTGTATGGAAAATCGTCACTTAACGGGTTCAAAATTTCACGCAAGCGAAGCTGCGGGCAAAAGCTAGTCCTTAATACAGCAACCGGTGTCGCCAAACTGACATAACAATTATATTGAAAGATATCAAAGTTTTATACATCTCTGTGAGATACATTTTTCATCCTGCTATCATTTTTACACGTTAAAATTGCACAAAAAGGCATGATTCTAATATTTTACGTATGAGTTTGAGACGTCGTCGTGTCACAATAGAATTTAATCACGTGAGCCAGTGTTGCGGGTCTCCGCATAATTATGGCACACGCGCGACATCGACAGTTGCGTGGTGTTTTTTTTCTTTTCCTTAAATTCGCCCAATACTGCCCCATATTTTGTCCTATCTTATTTAATATCCATTTCTTCAACACAAGTTTTTACTGAGCAATATTCCGCACCAAATCGTTCTTGAACAGTAAACGTTCGATAAGTCCGGGCAACGCGAAGACGTGGCGATTGTCGTTTTATAGAGCTTAGACTTATTAGTAGCTCTAATAGTTGAAGTTATTGCTCACTGCTGCTATAAAATTGTCGTTTATGACTGTGTGTTTAACAGCTGTGTTTGCTGCAATTTGAAACGTGGCAGGGCTTAAACAAGGCTTCGTCCAGCTGGGCAGTGCGTTGCATTACGTCGCGTGGGATAGTACGGCGCGTGTGAAGCATTAAGGTCATGACACATTATACCGGCACCGCAATTGCACAGCTGCAGCACGGCGTTGCCTCGAATTTAGGATACAGCTAACCGCCAGCGCGCTAACTATGCGTCATCCGCGAGGTGCATGCTTGCTGTCACCGCGAACACAGTAGATAAATCGGGTGTAAAAAAACCCTTAACGATAACGAAAACCACGTATTCTCCCCTTCATTGGGATCATTTTTTTCAAACAAACCATACCTGGGAAATCATTGGTTTCGGAGATATTGAAGGTCAAAGTACACATTTTTTTTTAGTTTTTTCCAAAAACGATTTCCAAGTCATAATACTAAACTTTCTTCCATACAAACATTATCAAAAATTTCAATTTTTCCTAACAAATTACGCATGTGAAGTTACAAAAACGCAGTGAATATCAAACGCACACGACCGCCTTGGCTCGGCTGTGTGACCGCTGCACGCATGCAAACGCGCGGCATCGCCGCAACCATAATTTGCGCGCTACAAAAAAAAGCGTATTTTTCATGCCAAAAAATAAAAGTCGTTTCTCAGGAATTATTTTTGGTCAATGTAGTTTACTTTGATGTACAAAGTGCGTAGCTTTCGGCTATGTGATGGGTCTTTTTACAGCCTGTATAGCATTTTGTGAAAGGAGCGTGAGCGACACGGCAACGGCGTTGTTTCGCTGGTGACTCGGAGTCGTCAATCTTGGCAAATGGATAAAGAGATCGTAATTTTTTCTAACAAAAAATCTGCTTCCCGTATTGTGACATATAGGAACCTTAGTGGCTTTTACGACACTAAGGGCCGGTTCCCACTGACGAAATGGCATAGCATGGCGCGGCATGCCACGCTTCGACATACCGAATCATCCTGTGGCATCCCGCAGCATACTGAAGAATCCCGCGGCATACCACACGATAATAATAATAATAATCATTTATTGCGTCAAACATGGTAGGTATGTTGTTACATTAGAATATATATGTTTCACACATTTGGCTGTTTTACAGCATGCAATATTACAGATTGGTATTAATATTAGGATACTTAATTTACTATATTTCGAGATCATAATTTATACTTCTGTTTATTTTATAATTACTACAATACTAATACACTTGCTTATCATATATTTTTTGTTTTGTTACAATGTTCTTAAATATAAAAAGTAATTTTCAATATTCCTTTTAGAAAATAGGAACACCAAAACACAGGTTTATTTTTATAAGTTCGCATTCATGTACTCACTTAAGGAATAAAAGGCTTTGTTTAGTAGCAAAGTACGTAGACGGGATTTAAATAGTTTGATTGGGAGAATTCTACAGCATTCAGGCAACTTATTATAGATTTTAATGGCCATAGGATAGCAGTTTCGGCGATAAAGTTCGGTTTTAATATTAGGCAATACGAGGCGGTCAGGATACCTTGTGTTAAAATTGCAATGATCGCTCCATTTATTAAATAAGTCTGAATGAGCTTTTACAAAATTACAGCACTCCAGTATGTATAAGGAAGTAACAGTAAGTAGCTTAAATTTAGGGAACAGAGTTCGACAAGATCTTGTAGCATACTATGTCGAGACGAAAGCAAGCACAATCTGGCGCTCACTTGTTCAGTTCGGTAATGTGCTAATGTAAAATTGGTTGAGTATTTTGTTAAAATTATTGATTGAGACTTAGTATTAATAGCAGTTGTCGCTGAGGAAGAAGAGAGACACCTTTAGCACTCACTTTCCTTAACATACAACAGTAACCTATGCGTCTCACGTGTTGCAGCGGCATGCCGTGGCATCTTGTGGAATGTCACGATGTGCCGTAGTATCCCGAGGAATAACATGACGTGTCACAGTATCTCAAGGAATGACGTGATGTTCCGCGGCATGCCGCGGTAAGTCGCGTCATCACGCGAGAAGTTTCGATTAAAATAAATAATGTAATTACTAAACTTATTGAAAGAAGGTCGAAAATCATTTGTCCACGAAAGAAAATCCTTTACCACGCCATGCTATGCCGTGCCATCAGTGGGCGCCGGCCCTTACAGAGTAAGCATTCTAAGCCAGGAACCAGAAAACTAAGCAACCAGGATTGCAGGAGCCGTAAGCAGCTTGTCAGTTTTGCAAACATTCGGAGTTTAGATATTATAAATTCCCACTCTTTACAAAAAGAGTGGGTAGTTAGTTATTCCAAGCCAGGAACCAGACAATTACTGGGAGATTAACACGGGTCCATTTTAGCCGTGTGGCAAGTCACTCTTCGCGTCGCTTGTAAAAATCGAATCGCCACCCCATTTACACGTTCGACATAAATCGCATGCGACTTGTTCATTTCTTGCGGAACAACACAGCGCAAAACACACCTCATGCGGCGGGCGATTGCCTGCAACTGACCATTTACACGGTCGATTTTAATCACCCGCCGCATGCGGCTTGTCGCCGCACGGCAAAAGTCGGATGGCACCCAACTTTGGAGCTTGCGATTTTAGTCACTTGCGGCCTAGTCGAATTGTCATTTAGACGGTCGATTTTCACCGTGCTGCCTAGCCGTGCGGCGTAAATCGACCCGTGTAAATCCCCTATAACCAACTAGGCTCACTAGAGCCGGAAGGAGCTTGGCAGTTTGACAAAGATTCGGGCTTTAATATTCCCAGTCTGTGGACAAAACGAGTGGGTAGTTTATTCCAACAGTTTATTGCAACTAGGGCCGCAGGAAGCGTAAGGAGCTTCTCAGTTTTACAAAGGTATAAAGATACATGCATACTTTGATAATACCCACCTACCATCGTTATAAACATTTATTTTACATCAAACGCCACTTTGCTACCAGGAACTCATATCAAACGAGAATACCGTTTGAAGATTGAGAAAAATAAAATGCTCATGTTTTGTAAAAGATGCATCTTTATAAAATCTAACTCAACATTTGAATTGTATATTTCTAGCAAATATCTCTTTGAGGGCTTAGTGATACGTGTTGGTTTGATCTTTAGTTCAAATACGCTACAGTAGTACTTTACACAATCATTTATTAAACTCCGTAAATATATAATGCCGTTAATTGCAGGCCGCTTCAATATTTCATATTTTAACTTGAATTTAATAGGTTTCTACGCATATTAGTGGATCGCGTTTCCCTGGAAACCAAAAGTACTTATGTGTAAGCATATTGTATTATGTTGAATAATGTATTGTTGTATACCTTGAACTAAAGGAACTTTTTAAAGGCATGGACACTAAATCACAATAAACTATTAAGTTACCACAACAAAGTTTAAACTTATTAATAAAAATACCTAAAGAAAACAAAAAACCCGACTGCTTAAAAAGCGAACTAAAAAGTTGGTAAAAAGAGGATGTAGAAAAAAAAAGAACTGAAAAGATGTAAACAAGACGTATAGGTTTTCAAAAAATCATGCTATCAAATCACAACATGCAGTCGGAGGCTACGTATGTTTTTTGGTCAGTCTGTTTGCGAATTATATAATTCATACGTAGCCTCCGACGCGTGTTGTAAGAAAAAGTTGAGAAACTCACATTCTACTGAGAAAGTGAGGAATTTTTCAGTAGCAGCTCGGAGTCTGAATTTGTGCCGGGTTGATGGCAATAGGCTCGCCCCCCATTAAAAAAGACTAAACATAACGTCGAAATGAGGGTGTACTATACACCTCTGCCCAACCCTTCGGGGATTGCAGGCGTGATGTTATGTTATAAATACAGCCTGTATACAGGAGAGCTTTGTCTTATAATTATGATGTATATGTTACGGTTAAAAGCCGAATGGCGGTTACACCTAGGTTTAGCCGGATACAACTAGGTGCAACCAGTAGCAGTTGGTTAGAACTAGGTGTAGCTTAAGTCGACGGAGCCCCGCTGCGCGGGGCTCCTATTTCTGTCTGCAGGGTTTAAAGTAACCTAACACGAAGGGGATGACGGGGACTTCGTTCGCTCGCTTCGCTCGCTCACTCTAGCCCCCGTCATCCCCTTCGAACCTAACCTATCCGTGTCGGGGTTACCCTTAACCATCGGTGTGCGGCTGCACCTAGTTCTAGCCGCTATGATGAAGGCTAAACCTAGTTCTAACCGAAGATAAGTAGGATAGATTTAAGTTTAACCGCATGTGGCCGGCTGCACCTAGTTGTACCCGGCTAAAACTAGGTGTAGCCGCACTTCGGCTATTAGCCGTAACATATATATATATCACATCTATATAGATATATAGGATAGCTTTGTCTAATAATTATGATGTTTATATCATATTTAAAACAGTTTAATCAATGGTTGACGAGAGCCGTGAATCAGCTATTGTTGACCCTTAGCTATTGTTGAATAATTTTGACAGATGAGACTTCCAACGATTTGTCATAGTAGATGACGCTGCCCAGATTTTCCTTTTGTTTATAAAACAAAAAAGGATATTCGCAATATTACAAATATTTATGTCTATTTACTTTTGTTTTTATTACCTGTATCCTATATTTATAATTGTTTGGTTGTCTATACAGAATGACGGGTGAGACATTAACGATATGAACAACTTTTACTATGGGACCAAACCTGAAATCGCGAAAAAAAACAGCTGTTCCCTACGTTTATGTTCGCATTACTCGTCAAATATACTCTTATCAATAATAGTTTTATTTTTACTATAAATAAATCAATAAAAATCCAAATCTGGACACAGTAACGAAATCCTATTCAAATGGGGTATAACCACCGATCACATCGAACATACATCAAAGTATCCAACCCTCACTTCCAATTTACTGACCGTGGGTCCGGAATTTTTAAGCAATACCCTCCCGGTTTTTTACGCATCACTAAATTAGGTACTCGTATGAGATCCGGTTCGCTGTACGGCAATTAATTTTGTTGAAGCTATCGAACTTAGGTGTTGATTTTTTCGACGATTTATACCTGTCCGACAAAAGGTGTAAATCACCTGTTAATAAAAATGTTTCGTTTTATTTTTCACAACAAAGATTTACTGGTTTAACATTAACAAAAGGTGGGAAGAAGTTTCGAGATCGAGGTAAAATTCACTCTGTAGTGTGGAAGCCACAGTTTTTTCTTTATAAGCAACTGTATAAAACATTCAACACTTGTAAGATTTAAGATTTTTTTTTTAGAAATCTTTTTTGGTATATTTTATTCTTATAATTCTGTACTGCTCGCACCTTTGGGATGGCTCAGCCAAATACCAGCTTGGGGCATTGGAGTCCATTGAGAAGCGTGCCAAGAAGCTCATCAGCAACGACTCCCTTGTTCAGACCAAGCTCCAAAGTCTTGGGCATCGGTGCAAAGTTCCTAGTCAATAGGTTTTTTATCATCATCATCCTCCTGCGGTATCCCAACTTATTTGGGGACGGCGTAGCATGTATTTTTCTTCCATACATCTCTATTAGCCGTCATTGCAGTGGCCATCTTCTTTCTAGTCATATCATCTTTTACATTAACCATCCATCGTTTTTTTGGTCTTCCTCTACTCTTATAACCATCCACATTCATACTCCAAACTTTCTTCGCAACATGTTCCTCATTCCTCCGCATCACATGCCTATACCATGAAAACCGGTAAATACACCCAGGATCAACAGACATGTTAATCAAATATTCATATTTGTTGCTAAACCAAGACTTTATTATATTTCCGTTATCATTGTTTACCCGTTTCCACGTTTAATACCAGGAATATAGACGATGATGGTAATGCTCTCTTTTATATTGAGTCACAAATAACGTGCCCTCAAAGCGAGGCGGTATTAGGGCGCACATACTCAATTTAGGAGCGACACGACGGCAAAATGAATGCGGGACCCGAATTAATACGCTCTTTTTGGGTCGGAAAAATCTATATTATTATGTACTCCAGCCACTACAGTGTTGTTGTGCTTCCTAGTTAAAGATCCTTTTCATTAACAGCTTATTTTTATGGTTGGGAAATCATCATAATATGTCTCTTTCCGCTCTGGGCGGAGCGGAAGGGAGTGTCAGACTCGTACTGACTAAAACCCATCCGTATTCCTCCTATGCCCTTTGCGTTCCAGGGCCGCGGTAAGTCTTTTGAACAAATTCCGCAACCCTGGCAGGCACTGGCCCTAGCGGGCCCCATCTACTAAGCTGACATCTCTTTGAGGCGCGCTTGGAACACAACGCGCCGTCAACCCGGGCCTGGTTCTGATCGGACGGCGAGCCACCCAACGCTCGCCGTCCGCAGGCCCGCGCCTACGGTGGCCGGGAATCGCCCTGCGACTCCCGACGCCCGGGACGTCTCCTTCTGTTGCAGCGGCTGGGACATGAGGTTTGCCTCTCCCTTACGCGTTCCGCCTCCTCCTTCGCTAGCATTACTGCTTCGCAGAAGGAGGTGACTGCTTCCCATGCCCCCTCGCTCCGGACCATGGATTGAACCAGGGCCGGACGCGAGAGGTCGCCGCCGCCGGTCTTCATTAACAGCCTGGGCTACAATTAAATATATTTAAAGAGTGGCGATACTTTATCGTCCGCCGCACCTTGTGCAGTCAGCACCACTACCAAACCCCCTAGCACGAATACGTATTTGTTTCATATCGACAAATTTTGTATGGGAATTGTATTAGAGTGGCAACCGTGTACCGGAAGCCGCAGCGTCGGTTCCACAAGGTGGAACGATGATCTGGTGAAGGTCGCGGGAATCCGCTGCATGGGAGAAGCACAGGACCGGTCCATGTTGCGATGCTAGGGGGAGGCCTGTGTCCAGCAGTGGACGTCTTTTGGCTGAATGATGATGATGACGATGATGTGTACGTATTTGGAACTAAACAATTTCTATCATAACTTCGATTTACACGATTTAACAAAATCTCGTGCTAGGGGCTCAGTCTTACTGACTGGCTAATCTTTAAACCCCGACATACACGTACCTATAGCTCGTAGCGACATGCGACATGAAGAATAGCAGCCTTATCGAGGTCCTTTACTGAATATATAAAAGTAGGTAAGTCCAAATTGCCAGTTGACTTTACACTGAGAACGATTCATTGCCATAGAAGAACTTTTCAAGCTGGTGATGCTACTGCCTGTAGACGAAGTGAGGCTTGCAATTTCTACTTGTACGAGTACTACACTAACATCATGACTACCTGCAACAACAGCATTAAAGGCGACCCCTAGTGGGACGAGCACCTCGGCTTAGGGCGTTGCTGGCGGGGGCTTGGGGGGGGGGGGGGGAGACAGCTTGATAAGGGCTAAATTATCGGTGTGAAAGGTAGGAACTATACGGTCCGCTTGGCTTTTATAGCTTACAGTACAGTCACGAGCACCAACATGTAACTAGACATGTAGTGAAATTATAAACTGCATCTTACAACACGCGTCTATTCCCAGCGTGCAGTGAGGAAGTTTCAAATTCTAGCCTGTGCTTGCAGTGTTACCCCAATTTCCACCACCTGTCGGCCATAGGAGCCTTGTTTTTCGGCAGCTGTGCAATGCGTGCAGGGAAGATAAACATTTGCGGTTTTATACCGAGCACCCATTATACCCCTTACCAAATTGATTGCACCAGTAACGGGTAACGATCTGAAAGTCTGACGCCTAATTAAGCTAACATTTAGTGTACCGGAAATAATTTATTGTAATTATTTTTTGCGTAAAACTCAATTAGGAAGGGTTCGTTTAAAATTCTCGTTTTAAAGCTAATGAGCTTAAAGAGAGGTTGGTTTAAATACATAAAGTTAGGTTATTTCATAAATTTTGTTTCTTTTCTTATACGTATGATAAGTCATAGATCATCTATACTTATTTTTGGTCTACTAATTGAGTCGAGAATTCAGGATAATAAGTAAGTACTTAAGTAATATTTGAGCACACATTTTCAAGCATTTTTTTGACAACTCCGTACTCAAATGTTACTTAGGTACTGCTTATCCTAAAATTCTTAACTCAGAAACCGGAGGTAAGAGTTTAAAGTGTCCTTGTTAATTATTTTTCTTTAGATAACTGTGATACCTTTTTGCATTATAGTATGTGTTGCTTCGTTTTGCATTCTGAATAAATTAAATTTCTTTGATTTCTTTCATTTAATATAAAAATGTTATAATTTTCGAAACGAAAACGTTCTTGTATTTTGTAAGTAATAAAAATATTGTACGAGCCACTCGTACATTTTTATATGCTCAGCAAATTTGTAAACTCGTGTAACACAAATTAAATTATAACTTATAATATTGATGACTAGGCGGTCCTTACATACGTAGCAACAAACATTGTCATTTTCATAGCATTTAATAAATCATATATTTTTAGTGTATCAAGCGCACTCAAGCAGCATGGTTGTTTTATTCTATCACATCAGTTAGTTAGAACGCCATGCATATCATCAGGCTGTGGCAACTAACGCAACGTCCGCGCGCCGCGCATACATACAGGACACTGGCGTTGAGTATCGGCGCGTGATATTTATATGGCGGCCATATCGAAGACTCACGAAACTTCAAACATTTTGGAAATCCCTACGCGCTCGTCTGCTATTGGTCAATTGACTATTTTACTTAAGTTAGCCTACTCCTACGTGTGTCATCAAAATTGTACATATTTTAAGCGATTTGTAATACAAAATTATTCAGTCTGAATTTGAGTTTTACTCCTACAATCCTCTCTTACCTGGTAAAGTGGTGACCCCGACGTGATCCGACTAGCAGCCTAACCTAGCAGGCATCAGCAGCCGCTAGCTCTTATCAAGCATTTCGGTTGTTTTAATAGCAAGATTTAAAACACCGATCTTATCAACATATCATTCACAAATGCAGGAAAACATTCCTGCAAATATTTATTTTGAAACCTGAATAAAATATAGAGGTAAACATAATTGAAATAACACAAACGACATGTTTACCTACATAAATTAAAACAACGATCTACTAATAAAAATGTAAATAACCAACTAATTATTTTTCAAAGGGAATAATCGAAGGTACATCCGATTAAACATGGATCGGATTCTGTAAACATTACGATACAGATGTTATTAAAAGTTCTAAAGTATTGAACTCTCGCTTCCAACACAACCACAGGGTAAAAATATGACAAGCTATAGTATTAAAAGAAGATATAACACCGGAAAGCGGTGTATGCCGTAAAATTTACGCCCATGATTTACGGCGTCAATAATGCGAGGCGAAGAACAATTTTTTTGTCAATCCTTAGACGATCTTACGAAAGTATTCAGCACCAATGTTATCAACAGAAGCAGATATTTCTAAGCTATTTCAGTTTTGTCAATAGTACATTATACAAGCTTAGTATATACTAAACCTTCTAGTTTGTTCAGAATCACTAGGAGAATCGATTGACATATTTTAACACAACATTTTTTTTTTTTCATAAATTTCAATTTTGTTTCAGTAGGTTTCTACCCGTAGTAGTTGACGGGAATAGACACCTTAAAGCTTGATATGGTCCACTCGGTCAGTTTCCGTGTATTAGACAACCCCTGCATAGCACATCTCAGGCATTTCACACTTTACTAGGGAACTTAACGCGACATAAACTACGGTGTAACTTGGAGATTTATTTAAAAAAAACACATGTTTAGGCTGTTCTGATGAAAATCTTGTTGGGGTATCTCGGGTTTTGTATATACCAAAAATAACGTTGTATATTACAGCTGCTTGCCTTACTCGAAGTATCGTACACGGCGATCTGACGATGATTTGCAAAATTACCTGTAAGCAAAAAAAAACTTTATTAATTTATTATGATTTGATTTTACCTTAAAACAGATTTGTTTATAAAATTAACAAGGTATCTTGCATCACAGTATCATGCTGCGTGATTGCCAAGTCAGAAAAATATTGTAGACGTGTCTGTTCAACGTTAGCGAGAGCACTGCAGTGCCCCTGATACATCGATGTACCTGGGGCCCAATTCTCCTAAAATAAATCATGATAAATCACAACCGAACCAAGGCCGAACCGTTCATTCAGACAGTTCTCAATTTCAAAAGCTGTCGAATTGTTTGACAAAAAAAACAATATCAATCATTTTGAAAGTTTTCGAAAACAAAAACTGACTGACGGTTGTGGTTCGATTGCGTTTGGCAACAATTTATTTTAGGAGAATTAGGCCCCAGATCGAACAATCAATGACAGTCGCTCATTTTCACGCCACTCACATAAGTGTGAACGTAATAGTTCATTGTTACCCTAGGGGTGAAAGTAACTTATTTAGTCCCGAGGCGGGGTTTGGCACCCGAGCGTAGTGAGGGCGCCAATAGTGCGAGGGACTAAATAAGTCTTTAACCCAGTGTATTTTTCATTACGAATACAAGGAAAGTAAAAATAAAAACATGAATTAGCTAAAGAAAAAATGAGTGAATCACCTTTCCCGCCTATTTTGTTTTTTTTTTCTGTGGCCGTGCAGCTATTCAGCCATTATTTTCAGCCATGGTTCAATAGAAATGTGAAAATAGAACAAGTTTTTTTTTTATAATTTGACAGCTGTCAGTTGAAAACGATTCTCCCTAGGGCTGAAAAGTATTACTTTCAACCCGCTCCTCAGGAAACTTCAGACCTACTTTCCGAGTATGAGTTATGAAAAATCATTTTTTTCTGCAGTAAAACACTCGTAGTGTTGAAATCGCACTCAGTTCGAAAGTGATCAGTTTTACGAAGTTTACTGATGCGACTGCGTCAAATTAAAATAGATATGACGTAATTAATTTTTCATTTTGATTATCGTACTATAGTACCGTAATCATAAGAGATCAAATATCATAATAGTATCTATGGGGTAAACTTCCCGAGTCGCGGTAGTTATCAAAATTTTTTTGATTAATAAGACAATGTTTTATTTATGTGTCATTAAAGAATATTTATGTGTAAAGAATAAAAATTAAAAGTATTTGATAAGTTAATTAACAATAAAGTTCAGAACTAAAAAGTATCGATAGCTTGAATACTCGATAAAAAATAATGACCCGTCTCTATCACCTTACAATTCGACCGTAAGCTGCCAATACCTCCTAAGTTCTTTGACGTTAAGTTTACAGAAGACTGAAAAAACTGAATATTTATAAAAATACAGACAATGTTTATGAACCCAAAATCCAACTTTATCAATTTTATGTAAGCCTCTCATTTCTAGTGATATATTATTCAAATCATGTTCCTTTAGGGCTCTAGGTAACTTAGAAGGTGTTTCCATAAAATAAATAAATTATAAATAGAAGATATTTCTTTATCAGTTTTTTTTTTATGTTCAGTGTGTTTTAACAGTTACGATAAGTTGTCACATCTAAGATTACGATATAAGCTAATGGTGATATTACACGGTTCACTTCTGCCTTTCAATTTGGATGAAGCAACCAAATTGAACCATGTAAACATAAAGGTGAATCATTCAATATAATTGATCAATAGCATAATGCTTTCATTTTTGCACCTTTCAACCAAAGTGAATCAATTTGGTTGAACCGTGTAATATCGCCATTACAGATGTCGCTAAAAACGATATTTTGGTTAAAATGTTAGTTATGAGGTAATTAGCAGCATACGGTCGAATTGTTTTGCCACATGATTCCGCTCACTGATCTCAACTATTCACGTCACTGTGATCAAAAATGTCAAGTCAGTTTGGCTAACAACATGTAAAGAATTGGATGATTCGCGTACCTCTAAGTGTGTCCTCTGGACTTTCACTTGACACAATTTTTTGGAACACCCTGTATAACTAAACAACAAATGCCAGTAGTTCATAACATAGCTTCAAGCTATTTAAGTAAATTAACATGAATCGTCACAGTTCAAGGAGTAATGGAACGTGTACCTTCTCGGAAGCGAGCCTATGTAAACACGCAGAGGGGAGACAAAACGGCTTACGAGTCATTTGGAACGACAATACAATAGGATTACATACATTTTGTATTGGGTTTAAGAGGAAAAGTACATATAGCTTCCTAAAACGACAAGCTCCCGTCGAATAAGATTGCAGGATATCTATCTACTCCCGGGGTTGTGGTTAATGTACTAGTGAATTCCACGACCCCGGACATAGGTCCTCGGATAAACGTTGTGGTGGTTTTAGCTGATAAGAGTACGGTATAGCCCTTCGCCTTCCCCAACATGGAATCCGAAAAGATTTCACCACATAAAGTCAAAAAGACAAAGTACTTACAAAGTACATTGTTTTCCTGTTCATCCAAAGGTTGTCTGGTAGATATCGCTATTAGCGATAAGTCCGCCATTGTACCCTTCACTAAATTATCTAAATAGGTATATAAAAGCGAAAGGTCACTCACTCACTCACTCACTCATCACGAAATATCGAAAACCGCTAGATGTATGAAGATGAAATTTGGCAGGGAGGTAGTTTATAGTTAGTAGACGACCGCTAAGAAGGATTTTTGGAAATTCTACCCCTAAGGGGATGAAATAGGGGATGAAAGTTTGTATGGAAAATCGTCACTTAACGGATTCAAAATTTCACGCAAGCGAAGCTGCGGGCAAAAGCTAGTATTGTAAGTATAAGAGCTATGTTACAATTTGGGTGTACAATAAAGTATATTCTATTTTATTCTATTCTATTTATTTCAATTAGACCATAGAAGTTACTGCCGCGTTCCAAAGTGTAGATCCTATGGTCAAGAACGGGCAATAAACTCCATGGTTACTCTTTTTACTCAAATGTTTACAAAATGTTGGTAACATTACGAATAACAAAAATAAGTGTGAGAACAATGTAAGATGATGACTATGCTAATATGAGTATCTACAGCAATGCGATTCACTAACAGACTCATCATAGATGTAAACAACGACGAGTTCACTGATGTTTCATCGTAAATATCGCTTTTAAAAACAACGTTAATAAAAACCGCATTTGCTAAGCTACCTATGCTCGTCGACGATCTGCCGAACATGAACGGAACCATATTTTAGTTCTATGTCGCGCCGTCGACATCATTGAGGCGCTACGATCGCGAAGTTTTAACTAAAGAATACCGAAATGTTTTCATCAGATGTTTCAACGGTGATTTCTTGGTTGTAAAGATGGTTTGCCTTAGTGAATCGCACTCCAGTTCATTTGCCATCGCAGATTAGAGATGCCCAGTCCTTACTAACGGTGCCCGTTCACGAACATGACGCATGTCAAGCATCGCTCAGCTCAACTATTTCATAGGGGACCGAACGACAATACATACGCAACCATCAGCGGGACATATGAGTGAACATGAAACACTAACCGCCAGACACCAAGAAAAGTTTTTTCTAAAAATAGTTATTTACCCAACTGGTAAGCGTTATTACTCGAAGCTGGTTTATCAGCGTTATCGGGGCACGTGCAGTCAACCAGCTCACTTGCCCAGTGAAGTAGTCTGTATATGACGCTTATGACCCAGACATTTTGAAGATATGGTAATACGCGAATGTCATGCATGTCGAATTAATGCAGCATACAGTCAACAACAAAAGTAAGTAATAATTCCATTTTGTTTAAAAATTTAAAATATAATACTTTACAGGCTAGTAGGTATTATTGTTATTTTACAATAATGATAAACTTCAATGATATTTTTTTTTTTTTTTTTGTTTTCTTCTTTATTATCTGCAATCAGTCTTCAATACTTTAAGCGGATGTGGTGAGAGACATTTGATAGTTGGAGTGTGCTCTCCAGTGAGAGCAACTACTCATAGGTGTAGCATGTTTTTATGCTACTCAAGAGGGTGTACAAACAAAATGTCTTTTCTTTTGAGACGTTTTTGGTAGGTGCGTGTTGTTAGCCCAGCAGCCAGCTCATTTGGATGCCTCTCCAGCTTCTCCATGTATGTTAGAGTAGAGGTCAAAATTTCCTCTTTCACCGAGTTCATTTGAAGTTGGTTGTGTATTTCAGCATTTGTAATGAACCAGGGCCCATTATATATAGTTCTCAGGATAACATTTTGCATTCGCTGTATGATGGAAATATTAGAGTTACTAGAGCTCCCCCATAGCTGAATGCCGTACATCCAGACAGGCTTTAAAATGGTTTTATAAATGAGGAGTTTGTTGTCAGTTGATAATTTACTGTTCCGCCCTAATAGCCAGTGTAGGTTTTTGTAGCGCAAGTTAAGCTCATCTCTCTTGGTTTTTATGTGCTGTCTCCACGTTAGTCGGCGGTCGAGGTGTAAGCCTAAGTATCTCACACATTCTTTGTGCGGTAGCACATTGTTATGAAGCTTTACTGGAGGGCAGTTGTCTCTGCGTAGGGTGAAAGTGACCTGAACTGACTTTGAGGGGCTGACCATTATCCGCCACTTCTGGAGCCAGTCTGATATCTTGTCAAGACTTTTTTGAAGCATTTGTGAAGCTATTTTGGGGTCATGGCTGCTAGCCAGAATTGCAGTATCATCGGCAAATGTAGCTGTGGTCACGTTATCCTCTGCTGGCAAGTCTGATGTATACAATGTGTACAGGATTGGCCCCAACACTGATCCTTGAGGGACGCCAGCCCTTATTTCTAGTAACTCCGACGTTGCTTCAGCTTCTTTAACTTGATACAGTCGATCTGATAAATAACTTTTCATTAGCTCAGAGAAGTTATGAGGAAGACAAGCCTTTATCTTATAAAGTAGACCCCTGTGCCAAACGCGGTCAAAAGCCTGTTGAATATCCAGGAAGGCTGAACAGCAGAACTCTTTTTCCTCCAGTGATTTCCTGATCCTGTCGCACACCCTATGAACCTGTTCAACGGTGGAGTGCTCAGGTCTGAATCCAAATTGATGACAAGGTATGGTGTAATTCTCCTTTATGATTGGTTGTATTCTGCGGAACAGGAGTTTTTCAAAGATTTTCGACAGTACTGGTAATAAACTAATAGGCCTATAGGATGTCACCTCATTTGGTGGTTTACCTGGTTTATGCACCATAAGTATTTGTGAAACCTTCCATTCCTGTGGAAAGTACTGCACTCTTAGGACCCCGTTGAAAAGTGTCGTTAGAAACACAATGGCTTTTTTTGGTAGTTGGAGTAGGACTTCCTTCGTGACTAGGTCAAAGCCGGGTGCTTTTCTACTACCAAGGTTTTTTATTGTAGCCCAGACTTCTCTGACAGTGACGGACCGCGGCGGAGGTGACATTTGATAGTCTTGTCTGAGGAATGAGTTTATTTCTTCTTCGGATACGCTGTTTGCTGCCTCATTTGGACGGAATACGTTTGCCAGATGTTCAGCAAACGTATTGGCCTTTTCTTGAGGTGTTCTCACCCAACCTTGGTTTCTCCTTAGAGGGGGTACAGCCACCTGGGGCCTAGTATATTGTTTTGTGAACCTCCAAAGAGAGTAATTGGTTGCTGCTGAAGGCGTTAGCGATTCAAGTTGGACTTCTAGTGTGTTGTCGTGCCAAGCCTGGAGCAGTTCTTTTAGTTTATGGGCGGCCCTTTGGAATTTGTATTTATCTTCGTTCAAGCCACTTTGGTGCCATATCCGTCGAAGCCTTCTTTTATCACGTAATGATGTTTTTATTTCCAGTGGATAATTAGAGGTTCTAGTTTTACTTGGAATTTCAGGAGTATTGTTCCAACACGCTTCCTGGATCATAGATGTTATATATTGAGTAGCAATATCTATATCATCTTGAGTCTTTAATGCTATTTTTAACTCAATATTATCGGTAATGTACTCCCTGAAACCCTCCCAGTCTGTGTACTTATTGGATAGTGTCAAAGGCCTCGTAATTTCAATTAATCTTGAACTTATTGTCAGAATTACCGGTGTATGATCAGATGATGCATCATAACATGGTTCCGGTTTGAGATAGTTTTTAGACAAACCCTTACATATGAAGAAATCCAGTAGATCTGGGATTTTTTTAGAGTCACTTGGCCAATATGTAGGTTCAGCAGTAGAGATTGCAGACAAGCTGTTTTCTTGAATGCTCAGTTTCAGTTGTCTACCTCGAGTGGTAATAAGCCTCGAACCCCAGGATGTGTGTTTCGCATTCCAGTCGCCTCCGGCTACAAAACGGTTACCAAGTGATTTAAAGAAGTGTGAAAACATGTGGTCGCTAATTTTATGTTTTGGAGGGCAGTAAACTGCCGACACATTGAGATACCCAGCTTGTTCTTCCACGGTTATTGTTGTAGCTTGGATGTGATCAGTTTTATATTCTGGCATTAGGTGATGTTTAATCGACTTTTTTACTATCACTGCCGTTCCAGCATGGGCCGTCCCATCAGGATGATTTAAAATTTTTCAATGATAAATCAATTTCAAAATTTAATACATACATTGAAGCAATTTCGGGGAAGTACCTATATTTTTTTCTTAACTATACTTGGGAGCAAAGAAATCGAGCCACTCCTTTTTTCACGTGTTCTGGTTATTAGTTTTGGTTTCATGAATTATATAATTCTAAGTTGACAAAAAACTACCCGCATTGCAAAGGTTAACAAATAACCTTTTAGGCGATATATGTTTAGAATTGATCTGTTCCATAATACCAAAAATAATAACAATTACACCTACGTGAAAAATAGAAATGGCTCGATTTTATTTGCTACCAAGTATAGTTATAAACGTATAGCTTTAATGTGGTTTCTTGTTTTTAATTTTATTTTAACATAGCACCGTAACTGTCACCAAAAATATTCTTCTAGGAAAGCTTTATCTTTTTAGCAAGAATTTTCCCCGCTATTTTCTGTATCAGACGCGTGTGAACGCCAAGTGCCCTATCCGACGATTCCCACGCACGTCTCACAGCCAGAAAATTGTGTTTAGGTATACTAATTACCATACAAATGGCAGCTTTGAAGTATCGCACAATTGAATTCTCTTTCTTGTTACATGTAACTGAGGAGGTATTTCACAACCCGCGTAACAGTTTGTTCTAAATTTAAACTTGATTCAATTACTGGGTGTTTTTTGCCGCCATTTTTAGTCTGTCCGTCAGTCCGTCCGTCTGTTACAGGACTGTATCTTTTTAACCGTAATAGGTAGCCAGGTGAAATTTTCATAGAATATCATGGCAAATATTAAATAATAAACAGTCTTTTACCAAAGGGAATCCACTACAAGAAACCTCGAAAAAAACTCATTTTATCAAAGTTTTTTGTTCCTGCTCTATCATAAAAACGGTAATACATATAAGCGTGAAATTTAGTATTATCATAGTGCATACGGTGTAGTTAAATAAAAAATAATAAAAATAATGAAAACTACTGGTGGTACGGAACACTTAGTGCACAAGTCTGACTTGCACCTGGCTGGTTTTTTTTATTGTGATACGAGAACATGACTATTTTTACTATTGCTTCAAATTGCAACCATTACGCTTTATAAATAAAAAGTGTAGGCAGAGATGTACAAAAGTACAAGCACAGTTTACTAATGACAATATCAGTCAATATCAATCTCAAATAACGCTAGAAAATACGTGGAATATTTCCTAAATTTCAAAAGAAAATCGCTTGAATTTCGCTACGTATACCATATTTCTGCTCTTGATTGTACTAACCCGTAATTATGCTGATGTATACAATGTAAACTGACTTCAGCGTCCATCGCTCCATGCATATACAAGCGATCCATTACAGGAGCTAGTAATCCATCAGTGGATACTGAAGTGTGGTCGACATCGACCACAGTGGACGGACGACTAAGATTTTAAACAAAAGGTTCTACATACATACATATAAAATTATCAATCTTTTTAAACGTTTTTTGCTGTTTCCTATAATTTAGCAAGCGTTAAAATAAAGACTGTTGTACCTTTACCAATAATTAAGCAATGACCACGCAATGAAGCAATGACTTTACAAAAAGTTCATTTTTAGGGTTCCGTACCCAAAGGGTAAAACGGGACCTTATTACTAAGGCTCCCGCTGTCCGTCTGTCCGTCTGTCACCAGGCTGTATCTCATGAACCGTGATAATAAGACAGTTGAAAGGAGATTGACCAAACACAGTATCGCTTTAAAGTAAAAGAGTATGGCTCTAAAAATATATTCATAAATTATAAAATATTTTTTTAACTTCTCTTAGTTCATTCGGTCGAAATCGTATGTGGCATTTAATATTTTGTATTTAATTGGTTATTTATTGGATTTTATTGCATACTTTTAAAATGGCGTTATTAGTGAAAGCAGTGTTGCCAATTTTAAAAACCTCCCCATAATCGATCGTATGGGATAGCCTATGGAAAAGCTGAGTTTTAAAAATAATTTCAACTATGTCATTTTTCCTCCTTATTAATATTATTATCTAACAGAATTAAAATAGTTTTTTTTTAAATTAACATCTTTAAATAATATTACTTTACTAATTAAATCTTTTTTAGTTGACAAATCACTTACGATCAGGGTGATTTAGATTAACTGTTGGTAACACTGTTACAGCCAATGTGAAAGGAGACTTGCATCTATTTATGGTCATGAAAAAAATTATGATTTTTTTTTTGTGAAAGGTGAGCTATCAAAAGTGTCACTGTCAATTTTTCTAACAAACAAAGCATCGTGTTGTTTTTATTTGATAATTGTTGAGATTGTTATGCTAATAAGTAACTTATCATTGCGTTGAGTCCGTGTCCAGTCGCGTCTTCAGATTCCTGCACGATTAAGAACTCTTTTGAAGACCATTCTACTGTTCCTGTGCTGGTGGTGTGGATTGTGTAGAACGTTTTTACGACTACGGTCCGTGTCCTGTGTGCAGTAAATCACCAAAGATTTTGTGGTATCTAAGTTGGGCTCGATTTAGGTCTGTTGAGCCGTCGGCTCCGTTTTTAAACGACACATTTTTTGAATATTATATTATTGACCAATAAAACTATTTCATTGCTCTATTCAAGCATTTTTATTTTCTACTTCCTATAGGTACACACGGCTACACATCAAGCTACACTTTTCCAGTTTACACTGACCTCTCACTGTAAGGAAATCCTACACAATGCGAGATCAGCTTACTGGAAATGTATAGCTTGATCTGTAGCCGTGCGTACAAACCTACTTTCAGCATGACCTACCTATGAAATATTATTTATTTGGGATCAGTCATTGCTTTCTTGAATCTGTTTTCTGTTGTCATATGTGAGTTCAAATCATATTGTAGTTAAATGCTGATTTTTTTGGTGAAAGGTTTGTTACAAAACTAACCTCAAAATTGAACAGAAAATGAAAGAACATCAAAAACCCCACAAAATAAATTGATAATTTTTATTTCCTATGAAAGTACGACATCACCCCTCTTTTATGTCCGATTTAAGCCACCATACAAACATTTTTGAAGCGCAACGACGGTCAGAAGAAAAATGGGCATTCTCCTTTTCACAGATGATGCATTTCTGTTGCCGCTATAACAACAAATACTAAAAACAGAATAAAATAAATATTTAAGGGGGCTCCCATACAACAAACGTGATTTTTTTGCTCGATTTTGCTCGATATTGATAACGGCAACAGGTAGACGCTTGAAATATTCACAGAATATTTAAGGGGGCTCCCATACAACAGACATGATTTTTTTGCCGTTTTTATAGATAATGGTACGGAACCCTTCGTGCGCGAGTCCGACACTTGGCCGGTTTTTATTTCCGTAGGTACTGAATTGACAGGCACGAAACGTCAAATTTGAAAATAATGTTCCCAAAATTGGCAAGTTTGACATTTGTGCTTGTCAATTTAGTCTCCGGGATTAAAAAACGGACTGTATTAGACCCTCCCATACGTTAATTAATCCTAACGACCCCCAGTGGTGGCAATTTAGTGGTGGCCGTTGAGACAAATATTATTTGGAATGTTCCAACGTCCGCCACTGATGGCCGTTGGGACAAAAAATAATGCACTGATCTAACGGCCACCACTGGTGCCTGTTTTAGTGGTGGCCGTTGGGAGTAACTATACCGTTACTATCACAGATCAGATTAGCTTACGAGTACTTGCATTAAATTTCATAATTGTGTCCAGTTTAGCAATATAAAAATACTACCTAGTAAGTAGAAGGACTCTTTTCTTGCCATAGGAACTAAACATTAGTCGATCACAAGTTAAATTGCGCAAATTATTGAAGTAAGTGGTTGCTTACCTGTTTTTACTGAAAGAAAATTTTATAAAAACCTGCACATCAGCTTGCAGCAAATCAGAATAGTCAGTTAAATTTCCAGAAGTCGACTTGCTGCGGCTACAGTGAAAGTCGATTCCGGAACTTCAAGTCAACTTGTGCCAACTAATATGCTAGTGGATTTAGCACATAAATAACTACATAAGCGATACATAACTTTTATAGAAAAAAAAAATGTCCTAATTTACTTAACCTGCCTACAAATTATCCTTCCGAACAGCAGAAGACAGAAAACGCCCTGCACCGTATTTACCGTAAAACTTTGCTTTAAAACGACGTCAAGGGAAGTGGCTATTATATTGAGTGCTAATCACACTACACTGTAACTACATTCAATATTTTTGCCCACTAAAATATTAAACCATAAAATCAACCCTGCACCATCAAACTATAAACAAAGTTCGATATTTAAATTACCAACTTTACCTGTGACGTAACAGGTAGTTGTGTCTCACTAAAGTATTTCATTAAACGGCCGCTTTGTATGGCTCACAATGGCGGCTCGTCATCCCGCCACAATACTGTTCGAAGCATCACCGATGCCCGCGCTTTTAAGAGTTCCTTGCAGTCCCGTTTTGCTCGTCGAACTTTATGCGATCCTAGTACCTAATTAAAATATTTCTGACAGTTCGTCAGTCAATTTCCATTCCTTTCTTGCAGTTCCACGTAAGCTCAAAAGTCTAAATCACCAATAACTCATCGGCCTTTATGCGATCCTAGTACTTCATTGGAATATTTTCTCCAGACAATTTTAGCAGGAAATTAAAATGAAGCCGAGAGAGATAGTGATTTGAGAATTCCACGTAGTCCAACGCGCGTTTGAAAGGAGTTCTATTTTTGTCCTTTACTCTTCTGGCTTCCTGAATTCCCAGTAGCAGTCCATTTTAATTATTAGTCATATTGCAACTTCAGTCTTTGTAGATTTTGTACAGAACATGTAGGGGGTGTTTCACCAACCTAATTAACTGTCCAGTAAGCAAATTCGGTCTCTAAACTTTTCAATAGCTAACGTTTCACCACATATCAATAGTGATAATGACAAGATTATTGAAGATTATAGGTCACATTTAGCTAATCTGGTCAATTGTTACGGACTACTTATTGATAAATTGGTGAAATCGCCCCTTAGATTACTAACTAGTAAAAGTACATAATTTAGTAGGTATCTTTCATCATAATCAGCCCATTACTGTCCCACTGCTGGACATGAGCCTCTTCTCAGAATGAGAAGTATTAAGACCTTAGTCCACCACTGACCTGCCCCGCGAGCACGGATCTTTTTATCGAGTCGATTCGAGAAATGTATGTATTCTAAACGTCAAATTTGACATAAGATGTAGATAAAACGACAACTGCTGTCATTTTATCTATAAGTTAAGAATCTCTAAAATTAAAAATAAAAGTCCTGACTGATTGACTGACTCATCAACGCCCAGCTCAAACCCTTGGACCTAGAAAGCTGAAATTTTGCACAAAGGTTCTCTTTATAATGTAGACACGAAATAAGGAAGGATTTTTCGAAATTCAACCCCTAATGGAGTTAAATAGGGGATGAAAGTTTGTATGGAAAATCGTCACTTAACGGGTTCGAAATTTCACGCAAGCGAAGCTGCGGGCAAAAGCTAGTTATTTATAATTTAGTATTTATATACTTAAAGATAACTTTGTGTATTTCGCCAACAGAACAAGATTTTCTAAGATATTGATACTGAATAATAAATAATTTTTGCTCAATCCCAGCGTAGAAGAAACAAAAGCTAATAAGAAAGTTAATCTATTTCATTCTAGGTATATTACAACTATTACAATATCCAGATACCTGCAGAACTAATAGAATTACGATATTTATTATACTAGATAGATTCCTAAAACAGCAAATAGATATCTTTAATTCAATATTTCTTATTTCTTTGTATGTGTCTCGACTCTCAAGCATAAGTCATAAAAATGTATAAAGGATTTTATATTATTTTTCATTATCTGACTTCGAAAAAAAAAGAAAATACAACCGAATTGAGAACCTCCTCCTTTTTGAAGTCGGTTAAAAACAGGAAGAATCATAGTGATCATAGTAGTATCATGAATAGTTGAGACAAATGCGTGTTTTTTTTTTAAACTAATTCTCTCTCTATTCATCTAATTCAGAAAAAATAACTATTCACGTCACTATGATCAAAAATTTCATTAAAGTCAAAGTTTGGTTAAAACATGAAAAGAAATCTTAACTCGAAAACTACAAAAAATCACGGAACATACAAGGGGCTGATTCGGGTACCTCTAAGGGTGCTCTTTTCTGTGGGATGATTTATTTTTAGCTCTTTAGAATGTTGTCGTAATGATGTTGATTTTTATGATTAATTGCGATTTACTCACGTGTATTTTTCGGGTTTGCCTGACCAGTTTCGGACCCAAGCGGAGCCCTTAGTGTCCAAACACACTATGCCGAAGATACGCGACCGAAGTTCCGCGGATATGACACACCATAAGTGCCGAACTTAGGCGGCAGAAATTCAATTGCGCAACCTTGTGGGCGGACATGCGGGGCGCGGACATGCCTGCCTCCCGCTGCTACCCGCCCCGGATCTTCGTCAGCAATCTAACCGAACTTCGGTCGCGTATAATGTGTGCTCTACAGAATACGTTGCCGCCGAATTGTCGCTGAACTTACGCCCGACCGAAGTTCGGCTGTACGCTATAACGCGACGTAATTTCGGCATAATGTGTCGTCAGTAATTCAAATAGCATTGCAGGCGTAATCAAACCGAACTTCGGTCGCGTATCTTCGGCATAGTATGTTAAGATGCTTATTCATCGTTTCGCGACCTCGCCCCTTGCTCAGTTCATGATTTAGAGTTTTTTTGGGTCCGAAACTAGTCAGGCAATCTCGAAAAATGCATGTGAGTAAACCGTAACTAATCACAAAAATCAACATCGTTATAAAAACATTATAAAGAGCTAAAAACAATACATCCCACTGATTCTTTACCGGTGTAACAAACAGTTTGACCAGCTTTTAAAAACTCCTTTCACGTACACCTTTGTGAGTCTTCATCAGCACAATTAGTCTTTGTGGATTCCCTGGCGACCTGCGATAGATCTGCTCTAGTTATTGAAAGGTATTGTAAAGGACGCTGATTGCAATGGTTGATTTGTGTTAAAAGGTTGTTTTATTGAGCTATAAATATATGTATCTATTTTAGAGTTTTACTTTTAAGGTGTTAGAATCTATTTAAATAAAAAGAAAAGTCCTGACTGACTGATTGACTGACTCATCAACGCCCAGCCCAAATCCTTGGACCTAGAAAGCTGAAATTTTGCATAGAGGTTCCCTTTATAATGTAGACAAAGGAATAAGGAAGGATTTTTCGAAATTCAACCCCTAAGGAGGTTTAATAGGGGATGAAAGTTTGCATGGAAAATCGTCACTTAACGGGTTCAAAATTTCATGCAAGCGAAGCTGCGGTCAAAAGCTAGTTTTTAATATTTTTGCTGCCCGTTCGTTCTGCCTAGCCTTGTCCCATTTATGTTGGGGTCAGCTTCCAGTCTAACCAGATGCGGCGATTGCGGTATTTTACACGGAGCGACTGCCATCAGACCTCCGCAACCCAGTTATTAGGCAATGCTGATATCGTAAGGCTAGACCGGCTGTCAGACTTTCGGGCCTCTGGCTACCCGTAACGACTGTCATAGAATCGTAGATGATGACACCCGGGACCGACGGTTTAACGTACTCTACAAGGCACGGAAGGGTCTCGATATGTAACGAATGTTCACCCATCCACGGACTGTCCGTAGCAAGCGCAGCTTAACCTTGTAAATTACGTCATCCGCGCGGTTAATTAGCCATGAGACCCTTAAAAAACAATACCATAATAATGTTTTTTCAGTACACCAATAAAACTTGTTACTGATCTAACTTCATCTAGTCGTACATGATCAAACATCACGTGCGAGTTTAATAGACAGAAAACTATCAACTAATCATATGAAATGACATAGCATGTTGTTTGCTAGCTCCGAGCAATTGACGCACCTCGTGCCACAAGCGCGTGGCTGAAATATCTAGGAAAAGACTACACACGTACATGCACTTTCATAAACTATTAAAATAAATGTTCGTAACTTAGTTTTATTAGATAAGCTGAAACTATAATGAGAGATGATGTCGTTGGAGTTTTATGTGTTTTAAATAAGAAACATATGTCAGAGAGAGCTAATTGAATCGTGTATGAATCTATCATCACAGTTATATCTCATATCTGTATGTCAGGTATATTGCGGGCATGGTATATATGTATTACCAGCTTTTGCCTGCAGCTTCGCTTGCGTGAAATTTTGAACCCGTGAAGTGACGATTTTTCATACAAACTTTCATCCCCTATTTAACTCCCTTAGGGGTTGATTTCGAAAAATCCTTCCTTATTCCTTGTCTACATTATAAAGGAAACCTCTATGCAAAATTTCAGCTTTCTAGGTCCAAGGGTTTGGGTTGGGCGTTGATGAGTCAGTCAGGACTTTTCTTTTTATTTATATTTATGGTATTTAATTATATACATAGATAATAGATAACTTTTCTGAGACACATTCATATCAGAAACACATTCATATCAGAAACACATTCATATCAGACAGTATAATATCAGAAATGATGAGATCCGCAGGGGAACCTAGGTAACCGACTTTTTTTGACGTATTGGTTTTTGGCCGACACCGGCCGCTCTGTGCGGCGCCATCGAGTCTTAAAAAAAACATTATATTGACTTGTAACAGTGTCTGTAACAGATTTATTTACTGAAATAAATATCATTTACGCTTCTTTGAAAATCTTAACCGCTATTTCCAAAACAAAACATCAAAAATCACGAAAAAGTATTTATAAATGCGGCACTGGCCCAAAATGACTTGTCGAACCGCAAATCTGTGTGCCGAAATGTAAAGTAGACATTGTTCACTTTTACAGATTCAGGTCAGGTGTCAGCTGCCGTGGTTTATTTTCATTCAAAACGCGAAACAACCAACCTTGTTTAAAGGATTAGCGATTTTAACGAACGTAGTGAACATTTCCGTGATTCCGGACCGTTTTTATTACGGTTGTGGAAAATGGAAAGGATTTTGTTGATTTTGAGGATCCGTTTGTAATGCCAGGTGTAAGGAAACTAAAACATTGAATTTAGCCCATTATTCTGAGTGAATTAAAAATAAATGGAAATTTTGTTCGGAATATTCCGACTTTTCCAATTTTTCTTTTCACTAATTTTATATTTATCTGGTGTAAATAACTAAGTGAATGACAGCATGTTGCAAAACTAAAATGGTATTTTTTACAAATCTGAAAATTCGGAATATTTCCTTGATATTTTCCACGGATTTTCAACTCAAAATAATGAGTTGAATTCACTGTATCAAACTTTGGTAGCCTATCCTTTGCACGCAGTTTATTTATCTTTTAAAACATTCCTTGAAATATGTATAGTAAAATATAGGCAAATTAGTTCCAGTAAATTCGGAAAATATGCGAGCAAAATATCCACTCATATTATCAATTCAGAATAATTGGCTAAATTCACTACTACTATATAAATGCTGCTTTAAATTTTATTTTGTAACACTGCGTTTGATCATTAATGGACAACAAAGCTGCTGGTGTGATGGCCGACAAAAAGAAGGTCAAGAAAGATTTTTTTAAACGTTTTATTTTGCATTTTCTTTTGCTGATTGTCGTTCAGTCGCTCGGCCGGAAACTCATATTTCCTTGGCTACATTTAAATACCCCTTAGGGTCCCGCTTCTGTCCTTAGGGACTAGCTATAAAAGGCACCGGAGGCTCGCGCCCAGTACGTTGCGTTTCGGGTAAGAAAGAAAGAAAAATCATTTATTCAGCACAAATTAATAACATATAATAATAACATAATTAACACTACCTATTTATAATATAAATTGCGCTGAAAAGGCGCTGGTTCAGCATATGCCAGACGGAATGCCTGGCGCTGGTTTTCAACCAGACCTGTAGTAGTAGTAGTATGATGCGCGTCCTCAAACTCAAAACTCATTTATTCAAAATCGACTAGAATTAGTTAGTTATTTTTGAACGTCAATGTTAGAAGAAAGAAAGAAAAATGATTTACTTTGGACTCACACAGGCAGTTACAGAACACAATAACTAAATAGTTACTAAAAAAAACCAAAGGATTCCTTTAACTACCTGCACGAGGCCAAAAAGGTTTCTATCTCAGCATAATGCTGCGACATTTAAAAAAACAACAGTTGTGGAGAAGTCGGATTGTTAATACATACGTTTGCTATGGAAATTGTTGATCTGTCAAAATCAAAGCTATAGCGATTACAAGTGTCTTGCGCAATCAGAATGCAAGACTCTCGTATGAACACGAGTATTGAAACACTTCCGCCACTAAATGGGATTCTGCAAAAAACTGTTCCTGCAAAAAACCGGACGTCGTCGTGGGAACGAGTCGCAACCCTACAATTTCTCGAGAAACCCTTCAATACGAGGATCAAATGTCAGTCAAGGTGTTACATTCTTGGCATGTTCAAACTACTACACATTCTTGATCCCTAAAGGGTTAGTTCCATGCCAATATATTAACTTCAGCTTGAATAAGCCAACCCTCTTCTTGTAGGTTACTTACTAAATAAATATTTTTATGTGGATCACTACATAGTATAAAACAAGGTCGCTTTCCGCTGTCTGTCTGTCCCTATGTATGCACTACGCAACGGATTTTGATGCGGTTTTTTTTTTATAGATAGAGTGATTCAAGAGGAAGGTTTTAAGCTATAAAACGTATACGTGCAAAGCCGGGGCGGGTCGCTAGTTACAAATAAATTATAGAAATCTAATAAGTAAAAATTATATACTGTTCGTAAGCGCATCTCGTGAGAACGGCTGGAAAGATTAGGCAATGTTTTTTTTTTTAACCTGTTTTTCCGAGTTAGGTTTTTATGGAAAGAAAAATTGGAAATGTTGCCCGGAAAATTGACAAATTCGGGAATAACTGAAAGTTTTTTTTGTATGGGAAAATCAATCACAGTCTTTATTGAAATTTGGACAGGACAACGTCTGTTCCGCTAGTGCAATAATAAGATCAAATTGTTTCATAATATTAAGTATTACCTTTTTCAGAAGAAAATGACAATTTATAAATTACAACCATAGAGTGATATTTATTTTATTCTGTTTAGTTACACAATATTTACATAAAGATACATACAAAGATATCGCAAGGCGGCTGGTCGACACGTCCCGTGACCCGAAGGCTGGCCTCTACTTTGGTCAAAGGATTATCATTGCCATACAACGTGGCAATGCTGCCAGCCTTCTGGGTACGTTACCAGTCGACAGCGATGCGGAGGAATATTTTGATGCCCTATTTTAGTTTATAGTTTTATTACGATATATATTTTTCTTTATTTGCATATACTTTTATTTGTAATTACAACTAAGTACCTTTTTTCGTGTAGAAAATCTACCCTACATGGCAAGGCATATTTCGGACACTTACCAATCAAAATTCACCGTGGCCGTTCTCAGCACGTAAGAAGGGTTCCAGTCTTTCTTAAGAACACTACATCACTTTCTGTTTTCATTGTGACTAAATGATGCTATATGGGCATATTTTTTATGTGAGCAAAGCCGCGGGCACAGCTGGTACAATAATATAAATATTACCACATTGTCATATGCTACACAACAAATAAGTTTAAGTAGAACTCGTAACAAATGTTTTTTTAATAATAATATATTCTGCTTAGAAAGATAAACAAATTAAATCTTGACTTAGCAGACGAGGTGTGCCGATAGTCGTTACGGCCAATGGTTTAATAGCCAAGAGCTTTGACCAACATCTAAACAGGCTCTCGTTGGGCGGCTAAATCAAGAGCCTGATACAGAAAGCTGTACTTCTCGACACGGTTCGTATTGTTAGGAAGTTCCTCCCCCTGAGGCCCAGAACGCTGGTAGCTTGGACCCTGTTCCCGATGCCGGTGGACTACTATATTTCTTTATATTTAAATATAAGTTTTACTACGTCAGCCGCATGCAAAATGAACGCTGGGCAAGAGTCTCCACACAATGGGTACCTGAAGGGGGACGGCGCCGCCGCGGTCGGCCCAGAAAGAGGTGGCGAGATGATCTAGACGCGTACCGCGAGGGCTGGTTTGAGGTAGCGCAGGAAAAGAGTACATGGAAGGACTTGGGGGAGGCCTTTGCCCAGCAGTGGGACAGTACAGGTTAAAAAAAAACATATATACAAGGTTAGTCAGAAAGGGGTACTAATCCGAAAGGGTGTTAAAGTACACATAATAATGAATAACTTTTGTTCTACAACTTTTCCCAAAAGTCAATAGTTTAAGAGAAACAGTTGATCAAAAATCTCAAAAAAAAATCTCTAAAATCTATCTATCCCCAGTTATGATCAGCTGTGTTTACATTTTAGGTCATATTTGGGGTCATGAATTGGAAGCACCATTTTCTGAATTTGTAACTAAAGCAGGGATGAAGAATTTTTGAAAAAACTAAAATAAAAATAATTTTATTTGGAAAAAAAAGTTATCGAATTTTAACACTTGCTTTCAAACAGTCATCAGCGACACTATAAGTGGGCTTCGGATTAGTACCCCCTTTCCGACTAACCTTGTATATATTTCTTATCTCGCGAACGCATAATAATTTCGAAATAATATTTCTCAGAGCGAACTCTTCACATTTTCGAACGCAATTTCATAGCTCCTAGTTAATTAAATATTGCTCTGCTATCGAGTAAATAAACAATAACTGACACTAATTCCATGGAGCCAATAAATTCCGTACAACTGAATAACTTCAATGAAAACAGGAATATTTATTTTATTTCCATGAATTTTACAATCAGTTATTTGTTATGAAGAGTTTTTTTTATGTTCATAATTATTTAATACTAGCTGACCCGGCGAATCTCGTACCTCCTAAAGGTATGTCCAGACCTGGCGAATGCGTCGCGAATGCATCCCTCGCGAGCCGCTTGCGAAAAGCGCGCGTGTTGCTCGCGTGCGGTTACAGCCTTCGTTTGGTGCGCCGCCGCGCCGCTCTAGTGCAACTCCGGCAAGGCTCGAGTGAGGTGCGCGTGCAGCACGCGCGCGTCTCTTGCGCACATAGCTTCTTTTGCGTTTGAACTGTCAGTTGTGAATTTGCTTCCGAATTAGATTGCGCGGGCGAAACGCGCGCACCACCTGCGGCGCTCATACGGCGCGTAGATTGCGCGCGAGCGGCGCGCGCACGGCGCAGGGGCTGCGTACGAACATGAAATGCACGCGCGCAGTTCGCAAGCGGCTCGCGAGCGGCGCATTCGCCATATCTGGACACACCTATAGGTCTAAATCCCTCTCAATTTGAGAAGTGATCTGGCACCAGTGGGACAGTAATGAGCTGATCATGCAAGTTATACCTACAAGACCAGATTTAGGGGAGAGCAACAGGAGCTTTAGTTCTGAGGGCTCCACACCCTCAGAACTAAAGCTGCAGACAGGGCCCAGGGACGTCAACAATATGATTTTTTGAATTTTTCAGATAAGAAAAAAAAGGACACCCGTTCTGACAGTGAGAAAAAAGTTCTCCTTTTTGTATTTATTCTTGGCTTGAAAAAAAATATTGAAAAACATTCAGACGATTTGAGAACCTCCTTCTTTTTGAAGTTAGTCATACTCATAACTCATATCATAAAACAAAATTCTAACGATCTTTTTCCTTGACCACAAAAATAAAAGAAATGTTATCTACGCGTTAAAAAAGCTATAAGCTGTTCAGTGACTGTTTGCGCGTTTCTCTTGAACAATACGACTTAACTTTCGACCGTTTTATGGTGGAATCTTTATAGACTAGACCAGTAAGAGTACTGGATTAGATTTTCTTCGTGGTTTATAGGTACCTCACAGTTCCTATAAAAACGATGAAATTGTACAAAGTTGGAATGACGTCATGAGAACAATAAATACACGGATGCGTTTGTAGAACGTACACAAAAAAAATGTTATTTGCAAACATGTTCTTCTACAGATTAAAGGGTTTAAAAAAATCGAAATCGTTTCATCCGTTTCGGAGCTATGATGCCACAGACAAACTCACAGACAATTGAACAAACATAGGCTTCAAACTTATTTTAATAATTTTTGAATGTGTCTACTTTAAAGCGCAATACGTCGTTAATTATGCTGAAGAAAAAAATGCTTAAGACAAGAACTTTAATAAATTTAATCTTCTACCAAATTAATCGAAGCTATTTTTGGCGTAAATCCCATAGATAGATAAGGAGTTAATTAATAAAAAGTCGTTTTTGGGTTCTTTAATCCAAGATGGAGGAGCGCGCGGAGTTCATTCAAGGTCGAAAATTAGTTTATTTTTATAAGAACACCTAAATATAATGATGATGATCTTTCTGACCGTTTTCGGCCATGGCGACCACTTCGACTCCTAGTCAGTTGGGCGCTGGTGCACCCGAAGATGACTTATGTAGCCGATCTTCGCAGCGAACTCCCGTGCGCAATGAGGGCACGTGAGTACGCCGCTTACATAATAATTGTAGTTGATGGCGGCGGTTGGACGGGCCTTTAGCTCATCGCGCTTAGCGTCGAGGTCAGCTGTACGCTGCTCCTCGAACTCGCGGATTTGCCTCTTCACAATCCCGCGCCATTCCGGACGCTGTGCTGCCAAACCTTCCCATCCCGAGGGCTCGATGTTGCATCGCTTCTGAACATCTTTGTATCGGAGGAGTTGTCCGCCTTGTTTCCGCTTACCCTCCTCTAGTTCAGAGTAAAAGATACGCTTCGCCACTCTTTCCTCCGCCATACGCGATACGTGACCGCACCACCGAAGTTGCCGACGCATTAAGTAGGCTTCAATGCCACCGACATTGGATGTCGCAATATAATATAATACGCTAAGAACTACCCCACCTTTAAAACTATAAATACACCTAATAATATAAGCAAAATGTAAAACTACACAACCTTTTACAAGGTATAAAACTACAAGGCGACTGGGCTATATACCCGACTTCCCGGAAAAATTAATTACTCCGGTTACCATATTGCGTAGATACTAGGATTGCATAAACATAAAGATGTTTACAGATTCTCGTCGCATACATACCGAGAAATCGCAATTCTATTTATACGAGCAGTGTGGCAGCCAATTTCCCTCCTAATCAGCTTATGAAGGAACGGAATTACGTACTTCAAGTTACGATTTGTGTTCATTCCTTTTTCAGTAAATAATTAATTTGTATATTCTAACAAAATGAAGAAGATTTTTATTGAAACAATGTAGTCAATTATTGGTTGGTTTTATCTAAAACTTTGATAAGTATCAAATAATGCAATAATGTCTTATTTCACACAAAAACTTGAACATTTTGTAATTTTTTCTACCATTTTTCGATAACTGTACTCAGATTGCTTTCAATAAGTTCTTAGGGTGCGTACACATCTGACGAATGCGCGCTCGCGAGCTGCACGCGTGCATTATGTAGTGCGATCTGTCCGCGTACTACTCCTGCGCTGCACGTTTATTGCGCTAGCGCTGCCTGCATGAGCGCTCAGTTTGTTTGTAACTGCAACTGAGGTGAATTAAATGAAGCAAACGGAACTGCATGCGCGCGATCTACAAGCGTTTAGAATGCGCGCTGCACGCGAGCATTGTGTGAACCTTGCGTGATTTGTAGGAGCACCAAACAATTGCAGTAACTCATACCATTAATTCAGCCCTCATCAAAGTGTCTCGGCCCCAACCCACCGCCAGCGACGCCCTAAGCCGAGGTCCGAGTCCCACTAGGGTTCGCCCTTAGTGCTGTTGTTTGCTAGTAGTCATAATGTTAGTGTAGTATAAATAGTTAGCTTAGGTTAATTATTTTACTTCGCCATCATTGGCTGGAGACCCTTCAGGTCTCGCTAATAACTGCCCGGTTACGTAGAAATAGTCCGAAAGGATCACAGCGAAGAGACAAAAAAAAGTTACTCTCACTGCAAGCGTGCCAAGCGCGTGCAGCGCATTCGCGGCGCGTTCACCAGATCTGTACAGACCCTTATATGCATTACCTGTTAAATATCTAATAATAATAGTCTTGCCTTATACAAGATGTTTTTTTTTTGATATGCCATAACTCTAGGGTATGATTGAGACTTGAGACCATTATCAAAGAACCAACTGGCATATGAATTATTCTTCAATCATCATTTTTTTTTTTTTGTTTTCATTTTTCATACAAAATAATTCGACAAAGTCACGATTATTAATGTAAAACGCCCTTACGTGAAATATGACAACTTCGCATTTTCTTAGCTTTAAATATGAATGATTGGTTTGAATAAAAATGAATTAAGTACTCTTATTTATCAATGAAACTTAGATACCTATAATTTAATTATGATTGATTATAATATCTTCGAAACTATGCATTTTTGGACAACCTATTGTAGGAGATTTTGTGTTTCTTTTTACTTAAATAATATAACTCTAGAGATATGGGATATCAAAAAACACACGTTGTATAGCCATCAAATCTTTGCGCACTCCTTACAAAAACACCACATTTTTGCAACATGCCGCTTGCAGTAGATACCTAATTTATTTAGATGTATTTTCATAAACTCTTATCTCCATTTCATGAGCCTTCTAAAGCCAAAATTCTTAATTTATCCGAGTTTCCAGTGGTCCCAGTTAATCAGTTTAGTAATTAAACGCCGATACGAAGTATGTGCCGGATGGGGCGATGAGTAATGAGCCAAGTCGAGAACTTCTGTAATTTATCGTGCGAACGTGACGGCTCGCGCATTCTTACACCACACTTATAAGGGATGGACCTGATATAGATAGCTCTTGTTATTGATGTCGCCTTAGTAAACACGGGATTAAGCGGAAAACATATAGGATGGAAACGAATTCGTGTAGTTCCTTATGGTACTTACTGGTATGGATTAACCGTGAACGTTTATTAGCTTGATTAAAATTAAAAAAACAAATTTCCTTTTTGATTTTGCGATAATAGTTCAAATTAAACCAAATGACAATGTTTAAAATAATCAGATTTTTTTTTTCTTGCCGGAAAATATTTTTTCTTTCAACTACGTAGTAATGTTATCATTAATCACTACAAAACCGATCACAAAGGACGTATTTTTTGCTTAGAACCAAAACAGTGCAGAAATGTGCACATTGTTGCACTGTTTTTCATTAATGCACTGTTTTTCATTTAAGCATTGTTTTTTTTATTTTTTATTCAGATATAAATTTACCACAGAGATTTAATGTCTCCCATTAAGTTTAATATAAAATGTATGCATTATATCAAAAAGATACTGGCTGGATAAAAATCAGCCAAATAAAACCGACTTGCTGAAAAAAAAAACAAAGTGCCCGCATTTTGTACCATTGTAAAACTTTGATACTCCATATTTAGCAGAAAAGTTTAAAAAAATTTTATATGGATATTTTATGACGGTAGGTAGATTGGTAGTTGAAAGCTTGCTTAAGTGAGTAATTAATGCACTCGTGTTAATTTAGTGCCCTCGCATGCGCTCGGTCATCAACATAACACTCGTGCATTAATAACTTACTTTGCGCTCGATGCAACAATTTACTATTATGTGATAGAACATTTCGATGCCACACATCGAAAACGGACACAGGGCAGAGCTAAATATTTTCAAAAAATATGGCCCGTCTCCTCAGAACGTTTTCCGGCAACTACAACGGTTAGGCCGTTTACCCACGCCGCCGTCACCGAGAACGAGATGACGTTGCATAAGTAGCGATACATACAACTATGACTGCGTGTCCACCGCACGTCCGTCTTCCGAGCGCCGTCATCTCGGCCATCGAGATTGTCAGTAAATCGGCGCTACCGCTAGAGCTCGGCCGAGATCGAGACGGACCGAAATGCCGGCAATACAAAACACATCTGCACCTGTCCACTACATCCGAGATTGACGGCGCCGGTGCACGGATTTTTATCTTGTGTTGGGAACCACCGTGATCGGTCGCGGTGGACACACGATCGCCATCACGTTGTTCCGAACTCGGTCCGAAATAATCTCGTTTCTCGGTGACGGAGCTGTGGACAAACGCTCTTAAGATACTGCCTCATCTCAAATTACCACCCTGTATACTCCTGCTCGCACGCACCACCCCCCCCGCCCCCTTTATTCCCTCACCTTTGATCTTGTGAAATAACTGACTCCGCGCGGGTTGACGTTGGGCATTGGATGATGCTTGGACGCAATGTTCGCATAAATGTCCAAGTGTCATTGTAGAGGGTATATTGATGCATTGGATCCAAGCCATTATACCCTTTTCATCGTAATTGATTCCTGGCGTTTCTCTACAAAATTACTTTACAAAGGATTTCAAACAGTTTTTAAAAACAAAATGTGGATAATAATTACGGTTATTGTACGGTTTTTGATGATATCGTTTACGTTTTTTTGATAGTGTAAAAGACACAACAACATAATCGTTCAGGGGTGATTCTATCATTACAGTTACAGCTAATATCAGTATGTCAGGATTGCGAGCAAGGTAAATGTAGTAAATAAAACCAACATAGACTCTCCACCACTGAGAGTACTTGTATTTGGGTTAGTGTCAGTATAGAATAGAATAGAATAGAAATCTTTAATTCAAGCTGAGAGCTCATAAATGGTTAGTAACAATTTTCTTATACAACTAGTGTTAGTAAAACATGTAAATTTGATTATCAATTACAGTTATAATATAAAATTGATATAAAATTGAAATAAAACTAAAATCAAATATAAATAAAATATAAATTAATAAATTAAAAATAAAGATTGATTTAAAAATTAAAATGAAATTGAAATAAAATTGAGATATAAAAAAATTCAATAACAAAACATTAACATGAACATTACATTAGTAACATGAACTAGATTACAATATAATACTTTACACAACTATTACAAGATTATAAAATAAGGACAAGCTAGTCAGATATAAAAGGTCAGACCTCTTCAGCTGATGAACACAGAATGCTCCCGCTTCGTCGAATGACCACCGCCTTTATAACATCGGATGCGTTGATCCATATCGACGACTACCTTCCTTTGTCAACATTGCCCAGTGCTACCCACTACAGATAACAATAGCAGTCTCCCTATAATTTACGAAATGACCGAGCTGTCAGGACACATCTTAGGGTGCAAACACAGCCAATGTGACACCAAAGTAATATCTTGGAGCCAATACACAAATGTGTGGTCGAGGTATTGGAGCAACTTTGGAGAGTTCTATGCTCGTTCAGTGGACTGTGGTATGCCAGTGTGTTCCTCTGTGGCCGGACCACAGTTTAGTACTCAGATGCTATAGTTCGAAATAAGACCTACCTAAAGTCTACTTTCATCGGAATATATACATATTTTTAGTACCTCAAGAGATATGTTTTTAATTAACAATTTATGTGGTCCGGCCGCCAGGCAGTGCTCTCTGGCCGCGCCACCTCAAATTAAATAAAGTTTAATGAACTATTAATAAATCAATATCCCGAAAAAAACTACCTAAAGAGTACCTTGCATACGACAAATATGGTCCAATAAACCCCTTTAGTTAAGGAGTTATTGGTCGTAGGGTGTGGTCCGGCTGGAAGGTATACTCTGCAGCAAGTCAATTTTGCAATATTTAATATTAACTATCCATAAATCAATTTGTATAATAGTACCTTTTCTCTACTCTTCGTTGATACTTTTTTCTCTAAAGAAACTATTCATTTTGATTAATTAATCTTTAAAGTATGTGGCGCGGCTAGGGAGGATTACTTTCAGCAAATATAACGAAATATGCTTTATTTCTTTATGCCAACGAAAACTGCTTAATAAGTACTTTATAAAAAGACCTGGACTTCATCTGTAAACTTTTGTTTTTATTACCAACAATGATTTTGAAAAAGGTGCACTTTTTGGTTTTTGTTTACCTATCTATCTAAGAATAGGTAGTTAATTTGACGAAGTAAGTGAAAATTTTGGTTTAAAATAAACAATAAGTATACGAAAAACAAATATATATTTTCATAATCAAATATTAACAATAAAAAATTGTTAATACAATAGGTTTTATAAATTGCGGAACTTAGTATAAATTTAAACGCCTTCCAATATTTTGTAACCAATTTGTATTACTTACAAGTTAATAAGTTCATTGTATTTTATACGCAAAATTGTAAATTTTAACTCATTTTTATCAAAATGTTTATTTTTAATTTAGGCCTTGCATTTTAAAGTTGGAAAATAACTTCAAAACTCCTTTATTTGTAATACTGATTGACTATACAGGGTGTAAAAAGACCCATCACAAAGCCGAAATCTACGCACTCTGTACATCAAACTAAACTACATTGACCAAAAATAATTGCTGGGAAACGACTTTTATTTTTTGGCATAAAAAAACGCTTTTGTTGTAGCGCGCAATGTGTGGTTGTAGCATTTTTGTAACTTCAAATGCGTAATTTATGAGGAAAAATTGAAAATTTTGATAAGGTTCTTTGGAAGAAAGTTTAGTATTATCACATAGAATACGTAGTCTGGTAGAAAAAAATGATCCCCATGATGGGTAGAATATGTGGTTTTCGCTATCGTTATGGGTCTTTTTACACCCGATATTTTTAATACGCGGTTTTGGTACACTCTTTTTTTCATTCTTATTTCTTGTTATATAATTTGACTTGTTACATAACTTGACTTGTTATATAACTTTACAATACCTTGTATTAACAATTGTTAATATTTGATTATGAAAATCTATATTTGTTTTTCGTATACTTATTGTTTATTTTAAACCAAAATTTTCACTTACTTCGTCAAATAACTACCTATTCTTAGATAGATAGGTAAACAAAAACCAAAAAGTGCACCTTTTTCAAAATCATTGTTGGTAATAAAAACAAAAGTTTATAGATGAAGTCCAGGTCTTTTTATAAAGTACTTATTAAGCAGTTTTCGTTGGCATAAAGAAATAAAGCATATTTCGTTATATTTGCTGAAAGTAATCCTCCCTAGCCGCGCCACATACTTTAAAGATTAATTAATCAAAATGAATAGTTTCTTTAGAGAAAAAAGTATCAACGAAGAGTAGAGAAAAGGTACTATTATACAAATTGATTTATGGATAGTTAATATTAAATATTGCAAAATTGACTTGCTGCAGAGTATACCTTCCAGCCGGACCACACCCTACGACCAATAACTCCTTAACTAAAGGGGTTTATTGGACCATATTTGTCGTATGCAAGGTACTCTTTAGGTAGTTTTTTTCGGGATATTGATTTATTAATAGTTCATTAAACTTTATTTAATTTGAGGTGGCGCGGCCAGAGAGCACTGCCTGGCGGCCGGACCACATAAATTGTTAATTAAAAACATATCTCTTGAGGTACTAAAAATATGTATATATTCCGATGAAAGTAGACTTTAGGTAGGTCTTATTTCGAACTATAGCATCTGAGTACTAAACTGTGGTCCGGCCACAGAGGAACACACGGTATGCCAAGTTGATTTATGTAATTTATCTTGACTTCTGATTTATAAATCGGATTCTCAACTAGGTACTCTGTATGCAGGGTGTAAACGAATTCGTGTAATTCCTTCAAATCGCGTGATCTACTAATGACACAGACTAATCCAAAATGGTTTTTTTAAACGAAATAAAAAAAAATAGAAAAAAAACATTGTTTTCTATTTGAGTCATTTTAGAGCCTCGAGTTAACTGACTGCAAATAGCGATATCGCGCTAGTCGTACCCGCCAGCCATGCTTTCATTCTTTTATGCGTGGCAACGGAAGGATTAAAAGAAAAAAAAACAACTTAGTTTTTTATTTGATCCTTATTAGATGGTTAAGATGTATCACTTGCGCATACCGCAAGAAAAATAAAAGATATTTATTTTTAATCAAGCTAAATCCGTGAGGGATATAGAAGTTTATTCTATGCTGATATTCAAAATATATTCCTTTCTAGTTTCTCGCTGGTACTCGACCAAAAGCAATGCATATTACGACTCAGTGCAATTGCCAAATACTTGGCTAAATTTATATTTTCCTGTCAGTATAAAACACAATATATGGTTGTTTCTTTTTAAGAAAATGCATTCGCTGATTACCATAGCCAGAAATGCACTGCCAAGTGCCTGTCAATAACTGAATGTACTGCATACATTCTACTTTATTACAAACTAGCTGTACCCGGCGCATGCGTTGCAATGCCTTTCCTACTTACTACCTACCTACCACCACAGTAGACATGTAAGCTAAAGCAGTACTTCAACTACCTACATTCGTCCGATTTGACACACACACACAGACACGCACTGCAACAAGACAAATAAGGTATTTTCGGGATACAGTTCCATACAAAAACAAAAAACTACTCAGTATGCAGAGCGTGTCTGTGTGAGTGTTTCAATTCATGAGATTATAGTAAGTTGAGGTACTGCTTTAGCTTATATGTCTACTGTGCTACTACTTACCTACCTTCAGAAACAAAATCAAAATAGTAACAAAAAGTTAAAACCATTTTCATGCATGCGGTAAACAAATGAAGAAGGACACACTGAGATAATTTCGTTATTTTTTTTAAATATTTTGTTCCATATGAACCAACCTTGCGCTTATTGCGTTCCTTTTCTTAAAGTGCAGTTCATACTACGCAATAACATAATAGCATATAGCAAATATTGTATAACACAGCGATATCGCTCAGCATACATTTTATATGGACACGTTCACACACAACGCTATACTGTAAAGTATTGTGCTGTGCGCGATAAACTTGAGCGATTCTCAGAGCTATATTGCATGATTCTCCGGTCCCCGCCCTGCCTCACTTCTACCCTGTCCGTCGCCTGACGGATCGCCGTCAAATAACTTATACTATACATTTATTTATTTATTTAACACAACACTTCTATCATTACAGGATATCCCAATGCGACAGGGTGGTAGGTACTTAACTAAATTAGTTTTTTACAAATTATAACACAAATAATTTAAAGTTATTCTTGCGAATTCATTACACAGAAAAAAATGACAATCCTTTCGGCGACTTCATTGAGTGTCTGTAAGGCACGAGTACATAGTAGATTGGCTTGCGATATAGCGTGATTGTAAGTGAATGTCATGGTATATAGTTATAGCTTATGACGCAATATACTTTACTGTATAGCGAAATAGTATAGCATAGTCTGAACTGAGCTTTGTGCATAATATCACGTTCCTTTTCTTTAAAGTATAAGTTGTTTTGCATTAATGCAAAGAACATGTGTATACGTTGGATACGATTCGCGTTTTCAGAAAATATTTATGTTATCCCGGGAAATTGAAAACTTTTGAAGCGGGCGGAGCCGCCGGCATCGCAAGTAAGTATATGCATATGAGGTTAAATTATGTACTTCGTTAGATTAACGAGCAGTGAATAAGTCTGTATTCTTCGTGGAAAATGTAAATTTTAAACCAACTCTTAATGCAAGCATGAGTTTAGTTCGTGGAGTGACTAGAAAAGTAAATGTGGAGGAACGAGGCGTGGTGTTCCTCCAACCAGGCGGAGTCTTGTGCCTGGCGGGCTACTGCCCAACAGATGTTTTTTTTTTTTTTCTATTGGACTGCTGTACGTGGTCCTAGGAAACCCTTCCTACGTAACCGGGCAGTTATTGGCGAGACCTGAAGGGTCTCCAGCCAATGGGGGGGGGGGGGGGGGGAAGTTAAATACTTAACCTAAGCTAACTACTTGTACTACACTAACATCATGACTACCTGCAACAACAGCACTAAGGGCGACCCCTAGTGGGACTCGGACCTCGGCTTAGGGCGTTGCTGGCGTGGACATAAGGGGGGGAGACAGCTTGATGAGGGCTGAATTATCGGTGTGACTGCGGAGTCTGAAGAGACGACCGGCTCTACGACGGGAGAGCTCGGTGGATCGTGACCGGCGGCGGTGGGACGTCGCGACGTGCCTCGTCGGCGAGGACGGTATGCCGGACGGCGGCGGACGTTGTGTATTGTGCTGGTCGGTTTACTCGCCTCCTGAAGGAGGGTAATTTCGTCATCGGGTTCTAAAAGTGTGTGCCTGGGACGGCGAACTTTACTTATGAGAGAGGGACTGTAGTTGGCCGCTGCGGCGACTAGTGGGTTCGGATGGAGGGGGGGCCCAACGGTCAATGTTGGGAAGTTGTATATATACTATCTGCGTGTTAAATCATGATAGCGCGATGTAGGAACTGTCATCTATGAGAGTTGTCGATATTGTCGCTGTAGTCGTCTACACCGCCGGCGTGTTGCGTAGTTCGCATGTGGCGTGGATAGATGCCGCCACAGTAATAATATTCAACTGCCTTGTTGGTCCGTGTGGTGCCGGATGTAAAGAATAGCACTACCCCAGTCTTCCCATGAGTGTCGTAAAAGGCGACTTAGGGATTCACTAGAGGATGGGCAGCAGCGTTCTCTGACTACAACCATACTGCGATCGCCAACCTGCCTGCCAAGCGTGGCGATTATGGCATACCATGGCTTGGGGGAGGCCTATGTCCAGCAGTGGACATCTTTCGGCTGAATGATGATGATGATGATGATTGTTGGTCTAGTGGTCGCAAGCGCGACTGCTGAGCGTGAGGTCCTGGGTTCTTCCATTTGGAATTTCTCAGTAGCAGCCCGGAATAGACCTTATTTGACTCAAAAAATCTAATTAGTCCGTCAGTTAGATTATCAAAAAATATTTGACACGTATTTTTTTCTTTTGTTACGTAAACCAAAATTGACGAAGATACGACACTTTTAAAATTGGCAAAACGTCACAAGCAAGTACAATTTTTACTAGCTTCTGACGTCACAAGTCCCCACTCTCGAATTTTGATGAGTTTTATCTTTCCAAATATTATTATAAGATTTAACAAAAGAAAAAATACGTGTCCATTATTTTTAAAACTCTAACTGGCGGACTAATTAGATTTGCAATTTATTGATGCTGTCAACATGCTTATTTAGATCTGTGCCCGGTTGATGGCAATAGGCTCGCCTCATATTACATGTAAAAGTCCCAAGGGACTTAAACATAACGGCAAAATGAGGGTGTACCTATTAAATGGAAATAAAACTAATATCGGATTTGCTGTTTTAATTTAATAACTTGTACATGTAAAATTGCAAAAGATGTGACGTCACAGCGGAGGGGGGAGTCTCAGAAGTGTGACCAGCTGTGTCAAGGACGAGGGGGTCAAAAAATTATGAAATTCGTGTGACGTAATTAATGGATGGCTCCACTATCTACTATTCACCTCTGCCCAACCCATCGGGAAATACAGGCTTGATATTATATTATGTTTGTTAATAATATTCAAACTATCTTTCAAAATGTTAAAAATAAGTAGGTATGCTGTCAAATATCTCTAGTTTCGTAACATCAGTCGCCACGCGGACTGCTATTTCTACCAAGAAATTTTTAAATAAGTTGGCAACACAGAACAGAACATTATTTTACTTTCAACATTAGAAAAGAGTTTCTACATACTAGGAATGTAGTATATGAAACAAAAAAAGCTGAATTATCTGGCAAAACTGTGTATTCACAAAACTATTTGCTTTTTATGGTGTGCTAGTAGCCAAAAAGCTCGGTAAACTCAGTAAATTTGTAAACACACATTCATCTCCCATTTTTATGAACAACATGTACTAGGAGTACATAAGTCAAGATAAACATAACATATACATCATGTACCGTCGCTTCACAGCACTCACACGCTCGTTTACTTTATTACATTGTATAAAAACACACTAAAACAAGTTACAAATCCTATTACGGAACCCTACAGGGCGGGTCGTTTAACCTCACGGAATAGCCGATTTACAGCCAGATATTTCGCATATAAGGATGTTTTCTAGCGAAATTAAACCATTCACATGCTTCGATAGTGGCAATAAAATTTCTATGAGGGCTACTTTGCTCCTCAAATTACAATTATGATATCCTGGTGCCCCTGGTGGAAGATTAAACCCTTTTCATGTACGTGGTTGTTTCCGGTGTTATCAAATGGGTGATTATTTTGTTTATTGGGTTACTTGTGTAAAGTACAAGATGAAACCTTATATCTGCGCAAAACGGCTTAGGCACTTGTCCCACCGCCGACGATGAGCGAGAAGCGAGTAGAGCTAGAAACTAGAAACGAATTGGCCAGCAGCGAGAAGCTAGTGTGTAGTTCCGATAGTTCTGTCGCTGGGCTATAAGCGAGTGTGCGAGTACGACGGGCGATTACTCGCACCACTCGCAAATGACCGCTGGTTTGTCTCTCAGCGTGAGTTCTGACCGCCAAGCGAGCATCGCTGAGCAAGTATCGCTTAGCGAGTATTATCTTTGATATCTCTTGTCACTCAGCGACAAACTAGTGGAGCGAGTCCTCGCCGGCAGTGTAAACAGTCAGCGATCAACTATTAATATATGCATCTCTTTTATTTACACGTTTCTTGACGTACCGTTTCTTGAGCGAGTAAACAGCCGATAGTCGCTTCCTTGCCAGCGCCGGTGGGACAACTGCCTTAAGCTGCTTTTTATCTGACTAGTTAACTATAGCTATAATGTTAACCGTGTACATAAAGTAAGAAATACAATAATACGTTTACGGAAGGTTTTGTTTGTGCAATTATGGACAAAGTTATGATGAAGAACAATTACAGAAAATATATTGTAAAGGACGCCACGGTTGACATCTGACGGGCATGCCACTGTCTCGGTGAATCTATCCGACTTATTATCTCTGGTTGATCTCGTCTTGCTAAGGGTGAGTATTTGCGCAGGCACAACCTCGTAGCTAGGATTATCCACCAGCAACTTGCTCTAAAATACGGCCTTGTGGACGCAGAAGTACCATACTTATGTGCCCGACCCAGTTCTCGAGAATGGTCACGTCACATTGTACTGGGATCGATCTATCATTACTGACAGAACTATTGTAGTCAATAAGCCTGTACCCCAAGTGTGAGTTTTTTTCGTTAACTACAGTAGTTGCGTCACGACAAAAATGTATAAAAATTTAGGCAGCACCTCTAGCGGCGAATAGCGAGACTAAAAAACGTGAGTGCGAGTTTTTTGACACTTACTGTAGTAATCTATTCGTAAACCTCGAAACTACAGTGGGTGTAGATTACTATCCGTCCTGTAGTTTTGCTGTAGTTTACTTACAGTTTACCAAAATTTTGCGAGTGTGAGCTGCAAATTTGACATTTGGTATAGTTACAGCTGTCAACGATACTATAAATACTGTAGTTTGTCAGTCACTTTGATTTCCAAGGTGAAAGGCTTGTTTACTATAATAGTTTTGCAATTTTCGTTATTTATTCATAGTTAGTGTCATAAATTATGCCAATGTGCATTTTTTCCTGCTTGGAGCATGTTCGTGGCCTACCAGGCAAAAGAACAAAGTGTTCGGATTCGAACATTTATATTGGAGTTTTCGTGGAGAGTGTCTTGAAAACGTACTATAGTCTGAGTAGATTTAACAAGTAAAGACGGATCACGCTCATGATTTCTTCAAACGCTACTAGACAAGCCATTACAAGTAAGTTTTTACATGTTTATTATGTACAGTATCAAATGCACATAGGTAGTAGGTACCTACATGTAGTAAAAGTGCAATACAAGCCTACACAATGTGTTCATATCATTCAGGCTATTCATGATAGTAAATACACGTTATCATGGTACCTGCTTTTCAACCGCTTAACATAGCGGTATTGAGAAGGCTGCCAAAATCATTACTCCCGACAAACGAATGAGTGATTGCAATTATAACCAGCGCTCAGGAGTAGGTATGCTGTGCGGCTGTGACCCATCGTTTTGAATTATAACCCTAAGAGCAAGCACCTACCTACCACTATGACAGTCATATTAGTTAATTATTTTGGTTTTTAATATACTTAGGTATAGTTAAAAAGAAAAAATCTTATTAACGTACATGTTTTTACTTTTAGATCACGGTGAATGTGAATAGCAGTGGACACTACCTATGATAAGAACTAGAAGATCTTCTTGGTTGCAGAGACTCAATCATTTCAAATCGAGAAAGATTCTACCGAGGTGTCTATCAATAAAAACATAGCGGCGATATTTTTTTTGTAATTTCTTTAATATTAGATTTAAAAAAAAAACATGTCTTTATGATACAATCAAGTAAATTGTTATTCCCAAATTATTCTAGTTTTATTCCTATAGTTACATCGAAATGCTATAGGAAAGATAGGTACAATCAACAATATAAAATAAAAGCATTTCTAGGCAGGCTTCAAATGTAACTTATAGACTATTGAAGTCCACTGCTGGATCTAACAGGTTTCTTAAGTTACACCACTACACCTAATTCTGCACTCAACATCACTGCGCTCAACTTCGTTACATCTTTACTAGGGACAAGGAGATTGCATGTTTCCAGTCCTCCTCGCCCACATTTGAATGCTTATGGATCCATCTTCCATTCATCCTGATAGGGCTGATAGGATATCAGTTTGATTTTACGCGCTTTTGCGGAAGAACACCAAAATTGTAAATCAGCCTTCTTCGAAACATTCACCGTTAAAATATACCTCAAGTATTAATTAATGATAAGCTCCAAAAGATAATTTCTTAGTAATTACTAGGATTTCATAATTATTAGCATTCTGTGACAGCGAATGACGTATTTGTTTGACAGTCATCTAGAATATTTTTGGTTGAGATTTTTAGGGTTCAGTAGTTAAATATAGAAAAACGTCAGATTTCGTCGTTTGTCACAGGCAGATTAGTTTGACTCTTGACTTCTATATTTATAAGTTAGAAAATTATAAATGATGATAAACGAAGACGCCATACTTCAAGCTACCTATTATAATGAAGCCAATAATGTTTTGAACATCTTTAATTTAGCATAGAAACATATACAGGCTGGAAACGTTAAGTGTCAACAGGCAATTAATTTGTTATTTTTACAGATATTGCCATACTGTCAGCTAATATTAAAACTAGCTTGCTTACGAAATAAAATCACATAAATATCTTAACGAAATGAAATCGCTATTATGTTCAAAATTTGATTTACACTGCGCCCGTGCTTTAAGTACGAAAAGCAATCTGTTTGAACGATTATTCCATAATTATACGTAACATCATTAAACTTTGAACTGATATTGGAACTTGGCAACCAAATGAATAAAACATCACCAATGCCTTTTTAAAACAAAATAAAATACTAAAAAATGTGGGAGTGCGAAAAAATAACATTTATTTGGTGTAAGGTTTTATTTTGAAAAAACATTAATTTCGCTTTATGCAGTAAGCAACTAAGTTTCGATACGAGTGTTTTTTTTAAATAACTTTGTTTTGGCCGAATAATCCCATAAAAACCGTATTTTGCGCATAATGTATGGGCGAAGTAAAAATAAAATGTTGGTCATAAAGCGATTAAATTAAAAAAATATTGTAGTGTCATTTTGTTTCTTTCACAACTTATATTTGATATTAGCCTTACATTTTTCAATACTTAAATAATGGCCTGGTATCCCTTAACGTTTCCACCCTGTTCATAATTATTATTCTATTATGTATTGATAGCCGGTACTTCTCATTTGTAAAGAAAACTGTACACTGCACAATTATTATTAATAACGTGTAGTATATTATTTGGGTATCTAGGTTGCGAATTAATAAGTTACATAATTCGTGGAATTGCTATACGGAATTTCACTTTATGCATGGTCACACACTTAACGAAAGGATAAACTATAAACTCCATGGTCTTTCGTGGGAAGAGACAATTTGAAAGATGAACTATAGTGTGGCTAAATTAAGTAGCATTCTTTTATGTTTAATATACTTTACCAATGTTGTCTGTTTAAATAGGTCGTAGTATAAACTTACGAAAACAGGCCTAGTGATGTCCTCAACTATCGAGGCTGTAGAAAAGGCACAGTAAAGGCAGTGAGGAAACTACACAGTAAACTGTAATAGTAATGAGACTCGCACTCGCACGTTACGATTCGAAGGATAGTTTATAGTAACCTCGATTGACGGAATAGTTACGAAAACGTGTAGAAAACTACAGAACTCACACTTGGGGTACTGATATAGTTAGTGGTGATAGATCGATCAGAGCGCCGCGCAATGATTGTTGATATCACTGCCCCGCACGACAAGATCTCGTGAAAGCCGAAAATGATAAAAAAACACGAGGTTGTTGACATGTGGGAAATTGACTCAGCAGTCATTGTGCCGATAATCGTTACAGCCAATGACTTAATAGCCAAGAGCCTCGACCAACTTCTGATGAGGCTCTCGTTAGGCAGCTGGATCAAGGGTTTTAATTCAGGAAGCTATACTTCTGGACACGGCGTGTATCGTTAGGAAGTTCCTCTCTCTGGAGCCCTGACCGCCCCGGCAGCTTGGACCCTGTTCCCGATGCCGGTGGGCTACTATTTTTTAATATTTTTTTGGAAGATGTATTAAAGTCTAATTTGTAATCAGTATCAAAAGGAATTTAAAAAAAAATTGAAGGCCGTATCCGTTTTCGTTTCGCTTTTCTTGTAAAACGATATCTGAAATCAAATCTTACCACTCATCAAAATTAAAGTACTAGGTCAACAGAAACATCTAAGAGCTGTGGAAACTCGGCCGTTGTTTACGTCAAGAGAGAAGTAAGTCGTCAATTCAATCAATAGCAAATAATCTATTTCCGTGGTGCAGTCGTCGAGGCAATCTCGGGGGGACGTTGGAAAATGAGAAAATCTACCAAGCTATCATCGAACTACTGCGGGCTATGTGCTCCTGGTGCTATAAAGCAAATGATTGATTGGTAAATTGACTTTTTTTACTCGTTTGTGTTTGTTTTTTTCCGAAGGGAAGGCCGTTCTTATATTAAATTGCTCTTATCTTGGTACTAATTAATTAAATGGAAGTTCTTTGTTATAAATACTCAGAACTCCATAGCAATAACATAGATTTTTTTTTATCTTAAGGACTTGGCACACTGGAATGCGTTCTGCGTCCTCCGGTCCGGTCAAATCGAACGCAGCCCGCATCCTATGTGTACTTCATGGTCAGGGCAACCGGTCAGCGATCCAGGCACGGCATCCGGTCAGGGCATCCGGTCAACGATCCGGGCACGGTCAGCGATCTGACGGGCAGGGCAAACAGCAGCCATTTTATATTTGATTGCGTGTCACCCGCCGCCCGCCGCCCGCTGCCCGCCTGCCTGCAACCGGGCAGCCCGTCCGCTACCTTCCCACCTCGACCGCCTAACCGGTGCGTTCCCTACGTTCTTTGCTTGTGCTCGTATAGTCAGATCGTAATTACATAAAATATATATAAAACGCAAATGATGTTCACATAGGATGCGGGCTGCGTTCGATTCGACCAAACCGTAGGACGCAGAACGCATCCTGTGTGACAAGTCCTTATCTCTTAATAATAAAAGACTCATTTTACCCTCACTGCCTCATTGGCAAACGCGACTGCTGAGTTCCTAGGTCCGATCCCCAGGTCAAGCAAGTGTTATTTGTTTTTTCCATGTCAAACTCAGTAGCACACCAAAATCTGGATATATGTGAGCGTAAGGCCCTGGGTTCGATCCCCAGGTCAGTCAAAGGGTTATTATTGGTTTTTGCCATGTCAAATTTCTCAGTACTTAATTAAACATAACGTAACATAGGACTTAAACATAACGGCGAAATGAAGGTGTACACCTTTTCCCAACTTTTCGGAGAATAGAGGCGTGATGTTTTGTTACGATGATTTTGATGCTCCAAGCATTGATTAATAATGAACAAATTTTACTAGATTTATATAATATAATTTATAGCCTAATTACAAATAGACCCAACGATGTATCGAGTTGAGCAGTAATAGCAAGTAATAATCCTCATCAAATATTTGCATCCCTATCACTTAGTGTCCAAACACACTATGCCGAATTTACGCGACCGAAGTTCGGCGGCTGATTTTACGTTCCGACGCATTCGGCTGATATGACACACCATAAGTGCCGAATTTACGCGGCAGAAATTCAGTTGCGCAAACTTGTGGGCGAACACACGGGTCGCGGGCATGCCTGCCTCCCGCTCCTCCCCGCCCCGGATCGGTTGTGGTTCGATTGCGTTGGGCAACAATTTATTTTAGGAGAATTAGGCCCCAGATCGGCGTCGGCAACCCACTTTCTACGTGTATACGCACTTACGAATGAGGGATACATCACTACGTCATACATGGTGACTTATTTGCACAAAGTACTCGTAATACAAAATTGCAGGTTTGAAATTAATCATAAAACAATTTGCTCTGTTGTTAACACATATAAACTTTATTTTCAGTCGGTTTCGCTATCTGAGTCAAAGTTTTATTTGAAGCGGGCACGTGGTGGAAATAACGTCCAACTTTGGTTCATTTACAGTTTGGAACTACGGGAAAGCAATAATGGACTTTATGACGTGCTCACTACGTATTGTTATTAGTTTTTTATAGGTATTAATTAAATAGCTTCTTCTTTTTATTCGTTTAATTAAACGTAGCCACCTTAAGCCGTGTACGCACTGTCGAACACGAACATCACAGAACGTCGATCACGAATCCCTATGAACGTTTTCGCCGAAAACACTAATTGGTAATGGTACGCACATGCAAACAACATGTCCGATATTCGTACTCAACATGTTCGTGTTCGAAAGTGCATACACGGCTTAAAGCCGTTTACGAACGTTTACTGTTGCCGTTGGCGAGCCTATTACCATTTTCCGGGCAAAATTGTGGTGCCAGCCTCCTGGGCTAAAATAAATCTTGATAAATCACAACTGAACCAAGGCCGAACCGTTCATTCCGATAGTTCTCAATTTCAAAAGCTATCAAATTGTTTGACACAAAAAACAAAATCAATCATTTTGAAAGTTTTCGAAAACAAAAACTGACTGACGGTTCTGGTTCGATTGCGTTTGGCAACAATTTATTTTAGGAGAATTGGGCCCTTGATTTAAAACGATTCGATTATGGACAGGTCACTTACATTTCGCATCAATTGTCGTAACATAAAGCGGAAAGTGCACGCACGCAACAATCTTCTGCAAAGACTAATTGCTAGCAAGCGGGGTGCTTCGCCTAAATTTATGCGGACTTCTGGGCTGGCGTTATCTTTTTCTGCAGGCGAATACGTATGTCCTGTATGGAGTCGTTCTGCTCACGCAAAGCTGGTGGATACAGCACTAAATGAAACGTGCCAGATTACCACTGGTTGTCTCAAACCGACCCCGGTACAAATGCTGTATCCACTGGCAGGAATGGCGCCACCAGAAGTTCGTAGAGCAGTAGCTAGCTCTAGCGAAAGAACCAAAATGGAAAGCGATATGCGTCACCCTCTGTACTACAACGTCCACGTTCGGCAAAGACTTAGGAGCCGTAACAGCTTTGCACAGCGTGTCCTCCCACTCACTGGCGAACGTTCACAGGCAAGAGTCCAGTTGTGGCGAGATAAGGCTTCTCTACCCACTCCGTTTGTTGCCCCTTCCGAGGATCTCCCACCTGGGCATGAGTTGCCTTGGTTGACCTGGAAGTCTCTAAAAAGACTTCGGACTCAGCTTGGTCGAAGCAAGGAAAACCTGCTCAGGTGGTTGCGGATAACTCAAACCTGGAGTGCAAATGTGGTGCCGTTCCGTAAACTATGGCGCACTTAACATCATGCTCCGCCTGCCCTGTTACCTGTACGCCACAAGAACTAATGGACGCTACGGATAGTGCCAAACTCATTGCTGAGTTCTGGGCCAACACGGTGTAGATTGTCATCGACACGCTAAGAAGAAGAACTCAGCTGTCGAACAATTCGGTAAGCTATCTGGACAACTGGTTATCGAAAAGGTTCTGAATCGAGCGGCAGGATCTCAAGATTCCTTGCCCGGCGACGGTGGGGAATTATATTCGTAATCCGTCCTCCCACGGGCATTTACCAGATGGATTACCCAGTAAATTGCTATAGGCTCACTTACTATCTACGTATTCATTGAACCTTGAAGGTACAATAACAGAACACCTCGTAACTTCTTTGAAGATCACAAACGGTTGTTTTAATTTTCGTTAACAGTAAAACAACTTGGCGTAAAGAAACTTCCCCTTAAAAGATTCTCATAAAATTTTGACGGTTAGCTTATTTTGTAGCCACGTACAACATAACGAGTGTTTTATAACAAAACTTGGTAAAACAAATAATTATGTGTGTTTAAAGAATAACCGTGAAATAAACGTTCCCGAGTTTATTTATTTTATGTTGTTGTCTCGTCTGTATTGCGCAAGTTGACAGGCTACGTGCGCACTGTGCGGATAGCCGCGTTACGGGCAGTGTCCGGCTGTCCGTAGCATGCGGTTGCGAGTACAGTTAACGCGGTGGCGGCTAGTGGCTAGCCGTAACCGCAACCGGAACGTACGGTTGAGAAACCGTCGTTGTTTGCGGTTTAAGCGACTCATTTCCAAGATGGGCGTCGAAGAAGTGCCCCGTGAAATTAGGACTACCTTACTGTAGATCTTAGTTTTAGAAGGGAGAATTCAGTTGTTATCAGCAAAATGCGCGAGCGTCAATAAACACGTGTACCGTCAATGGCGGGTAACCGCAAACTAGCACTGTCCGTATAGTGCGTACAGCAACCGTCCGGACAAACGCCAACCGGGCCGCAGCGCTCCGAGCGACCGGAGCAGTTAATTGGCAGCCGCACCGCAGTGCATATATGAACTATTTTCTCATTCGTATTTTTGATTGCGGCCAACCGGACGCCTGACCGCGTTCCGGCTAACCGCAAAGTGCGTAGGTACTCTTAGATAGAAAACAATTTTCAACAGTGCACCTTCCAGAATGTTATAAAAATACAGTTCCGCCATGCCTTTCGGAATAGTTATTATGGTCGTTTTGAAATATTAGGACTTCTGTGAGTGGACCGTACTGTTAGCACGAATTTTAGTTTGCTTGTTAGCAGTTTGATGTGATAAAATGATTCGTTTTTTGCAATTTCGGACGTTTCTATTATTCCGACTTCAGTTATTCTGGAAGAGTCTTTTGATCCTAATGGAAAATATGACCGACTAGCATCATATTTTTTTGTGAAAAATCTCCTCCTAACCTATTATATTTTTAATAAAAATATCCTCTTTCTCGCTCAGTGTATTTTTTTATTTCAAAATCTTTAAATGCAGAGCAAAATATTTTCAAAAAATATGGGCAGTCCCTCAGAACGTTTGTCTGTAGCTACAACGGTTAAGCCGTGTACGCACGAGCGAACACGAACATCGCGGACACGAATATCGAACACATTGTTTGCACGTGCGTACCACTACCGAACAGTGTGTTCGGCGAACACCTTCATAGTAATTCGTGTTCGATGTTCGTGTTCGCGATGTTCGCGTTCGTTCGTGCGTACCCGGCTTTAGGTAGCTGCGCTTTCTGCTCCATCTCAAATTACCACCCTGTATTTTCACACATTAGATTACATAGTTCTGTCAGAACTTTAATTACAACATTATATCAATACCAGATTGTACTGTTTATTATTTGAAAAGAGTAACCCCGAAGTTTCTTACCAGCTCATCTCCATAGGACCAACTTTTGCGAACCGTGTAACTAAATTCATCAAAAATCAAAAAACAAATCATCTGGATCTCACACAACTTTACACTTACTACACGTGTATCCTAGTGAAAAAAATAAGCGACAATAGCATCCAAACAAATATAACCTTGAACAAAAAAGAAACTACACATAATTTAAGGAATAAAAATAAGTTCAAAGTAAATAGGGCGCGTACAAACTACGGCAAAAAAACAATAACATTTGAGGGCGTACGGCTGTTTAATAAACTACCTGCAGAAATAAAGGACTGCGAAAACATTAATATTTTTAAAACTAAACTTAGAAAATATTTAAGCACGATATAAATAATAATAATCAATTAATATTGGACTAAGTAATCTGAAAATCTCTGAATATTCATTTTTAGTAATCTGAATGGATAATTGTAATAGTTGACATTTATTAAAAATTGTTAATTTCCTATTTATTATTAGTACCTTATTTATTTAGCTAATTATTATGTATTAAAATAGATTTGAATTGTAATAATGAATCAGAATGTCAATTTATGCATGTGCCAGAGGCCAATGAAATTTAATTATGAAATGTATTTACTTAATTCTTATTGTAAATGAACTGGAAAGTTTTTATAAGAAAATAAAGTTCTTTAAACCGAAATTCTCAATTTTTTTTCAGAGGATTTCACGTCACAGCTAATAAGTTACATCAATGTACCTGATCGAATAACCAATGGCAGTCGCTCATTTTCACTTATTGCGTCAGCGTAAAGATCATTTCCTTTTGCAGTACTAATAAACATTCGTGGTCTTGAACGCACACTCAATTCGGAAATGATCGGTTTTACGAAGTTTGCCGATGCTTAGTTGTGTCGTACTGTCCTATTTGAAATAAAAACTTTAGGTCTGGAATTCACCCTTTTTGCTTTTTAACTACGTACTCACAGACACCCACAACTTTATAATCCATTGCAAAACACAAGTGCCTTCCCTTTTCCGAGTCAACATGTTCTTTTGTGATTAAAAATTCCTTCCTCTCTCCAGTTTTCATTTTTCGTTATCCACGCACTTGAAGACTGCTCATAAAATAAATTACAAAGGAGTCCCGTACAAGGAGCATCCTGAAACGAAGCTATATATTTTTCAGTTCCAATGTCAGAGGTCGCCCGTAAAATTCCAAATGTTACTACTCCTATAAAACTTTTTAAGTTATAAATTTTGCTAGGTTTATTTTAAGTTAGTATTTTATTTAACTTCAAATTCAAAACTCATTTATTCAAAACAGACTAAAATAACTTAGTTATTTTTGAACGTCAATGTTAACAAAAGACAGCCCAAAAACGCTCGCCCTTCACCGTTTTCTAGTGTTTATGCTGTGAAAATGAAAAAACACAACAAACACCCTAGCAACACACCTCTGTTTTGAATAGAAAGTGTGTTATTTAAGAAACATTTTATTTATGAATCAATTGCCACATAGGCCATATTAAAATTATCATAATTGTGCAGGGAGATAATATTAAAAACTCCTAATTAATTAGGAATTGACCTACATAACGAATTCACCACATTCAATTACCAGGAGTACTAGGACCGCATATTACGAAGGAGATCTTCATAATGCAAACAGTATCATAGGAAACTCTAATGTTTAAAATTTAAAAATACCCTCTATATTGTAATGGGACTATCGTTCCTTTGTAGCGAATATTAATGTGAGTGAGTAGAAAGTGATGAGTCCATGATGAGTCATACGAGCTCAAACCATTGTGGAGTGCTGATCGCAACCCTGATCCACCTCCCAATTCCTTTTTGTCAACGCAAGTCACGAAGGCAGCGCCAGGCGAAACCAACGGGCCTGTCTTATTATAGTACCTACTAGCTATTTTGGAGTAGTGCTATCGATCTAAACCTTCAATCAGATCAGCTCAGTGGTAACATAATAGTTTATTGTCACTGCATATGTGTTTCGGAAGTAAAATAAATACCCATTGTTTCGCTGAAATTTCTACACCAACTGCGAAAAAAGCTAATCATATTGAAATGGCTGGATCGGTTTCCATTAAACAAAGCCTAACCTAACAATAAAAAAAAAAACGTATTGAAATCGGTTCATCCGTTTGGGCGCTACGATGCCACAAACAGACAGACAGATAAACATAGGCTACAAACTTACCCGTCTTTGCTCGTTGGGGGCATTGACAGTGGTCGGGGGTTAAAAAATAACAAGAACCCTGCTTATCGAATGTCGTTCCTCTTTACATTATAGTAAAATCTATAATCAGTCACTTCAAATTATCGTGAGAGTGTAATTTGGCTGCCTACAACCACGCGATCCAATCACCAGGGCCCCATAATACCAAGGAGATCATAACACCGTGTAACAGATTATCAGGCGTAGCTGCAACGCTGGGTGAATGGTCGTAATAAAAGGAAATGTTTTGGAATATTCCTAGATTTGTCGAAAGCGTTCGACACGGTCTCAATTCCCATTCTTATCTTCAAGATGGAAAGCATACGTGGCTTAACTTTAAGCAATTTTAAAAATTACTTCTCAGGTCGGACGCAGTCTTTTGTATCGGCAGGGTGGTGAACGATAAGATCCCATAATTTACGGCGTTCCCCAGGGGAGTATCTTGGGACCAACTATGTGCTATCTATCTATCTATGCAATCTTAAAATTCCGAACTGCGACATATTAATTTATGCCGATGACACGGCTCTATTACCATACGGAGAAGACTGGATTACTGCAAAAAAAAACAATTAGAACCCTGCTGCTATTGAAATGTCGTTCCTCTTTGCATTATATTTATTTACAAGTAATCTATAATCAATCACTTCAAATTACCGTGGGATGTAATATAGCTCTGCAACCACGCATCCAATCACCAGGGCCGTATATTACGGAGGAGATCGTAACACCGTGTAACAGATTACAAGGCGTAGCTGCAACGTTGGGTGAATGGTCGTAATTAAAGGCCCGTAGACACAGTCTGGCCGTAACACGATTAGGCCGAAGCCATACATGGCGACAATTATCGGCAGGTGCGAGTTCCTTAGACACGAGTTTGTAGTATCGATCATGGGTTCATGTTTGTTTCTTGTAAATGGAGTAGTTTGTGGGTTTTGACAAAATAAGTCGACTATTTTATTTTTTTACATTAGCTTTAGAGGGATATTACATATCGATCATATCTCTTATGTGACCTCTAGAGTCATATCTTTCTGCCAGGGTTGCGAAATTTGTTCGAAAGAGTTACCGCGGCCCTGGAACGCATATTGCATTAGGAAAAACACGGATGGGTTTTAGTCAGTAAGAGTCTGACACTCCTTTCCGCTCCGCCCAGAGCGGAAGAAGTCATTTGATGATTCACAATGCATAAAAAAAGTAAAAAAAAAGTATCATATCTTTGTATGAAGAAATGATACTTTATACAAAAGTATAATTTCTTCATAATGAATTTTTGGGGTGCATGAAAAGAGCCTCTACGAGTGACGATACTTAAGTACGTTCGGCGCATCCTGGGCAGTCAGCCCCGCTACCAACCTTGCTGACTGGCTAATCTTTTCACCACAGCATGAGCCATTTTTTTATAGCTCGTGCTGACACAAGAGAAGAAGAATGAAGAAATGATTCATATGTCTACAACCTTATTTTTACTTTATACGAAAACCGAGACACCCCAACAAGATTTTCATCAGAACTGCCTGAATATGTGTTTTTTTAGTAAATCTCCAAGTTACCCCTTAGTTTATGTCTATGTGTGATGTTTAAAGTGTGAAATGCCTGAGATTTGCTATGCAGGGGTTGTTTATACACGGAAACTGACCGAGAGGACCGTCTCAAGCCTCAAGGTGTCTATTCCCGTCAACTGTTATGGGTAGAACACTACTGAAACAAAATTGAAATTTATGAAAAAAAGTGGTGTGAAAAATATGTCAATCGATTCTTCTAGTGATTCTGAACAAACTAGTTTCAGGTTTAGTATATACTAAAACTAAGCTTGTATATTACATTGCCATCTATGACTCATAGAGAAGGGTGGAAGAGAGAGGAAAGATATTCGCCTTACGGGGATTTTGAGGAAAGAATTCTGTTATTCAAAATTGTACGTAGTGCGAAACATTTCATACACAACATAACATCACGCCTATATTCCCCGAAGGGTACAGCAGAGGTGTATAGTACACTCTCATTTCGCTGTTATGTTTAAGGCCCACTTAATAGAGGCGAGCATATTGCCATCAACCGCACACAAATTCAGACTCCGGGCTGCTACTGATAAAGGAGATGTTTGCTTTTGGGCCACCACTACGGTATATAGAAAAATAGGAAAAAAATAGGGGATTTCCATAGAAATACAAATAAAATTTGAAGAAGAGTACTCTTGTACTAGAATTATTATTTGGAGACGTTTTTTAATATGTTAACCCTTTTTTTCTGGTAGCCATGACAGTCGCAATTGCCATTGACATGAGTTTGACAACTTTGACAGTCCTTGGTTTCATTTTTCGTTTCATTTCACACCTGTAGTTCAATTTATTATAATTATAACGAAATCCAAGTATTTTCGTCTATAAATAACACTTACTTACTTAACTTAGATAGGTTATGTAAATACACAAGAAATAAACACTATGGGATCATTGACATGTCAACAGTTGTCAAAATGACATTTCACATAATTTCGATCCACCATAATTTTATGTGTTGCTCCTTGTCCAAGATATCTTGAATGTACAATAAAACGAAGTAAAATTATAGAAAATTAACAATAAAAAACGGTTACTTTGTGGTCTAGCTATATTTATATATAGTGTACATGGTGCTAGCCTAGGTTCCATACATTTCTGAAACATCTCCTTTTACAAGGAAAAACCCAATAGCACTTTGCCCGACCTAGGGATCGAAGCCAGGGCCTCACGCTTGCGACCACTAGACCAACGAGGCAGTCACACATTTCTTATTATATTTTAACTTACGCTATCGCGTCTATACAATTTAGAAAATTGATTTTCTATACAACGTGTTAAAAAAGTACCCCTAAAGCCGAAAGAGGATTAAAAGCTCCCTTGTAAAGAGTCTATTGGCAATATTTTGTAATGTAACGGACGGCCCTAGGATCTCCTGAGAGCACGTCTGCTACACCAGTTGTAAGAATGTGTAGAGTATTCCATACCTAGTACATAACAACAATAATAGAAATGTTGACGACACGTTTGGTGCAGTGGCTCAGCGATTGGCTTCTGCGCTGCGGGTCGTGGGTTCGATTCCCACACGGAACAAAAATTTGTATGGCCTACAGATGGTTGTTCCGGGTCTGGGCGTTTGTTTGTGAGATTTGTGTCTGTAAACGCACCCACGATACAAGAGAAATCTTAGTGTGGGGCAACGTTTTTTTAAAAAACAAAAAAAAAAAACAGAATGGTTAGAGAAAAGAGGCAGGACAGCGTCACGTCCCTTGCAGCAGTCAGCGAGGTCCCTCCTGTACTCCCAGCGTTCGTCGATGGCCCACACAGCCATCCGACAGAAACCGGCGGCAGCAAGTGTGTATTGACGGCTAGATACCCGGCGAGAGTGCTTAGGCAGCACAGTCCCAGCGTCGTGCAGGCACATCTAGGGTTACAGGCTATCTATGAGAAGACAGACCTGTACGAGACGTCGTCATGAGAGACGGACACACAATAGTAAGCTCCCCCAGGCAAATATTGTGCTTCAAGGTGGGTTGCTGTGGCATGCCACATAATCAAACAGTCACAGATTTAAATTTATAATATTTATATCAATATGTAAATTATACAGAAAAAAAAATAATCAAAAGAAATCGCCATGGCGTAAAAACAATCCAAAAGTCCCCAATGATAATATAAATTACTCTCCTTTTAAATTCCTATCTGACATCAATCAAAAAAAGTATAAAATATAAAAATGGCCAGTAGGTAGGTGAATGACTATGAAGGTGGTACTACAATTTAAAAAAAAAAGTAGGACCCTAAAAAAAAATTTGGACAATTCATAAAATAAAATCTACTGAAACGCAACCCTGAAAACATAAAAGTAAAGAGTAGACTACCCAGAAATTTATTTACGTTCTTACCTAATTTCCTCTGAGAGGTAAGTGACAACAACTATAAAAGACTACTTGATTAACATGTTATTTTTTAAAGGCAAATATGTAACACATTGTATGCATAAAAAGAAAAGTCCTGACTGACTGACTGACTCATCAACGCCCAGCCCAAACCCTTGAACCTAGAAAGCTGAAATTTTGCACACAGGTTCCCTTTATAATGTAGACAAGGAATAAGGAAAGATTTTTCGAAATTAAACCCCTAAGGGAGTTAAATAGGGGATGAAAGTTTGTATGGAAAATCGTCACTTAACGGGTTCAAAATTTCACGCAAGCGATGCTGCGGGCAAAAGCTATCCTTCAATAAATCTGTACCTATTGTATTTTATCTTATTTTTACACTATCGAAATATTACCTGCAAAGATCGATAGCTAAAACCTGACTTGAAGATCTATAATAGAAAAATAATTAATTTTCACTGAAAAAATATACAGAGAAGAGAATAAATAATAAAAAATAGGTACTAACAAAAACCTTAAAGTGTAAAAGCTCGTAGTATCAGAGTAATATATTTTTAAAGCGATAAACTTACTGTATCACGTTCCATCTTTATACCTTTCTAGATACTAAACCAATTTTCGTAAAATTTCTTTCAGAAAAATACAACGACAGCAAAGATTTTACGAACACGAGAGCTTTAAAACTAGCGGTGGTGTAAGATGTAAGCGTTTTTATTAAAGAACAAGCGAATCTACAAACTGTAAAGAAAAATACCATTAAAAACATTCTTATAAAACTAATTGAAACACACAGACATTATTGATATACATTAATTCTGAAAAATCGGCCAAGTGCGAGTGAAACATAGTCGGATAATTACAATGTCGTCTACATATACTACATAACTATAATAAGTAACTGTCTAATAATTATGAAACCGAGAAAATATTTCAAGATTTTATAACTTTTCCTTCTTTTCCTTCCTAAACACTAACTATATGCCAAACATCAAGTTTATTGGTCCGCTAGAAGTATCTTAGAATTTTGATGATCGGTGAGTCAGTCAGTCAGTGAGTGTGTTGTTTCGCACAACGAAACTTTAATGGCAGATGTTTTGTAACCTTTTAAGTAGAAACTTGTAATTTGGCAATTTAGTAACTATTCTCTTTAACATAATTTTCAGGCTTCCGCTCTTATCTGTTACAAAGATATACGCCCTCAACTGCTTTGAGAAAAAGGTGTATGGCCGTGCCTGCTCGACATTGGCGGGGACACTGCCGTGCCCTCCGATACTTTCATTGATACTAAAGGCTCATTTACACGGAGATAGTTTCTCGAAGCGAGTCTCATGCTATCTCTGTTTTCATCGTAGAAAAAGAGAACGACAGAACGATTCTCGCTTCGAGAAACTATCCTCGTGTAAATCGGCCATAAAACATCTTTCTTTAATCTCATTGAAGAGTTTCTGACGACAAAGTTTTAAGTGATACGAAAAACAAAAGTTTTACAACAAGATTTTTTACCGACTTGTGATAAGCTATGTCTAGACCAGTGCGCTTTCATGTTCATCTTGCGTCTTTGACTGAAGCATGCGTGAAGCACTCTAGCGCATGTCTTAATACTAGTTCGACGTCAGCGCATGCCGCTAGCGCACGCTAATCCGTCTATTGTATGTCGACTGACGACTGACCGAGGCGCACCGGTGTACACGATAAGCTGCATGCGTCTTATGGCAATCAATATTGCATGCGCTTGATGCAAGAGGAATTGAAAGTTGAAAGCGCAAGATGAATATGAAAGCGCATACCAGTACAAGTATACAGTATCTGTTGATAATGCTTAAGTATTTAATCATAAGCCTATAATGCCCGTCTGCACTAAACTCGGCTAAGTCAGAGCTAGCGATGCCCGATATGTCGCTTTGTATCGATATATCGTATCGCAATGTATCGCAACTGATTGTATCGATACACGATATATATCGTATGTCTTTGTATCGATACTGTAAATATCGTATCGAAATATCGTATTGTTGTTTAAGTGGAGTTGCAAGTAGTGTTGCCTTTAATTTTAACGTTTAATAAACACAACTTGCATTTCGCACCCAAATCACTCTTAATAACAAATCACACACAAAATCAATAAAGTCAAAAGTAATGTTTACATTAGGTCTTACCTATCCGCATCGTATTACAAAAGTTAATGCCGCACCTATAAGTGTGGCGGCATTACAAAAGAAGAATATTTAAGTTTGTTTACATTTATAATCTTTGTTACTGTTACCTATCTTAATATTTCACAAACCAAATATCACTCTAAGTACTCAATACAATACGATATTTTCGATGCGATATTCCGGCAAAGCGATACGATACAGCCATATCGCATTGACGTGTATCGATACAAAATATCGATATATCGCGTTCCGTTGTATCGATACACCAAAATATCGATACGTATCGGGCATCGCTAGTCAGAGCTTATCTAAGAAATTCTTAAACTAAGTCAATCCTCTGTATCAAATTCATCTGCACCAACTAGATTACGTAAAGTTACTCCTACGTTTACCGTTACCTAGGTAAGTGAATGAAAGTGTGAATGAGCGAGATAGTTATGAGCGAGCGAGAAATGCTACAATTCCTTACCTTTGACGTTTTCCTGTTTTGACACTTGGTAAGCAGTTGCTTATTGCTAAGAATCGGAGAATCGGTGTCGTAAAGTTGTGTCCTGAGTACTTAGGCAGCCGCTTAACCTTGGTGCACTGCTTTTTATAACTAAGGCGTTCTCAAAGATTAGTGCAGACGGGGATAAGTGTATCAAAATCATTCAAATTCGTAACTACGAGTAACTTGTCTCCATTTTTTTTATTGTTTTTATCTGATTACGTCTATTTGAAGTTTTTTTTTTTTTTGTTTTAAGTAAATTGACAATTTGCAAAAAATGTTGCACGTGGTGTTTACCTATAATTAGGTGTGCAGTAGTACTAAAATCATTATTCATTGTTATTTTATGTTAATATTTATCTGTAACATCTGTTGGTAGACCTAAGGAAATAAATAAATCACGATTTCCATAATCCCTATAGCTGGCGCGAAGCAACTGCTTACAGTTGCTTCGCGCTAAGACTCGGAAAATTAGTGTCGTATAGTTAGGACATGTCCTAAGCATTTAAGCAGCCGCTGAAGATTGGTGCAACGCATTTTTATAGCTAAGTGCCTCCTAGAGAATTAGGTATGAAGTTAGGAGTTGTCAAAGTTTAGTTCAGACGGGCATAAGTGTCTTATAAATTCTAATCATTCACTTGTAGAATTGAGTAGCAGCCAAAACCAATAACCGATCACAAAACCAAAATCGTTGGATTAATTAGTGTTTGGGCTTAATAAAGAAGCGGCTCCTTCGAACGCACCTTAAATTCTATTGGCTACGAATGACGTGATACTGTCGAAGCGGCCAATCGGAGAATGCGTCCTTGCGCACGATATCTGTCAAAATTGACATCTACCTGTATACTTGCTATTCGCGCCTCATTTGCTTGTATTTTATTGTAACCTAAAATAAATTGATTATCCGCAAAAGTAAAATAAATAATTCATTTTATTCAACGTGTTACAAAAATACCCCCCTTAAGCCGAAAAGGGGTTAAAAGGTCCCTTGTAAAGAGTCTATTGGCAATATTTTCAAATAAAAGTAAGACCCAAAAAAAGATTGGACAAGTCATTAAATAAAATCATCACTGAAACGCAACCCTGAAAACATAAAAGTAAAGAGTAGACTACCCAGAAAGTTATTTACATTCTTACCCAATTTCCTCTGAGAGGTAAATGACAACAACCATAAAAGACTACTTGATTAACATTTACTTTTTTAAGGGGAATTATGTAACACGTTGTATATCAAAAATCAAAACCCTCAAACAATTAGTTTTTTGAAAGAAATCCAATAGAAGTCATGTCAAAATGACATCTGTCATTTGACATCTGACATCGAATTTAATTTTTGAATCAGGAACTTTTGATCATTGAATCCAAAGAATTTGGAGTGAAATCGGTAATTGGTTTCGGCCGTAGGCCAGGTGACTCACTCCAAGCAAAAATTTCTGATCTTCAGAGGCACCTGATTAGATTGGAAGCCGACCCAAAGATATTTCGGAAAAGGTAAAGATGCTGAATACACACAACACTTTGTAGACTCGTGTTTCCTTCTGTTAAAAAAACAGATCAGATTATTTTAAGGGCGGCGTAAAATTGTCCTGGGATCACCCGAAGGCCAGTTTATATCAAACACTTGATTAACATTTTCAATAAAACGAGTGATCTCGCTCGTCAAGTGTTATGATGTTGTTACACAGTGTAAAATATACAGTGAGAAAATGCTGAGAACACAATACGACACAAAAATGCGTAAAGAATCCTTTAGTATATTCTACAGTTATTATTTTAATTTATCTACTTAACTTTCGTGAAACACATTCATATTTATGATTAATTTTGTATTATATCTTTCGTGAGACACATTCATATTTATTATTAATTACGGTTTACTCACGTGCATTTTTCGGGATTGCCCGACTAGTTTCGGACCCAAACGGAGCCCTTAATCATGAGCTGATCACGCGGCGAGGTCGCGAGTCGAAGCAGCTCATGATTAAGGGCTCCGTTTGGGTCCGAAACTAGTCGGGCAATCCCGAAAAATGCACGTGAGTAAACCGTAATTAATAATAAATATTTATGATTAGTTACGGTTTAGAATTAGAGTTCGACTCGCGACCTCACCGCGTGATCAGCTCATGAATAAGGGCTCCGTTTGGGTCCGAAATTAGTCGGGCAATCCTGACAAAATGCACGCGAGGAAACCGTAACTAATCATAAATTATCTACATAAGTATCACATTTTGTTTATTTTTTAAGTATAGCTATATTATTCAACTTCCTAATCTCATAATCATTCAATCTTTTTACGAAGTGGCTCGGGTTTCAGTCAAATAAAATCTCTAAATAGTGTAAATTGAAGTCGCGTTTCGCGCCTGTCTGTTTGTCCGCTTACTTCTTCTAGACTGCTCACTGGATTATGATGCGGTTTTCATCTTAATTTAAGCAATTTCTTCTGAAAGGTTTTAAGCTACAAAAGTATCCGAGCGACGCGCGACGCCGAGTCGAGTCGCTAGTACCAGAACAACTAATATGTCACACACAACTTCTGTGATTGATTACCATCTGAGTTACCTACATCTATTTATATTTTTCAGGTCACCTAAATTACATTACTTATTCTACGTTATTCCGTTGTCAGTTCTTACTTTTACGGTGCGTATCGAACTAAAGCTCTAAGATACTTGAGCTCATTAGTAAGAAACTTAACCCGGTTACTTTGAAAAACTTGATCCTTCCCTCCTGTTCTTTGTGGAATACCAATGACCATTATGTTTATCTCCTTGATTGCTATAACTTTCTTCAATAACACCAAAATAAACCTTATACCCCTTATTACAAAAGATGGTTTAAACCAAGACTAAGGTAAACCCAGGTTTGAAATATACCCATCACTTTCTTATGTCATATAACAAAAAGAGACGGGGCTACTCTAAAACCAGGGTTTTTCTTAGACCATCTTTTGTAATAAGGGGGTAGAAGTTAGTTAAGTTAAAAGACAGCTGTTTATCAATTTGTGTCGAAGGTAGTATGCCAAAATTATGTTTCGATATGCACCTACTTATTTTTACGTATTATCCGCAACTTGTTATTTCACAATACTATGAAATAATAATCTGAATAAAATTATGAAATAAAATACTAATCCCGCTGTTTTCTTTACACTGTGGTTTGTGTAAAGGAACGGTAAAGTCTAGGGTTGTAAAACAAGTATAAACAACATGCGTGATGCGGTTTACGACAACCCTATTACTTTTACAATCACGGAATTAATTTTACAATACCTATTGTTCTAATTTACATATCTATACCAGCCTTGGGACTAATGACAAATTTGAGGTATTATTAAACTCAAACCCCCTTATTACAAAAGATAGTTTAACCCGTTGTATGCCGGAACGTAGATCCACGCGAGCCACAATGGAATTTCTATTGTGTCTATGATTGTGGTATACGAGTGGTTAAACCAAGACTAAGATAAACCCTGGTTCAAAATATACCCATCACTTTCTAATGTCATATAACAAAAAGATACGGGGCTATATTAAAACCCAGGTTTTTCTTAGACCATCTTTTGTAATAACGTAACGTTACAAACAATACTTTTGTGTTCCAATTTACTCGAGGTACTCATGTACGCTTGGTAAAAGTTATACTTTGACTGACTTAAAAAAGAAGTTTATGTCAACAACTTCATGGTGTCGCATTTCCGCTACATACATGCGTGCGTAACTTCCGTAACAATGAATACCCTCAATGCGCCAAAAGAAGTATAATCTTCAAAAAGTTACTGGCTGTTTACTTAAAAATAAAGTTTAAAACCCTCACTCAAATAAAATTACTTTAAAAATAAAAGAAAAACCGACTTCAAAAAAAACTAAAAAAAAGAGTAAAAAATTACCATATTATAAAATTAACAGTTTCAGAAGTCGGTGCTAATTCACGGTGAACCAAAGTGAAGACACCGACTTCTGAAACTGTTAATTTTATAATATGGTAATTATTTACTCTTTTTTTAGTTTTTTTGAAGTCGGCTTTTCTTTTATTTTTCTGTTTTAAGTGGCATAAACCCTACACATACCTACAAGCAATTACAGCAATCGCGGGTAATTTGCTGTTATCCATTGAAGAGTTCCATTGTCAATCTCTGAGGGTCGTCATCAGATCTTCACCAAATTTAAATGGGACCATCTCGGGAGAATATTCTTTCAAACAAAAAATCGCTTCAAGTGTGCCTATAAAATTTGAAGAGTTCCCTCGATTTCTCCAGGATCCCATCATCAGATCCTGACCTGATGACCATGGTGACCATGACCTGGGAAGCTCTTTCAAACAAAAGAAGAATTTTCCAAATCGGTCCCTCGGTTATCTTTCAGTAATCGGTGAACATACATAAAAAAAAGATTCCGACGAATTGATAATCTCCTTCGTTTTTTGACGTCGGTTAAAAAAGAATACAGTAATTCTATATTTAAATTAAAAGAGCCAAGCAAGTATTATTGCAAAAAAAATCCTAATCGCAGGAAAAAAATATGGGTTGGTAAAATAAAAGGCGGAACGGCGCGAATGCCAAGAAAGTGTTTCTTTTATACAGATTGTTATTGCTCTTTTTAGTTTTCTTCTTTGCAGTATTTAAATTGAAAAAAGCACATTTTCCTGTTGTGTTAATCTGTTACAAAAACACCGTAACAGTCGGTACTACCTGGCGGCAGTTTTGCTAAATACAAATATAAACTCACGCTTTTATCCTATGGGGGTAGGCAGAAACTGTAGAACGCCACATGCTACGATCCTTACATACTCCTTTCGCTTCAGCCATATTCATACGAGTACATCTTGTCATACACGCACGCCGGTACACCTGTCCTTTTTGAAGAACATCACCTATAACAACGATGCATGTCCTTCTAGGGCGTCCTCTGGCGTTTCCACTGACATCCGACTCATAAATTCCTTTTGTTAATCGCCGTTCGCTCATTCTTTCAACATGACCAAACACCTAAGCATACTCCTATCCCCCTATTGCTAAATACACCTTGTTTTTGTGATTGTGGAGGAACGAGGTGTGGTGTTCCTCCAACCAGGCGGAGTCTTGTGCCTGGCGGGCTACTGCCCACCGATTTATGTTGGGCGGTTGTATAATATACTATCTGCGTGTTAAATCATGATAGCGCGATGTAGGAACTGTCATCTATGAGAGTTGTCGTTAATGTCGCTGTAGTCGTCTACACTACCGGTGTGTTGCGTAGTTCGCATATGGCGTGGATAGATGCCGCCACATGATCACCTCAGAATGAGAAAACAAGTTTAGTGGAAGTGTCACGCAGCTATCGCGCGTGTGTCACAGTTATGCCACAGTAGACATAAAAGCTAAAGCAGTATCTCAACTTACTACAATCGAATGAATTGACACACTCACACAGACACGCACTGTACACTGAGTATAATGCACTCTTTGTATGGGACTGTATTCTGAAAATACATTAGAAGTCTTGTTACAGTGCGTGTCTGTTTGAGTGTGTCAAATCGGCCGATTGTAGGTAGTTGAAGTACTGCTTTAGCTTATACAAGGTGTAACATAAATAACGCACAACCTCTTTAGGGGTCACTATACTCATCATTATGAACAACTTTTACTATGGGACCAAACCTAAAATCGCGAAAAAAAATCAGCTGTTCCCTACATTTATGTTCGCATAACTCGTCAAAATCTAGGCAACAGCTGTTTTTTTCGATGCGATCGCGCTGTTTCAAGTAATTATAAAGATAAAATGTGTTTTTATAGTATAACTAGAATAATATGATACTTAGAAAAGCTTTCATTGGTAGAACAAAGAACATTTTCAATTTTTATATCAGTGCCTGATTTAGTACGGCACATTTTCCCCTGGGGTCGTTTCGGGGGTTTAATTAAGTCCCCTTTATGACCAAAGAGCGGGATTCAATCTTCAGAACAAGGGAACGGTGTTTTTAGGCTTACGATTGCGATCAAGTTCGACCTCACATAGATTGTGAGGGAATGGGACGGTTAGGGAAGTGCGCGTCCTTATTGGAGTGTGAAGACGCCATTGCGTCACTCAAGGTCTGGAAAAAATAGTATCAATGCTGCCAACAGCATATAATTTTACTCAGTATACAGTGCGTGTCTCTGTAGGTGTATCAATTCAGGCGTTTGTAGTTAGTTGAGGTACTGCTTTAGCTTATATTATAAGCTAAAGCAGAACAAATTTTCGAACTTCGCGTTTTTTTTTTATAACTTTCCATACAAATCAAAAAAATATTTTATATAAAAAAGTTGTTCAATTTCCGATACCGAGTAACCCCACAAAATTCTTAGACTTGATTTTTTAACACCTTGTATACAAGCTTAGTTTTAGTATATACGAAACCTGAAACTAGTTTGTTCAGAATCACTAGGAGAATCGATTGACATATTTTTTACACAACTTTTTTTTTTCATTAATTTCAATTTTGTTTCTGTAGTTTTCTACCCATAACAGTTGACGGGAATAGACACCTTGAGGCTTGAGACGGTCCTCTCGGTCATTTTCCGTGTATTTGACAACCCCTGCATAGCACATCTCAGGCATTTCACTCTTTTTTAAGGAACTTAACGCGACATAAACTAAGGTGTAACTTGGAGATTTACTAAAAAAAAACATATTCAGGCAGTTCTGATGAAAATCTTGTTGGGGTGTTTCGGTTTTTGTATAAAGTAAAAATAAGGTTGTATTGTTATAGGGTGAAATTGTAAACAGTCGACAAACCGAAATGGGAGATTATACTCATCACTATGAACAACTTTTACTATGGGACCAAACCGGAAATTGCGAAAAAAAAACTGCTTTTCCCTACATTTTGACGAGTTATGCAAACATAAATGTAGGGAACAGCTGTTTTTTTTTCGCGTGTTCAGGTTTGGTCCCACAGTAAAAATGGTTCATAGTGATGAGTACAATCTCCCATTTCGGTTTGTCGAGTGTTTACAATAACAACCTGTATAATGTATTTTAATTATAGAAATTGAGGGATGGCACGATAAAGTTTGCTCGTTGAAATGGAGCCATAATGTCGCGTCGGGGTACCGCTACACATTATGCGTCTAAGAACCCTACCGCAGCTAACAAAACAGCAGATGACCTTGAAACGGCTGAACAGATTTTAATAATACATCTCTAAGAACCACCGCTAAAAAACCAGATTTTAAATAAAGAAAACCGCACCCAAATCGGTTCACTCGTTTAAGAGCTACGGTGCCATAGACAGACACACAGACAGACAGACACACAGACAGACAGACAGACACACATAGCAGTCAAACTTATAACACCCCTCTTTTTGCGTCGAGGGTTAAAAAGGCTCTGATAGAACGGACTACGAAAGAATATTCGGACTGAAAGGTTACAAATATCAAATGGATTGCATGATAAATGCGTACTGTGCCCACTTAAATGTGAGACTGTCCGTCCGACAGTACGTAGTCAGTTCACCTATACCGCAACGTCGTCGTGGCGTCGTAAGGACGTCGAATTGCACAACCGCAATCCAACTGCCAAACCGAATCAAGGACCTGGCTACACAGCTTGGTGACGAAGTATCTCACCTTAGGTTAGTATTGCAATATATAAATAAAAGGTTTATTGCAGAAACTTGTCTGAATTTTTACAGTACGTCGTACGTGGGGGCCTCTTTTCAAGTAAAAGATATACCAGTGCTAGGAGACCCCGCTCTTCAATGTTAAATTATAAAATGGGAAAACTGGTGTATGATGAATTTAAACAAGAAATCATAAGAAAAATAAAAAACTAATCAAGTTCAGAAAAAAAAACAAAAAATCGGTCCAGCCGTACTCAAGTGACGCGCTTACTAACAAACAACAATTAATTTTTATTTATACAACGTGTTACGTAAAAAAAAGAAATACTAATCAAGTAGTCTTTTATGGTTGTTGTCATTTACCTCTCTGAGGAAATTAGGTAACAATGTAAATAACTTTCTGGGTAGTATACTCTTTACTTTTATGTTTTCAGGGTTGCGTTTCAGTGATGATTTTATTTTATGATTTGTCCAAATTTTTTTTTGTGTCCTCCTTTTATTTTACAATATTGCCAATAGACTCTTTACAAGGGACCTTTTAATCCCCTTTCCTTTTTATAACACATTGTATAGAAGATACACATTTATAACTAGAATAATGTTACCTATACTTATATAAATAATTCTCTACATTAACAAAATTAAAGCTATGGGCATTTACGTATGTATATCCATGGCTAAAATGTAATTATAAAACGATGTAATTGATGCGTTTAACTGCGTTAACTAATTTCAAATGCGGCAAGAACCAACAGCTGTGTACCGTGATTAAAATGAACTACCCCTTAATATAATTTTCGCATTACCAGGGCAACATGAAAACAGAGCAATTCAAATACCAATAATAAAATTATTCCGAGCAATAAACTAACACAGATATTTGAAATACGATACGAATTTGTGTGTGATTTAAAATATGGAGCACATATACCAATTTAATGCGAAAAATCCAATTTTCCATGAACAGACCTGACCTGCACAAAGTTTCCTGCAATTACATCAGTATACAGTCTTTCCGGTCATGGACTATCGATATTCTAGGAACTTATATAACAACTATTCTAGTACACAAATACACTACATACTAGGGTCCAATCCATTTCCCCGTTATTTGGCAGCCATTTTGCTTTTTTGTTGAGATATTGTCTACAACTGTATGTCTTTACGTGAACCCATTGTATCGTAATGTAAACGATAGACAATATTGTTGCCCTCCGAATAAGCCTACTTTTATCTCAGTAGGACCAAAACTTTGAGAGATATGACTTTCTTTGTACACACGTACAGAATATCTTAACAAAAAATGGAAGTGGATTGACCCTAATGTATAGTGTATTTGTGTACTAGAATAGTTGTTACATAAGTACCTAGAATATCGCTAGTCCATGACCGGACACATTGTATATCAATATCATGGTTATTCTCATTTATTTATTTACAACAATTTAATATTTACCCTAAATATTTATATGATTACAAATACAACATGTAACAGGAATAACGCAAAGATCAATAACGCAATAACACACCCCAATTAGAATGTTCAGGGGCCTAATTCTCCTAAAATAAATCTTGATAAATCACAACCGAACCAAGGCCGAACCGTTCATTCAGACAGTTCTCAATTTCAAAAGCTATCAAATTGTTTGACACAAAAAACAAAATCAATCATTTTGAAAGTTTTCGAAAACAAAAACTGACTGACGGTTGTGGTTCGATTGCGTTTGGCAATAATTTATTTTAGTAGAATTAGGCCCCAATTCTTTGGCCAGTTTCTTTGGTTCAGTTCATACTAAAATTTTACTTTTATGTGATTAAATGACACGTTTGGTGCGGTGGCTGAGCGATTGCCTTCTGCGCTACGGGTCGTGGGTTCGATACCCACACGGAACAAATATTTGTATGGCCTACATATACTTGGGAGCAAATAAATCGAGCCGCTTCTATTTTTCACGTAGGTATAATGGTTATTATTTTTGGTATTATGGAACAGATCAATTTTAAACGTATATCGCCTAAAAGGTTATTTGATAACCTTTACAAGAAGGGTAGTTTTTTTTTATTAAAAGGGACTATATAATTCATGAAACCAAAACTAATAACCAGGACACGTGAAAAAAGAAGTGGCTCGATTTCTTTGCTCCCAAGTGTAGTTGTTCCGAGTTTGAGTGTTTGTGCATGTGAAGATATGTGTCTGTAAACGCACCCACGATACAAGAGAAATCTTAGTATGGGTAAAGTTATTAAAAAAAATGTTTATCTCTGAAAAAAGTTTCACTTTTTACTGCTTATATTTTTTTGGCGCTCGTGGCTAAATAATTACAGCCGCATAGACCGATCTTCCGGGTTAAGCCACGCTTGCCGAGGTTGGTCTGTGGATGGGTGATCATTTACCATAGCGAGTTTCCTCCGTGCCTCGGAAAGCACGTAAAGCCGTTGGTCCCGGCTGTCATTTGTAGATCTTTGACAGTCGTTACTTTGGTCAGAAGCCAGAAAGTCTGACAACCAGTCTTACCAAGAGTATCGTATTACCCAGTTACTGGGTTGTGGAGGTCTGATAGGCAGTCGCTCTATGTAAAATACTGATATTCAGCTGCATCCGGTTCGACTGGAAGCCGACCCCAACATAGTTGGGAAAAGGCTAGGCAGATGATGATATTTTTTTGGCGTTTAAAACTCCATCTTATATGTTCTTAACGTAAGGCTCTATTAAAATACAGATTGGTAAAAGTTAAGGTATAAGTCCAAGACGGGCTGCAAACTGCAGACTGCATCCGCAGACTGAACTGAACCAAAGAAACTGGCCAAAGAATTGGGGCCTAATTCTACTAAAATAAATTATTGCCAAAAGCAATCGATCCACAACCGTCAGTCAGTTTTTGTTTTCGAAAACTTTCAAAATGATTCATTTTGTTTTTTGTGTCAAACAATTTGATAGCTTTTGAAATTGAGAACTGTCTGAATGAACGGTTCGGCCTTGGTTCGGTTGTGATTTAACAAGATTTATTTTAGGAGAATTAGGGGGTTGGTTCATACAAACCAATGTGACTTGCGGTCTGCGGTTGCAGTCTGCTGTTTGCAGTCCGTCTCGGACTTGTACTATAAGTTAAACAAAAAGATGACATAGTAAACTGAAATCGATTCAGTTGCCGATTCTTAGCAAACTTCCTACTTTTAGAGTTTGTGTTTAAGATGCATATCGTCGGTACGCTTGCCAAAATCCATATGTGTACGGCGTAAAAAATGTGACGTGTTCACGAAAAATACAAAAAAATATATATTTTGAGCTCATGGAGTAACACAAAAAAACCGACCAAGTACGAGTCGGACTCGCGCATTAAGGGTTCCGTACCTTTATCTATAAAAACAGCAAATAAATCACGTTTGTTGTATGGGAGCCCCCTTAAATATTTATTTTATTCTGTTTTTTAGTATTGTTGTTATAGCGACAACAGAAATACATCATCTGTGAAAAATTCAACTGTCTAACTATCACGGTTCATGAGATACAGCCTGGTGACAGACGGACAGCGGAGTCTTAGTAAAACGGTCCCGTTTTACCCTTTGGGTACGGAACCCTAACAAAATAATTATCATGGTTTAATAACAAGATGTTTTGCTAGCGTTTTCAATTATTAGATTTTTCTTAAACTTATTAGTTATCAGATAAAACAGTCCGTTTCCCGGGGCCCAATTCTCCTAAAATAAATTGTTGCCAAACGCAATCGAACCACAACCGTCAGTCAGTTTTTGTTTTAGAAAACTTTCAAAATGATTGATTTTGTTTTTTGTGTCAAACAATTTGATAGCTTTTGAAATTGAGAACTGTCTGAATGAACGGTTCGGCCTTGGTTCGATTGTGATTTATCAAGATTTATTTTAGGAGAATTAGGCCCCTGAAAAGTTGATAAAATCTACATATGGGGTTTGGCAAGCGCAACGACGATATACAAATTATAAAGAAAAATATATCCTACTATAAAATTATGATATATTATTTTCGTCAACATGTTATGCATATAATAACGGACACGGCGAGTGTGAAGCCGTATTGTGGCCACGTTCAATATTTCACTGGTATTAATTACATTACATATCGGTTCAGGTTTTGTTCACCTCGAACAATAAGCAATAATAATTTCTGCCACAGAATGCAGCCGTTATAATAAAAATATTACTTTGATTTTCATAGTTTGTGCGAACAAATGACAGTTTAATCAAAGATATTCTAAACTATAGATGCGTTGCCCGCGCTCAATATTGGCAATATTAAAGCAAGGTAATTGCCCGGCATTCACTTACCTCCGGTTTCTGAATTGAGAATTCTAGGGTAAGCAGTACTTAGGTAACATTGCGTACGGAGTTGTTAAAAAAATTACGGATTTTAATGCATTTTTTTGACAACTCCGTAGTCAAACTTATCATTCAGCTGAATTAATACAGTGGTGGACATATAATTAGAAACACCAAGTGTGACTTTTATTTTTAGTACAATTTAACTTGATAATTAATGTTTTACGTCTCATAGAGGGCTTATACCTATTTATCTATAATGTATCCACATCATGAAGTATTATTATGTCAGTTTTGGAAATATCATACAACCGTTTATGTAAAAACTAGTATACTTTATAAAATAAAATGAAGCAGCACAACGTATTAAGGTGGACAACTAATTAGAAACAGAAAAAAAACATTAGCATAAATATGAACAAAGGTAACGAAACAATAAATAATGAAGGTAAATAGTACAAACGTTTTATAATAAACAATTAATGTTCGGTTGGGAAGCCTCTGCTGTTGATTACAGCTCTACAACGACGTGGCATTGATTCTATCAATGTTTCATACATTTCCAGGGAATTTTTCTCCAAACTTCTACAAATGCGTCTTAAAGTTGTTGTAGTATGATACTAGTAGTAGTTCGATATTAGTGATATGTTTATTGGACAATGTTTTCTTTACAATGTACCACAAACTTGGATTTGACTCAAATCTAGACTATTTGCAGACCACTCTAACATCGACACTAATTAATCTCTTAGAAATGCTTTACCGTTGTTTTGGATTATTGTAGTGTCGGTGTTAGAGTGGTCTGCAAATAGTCCAGATTTGGATCAAATCTAAGTTTGTGGTACATTGCAAAGAAAACATCGTCCAATAAACATATCACTAATATCGTACTACTACTAGTATAATACTACAACAACTTTAAGACGCATTTGTAGAAGTTTGGAGAAAAATTCCCTGGAAATGTATGAAACATTGATAGAATCAATGCCACGTCGTTGTAGAGCTGTAATCATCAGCAGAGGCTTCCCAACCACACATTAATTGTTTATTATAAAACTTTTGTACCATTTAACTTCATTATTTATTGTTTCGTTACCTTTGTTCATATTTACGCTAATGTTTTTTTTTTCTGTTTCTAATTAGTTGTCCACCTTAGTACGTTGTGCTGCTTCATTTTATTTTATAAAGTATATTAGTTTTTACATAAACGGTTGTATGATATTTCCAAAACTGACATAGTAATAATTCATGATGTGGATGCATTATAGATAAATAGGTATAAGCCCTCTATGATATGTAAAACATTAATTATCAAGTTAAATTGTACTAAAAATAAAAGTCACACTTGGTGTTTCTAATTATATGTCCACCACTGTATATTCAGCCGAAAGACGTACACTGCTGGACGTAAGCGGCCACAACAAGCATCGCCAAAAATGCTTTTCAGAGTAACATATTTCTTACCCCGTCATATAATAAGTACTAGGGTAACATAAGAAGCAAGGAAGTTAACGAGCGTAATAATAACCTACGCCGAGCCGAGATTACCGTTTAGCAATTAGTGCTAACACGATAACATTTTACGTAAGAAGATACAGCTTAAATCAGCTGTGTTAACACATGAATGCCTATCACTCGATTTTATTCAAAACTTCGTTGGACCAAAGGAAATTCGTTCATTCAACGGACACGCCGAAGTTCCGAAACTCGCTAATTCATTTGCTCGTCGCCTCGTAACAGAAAAGTAATCCGGATAAAATTCAGGAGGTCAGGGTACCCGGACAACATGACCGGGTACGTCTTATCTCTCCAAACACACCAGTTTACTTCTACGCAATTTTGTTTTCCCCTAACTTTGTTTCGTCGGAAAGCTGCGAACTTGCAGTACGTGTAAGATTTTAGAGATATCAAATATCTTGTGTAATATACTAGAATATTAAAACTTGTATGTTCCTCTTGCTAACTTTGTTTTATAGAGAAAGAGAAACGAAAACAAATTTTTGACTTCAAAACTGAGACACGATGCTTTAGATCATACGTTCCACGTTACAAAAGGAATCCGTCATTTACGCAGTAGGTCACAATCACAATACGCAGTAGGTCACAATACGTAGTAGGTCACACACGTAACGCAAGTGACCAGGGGGTCTACTCCCTAAGTCTATTAACGGAGTTAGTCGCCCGTCCGAAAGTAGCCCAAACGTAGGAGTGAACAAAACAAGTGTCAAGTTCAACTTTTCGGACGGGTAAAAACACATCGGGACAACTGTCAAATCGTGTTGTCATTCATTCTTAGTTCGGGCCCCAAAATAATCGTATGTCCGTAGATGACGGGTAGTAGGAAACGCTCGTAACTAAGGCCGAAACCACGGGCTTCGTGCTTAGGGAGTTGACCCCCATTACTCAATAAGTTAGTAATACTAAAAAACTAAAAACTAAACTAACTATATACCTAAAAATTCCTAGATTGCTGTCTGAAAGTTTTTCTATCTTTTATCGTTTAGGATATTCCTAATTTCTCTTTTCTATTCATAAAGATTGTAGTTAAAAACTTTTGTTAAACCGAAAAGTCAAGCAAACTTTGTTTTTCTTTAGAACATTTACAAAAAACTTTTGTTCCAATACAAATAATATTAGGGCTCAATAAATCTACAAGCCTAAGTTACAACTGAAAATTTTCATCTGAAATTACTTCTCTGAATCTAAACGAAGGTAATAAATTCAATGTCGATATTCCGAATCTTTTCAAAGAATGTGTAATAAGTTTAAAACGATTCTAGTTGGAATTTAAGCACTATTTTCTGTGCTTTCAGCAATTCTAAACTCAAATTGATGACCCTTGTGGAAGAATTCGATGCAATTCAAATAACAATACGAGTATCCCTAATATTATTTCAATGGCTACGTATATTGTTTGTCTACAATGAAAAAACCAAAGAATTATTTAATAAAATGGCCAAGTCATAAACGATTTCAAATTGTTCGAGTTAAAGTTGTTAAGTTGTTTTCATCATCATTATCATTCAGGCGAAAGACGTCAAAAGCTGGACATAGGCCTCCCCCAAGCCATGTTGGGGGAATTTGCCACAATCGCCACGCCTGGCAGGTGGGTTGGCGATCGCAGTATGGTTGTTAAAGTACTCAGAGAACGCTGCTGTCCATCCTCAAGTGAGTCCCTTAGTCGCCTTTTACGACACCCATGGGAAGAGATGAGGTAGTGCTATTCTTTACGTCCGGCACCACACGGACAGTTGTTATCAATCGTCAGATAACTGAGGAATAAATATGGCGGTTTGTCATAATTATATCTCCTATACAAAAGCTGTCAAACAGCTATATTTACTCCTGAGATAAAAGTTATTAGGTGAATGAAAAACCGCCCATTAGATAATTATTAAAAAAAAATGTATCATATTTGTACCTATTTGTAATTATCAGTGATCGGAAAAAAGTGAGCTAATTTGCCTAAACTTCATAGAACAGAGACAAAAAGTGGAGACTTCAAGACGACATTTTTTTTCTAATTTTTATTTACACAAAACCAGCAGACACGATTTTTATTGTTTTCAAAAAATAAAAGACTATCTCCTTTTTTGAAAACCATAAAAATCTCTTTTTTGAAAACAATAAAAAACGTGTCAACTGGTTACATGTAAATTTTGAAAAAAAAACAGGAATCGAATTCAATTGTTTTTACTTTAGTGATGTCCCGAAGCCCGGGACAATATTCCCAAAAAAAAATGCTGTCGTAGGGAAGTCTCCACTTTTTGTCTCAGTCCTATGAAGTTTAGATAAATTAGCTCACCTTTTTCCGATCACTGGTAATTATACAAACTTCAAAACTTATTTATTTATTCAAAATAGACTAAAATTACTTATTTCTTTTTGAACGTCAATTTTACAAAAGACAGCAACCAAAAACGCCCGCCCTTCACCACTTCCTAGTGTTTATGCTGTGAAGAACACTTGACACTCAGGGAGACGCCACACGATGCGGTGCGGCTCCGGCGCGGCGCCTGAGCGGTGCCGCTGCGGCGTAATACATACAAATTTCCATGGCAGACCACACGGTGCGGTGCGGCGCCGCGCCGCACGCTCGCTGGACCAAGACGAGGGAGGAGGGTGTATGCGTCGGAGCGGCACCGCTCCGACGTCGCAGACCGCAGATGTGTTGACGGAGAGCCGTTGCACACGGTGCGGTGCGACGCCGCGTACTACGTTTGCACGCTAATGCGGCAAAATGGTTGCGGTGCGGCGGCGCACCGCACCGCACCGCATCGTGTGGCTTCTCCCTCACGATTCCACCCTGTATACTTTTTTGTGATTACCAATTTGTAGTACAGTATGTATACAGAATAAATGAGGAAAGCGCATTTTTACAAAAACATTAGTTGAGGCAAAGTGTAAATGATAGGAGCTCCAGGTTTTACACGGAAAAACAGCTATTATGTTCCAGATCGTTAACCGTTAAATCCATTCAAGTTACGTGCAGTTAAGTTTCCCGTGCGCTTACTGTGTAAAAACGACGCCATCTTACAAATTGGCAGTGCTTAATAAACCTGCTTAAACTGATAACTACTTAAACTTTTTTTTATATTCAGTTATCAGTGGGTACGCATTTCATGACGTCATTGAGAATATAGTGTTTACTCTTACATACAGGGTGTCCCGAAAATCAACGTCAAGTCAGGAACAAATTTAGAGTTAGAGCAGTTATAACTGTTCAGAAAAATACGAAAACAATTCAAAGTTGTTTTAGTATGTTATGTTTATGTTATTTTAAGTTTGAAGGCACTTTTGGTGCAGTGGCTGAGCGGTTGGCTTCTGCGCTACGGGTCTTGGGTTCGATTCCCACACGGAACAAACATTTTTATAGCCTACAGATTGTTGTTTTGGGTCTGGGCGTTTGTGTATGTAAGATTTGTGTCTGTAAACGCACCCGCGATACAGGAGAAATCCTAGAGTGGCGCAAGGGTAGTTACAAAAAAAAAAGTTTTATACTTTTTTTCAACACATTTTATAGTTAGATTTATGTAGGATTTTTTTTATTCATAGTAACTTCAAAACTCGAAATAGATTATTTTTAAATCTTTATTTTTTTCTTAATAGTCTACTTATCATTTCTTTCCGGTTTGACGTTGAGTTTCGGGACACCCCTGCCCTGTATGAGTAAACATTAACCCCTTCTAACTCATACATAAAATCTGTCATTTTAAACACTGATTAAATTATACCTGTCCTTGTCATTTCTATGCCAATGAAAAGAGATGGCAATAGTCTTATGAGCCATTTAAGTTAAAACAACCTTTATTTTATTTAATCTTTTCCCAAGATCAAACAGGAAGAAATAGCAAAACATAGTCTCAGTAATAATTTCGCTGTAGATACCAGGATATCAAAAACCGCGTGTAGATATGAGCTCCGGCAATAACGCACGTCGACGATCGCGTGATACGATAAATACGATACAATTTGTGTTCGCTACTGAAATCCGATATGTTTTTGATATGTACCGTTTTATTCTGGATTTAGATAAAATCTTAGGAAATATACTTACGCATAGGTGTAAGGATTTCGCGTACTTAATACGATGGCTACATAAAAAAAGGCATCTGGCTTATTTACAACAAATCTTATTTGTACAAAGAAGAAAGCATGAAAAAGCATTTATTTTCACGCCCAAGCGAATGCACACGCATACTAATGTAAACTATATTCTAAATGAACAAAAATTGAACTTTTTAAACATGTAATTGCCTGGTAACCAAAACAAAGAAAAAGTAAAAAAAAAACTGGTTCATATAATCTATCCAGCGGATTCCCACGACCTTCACCAGATCGTCGGTTCACCTTGCGGGAGGCCTACCCACGCTGCGTCTTCCTGTACGCAAAGGACCGGTCGATGTGGCGATGCTTGGGGGAGGCCTATCTCTAGCTGTGGATGTCTTTAGGCTGAATAATGATGATGATGATATAGTCAATGGCGTACTTTTTAGTGCATGGGTTACCTAGCAAGCATGTGCGTTAAGATGGCAAAACGGTATACCGACAACACTGTTTGCACAAGCCGTTTGCGTATGTAAGCCGCTGCATGGTAGTATAACATTACCGTGGGATGGTTGAAGAACTATCCGGAATCCAGTGACGGATATACGTGTATCATCACCATAACCTCCTCGGAGTTCGTCGGGATGGTCGACGTTCAAAATATTGGGTACATCCGTATTTTATCAAGTCCAAGTTTACTTTAACAAACTTAAATTATTTAATGAAGGAAGTTAAGGAAGGAATTTCCTGAACGAACTGCAATCTTACTTATAATCTGTGCTTTTACTATACCAAAAAAAACTTGACCACCAGCTACGTTTGTCGCGTATGCTCTAGTTGACGCCTGTGTATTTTACAAAGAGAAGAGAAAACTAGAATTCGTTTTTTAAATTATATTTTTTGTTATTCCATAATGTTCTTTAATTTATACATACATAAACTCACGCCTTTTTCCCATAGGGGTAGGCAGAAACTGTAGAACGTAACATGCTACGATCCTTACATACTCCTTTCTCTTCATCCACGGCTCCACGGTCATACATCTTGTCATAGTGCGTATACACGTAGAAAACGGGTTGCCGGCGCCGAAATGCCAGCGCTTGTCGGTGCTGGTCCGCGCAGTTAGTCGGAGCAGGTAGTCTCTGTACTGTGTGGCGAACCAGCGCCGACAAGCTCCGAATGTCGCCGATAAGTTCCGACCTGCTCCGATCACCGCTGGTAGACAGTCATTTGTAAGGGAATAACGCGTATTTTTGTTTGTACAGCCAGCCCCTGCTTCTACCCGCTTCCTTTATATAGCGGTTACCTGCACGGACCAGTACCGATAAGCGCTGGTAGGTCGGCGCTGGTTACCTGCTTCCTTTATATATTCGCCCATATACGCACGCCGCTTGAAAGTATACACACCTGTCCTTTTCGAAGAACATCACCAACAACATCGATGTATACTTCTAGGGCGTCCTCTACTGGCGTTTCCACTGACATCCGGCTTATAAAATTATTGGTTATTTGATTAATTTGCCTCGTAACTATATTGGTAACATTTTGAAGCTGTATCCTCGTCTGCCGGAATCATAGACGTTATTTCTAACTGACATGAACATTATTTAACGTTAACGTTTAAATTCGAATAGCTCCATTTTCACGTACATTCAAATCGTTTGAATGGTTTCCGACACACGATTATGGATATCAAAGGATTTAGATCATGATCTTGCGATACATTTTATCCTATATAGGAAAATGTTATTCATCTCTGCGTTACTATGCTATCCTGGTAATCGGTTGGAATTCGCCCGCATTTATTAATTTATTTAACCTACTTATTTAAGTTTAAGGTACGCGTCCATTGGCCCGCACCGGACGCACCGCACGCACGACACGTAACGGATTTTAGTTTTGCGTTCACAAATGCGTTCGGTGCGGCCAGCGCGGATAGTGGACGCAGCGCTATGTGAAATCATACAAAGCAAACTAAAATCTGTTGCGTGCAGTGCGTGCGATGCGTCCGGCGCGGGCTAATGGACGCGTACTTTAAAGGGGCTCGTGGCTAATTAACAACCATGCGGATCATATGATTTGCGAGGTAAAGCAGCGCTTGCCGCGGTCAATCCATGGATGGCTGACCATTCGTACACATCTAAACCTCGTGGCTTGGACAACAAGTTAAACCATCGGTCTCGGGTGTCATAATCAAAAATCATCAAAATCAAAAGTTTTTATTTCACATAAACCATTACAGGCGCTTATGAAAAGTCGAATTTAGGTGCACGGTTCCAATTAGTCGTTTCCTATGGAGAAGAACCGGCAAGAAACTCCATGGTTACTCTTTTAAAATCCATATCTTTAACAATTTCAGTGGGTACAGTTATGACTTAGATATGAGAGAGCAAAGTAGACTTAAGAGCAGGAACCACACAAAAAAACAAAATGAAAAATATGGTTACAAATTAACTAGGTATCCAGGCATCTAGCAAGTCTACAAAGCTCTCACATTTACAAAAGGTAAAAGGACGCTAAACTATATAAAACAACTGACATGGTTAATTGTCATCAAAACACATTACAAAGAAAATCACTGTATAAGATAAAGATATACGAATACGAATATTTATGACACTCGTTACGGGTAGTCAGAAGCCTGAAAGTCTGACAACTGGTCTAACCTAAGGATACCGGCATTGCTCAGTAATTGGGTTGATTAATCTGATGGTAATCACTACGTGTAAAATACTGGTATTCAATCGCATCTGTATAGAGTGGAAACCGACAACGACGAAAGGCTAGGAAGAAGAGATTTATTTACCTACTTTTAAGGAACTTTGTAAAAATTTCAAAGGGTAATTTCTACGCTGATATCGATAATGAAAGAAGACCAATAAATTCCTTATTGAGAAAATTCCAATTTGAAAGGAAGCGAAAAGAATTCTAGTCATTTTCGATAAATTAACCGCATGCTTCACATTATTTATGAAATTATACCCAATTAGGCGTTTTTTTTTTTTGTAAAGACCCCTTTTTAGGGTTCTACGAGTATAGTCAACAAGGAACTGTCGCCGTGCCCGTCGGTCTGTAGGTACGTCCGTCCGCAGCTTAGCTCAGAGACTCTTAGTACTAGAAAACTATCATTTGGCATGGATATTCATATTAATCACGCCGAAAAAGTGGTACAATAAAATCACGAAAAAAAAATTGTTTTTGTGTTCCTCCTTTTCACATAAAGTGGCTTTTTTTCGTCTACCCCATGGTGTATCTTGCTCTTTCATGTTCATCTTGCGTCTTCGTCTGAAGCATGCGTGAAGCGCCATAGCGCATGCAACAGCGCATGCCTTAATACTAGTTCGACAAAAGCGCATGCCCGCATGCTAATCCGTCTATTGTATGTCGACTGACGACTGACCGAGGCGCACCGGTGTAGACGATAAGCTGCATGCGTCTTATGGCAATCAATATTGCATGCGCTTGACGCAAGAGGAATTGAAAGTTGAAAGCGCAAGATGAACATGAAAGCGCACGGGTGTAGACATACAAATACACCAACAAGACTGAAGATTGCTGATGCGTTGCCAACCGAGAGTTCAAATGAGATTTGGGCCGGGTTCACTAGGCTATGATTGCTTTTATTTTAACTTTCTCTACAGAACAGACTACATCGTTGGTCTACTAGGGGCAAGCGCGACTACTGAGCGTAAGGTCCTGGGTCCTGGATCCCCAGGTCTGACAAAGTGTCATTATGTTTTTCCGTGTGCAATTTCTCAGTTGCAGACTGGAGTCTGTATTTGTGCCCGGTTAATGGCAATAGGTTCGCCCCCTATTACATACGACTTCAACAGCGAAATAAGGGTGTAATGCACCTCTGCCCACCCCGTCAGAGAATAATGGCGTGATTCTATGTTTCTTTACAGACATATTTTTCAGAATTCCAGAACAAGATACTGGTTTCGTTGGAAACGTCAATGTAATGCACTTAAGATGGGTACATAAATATAATCAAGTAAGTAAGTGAAGCCTCAACCGTGCCGTGTTCCAGTTTCAAGAGACGCGCTCTCAGCAAGAATTTTAAAACGATACCTAAACTGTTCAATTATATATACACCATGACTAGTTAGTCTCTTTACATCTGAAAACTATGAAATCTGCCCATGATTGTGTACAACTTTTACTATGGGACAAACACTGAATTCGAGGAAAATTAAAAGTAAGTTCAAAAACTAAAACCTGACTACTGAAAAATTAATGAAACAAAAAAATATCATCCTCTGAAATTGTTTTGTGCTAACTATTCAATACTTATCGCCTATAAACAACTAACACGTAATATATTCAATACATATTTATTTATACTTTTATGCACTATGGTGGTACATAAGGCGGACTTAATGCCATAAGGCATTCTCTACCAGTCAACCTTTGGGTTAAAAGAAAAGCATCGAAATAGGTACAGCAAAAAATAAATAAAATGAGTTGACAATTTTGAACTGAATATACTACGAATTCATAAGATATAAATTACATAAAATACATAACATACAAAAAACTAATATATATACATATTCATAGTGATGTCAGAGGACAGCCGTAGTCCGTGGTCGTATGCTACCTACCCTACTAAAACAATACATTCTAACAGTTGTAGGATAACTTCTTCTCTTCTTCTTCTTCTCTTCTTCTTTTTAGTTATATTAAACCTTTTTTTATCACAGGCCACATCGTTTTTGATTATAATATTCGAAATTAGAAAAGTACTCAAAAAAGAAAAGAAACAAGGCTCTTTGGCATTTATTCGAGAGGCAACGAGAACAGTGTGCGGTCTGGAATTGACTTGAAGGAGACTGCACTGCTGTCCTTCCGGCACTCCGACCTACTTGAGGGAGTCGCTGCACCACTGCGCCTCGGGCACTCCGACCTACTTGAGGGAGTCGCTGCACCACTGCGCCTCCGGCACTCCGACCTACTTGCGGGAGTCGCTGCACCACTGCGCCTCGGGCACTCCGACCTACTTGAGGGAGTCGCTGCACCACTGCACCTCCGGCACTCCGACCTACTTGCGGGAGTCGCTGCACCACTGCGCCTCGGGCACTCCGACCTACTTGAGGGAGTCGCTGCACCACTGCACCTCCGGCACTCCGACCTACTTGCGGGAGTCGCTGCACCACTGCGCCTCGGGCACTCCGACCTACTTGCGGGAGTCGCTGCACCACTGCGCCTCGGGCACTCCGACCTACTTGCGGGAGTCGCTGCACCACTGCGCCTCGGGCACTCCGACCTACTTGAGGGAGTCGCTGCACCACTGCGCCTCGGGCACTCCGACCTACTTGAGGGAGTCGCTGAACCGCTGCGCCTCCGGCACTCCGACCTACTTGAGGGAGTCGCTGCACCACTGCGCCTCGGGCACTCCGACCTACTTGAGGGAGTCGCTGAACCGCTGCGCCTCGGGCACTCCGACCTACTTGAGGGAGTCGCTGCACCACTGCGCCTCGGGCACTCCGACCTACTTGAGGGAGTCGCTGAACCGCTGCGCCTCCGGCACTCCGACCTACTTGAGGGAGTCGCTGCACCACTGCGCCTCGGGCACTCCGACCTACTTGAGGGAGTCGCTGAACCGCTGCGCCTCCGGCACTCCGACCTACTTGAGGGAGTCGCTGCACCACTGCGCCTCGGGCACTCCGACCTACTTGAGGGAGTCGCTGCACCGCTGCACCTCCGGCACTCCGACCTACTTGAGGGAGTCGCTGCACCACTGCGCCTCGGGCACTCCGACCTACTTGAGGGAGTCGCTGCACCGCTGCACCTCGGGCACTCCGACCTACTTGCGGGAGTCGCTGCACCACTGCGCCTCGGGCACTCCGACCTACTTGAGGGAGTCGCTGCACCACTGCGCCTCGGGCACTCCGACCTACTTGAGGGAGTCGCTGCACCGCTGCGCCTCCGGCACTCCGACCTACTTGAGGGAGTCGTAAACCAAACAGTTGTTAAAGTAACGTATTTTCATTAAAATACATTTTCTAGAGCTATGTTTGTTGTCTGTTGTCATGTAAACATAATTTAAAACTCATATAAAAAGATAAGTATTCAAGTAATACTACGTTTTCTACCTATACGTTTTTTACTATGTCCCGCTTTCGACGAAAAAATCCCGCTTTTTTACTCAAAAAGTTTCAAAATCCCGCTTTGCCAAAAAAAATATCTGGCAACGCTGGTGTATACGCACTAATAGTTTTGACGACAACGCTGCGACATACCCATTTTGAATCACGATGACATAATAAACTGGTACCACACGAGATTACAAAACTTTGAGCTTAAACTAACAGTGACCACGCATGCAGTAAGTTCCAAAGTAAATACTATTTCGATATCAAGTTGAAATAGCTTTGATGGGTTTAGAGATGCTATCTTCAAAGATTTATGTATTCAGCAGCTTATTGATAGGCTATTTAGATTGGGCACTGCCTAATTTGGGAGCTGTCAATTTATTGCTTTAGCAATTTTCGTCACTTTGTTTTATTTGCTCAGCCTTTTCCCAAGTACAGGGTGTAAACGAATTCGTATAATTCCTTCAAACCGCGTGATCTACTGGTGACACTGATTGACCCTGCATAGGTTTTTTTCAGAATCAACAAAAAAAAGTTTTAAAAAAATGAACCATTGTATTCTGTGTCAGAGTAATTTTAACGTCCCAAGTTAACTGACTGCGTGGAGGGATATCGCGCTAGTCGTGCCCGTCAACTGTGTTGCCGTGCCTTCATTAATTTATGCATGGCATCGAAATTTTCTAACACATAAAAAAATTATGTGGAAAAAAAGGTTTTTTAAATTTTTAATCAATCTGAATCCTGTGCGGCGTTAATCGATACCATTAATAGCGTAGTAGTAATAGTGTGGTTTGAAAGAATTACACGAATTCGTTTACACCCTGTATATTAGGCACTAAGGAGCTGTCAATTTATTGCTTTAGCTTTCGTCACTTTGTTTTATCTGCCTAGCCTTTTTCTAATTGAGGTAAACTTCCAGTCTAACCAGAAGCGGCAATCAGTTTTTAACCGACTTCAAAAAGGAAGAGATTATCAATTCGTATGTTAACATTTTTTATGTATGTTCTGCCATAACTCTGTTGTTAAAAAATCAACTCTAAGAATTTGTGGGGTTACTCGGTATCGAAAATTGAACAACTTTTGTTCTACAACTTTTCGAAACTCGCCAATTTTTTTTTGCCTGTCCATACAAATTAGAGATGGGCCGAACATGGATTTCACCGAATACGAACATTCGGCCGAATATTCGGTAAAACTTTTACCGAACCGAATATTCGGCCGAATATTCGGCATAATTGATTCCATAAAGTAAACAATACAAGTCTGAATGCGTTTACGAAAAGCGCGCGGCTGGGCGTTTTAAGAAAATTTACCTTCATGTTACTTTAATAAAAAGTTAATAAAAATGTGAATTCTTAAGGTTATGTTCCTGTATTATTTATTATATTCGATTTGGTCTCTTATAAAGATCTCATATTTGTCTTAGTATGTCACTAATATTTATAATAGAGTAACTCTGTTTGTGTGGGGTACCTAATTGATTGAGCTCTCAAATGAATACCTATAAAAAATGCAATTAATTCTTTCTCTTAAAAAAAACTATGTTGGTTTAATACTTTTAACGTTTAAACTTTAAAGTTTATAAGACAATAACTGTTTATTTTCAATATATAATTTTTGCCACTTTAAGTAGAAACTAGAAATATGATTATCATATCTGCTGAAATGTTGTAATTTAATCATGCAATTCTTTCTTACATTATAGACGTGATTATAATAACATATATTATTTTATTATAAAGAGTTCACTGTAGCTTAATCCCAAAATAGCTACATACTTATATTTGGTTTTTAATAACCTTCTTTTTATCTGCTGTTATTGGAAATAAAACTATAGTGCCGACAAAAACATGTAAATTACTTACCTCATAAACATAACCCATTTAACACTCAACTAGTCAACTCATACCTACTCAATCATACACGGCTCAATACAGTAAAAATACTTTGAGTACCACTTTACCGAATGTTCGGTGATTTAGCCGAATATTCGGCCGAATACGAATATTCGGTAAACCTGCCGAATATGCCGAATAACGAATATAAAACGAATATTCGGCCCATCCCTAATACAAATCAATTAAAATATTTTTTTCATTTGTATGGAAAGTTATAAAAAAACCTAGATTCATTGCTCCCGAGTGGGTTTCAACAGAACAATAAAATAACAAGTATTTATATTCAAACTGAAAAGGTATCTGTTGACGGATATAAATAAAATACAGCGCTCCCGAAGAATATGCACGAATAAACTAATGAAGATAGACGAAGCAAAAGGGAAACGTGACGGTGAAATGGCGAATAATTGTTTTTGTATTTCCAGTAACAATACACCTGCTAGGATGTAGGTGTAACTGTTAAGATATGTGTTTAATTGACAAAAAACAATTAACAAACCTGTGATAAAACATTCATTTTGCTTTAAGAATAGTTTAATGACAACTAAAGCTGGGTCCGCAGCGCCAATTTTCTAACATGTTATTGTTTTTGCGAACAAAACTGTTAGGCCACGCCCCTATTTGGTTAGCAAACAATGTTAAGCGGGTCCACAGCGCCAATTTTGCTAACATAACTGTTAGGCCATGCCCCTATTCGGTTAGCAAACAATTTTATCCTGTTTGCAAACACGAAAACGGCGTAGCGGACCCGGCTTTAGACTAACAAATGCCAAAGGGCAATGGAGAGGGCTATGCTCGGAGTTTCCCTGCATGATCAATATCAGAAATGATGAGATCCACAGAAGGGGTGGGATACTCAACTTCAAAAACCAAAACATCAGCAATCAAAATATCAACACCATCTAATCAACAGAGGGTCTACAACGGCTCTTAGCTCTAAGCCTTTTGTTAACATCTTTTTACCTTGTGGAACGCAAATAAATGAATATGAAATATGAATATGAATCCCGTAACCCGGCCCATAGGTCAGAAGAAGGAACACCGAGGTTTTTAGCTGGTAAAAGTTCGGCATAACCTTTCGCCTTCCTCAGGGAGAATGAGGATTTTAGTAGGCCAAAAAAAACTATGTTTGGAATACTAATTTTTAAGCGATTGAAGAATACCAATGGATTCTAGCAAATTACTTGTTTCACGCTCAATGGTTTTAATTAGGGATGGGCCGAATATTCGTTTTATATTCGTTATTCGGCATATTCGGCAGGTTTACCGAATATTCGTATTCGGCCGAATATTCGGCAAAATCACTGAACGTTCGGCAAAGTGGTACTCAAAGTATTTTTACTGTATTGAGCCGTGTATGATTGAGTAGGTATGAGTTGACTAGTTGAGTGTTATATGGGTTATGTTTATGAGGTAAGTTTTACATGTTTTTGTCGGCACTATAGTTTTATTTCCAATAACAGCAGATAAAAAGATGGTTATTAAAAACCAAATAAAAGTATGTAGCTATTTTCGGATTAAGCTACAGTGAACACTTTATAATAAAATAATATATGTTATTATAATCAGGTCTATAACGTAAGAAAGAATTGCATGAATAAATTACAACATTTCAGCAGATATGATAATCATATTTCTAGTTTCAACTTTTTTTTTTTTAACCATTTCTTTATTTTATTCATTTACATAATATATACAATTCCTATTTATATTATTCTTATAATATTTACATAATTACAAAAAAAGTATATACAAATATAAATAAAAAATATCCTAATAAAACTATATACTAAAATAGTGCGTCAAAATATTCCTCCGCATCGCTGTCGACCGGTAACGTGCCCAGAAGGCTGGCAGCATTGCCACGTTGTATGGCAATGCTTATCCTTTGACCAAGGTAGAGGCCAGCCCTCGGGTCACGGGTCGTGTCGACCAGCCGCCTTGCAAGATCTTTGTATAAGATTTGGGCACTCGGACCCCACGGCCCGAGCGTTTCGACCCCAAACGGCTCGAAAATATAATTACTTCTACTTAAAGTGCCAAAAATTATTTATTGAAAATAAACAGTTATTGTCTTATAAACTTTAAAGTTTAGACGTTAAAAGTATTAAACCAATATAGTTTTTTTAAGAGAAAGAATTAATTGCATTTTTTATAGGTATTCATTTGAGAGATCAATCAATTACCCCTACACAGAGTTACTCTATTATAAATATTAGTGACATATTAAGACAAATATGAGATCTTTATAAGAGACCAAATCGAATATAATAATACAGGAACATAACCATAAGAATCCACATTTTTATTAACTTTTTATTTAAGTTACATGAAGGTAAATTTTCTTAAAACGCCCATCCGCGCGCTTTTCGTAAACGCATTCAGACTTGTATTGTTTACTTTATGGAATCAATTATGCCGAATATTCGGCCGAATATTCGGTTCGGTAAAAGTTTTACCGAATATTCGGCCGAATGTTCGTATTCGGTGAAATCCATGTTCGGCCCATCTCTAGTTTTAATCACCTTGTACACAAAATTTAAATAACCAGACTATAAAGTGTGGCATTTACTAAGCAGTGGGTAGATAACAGCTAACAATGATATTCAAAGACACAACTTAAAACACACTTTAACTTTGTTCTCACTTCAAAGAATAACATTTTAAAATCACAACCCGAAAAGTACTGAATCAAATAATGTTTATAATAATAGACAAGATAAATGATGGAGTTAGGCGTTACTTTGCGGAAATCCATGACATACAAATATGCAAATAGACGCGTCCTAGCGGTCGAGGAGTCAACATATCCTGAGGATGCCCCGTGCAGGGGCGAAACACGTGTCGTGTATAGTATTGTCTTGTTTTCCATGAAATCATTTGTACTATTATTGTATTCCATAATCGTCCGACCTCATAATATTTACTTGCACTATTATCATTTATACTAATAACGCTTGTCATATCAACTTATTAGCAGTGATCGGAAAAAGATGAGCTAATTTACCTAAACTTCAAAGAACAGAGACAAAAACTGGAGACTTCCTTACGACAACATTTTTTTTCGTGAAAATTATTCCGGGTTTCGGGACATCACTAAAGTACATTTAATATTAATGTTAATAGTACAGAAAACAATTGAATTCGTTTCCTATTTTTGTTTCCCAAAATTGTCATAAAACCAGATGACACGTTTTTCATTGTTTTTGAAAAAGACATTGTTCATTGTTTTCAAAAAAGGAGATTGTCTTTTATTTTTTGAAAACAAATGAAAGACAATCTCCGAGAAAATTCTCCCGAAAAAAAATGAACCGTCGTGTATTGGTTTGATTGCATGTTGCATTATTTTTTCACTCTTCTCGTCCTAGCGGTCGAGGAGTCAACATATCCTGAGGATGCCCCGTGCAGGGGCGAAACACGTGTCGTGTATTAGTTTGGTTGCATGTTGCATTATTTTTTCACTCTTTCTGCATGTGCATATACTTGTGGGCTGGAGGGTGGTGCTGCATACTGCATCCAAACTAGCGATCTTGTTCAGCGGAATTAAAGCTAGATATTCTATTTTCATATTTGTAAATACGAGTAATAGACAAAGCAAAAGCGAGTTGTTTATGAGGCCACTTGAAAGTGATACTCCCGGCGAAGTTGGAGGGGCTAATCCTCCAGACGGCCGACACAAGAAGGGTGCTAAGTACAACGTTGAACGTCGAAGAAAGGCAGGAGTTATAAAAGTTTCGTATTAATTCGCGCCCCGCAATTCTTTTGATGCGGGAAGTTTATTAAGTCTATTTTGGGAAAATGAAGACTAGGATTCTGGTACTTATTTTCTGTAGAGAAGTAGGTATTAAAGAAGTCGGAAAGGGGGTACTAATCCGCGAATCACTTAAAGTATCACTGATGACTGTTTTAAAGAAGGTGTATTTTTTTTTTAATTCGATCATTTTTATTTCCATTCACAGTGTTTTTTTGTATTTTTTTTAATTTCTTAATTCTTGCTTTAGTTATGAATTTTAAAAAAACCGGCCAAGTGCGAGTCGGACTCGCGAACGAAGGGTTCCGTACCATTATCTATTCTGTTTTTTTAGTATTTGTTGCGGCAACAAAAATACATCATCTGTGAAAATTTCAACTGTCTAACTATCACGGTTCATGAGATACAGCCTGGTGACAGACGGACGGACGGACGGACAGCGGAGTCTGAGTAATAGGGTCCCGTTTTACCCTTTGGGTACGGAACCCTAAAAAGGAGCTTCTAATCCGTGACTCCAAATATTACCTAAAATGCAAACACAGATGTTTTTAACTGAGGATAGATAGATGTTGGCGTATTTTTTAGGAAATTTTTGAACAGTTATTTCTCTTAAACTATTGATTGTTAGGGAAAGTTGTAGAACAAAAGTTATTCATTATTATGGGAACTTTAACACCCTTTTGGATTAGTACCCCCTTTTCGACTTACCTTGTAGATGTGTATTGACAGATATTGACTTTGAAATTCGGATTTATTCAAAATTCCTTTCCAGAGCTTAGTAAACATTTTGGAACATGTAATACCGCCTACGTGGTCATCTTCGTGAAGCAAGGGTATTTTTATCTACCCTCACTTAATCTTGATTTTGAATTAAGTTATCCTCGATACGTCAGGATAAAAAAGGTACTGAGCCTTTAAATATTCTACACGATTAGACCAGAGGCAGTATTTTTATACAAAAAGGTTTATTTGTTGCAGTAGTGCGTATACACGTAGAAAGCGGGTTGTCGGCGCCGATCTGCCAGCGCTTGTCGGTGCTGGTCCGCGCAGTTAATCGGCGCAGGTAGTCTCTATACTGTGTGGCGAACCAGCGCCGACAAGCTCCGAACTTTGCCGACAAGCTCCGAACTACGCCGACAAGTGCTGGTAAGCCGTCATTTTGTTGCTGCATTTGCAAGGGAACAAGGCGAATCTTTGTTAAATAATGCCAGTCCCTGCTTCTACCCGCTTCCTTTATGTAGCGGTTAACTGCACGGACCAGTACCGATAAGCGCTGGTAGGTCGGCGCTGGTTACCTGCTTCCCTCATGTATACGCGTACATGAGACTCAATTTACAGGTCATGTTTTAACTATTCGATCCCCAGGGGTCCAATTCACCTAAAAGAAATCTTGATAAATCACAACCGAATCAAGGCCGAACTTTTCATTCACACAGTTTTCAATTTCAAAAGTTGTCAAATTGTTTGACACAAAAAATAAAACATTTTGACAGTTTTAGTAAACAAAAACTGACTGAAGGTTGTTATTCAAGGCAAATGGTGCGTAATTTCAGTCTGTATAACATTTAACCCCATCGAGGAGCTCGTGGATAAATAATTACAGCCGCATAGACCGATCTTCCGGGTTAAGCCACGCTTGCCGAGGTTGGTCTGTGGATGGGTGACCATTTACCATAGCGAGTTTCCTCCGTGCTTCGGAAAGCACGTAAAGCCGTTGGTCCCGGCTGTCATTTGTGTAGATCTTTGACAGTCGTTACTGTTGGTCAGAAGCCAGAAAGTCTGACAACCAGTCTTACCAAGAGTATCGTATTACCCAGTTACTGGGTTGTGGAGGTCTGATAGGCAGTCGCTCCATGTAAAATACTCATATTCAGCTGCATCCGGTTCGACTGGAAGCCGACCCCAACATAGTTGGGAAAAGGCTAGGCAGATGATAACATTTAACCCCATTTTTCAACCCCTAAAAGAATTGATAATATTGTACGCTATCCGTATGCCATCAGAAACGATTCTAACCTCAATTTTATGATTAATATCGCACAAAAGTAGGCTAGTACGTCAGGATTATCTGTATGTATGCATAAGTGACCCCCACCCTTTTCCTCCGATTCCGTCCATTTTGGGGTTTTGAGATACTACACAAAAAAGTTTCCAAATTGCCCCAGGAACTCAAGTACCAATAGTCATCCGGTTGCTAATTTCAGACTGAAATTACGCACCATTGCTTTAACTATGTGGTTCGTTAGCGTTTGGCAACAATTTTGATAGTGGAATTGGAACCCAGGTCCGGCAAAGTTTTTTCCATATGGAATTTCTCAGTAGCAGCCCGGACCGTGGATCTGTGCCCGGTAGATGGCTCGCCCGCAATTACATGGGACTTAAACATACCGGCGAAATGAGGGTGTACTATACATCTCTGCCCAACCATTCGGGAAATAGGAGGAGGAGCTCGTGGCTAAATAATTACAGCCGCATAGACCGATCTTCCGGGTTAAGCCACGCTTGCCGAGGTTGGTCTGTGGATGGGTGACCATTTACCATAGCGAATTTCCTCCGTGCCTCGGAAAGCACGTAAAGCCGTTGGTCCCGGCTGTCATTTGTAGATCTTTGACAGTCGTTACTGTTGGTCAAAAGCCAGAAAGTCTGACAACCAGTCTTACCAAGGGTATCGTATTACCCAGTTACTGGGTTGTAGAGGTCTGATAGGCAGTCGCTCCATGTAAAATACTCATATTCAGCTGCATCCGGTTCGACTGGAAGCCGACCCCAACATAGTTGGGAAAAGGCTAGGCAGATTGATTTTTAAGTTATATTTCAACTTAGTATATACAAGTTTAGTTTTATTATATACTAAACCTGAAACTAGTTTGTTCAGAATCACTAGGAGAATCGATTGACATGGTTTTTACACCACATTATATTTTTCCTTTTTTTTCCATTTTCAATTCTCTTTCAATAGGTTTCTACGCATAACAGTGGACGGGAATAGACACCTTGAGGCTTGAGACGGTCCGCTCGGTCAGTTTCCGTGTATTAGACAACCCCTGCATAGCACATCTCACACATTTCACACTCTACTGAGGAACTTAACGCAACATAAACTAAAGTGTAAATTGTAGATTTGTTTAAAAAAACACACATTCAGGCAGTTCTGATGAAAATCTTGTTGGGGTGTCTCGGTTTTTGTATATACTAAAAATAGTGTTGTATATTTATAAAGGTCCATAAAAAACGCTCATATTCTGCAATCTCATTGGCTGTTATCGATAAAAAAATCAGATACTTCACCTTTAATAACAGTTTCGGCAACAAATAAGGTCTGACATCATAATTATGTTTGCCTCAATCAAACGCTCGCTACGTGTACGTACACAAATAAATTATGTACGTGTTACCTAATGTTATTGGAGAGAGTAAATTGAAGAATATTAGACAAAGGAGATTTTTTTAAGATAAATTATGTGGGCTACTTCGACGCCTAATGGTGAGATTCACAGAACGTACTTAGACTTTACTTTGCTAAGTAAAGAGCGCTTTAAACATTATTCGTATAAAATTAATTTTCATATTGGTATGAAACACTTGTTCACACATTCGCTAATACTAATATGAACATTGTTAAGTTAATGTCTATGTCCTTCTCCGGGTTCCAGAGTATCTCTGTACTAAATTTCATCAAAATCGGTTTAGTAGTTTAGTTGTTAAGAAGTCACAGACAGACAGAGTTACTTTCGCATTATAATATTAGTAAGGATTTACAGAAACGTCAAGTTACAGATCTAATATACTTACATTAAATTAAATAACAATGTTCAACCGCGTACCAGACATATTATTCGTATACTATATTGTTAACTAAACAGCTGTTGTTCGCCTACAAAATAAATTACAGTTGTTTTATTAATTGGAAGTTACCACTTAATTTGGTCGATTGTCTGCCCTTATTAACATGTTTAATTGCAATACTATATAACTTTAGTATTAAAACACCTAAGTAAATGCATCACATCATCACGTCCATCTATCGAGGTCATTTTGGATCTAAATAACTGGACGTCATTGTAATCGGTCAAAATAATTTCAAGATTAATCAATTACGCAACAAAATCCACGCATTTTAAGAAACTAGGCAAAAAAGTCGCATTTTACGAATTTAGCAAAACTGTCGGATTTTACGAAACTAGGCATTTAGGGCCATCGCGAACTGGCCGACTTGTCGCCGCATCTAGTCGCGGCGACAAGACGCGGCGTTGTCGTTTAAATCTGGCGTCTTCTCGCCGCGACTAGATGCGGAGCTGTCGCTTGCGTTGGCGACTAGTCGTTACGACAGACGTCGTGCAAGAAGCGATCATTAGTAGTAGAGTATTCGAGAGAGACGGCCGTGTTGTTTCACAGCGAGACTGACGCTGCGCTGTCGCGCGTTTGTCGTCGTGTGTGCGCGTGCATAGCGCGACTAGACGCGGCGACAAGTAGCGAGCGCGCGCGACTCCCCTAGCTTGTCGTTGCGACTCCGCGACTCTGAGGCCAAGCTTTGAAGAAAATATATGAAAATTATCGGCCGCAGCCTGTTGTCGCGTCTACTCGCCGAGCTGTCGCTGTCGCGTGTCGCCTAGTGTGTGTCTAGGCTTACGAATTTTACTAAACTAGACAAAATTGACGCATTTTACGATTATTCTTTTTGGATCTCACGGCTTATCATCCGTGCGGAAGAAGTCTGGTCCATTAGAAGGCTTACTGGATACACAGGTCCCTTTGAGAACTTTAATCTAATCGATTATTCTATAGTATTGCTCTTATTTTCGAGCTCCTGTTCGTATTAATATTAACAACCCTTTAACCTATTTTTACCAAAATTACTAACTTTGGCTATCTTATTACTAGAAATTAAGATGATTCTGATGAAGTAACAATGATTCTTTAAGTTGTATATTACGGCCTTTCATTTTAATAATTAATACTTAAAGAATTCAATTACCTATTGAATTCTCTAAGTATTATTCCTAAGGCAAGTTTTGTTAAAACACTTCGAGGATGCATTTTTAACTGTGTTTTTCAAGCATTATCTGAAGAAAATAATTTAAAAAACGTATTGTAGTCGTAACACTAGTAAATATTAGAAACTAGTGTTACTCCTACTAACACTTGTATCTAATATTTAATACGGCTCTATAATTGTAGTTTAGTCACCCAAAATCCAAGGATAAAATCGGATTTATACTTATTGAAATGATTCCAAAAAAGTTATCGAGACAAAGCCGATTATATTACGAATACAAAGACATTTCTGTAATAAACTTATTGAACACGATAACGTAGACTTTATTAATAATAAAATACTTAGTTTTACAAAGAAAATTAATTTCCAACTTAGAAAAAAGCAATCAATACTGCTGTATAATTTGGTTTAACAGCCAAAACTGAGCGCTTCGATTTTGTAATATAACAAAAACCCTGTCCGATCCTTGAGAGTATTATTCGGCATCGTACTGCGTACACATGTACGTAACCATTTAATGGATTTGAGACAATTATTTTTCCCCAGGGAGTGTTGTCAACTTATCAAAATTTGCCATATCCAGTGTTAAATTTCGCATGGATTATAAAAATTAAAAATCAATAACTTTTGGTTTTATGAGTAACATTTTTATAAAAAAAAATCTAGTACGTATGTTGAATCAGGAATGCGCCTTTATTGGATCAGACAGGGTTTTTGTTACAAATTGTACATTTAAATATATATTAATTAGCCTGTAACGGTCCCACTGCAGACCAAAGGCCTCTTCTCATACAGAGAAGGTACAAGCAACGATCACCACGCTTGCTCACTGCAGGTTGGCGATTGGAGACAATTAAGTCCAGGTTTCCTCACGATGTTTTCCTTCACCACATATTGTCAGTAGCTTCTTAGATTAACTAAGAAAGTACATATGACATTGAAAAAATCTCATTGGTACATGTCTAGATTTGAAACCGCAATCCGGTGCGGTTAACAAGCGGGTATGTAACCTTCGGTTCAGCACATTTTTGACGATTTTGTAATAGGCTTCTTAAATATTACCGGATCTTCAAGTCGTAGTGCGTATACCTACACGTAGAAAGCTGTTTGCCGGCGCCGATCTGCCAGCGCTTGTCGGTGCTGGTCCGCGCAGTTAGTCGACGCAGGTAGTCTCTATACTGTGTGGCGAACACCGACAAGCTCCGAACTTCACCGACAAGTTCCGACCTGCCGTCATTTGTTGCTGTATCTGCGCGAATTTGTATTTCGTCAGTGAAGTTCTAACAGTGCGGAAGTCAAAAATGGCTACTTTACAAGAGAGTGAAAAAACTATTTAAAACGAGAAGCGTGACTACGCTGAATGCAATATTGTTTTTAATTATCATTACAAATGAATTCTTTGATGATTTAAACCTTTGAAAATCCTAGTAATCTTTTTCATTTCAAGTAATATTGTGGCTTTCCCAGTGTTGTCTGTTTTTGTCACAAAATGACTTATGCACTGTTAGAACTTCACTGCCGATTTGGAACAAGGTGTATTTTCGTGAAAAAATGCCAGCCCCTGCTTCTACCCGCTTCCTTTATGAAGCAGCTACTAGCACAGTACCGATGAGCGCTGGTAGGTTGGCGCTGATTACCTGCTTCTTTTATGCCCATAGAGACGTATCCATGAGGGCTCTTACACACCACGTTTTTTTCAGGCGCTGTCGACGCGCGTCGCACGCAACTATAACGCGCTGCAAACGCGATGTTATCGCAACCAATTTACCTATTCACACGTTCATAAAATTGTAGTATGCAAACGACGACTTTTTCGCGAGCTGTCGACGCGCTCGTAGCGCGGAGTTACATCGATACAGACGCGCTGTCACAGCGCGTCTCTTTAGCTGCAAACACATACGTACAGCGCGTTTTAATCCAAGGAGAGTTGCTCACGCGTGTCTGTAGCGCGATACACGCTCCTTCGCGCGCGTGCTAAACGCGTTTTACTTTGCAAGGAAAATTGCTCACGCGCGTCTGTAGCGCGTTTCTCGTGAGTTTGCAGCGATGCAATCGCAATCGCAAGTAATCTGCCTATTTCAAATTTAGCAGCGCCGACAACGCGCGATCGCGAAACGCACGTCGACGGCGCCTGAAAAAACGTGGTGTGTTTGAGCTCTAAAACCCTCAGTTCTGTGAACTCCTCTATATCCTTAAAGCCCGCGATGTATGAAATATTAAACCCGCAAATATAAATCAAAGGCACGTGAATCAGCATGGGCGTTAAACAAAACATCAAACACAACTACTTACGTAGACGCGTAGAAAGAATAATAACGAGTTTCCCATCCCGTGGTGTCATAGCGTTGATTACCACGTTCGTGAGTGGAATATTGCATTTCCCTTTTTTATAGCAGCTTGTTTTAAAATTGTAGTCTTTATTTTCACAATTACGGCTTTGAGTACAAAAATATTGAAAAAATATACAGGATGCTTGGTAGAAGGGCCGAAACATTTTTGTTGAGGGATTGTGGAGGTCAATTGCTATTTCTTACCCCAGAAACCCCATGTCCTAAGTATCACGATAACGGAGAAATATTTTTTTTTAATTACCCAAAATCTCGCCTTTAAGTCGTCATAACGTTTTTGTTTGTGGTTGTAATGGAACAAAATTACTTTTGTTGTATTCTGCAATGTATTTTTACTCTAAATAAATAATTATTTGAAACAATTTGTTTCAATAAAATAATCAAACCGTGCATTTTAACGGTCTATTATAGAAACATGTTAAGTACTATTTAGCAGTGGACATTTACAAATTATTGTTGATGTGTTCTTGAGTTAAATGGCAATATTCCCTTGAAATCACTCATTACCAATGTTGCCATACGTCCCGCTTTTGGCGCGACGTCCCGTTCCTTCTCAGGACGCGTCCCCCAGCATACTAGAGTGCGCGCAAGATAAGTCTGCGCGCGACCGAAATCGGAACTAATCATGGTCCACCAAAGTGTGTGCCGTTTTATTAATTTTGATAGTAGAACTACATGATTGTATGAATTTTTAACGGGAAAAATATGTTTAGCGATAAAAAAGATAAGCTTAAAAAGCGGTAATTTGAACTTTTGCGATGATTGCAACGTTGAGGACGCCCTCAGTCGCGTGCAGAGTTATCTTGCGCGCACTCTAAGCGGGACGCCTAAAATCGCGCTATTTCAACTAAGTAGGTAAAATTGGCGCCGTAATTCAAAAATAATGATTTCATTAAAGTCAGTGAATTTGTTTAGGAAGTCTTATTTGAATTAAATGATTTTAACCATTGTTATGCTTTTCTTCCACGTCTCGATTTTTTCGTCCCAGTACCGCTTTTTATTTCATTTAAGTCCCAGTATTCCGAAAAAGTTTTGGGCAACACTACTCATTACATATTCATGTTGATAACAAAAGTATGTACACACATGAAGAGGAAATGCTACCTCACACGTAACGTGGACGCCCATGCATAATACATTAAATCGTATCTATTTTCAGTCTTTGACCTATCGATCTTTTCCAATGGCTGTATTTAAATGTAGCGATCAATACTTAAAAGCACATATTATAAGAAAATGAGTTTCCTGTTTGCTTTGTTTAACAGAGAACGCAGCTGTCATGCATATGGAATTTGAATTGGCGTATTTCTGTCAGGAATTAGTTGGCATTTTGACATCTCGGTTTGGGAACACTAAGAGCGGGTTTACTAATGTTTGCCATAATTTAAAATGCAATAATTTTATATACCATACTTGTATTTGCCATAATTTCATTAGAAATAACGCTTCAGTTGCCATAATCGTGAAATTACATAAAATTATTTTCACTATTTTCATTGGTCATAATCGATCAAGTGTCATAATAATTTTAATCAATTTTATTTGCCATATTTTTCATTTTCAATAATGTCAATTATCCATAACATCTATAAACCTAATCTACCATGCATGCTTGCTTTGCAAAAGAGGAAATCTGGCGCTCGGCGGCCGTAGTACTGTTTGTATGAACGCTTTCGCATTACCTCGGATTCAAATCGGACGCCAAATGGGTATGCCAAAGATTGCCCCTGAATTGTTTGAATTTGGATCAGAGATCGGATACTTATCCGAGCGTAAGCGATATCCGAATTCGGTCCGAGTTTTTTAAACTCTAGATTCGTATTTTCACGTATTCGGATCGGATGCAGAGCGCAAAGCAATATCCGAATTCGGTCCGAGTTTTTTATTTTCACGGATCCGGATCGGATGCAGTACGTAATCACTGTAAGGGTCAAAATACACGTCGGATAGTTGCTTCCGGGAGCCGGTTCCGACTATCTGATCGGATTCATGAAATACACGTACGATTCTCGTGTCCGATTTTTTCTGGACGACGACGACGCCCGGACGATGCTTACGATTCTGACATCCGATCCGATAGTCTGATCGTACGTGTAATTCATATTCAAACAAATGTATGACGCGGAGGCCTTCAGATAGTCTGATGAGACTATCGGAACCGACTATCGGAGGCTAGTATCGGACGTGTATTTGGGCTCTTAAAGCTCAAAATAACCTAAACAAGCTGGATCTTTCCGGGATTACAGTGCAGATTAGTACGTCTGATTCCTATCAAGAACAAATGATTGTATTTGGTAAGCCAAACTGGAACCCAATTCTCCTAAAAGGAATCTTGATAAATCGCAACTGAACCACGGCCGAACCGTTCATTCAGACAGTTTCCAATATCAAAAGCTGTCAAATTTTTTGACACAAAAAACGAAACTAATCATTTTGACAGTTTTCGTAGACAAAAACTGACTGACGGTTGTGATTCGTTTGCGTTTGCCAACAATTTTGTTAATTGAATTGTTCCTATATCAAACTTTCATAGACAATATTACAATACGGCCGACGTATCTTGGTGAGTCTGAAGTTAGCTGATTAGCTGCGCAGTAGACAATTTCGTTTCTAAAAGATTCATTGCGCAGCCAAACAATTAACTTCATACTCGCCATACGTCACGTCGGCCGTAGTGTACGTGTGGATGCTAGAAAGGGATAGGGCGTTTTCACATTAGCCGATACCGATACACACTTCATTGTTCTCCCATAACTATCCTAAATCATAGTACTGTATTTACTGGAATTGTTAATAATATTGATTTTAAAAGAGTAACCATGGAGTTTCTTGCCGGCTCTTCTCCATAGGGAACAACAAATTGGAACATTCGACTTTTCATAAGCGCCTGTAAAATACAAAAATATAAACAAGGTGTAACTTAAATAACGCACAACCTGTTTGACGAGTTATGCGAACATAAATGTAGGGAACAGCTCATTTTTTTTTCGCGATTTCCATTTTGATTTTTGATGAGTACAGTGACCCCTTAAGAGGTTGTGCGTTATTTATGTATAAGTATGTGGCACATGTGAAATAAAAAAACATGTTGATTTCGATACCGACCCGATATCGATACAATACTGTCAGATCGCGCTCGAGCGAGTGTTCGAGTGTAAAATTGATCACGTTTACCAGAGATTAACATACTGCATTTCATTCCGAATGTCAGCAAAGTAAAAATGCAGAATTATATGCAAATACCAAAAATATGTAGTCGTACCAAAAAATATTTTGACAGATTTTTGTTGTAATAATTAATAATTGATTTTTTATTAATAACTTATTTACAAAATAAATTACAATTAGAGCACAAGTTAATAATTAAGTCTTATGCTATACTTACAGTAATACCAAAGTTAAATCTAGATTATTAAGATTATAAATAATTTACACATACTGAAAATAGTTAGACGGGCTTATATCTAACTAAAGTCCCCGTCGCGAGAAGCTATAAATTTTGTAAACATACATTCAGGGGTTCGCAACCTTTGGAACAAATAAAAAAAAACTGTTTTGTAATGATTTTTATTTTTATATAATGGTTTTTATTTTATTTATATAATAATAAATAATAATCTACGAAAACAACACAAACAAACTGAAACGCATTCAAAACTCAAATGACAGCATTGACAACGTCAGTGTGAACTTACTTCAAAATGGCGGGCCAAATGTTGACGTTTCATGAGTCAGACACGTTCCGGTACCACAAAACATTAGACGATAGCGCTTTATATCGCTAAAATATAACCCGACTAAGTGAAATTGCTCGTTAGTTTCGTATTACACGTATGTAACTTTGAGTTGGTTGAATTTGGGATTATTTGTTGTTGATTGAATTGTCGCTACGTAACTTTGTAGAAGTTCTTTATTTACAAAATTTATAGCTTCTCGTGACGGGTACTTTAGCGTCTTGCCCGAGCTAGGTTTATTCAAACCTGTGTTTCAGGCCATCACTTTACGACTGATTATAATAAAAAGGGGACAAAAACATTATCTTATGTATGACATATAAAAATATGTTTCTACTGACTACGAGACTAAACATTTCTAATAATAAAAAGTAGCCATTATTAACCAATGTAGGCGGACAATGGTCCTAAAACTAGCCTTGTACTCCGGCTAAACGAAATTCAGATATTCTTTTAATGTCCGGTTTTGCTTTATGGCTATTTAACATACCGATTGAAAAAATGGTTTTATTTGTTATTCACCTAATTTAATACTTAAATCAACTAGTAATACTAGGAAAATAATAAGGCTGTATACAGTAGTTCTATTGCCAACGAGTACGAAAGCAGAAGATAATAAAAATGTAGATATAGTAAAGAAAATATTAGTTCGATTTTCAAATTACTTTTCTACCCTACCTAGGAAAGAAAAGATGCACTTTCTCCCTGCTTTTGAGGTAAACAATGACACACTTTCAGAGCATGAGGGACGAAAATATGGAATACACGAAAATCTGTTTCCAATACACATTGTATTACATTGAACAAGTTCCACTGACTGTTAGCCCATTAGGGGAAGCTGACAAAGGTCGCTAAAGTTCAATTCCAAGTTACTTATTAGTTTCTGCTAGTGTCTCCCTGGGGAACCGGCGTTTCCAAGTAAGTGACTGATCTGATGGACATGGCTCTGTACTCCCTGATCCCTGATGTCATAATGACAACTTTATAGCCTTTATAGGTATTTCCCTTGTTTCGCAGACAGAAATTTCATAGAATTTCGTTTCCCAGAAAATGTTTCATTAAATATTTGGTCCTTGTATTTTATTTCGAATATTATTGTTTCAAAGACTATTTATTTACTTGAATGAAACATATTTCACAGAAAAACTATACAATGAATTTTTAATCTCATTTTCTTGTTTAACAAACTTATCAAACAGTAGAATTATTTTTTAACGAATATTGTTTGTTCACACCCCGACACGGATAGGTTAGGTTCGGAGGGGATGACGGGGGCTTCGTTCGCTCGCTTTGCTCGCTCACTTTATCCCCCGTCATCTCCTTCGTGTTAGGTTACTTTAAACCCTGTAGACAGAAATAGGAGTATTTCTTCGTCTTCGTCGACCTTAGTCCCAGAATCTGTTTTTGGTGTAGATATTTGGTTGGTAGTGTGTCACTCGATAAAATGTTTTTCTTGGTAATAAGTTTCATATTATCTAAACAATATGAGGATAAAGAACATTTGATTTGTTATTCTATGATATGATTATTCTAACATTAAACTTTATGTGAAACAAAAATCAATGATTTAAAAATCTCCAAAGTAAGTATTCTGCGTATTGATTATTTTATGAAAAGAAAATATGAGAAAATTTTTATGTGAAACGATATTCTATAAAACTATTAGCTATAAAGCAACGTGCAACCGTATTTTCTATGTTGATAACTTCACCGTTTAGTGTTAAGTTACTATACCTATTTAGATTTTTAACTATTAATTGTAATTCTTCTTTTTTTAATCACCTTTCTTTACTTTTTGTTAGTCGCCTAGCATATGCTGAGTTGGTGACCCTTTCGACATGGGCATGCTCGACAGCATATTCATTATTTCAGTGTTCTGCCTAGCCTTTTCCCAAATGTATTGGGATTATTGGGGCCAGCTTCCAGTCTAACCAGATGCAGCTAAATACCAATATTACACTGGAAGCGACTGTCATCAGACCTCCGCACTCCGCAACCCAGTTACTGGGCAATGCCGACATCACAAGGTTAGACCGGTTGTAAAAAAGTAGGTACGTAAAATAATACATGGTATTATTTTAGCTACTTTTTTTGTGTAGAGCTTTTATTTATTTATTTATTTTTCATTACTTTCTTTATTTTTTTAAAAAACGATGCTCTATGATTTCTTATGATTCTTGTTAAAATATGTGAAGACTATGCGGTCTCTCAGGGACTCAGGTACAACGCAAAAAAATGTGAATTATTGGTATTCAAGGCAGGCACCAAATGTTACACCAACGTGCCAGATGTGACCATAAATAATACTGCGTTATCTAGAGTAACAAAATTTAAGTACCTGGGTCACTGGGTCACTCATGACCTGAATGATGACCTGGACATAGAAAGGGAACGCAGGGCGATGGCTGTCTGAGGTAATATGCTGATTGTATTCAGGATGCTGTTGGGTCTACCACGCTTTTGTAGCGCTTCCGGAACGTTCACCGAGGCCAGGGTTGATGGTTTTCATGCCATTATACGGAAACGGTGCGCTTCTATTCTCGGTAGAATACGTGCTAGCTCCCACAGCATACTGAGTGTATTGTGTGATAGGTGGGACAGCCCCATGCTGGCTCACTGGATACCGCTGCACACGTAGGTGTCAGTCGTTTCAATTTTGTATGAAGTGTGGTTTTACTAACATTAGGTTAAGACATTTACTAACAACATATGGATCTTGATCTGAATTAAAAATATATTATTATTTCTCTTGTATCGTGGGTGCGTTTACAGACACAAATCTCAGATACACAAACGCCCAGACCCGAAACAACCATCTGTAGGCCATACAACATTTTTTGTTCCGTGTGGGAATCGAACCCACGACCCGTAGCGCAGAAGCCAATCGCTTAGCCACTGCACCAAACGTGTCGTCACTTAGAGCTGTAACTTATATTCATATAATTATAACTGTGTAAGTATAACTATTAAGTTAAATTAAGATTTAGCTATTTGTCACCATAATGATTATTAGCTTAGTACAATTAGGAAAATATGAATACACACGGATATTACTTAATTTTGTGCTAATTGACGGACTTGGTAGGTATTAGAATTTCCCAAGGATACTACCCAAAATATCTATGTCATCATCATATTTATTTAAGAGCCTACAGTGTCTAGGCATAGGCGAATAGAAGCCCAGAACAGTTATGTGGAGTGGAGGGTGTAGGAGTTTTATAGGTTTACACGGAAATCTAATACCACTCTAAAGAAAAAATATATATATTGATTTGTACATATTATATTACAAATTCAATCTTCCACTTCCCACACCCGAGGCATGCTCGATATAACTAGAACCTAATAAAATAATGTAAATATAATACCTATGATTACACACTACGCCCACATGAAATCTCTTCCCACTTCTTCGTGATTTTCATTCCAAATGGTTGGATAAAATCATAACAATAAGGTAGGTTTATAGAGCCTCGATCAACACCTCATGAGGCTCTCGTTGAGCGGCTGGATAAAGGGCTTGATACTAAAAGTAGTACTCCTCGACACGGCACGCATAGTGAGGAGGTTCTTTTCTCTGGAGCCCTGCAGCTTGGATCCTGTTCTCAATGCCGGTGGGCTACTATTTTTTATATTTTAAATGTTTATTTTTTACTTATAATAATTTGAAAAGTTTTTAATATGTATGCTAAGTTAATAAACGGTTAATAAAGTTGGTATAATATTGACATCACTGTCCCTTATGACAGATACCAAAGAAAAGAAAAAACAAAAAAAAATGGTTTAGCACACGAGGTGGTCAACATGTGGGATGTGGAATCAGCAGTCATTGTCCCAATAGTCGTTACGGCGAATGGCCTTATAGCCAAGAGCCTCGATCAACACCTCATGAGGCTCTCGTTGGGCGGCTGGATCGAGGGCTTGAAACTAAAAGTAGTACTCCTCGACACGGCACGCATAGTGAGGAGGTTCCTTTCTCTGGCGCCCTGCAGCTTGGATCCTGTTCTCGATGCCGGTGGGCTACTATTTTTATATTTTAAATGTTTATTTTTTATCACTACATAGTATAAAACAAAGTCGCTTCCCGCTGTCTGTCTGTCCCTTGTATGCTTAGATCTATAAAACTACGCAACGGATTTTGATGCAGTTTTTCTTAATAGATAGAGTGATTCAAGAGGAAGGTTTATATGTAATACATGCATATTATAGTAGAGAAAAACGCAGAATACGCGATAAACAACATCCATGCGGGCGAAGCCGCTGGCGACCTGTAGTTTATAATATTTTGAAAATGTTTTATTTATGTATGCTAAATTAATAAACGATTAATAAAAGTAGGTATAATGTTGATATCACTATCCCTTATGACAGTGATCAAAGCTGAGAAAAAACAAAAAAAAATATTATTTAGCACACGATGTGGTCAGCATGTGGGATGTGGAATCAGGAGTCAGGCTATTCGTATGCTAGGGTGCAGGTGACGCAGCACAGCACAGTACAGATTTTGCAGGGCAGGGCAGACGAGGCAGACGTAGGCCACGACCGCATGCTGCGACGCAGCTCGAAGACACATTCGAGTTTTAACTAGTACAAAGAATAGACGTGTTCGAGTTGACGAACTTCTTTTTTAATAGTCTGAATGATTAGTATCATACAAACTAGGTTCACAACGCACTAATTCAATTAAATGTTCTGTCATTGCAATAAAATTCGAATTAGCGATAAAAAAACACATGTCGACATGCACGCGTCGCGCAGAAATCTGTGCCGGCACTACAACGAGGCGCAGAGCAGGACAGACGCATGTCTGCATCGCACGCGTCTGCGCCGCAGCGTACGCAGCTCTTAGTACGTTCATGCATTACAAAATCTGCTCTGCCCTGCGCTGCGTGCACCTGCGTCACCTGCGTCTCAGCATACGCTTAGCCTCATTGTTCCAATAGTCGTTACGGCGAATGACCTTACAGCCAAGAGCCTCGATCAACACCCGATGAGGCATTGCCCAGTAACTGGATTGAGGAGGTCTGGGGCCTAATTCTCCTAAAATAAATCTTGATAAATCGCAACTTATCTTAAAATTCAGAGAGTTTTCAATTTCAAAAGCTGTCAAATTGTTTGACACAAAGATTAAACCAACCATTTTAACAGTTTTCGTAAACAAAAACTGACTGGCGTGTGGTTCTTTTGCGTTTGGCAATAATTTGTTTTAGGAGAATTGGGTCCCTGAGAGCAGGCGCTCCGTGTAAAATACTGGTATTCAACCGCATCTGGTTAGACTGGAAGCTGACCTCAGCACAGTTGGGAAAAGGCTAGATACAACAACATACGAGGTGTTGGAATTGGAACCGTGCACCTAAATTCGACTTTTCGTATAATTCAGTCAATTTGTACTCTAACGGGCACGTTTTATTTTGTTTGAGTCCTACCTTTTTTAACCGACTTCAAAAAGGAGGAGGTTCTCAATTCGGAATATTCGGATGTTTTTTTTTTTGTTTTTTCGGGCATATCTCCGTCGTTTATAAATTGCAGGATTTGCAAAATTCTTTTTTTGTTTGAAAGAGTATTTTTCCGAAATGGTCCCATTTAAATTTGGTGAAGATTTGATGAAGACCCTCGGAGATTGACAATGGAACTCTTCAATGGATAACAGCAAATTACCCGAGATTGCTGTAATTGCATGTTTGTGTATTGTTTATGCCACTAAAAATAGAAAAAATAAATAACTTTAAAAAAAATCGACTTCAAAAAAAACTAAAAAGAGTTAAATAATTACCATATTATAAAACTAACACTTTCAGAAGTCGGTGCCTTCAATTATTATGTTCAGTGTAAAATTGCACCGACTTCTAAAACTGTTAGTTTTATAATATGGTAATTATTGAAATTGAATTTGTATAATTTAGACCTTTTTTTTTCTTTTAATTACTTGTGCAGAGTACTAGGAGAAGTTTATCAAATGATAGCATTCTAATAAAAAATTAAGTTTTGGAATGTAAAAAGTGGGTTCTGCAGAGACTGCTGAAAATTGACAATTTTCAACTCGCACTTGAAACCGAACGGTTTGTCTGAAAAAAAAAACTAAATAGTGGTATTTGTAGAAAATTTTAAGTACTTTAATTTCTGTTAAACAGACTATTTACTAAAAGTTAATAGTTTTCGAGTTATAAGCAAAACACCGGAAAAAAGCAGAATTTTTTCGCTTTTTTTGCGATTTTTTTCAATGTTGCCTCACGAAATTTTGTCCGCAAACCTCAGATTCAGCACCCCAAAATACATATGGAATGAAAGAAATCAGAACTAATCCAAAACTTTCCCAGTAAAAAACACAATATAACTGAACTAGTAAACGCCCGTAACAGTAAGTGTTCTTTTATTCGATTTGATTATTTTTTTGGTCGATTTCAATTCAATTCAATTCAAATACTTTATTTGCTAGAACATGGTACGTACAATGGTCTTACAAGGTTATCGATTCCGACATATTCTGCCACATGCGGCGTGCAAATATATATGAAGTCAGGACCTAACAATTAAATTGATATTTAAATTACATACCTAGATAAACACACACACACCCAGTTTTATATAATTGCAAAAATGTTATTTTATACAGTTGTCGTCCATAAATTGTTTAATACTATAATACGTTTTGTTTAATAATATATTATGTAACTGTTTTTTAAACAATGTAAGGCGTTGTTGAGCAAGGCTTTGAGGAAGATGATTAAATATTTTAATACACATACAGTACACGTTTCAAACAAGCATTCCAAATAGAAGATTGTTGATCCATTCTTCCTAATCCAAAAGCTGGTCTGGCCTGAGATAGACGCTCAAATTCAACCTCACAACAAGATTCTTCATGCATGCTTGACAAGCATAAAGTTTCCAAGTAGCCTCTAGTTCAAAGTCTTATAGAAACGCTGATTTCAACTTGAACAGTAGTGAATGGTAGTATTTCGCCCTAGGGCACCGTTAACTTACACGTTTCCTCGCGTCGAGTAGTTCTAAGAACTACTTGTATTAACTTCATGTTCCCCGATCAGCACTGAAAGTTTCGTAAAGGTAATAGAATATCGTACTGTATATTATATTTACCTTTACGAAAACTTCTTAGAACTAAAGATTCTGCATTCGAATTCACTATGTAAAGTAAAAGTAACCTATGCTTTTTTTTTATTTTTTTCTAGGGACATTTATAATCGCAATACGTATGTCAGTCCTATCGTACCCTAAATACACATTGGTCATATCTAGGTCATGAACCTAAACAGACTCTTCGCATCATCGCCATTTGGTTGAGCCAGGATTTTATGGAATGTGCCTACTTCAAGTCTGTTCAACCTCAAGACCCTAAACAAATCATTTCTTCCAGACTCATACCGAACACAGGCCATCAATAAGTGGTGTAAATCTTCAACAACTCCACACTCCACTAACCTATGCTGATTCCAAAATCATGCCGTTTTTTTTTAATCTTTGCCCCACACTAGTATTTTTCCTTTATCCTGGGTGCGTTTTGTTTACAGACACTGCACATACACAAACACTCAGACCCGGAACAACTATCTGTAGGCCATACAAATATCAGCCACTGTGCCAAACGTGTCGTCATTCATCGTCATTCTAAGGTTCTAAACCTTATTTTGCTATTTCCAGCCCTTAAAATTATAAGATGGTGCTTCATCATCATTCAGCCGAAAGACGTCCACTGCTGGATATAGACCTCCCCGAAAAGGGGGGTGGGAGTTTGTCGTAATTGCCACGCTTGGCGGGCAGGTTGGCGATCGCAGTATGGTTGTTAAAGTACTCAGAGAACTCTGCTGCCCATCCTCTGGAGAATCCCTTTGTCGCCTTTTGCGACACCCACGGGAAGAAATGGGGTAGTGCTATTCTTTAAATCCGGCACTACACGTGACTTCACGAGACAGGAATTCGGTATGTAAAGTAAAAGTTAACCTATGCTGGTTCCAAAACCATTTCGAAACTTTAGTTTTCTAAACCTTATTTTGCTATTTCCAGCTCTTAAAATTATAAGATAGTGCTTATTTTTATATAAATACACGAATTCGCTTGACATCTATTTGACCTCTAAACGTCACAGATTCGTCGGAATGGGCCTAAAGGTACAATTCGTCCATCGTTTTGCGCAATTGGACTACTGATTATATGTACTTATACTTTCGCTGATTTATTTAGATTTTTACATAGGGGAAGGTTGCTATGAATGGACCACATAACTTTACGACCTCATAATTATCTCAAAAAGTATAAGTGTTAAAATGAAAGCAGTTTATTATTTTTATTTCGTAGGACCTTTATTTATAATAATCAAACGCACAAACAATTCGGGCTAACACTTTTTGAAATAAACGAAGAAAACTAAATTTTGGGCTGTAGCCTTCTTTGGACCATGGGTACCTTCATTGAACCACCAAGTTGCCATCAACGGACTTCGAGAAATTTGTTCTAGAGGTCCAATCAAGGCAACTAATTATAATTAATTATTTATCTATATTACTAAATTATGCCAAAAAAGCTTTCTTTTTTTTCGGCGACATTCTGGAATTTTAAATTTATAATGATTTCTCTAGGTAAAGGTCGTGGGAATCTGTTGGATGCGAGAGGCACAGGACCGGCCGATGTGGCGATGCTTGGGGGAGGCCTATGTCCAGCAGTGGACGTCTTTCGGCTGAATAATGATGACGAATGATTTCTCTATGGTTTTAATGAAACATAATTAGTGAAATACTCAGGACCTATTCCCATTATTATGGCTAAAAAATTACTATAAAAAGTTGCTATGATTGGACCGGTCCAACGGTGGAACTCTCTTGAGGTCCATTGATGGCAACAAGGTACTGGTTAAGAAAAACTAAACTAAAATATAAATGGTCATGATTAGACAAAATTGAATAACACTCATGGAATCTCAAATAAACTGTCCAATATTTCATAATAGTGCACACAGACAAATAAGAATACAATGATACACACGTCAAATTGTACTGAGTGAAATTATAAGATTTTGACCGCCGCAAACACAACCACACGTGTCTCTCCTAGCCACTTGACGCAACGTCACTGAGGAAAGAGGGGGGTGCAACTGAGTCTCCACGGACTCGATTCGACTAGTTTGGGTGTTGCTAGCTTGCACAGTTTTGGAAATACCTTGGTGGTCCAATGAAAGAGCTAGTCCAATGATCGCAACCTTCCCCTATATTGCAAAAAAACGTTTCAGTTATTTCGACTTCATTTATGCTCGACGACATCGCAAAAAAGTTTAAAAGGCCTCGGTACAGTTACAGCAATAGTAAGTAGTAATGAAAGAATATTATAGAATTTGAAAATGAATAGTCTCGTTAGTATTTTTTTGTCTAAAATCATCTACTATTGTTTCATTAATTTTCTCAGGAGTAAATACAAATATCGTTTATTTGTCAATGTATATGTTACCGGCCAAACCCGATTTCAGGACAAACTAGTTTTGCCTAGGCTAAACTAGTTCCTCCTATACGCGGTAGGAGTAACTAGTATAGCCTAGTCTAAACTAATTTGGCCCAAGCCCGATAGGATAAACTAGTTTAGGCTAGTCCAAACTAATTTGTCCTAAGCCCGATGGGATAGACCAGTTTAGGCTAGGCCAAACTAGTAGATCCTGATATAAATGCGCACACTCTAGGATAAACTGGTATGGCCTAGTCTAAACATTATAGTATATCTAGAAAGTCAAAATAAATAGATAAACTGATTGAAATACTCCGTAATTGGAAAAATAATATTTTTTATTAAAACCATACTGATTCGTCGTTAAAAGTTATGGATAATTGGTAATACAAACAATAATACCATAGCAAATAATAAGTGTTTTTTTAATAGAAGCAATAATCATATCTCAATTATTAAAATTGTTTTTTATTTTTTCAATTTTTACGGTTTTTTTGGTGGCACTTAGAATTGGCTTATTATTTTCCAGGTGACTAATAACTTAAAAGGCGACTAAGTGTTTGCAACTAATAAAATGAGGCGTGGAGCTATAAATAATGACTTGGCGACTAATAATGTTAGCAGGGTGGTTAAGGGGAATCCCGACATGGATAGGTTAGGTTCGAAGGGGATGACGGGGGCTAGAGTGAGCGAGCGAAGCGAGCGAACGAAGCCCCCGTCATCCCCTTCGTGTTAGGTTACTTTAAACCCTGCAGACAGAAATAGGAGCCTCGCACAGCGGGGCTCCGTCGACTTAAGCTCCACCTAGTTTGAGCGACTTAAGCTCCACCAATGATGTTTCTGAGATCACCTTTGATGACATGTTTGCTCAATTACTTTCGACTCTGCAAATTTTTTTTGTTTAGACTAGGCCATACCAATTTATCCTAGAGTGTACGTATTTATATCAGGATTAACTGGTTTGGCCTAGGCTAAACTGGTCTATCCTATCGCGCTTAGGACAAATTAGTTTGGATTAGCCTAAACTAGTTTATCCTATCGGGCTTGGGCCAAATTAGTTTAGACTAGGCTATACTAGTTACTCCTATCACGTATAGGAAGAACTAGTTTAGCCTAGGCAAAACTAGTTTATCCTGAAATCGGGTTTTGCCGGTAACATATACATATTACAATAGATGGTAAGTTAGAAATTAGTTCGCCACATTGTATCTATATACAAAGTTTTTAAATTAAAATAAACTTTTTGTCATGATTTTATATCAGCTTTTCTTCACTTTTGTATCGTTATTTATTGACTAAAATATAAATTGCCAAGTTTTCATTCGTAACCATAATAATTTATTCGCTAATATGGGTAGAAAGTATAACTATTACGATGATAAGTATTTCTTTTCGCCATATTGTGTCAGTTAACATGCAAAATTTAAAATTTTTGTCGAAAACAAAATAAATAATTTAAAAAATAAATAAAATACAGTTAAAATATAGTTGCCTCTCGAATGAATCCAAAGAACCTTGTTTCTTTTCTTTTTCGAGTGCTTTTCCAATTTCGAATATAATAATCAAAAACGATGTGGCCTGTGATAAAAAAAAGGTTTAATATAACTAAAAAGAAGGTGAAATGTGGTAAGAGGATGATGGTGAAAAAGTGAAAAAGTTATCGTACAACCTTGAGCAATCATCCCTTACTTTTGATGTTGACTAAATCCAGCAATAGGCATGTTGACAGCATCCATAAATTGCAAATCTAATTAGTCCGCCAGTTAGAGTTTTGAAAAATAATGGACACGTATTTTTTCTTTTGTTAAATCTATGAATATTTGGAAAGATGAAACGCATCAAAATTCGAGAGTTGGGAGCTTGTAACGTCAAAAGCAAGTAAAATTGTACCTGCTTGTGACGTTTTGCCAATTTTAAAAGTGTCGCATCTTCGTCAATTTTGGTTTACGTAACTAAAGAAAAAATATGGGTCAAATATTTTTTGATAATCTAACTGACGGACTAATTAGATTTTTTCAGTCAAATACCCCATTGACAGTCATAGTCTAAAGATTTAGATTTAATAACAGACCCTACCAGACTGGATGGCGACTCTGCCAGTAACTGTACTTAAATCGTTACCCCCAAAAATGTAAAGGACTACGTTACGATTTTTTTCTTAAGAGACTATCCACAATTTTTGAAACTATTCGAAATGCGTTCAATTATATTGAAAATAATATTGGTACGGACAGCAGGAAAATGAGCAGTTCTTTTAAAACATTTTTATGATGCCAACGATCAAAATACTCTTCCGGCCCCACTTAGGTTAGAGTACATACAAGAAACGTAAGGAATAACAAAAAAAAACCGTTTAAAGTTACGGGCACACCGTTTTTTTTTTCAAAATCCTTTTCTATGTCTCCTAAAAACATGTTTCTGTAGTCACAACAATTAAGGTAGCTGCCCTTATTACCCATCTCAATTTTTTTTTGCGATTTCTGACGTTTCTAGTACTTCAACCTCAGTAGGTCAGGAAGAATATTTTGATCCTTATGGGAAATATGATCGATTGGTATCATACAATTGTTTTGTGAAAACTACCCTTTTTCTCTCTGACTGTAAATTGTTTTTAATATCTGTAAATGCAGAGCAAAATATTTTCACAAAATATCGACAGTCTTCTAAGAACGTTTTTCTGTTACTACAACGGTTAAGGTAGCTGCCCTTAATGCCCCATCTTAAATTACCACTCTGTAGAGTACTAGACTTGCACAAGTGACGCCGTAGTGCCTAATATCTGTGCTAATTATTCTCACACACATAACTGCATACTTGTGCAAGCAGAAACTTGTGCAAAGAAATAATTACATGGTGTGAGACCCTTTAGATTAGGCTACTCATATGCATAATCAAAGACCGATGTAACTCTATTAAATATTCATTCGCAGTACATAATTATTGCTGAAAGGACGTCATTAGTATTAAAATTACAGACCGAAGCCCTCAATTATAGCAAGTTCATTCAATCGTTCCATTCATGAGCATGTGTGTGACGTAACACTTAAAAAGTACGTACTTAAGTACGATATTTAGTTCAGAAGATTTTTCTTATGAAAACGGATTCGAAGCAGTGTTCTTAATTAAATAAGATAGGTACTTAGTAAAGATGTTAATGAAGCTTCATGGAAAACATTTAGATGAGACGGTAATCCAGGCTTTAGCGCGTTCTTAAGACTATAAGTACCTACGCTGCTAGGTTCCTCTTAAAAGGAGGATTAGTCGATTTTGTTGATAATATTCTCCTTTGAAAGGAATTTCGTCAAAATTAGAGCTATCGTCATCCTGCTATTATATCCTTGAATTTCACTAAATTGCGTTAATAAAATAAAGTGACTGTTTAATCGTTTCATTAAATTTTCGTCTACAAATTAAAGTTAATTATAGCCGCTTTGTAGGAAATTGGGCGATTAGATTGGGTTGAAGGGACTCACTTAACTGATCGTCCGTTTTTCGGCAATCTTGAAGATATCTATAAATATGGATTCAGTGGCGAGTTACTTCCTTATAAACCGTAATAAGAAATCCGATCTTGAATATAGATACCTTATTTTATCCGTAGAGAAAATTTATGGATTAAACATGTAAGTTAATTTTTTATTTTAGGAAATACACAAATATTTTTTTAATTTAATATATTACACAATTAAAAATTAAAATTAACATGTCCTAAAATATTATAAAACCTATGATTACATATAATAATATTTTTTTTATTATAAAGTACCTTTGAAAATATTCCGAAAGAAAACTTTAAATATGGAAACCCTATAAATACAATAATAATAATAATTTATCTTGAAGAAGTCAGAAAGTTTCATAACTTTTTCATATCAGGAAGGAAACAAAACTGAAAATAAACCTCACTTACCTTATGGGAAACTTCCATAGCGGCCAATAACCACACAATTCGGTTCTTCAACAGTAACTTTCACATATTTATTTTGGTTTTTCAACAAAAAAATACCAATCACCGAACAGTTTTAAAAATGTTCGCAAACTAACACAGCCCTAATCTCACCAAAATCTACACAAAAATAAAATAATAAGTTATGGATTTAAATTTTTAAATAAAGATCACACATATTTTTGTTGCTGGCACAATTTAATTTTTTTTACTCGATTCTAATTTTGAAATTTGAATTTTCCGTTGGCGGGATTGGGTCGCGGAGCGCGCGCTTCACTCCGCCTGTCCCAAACATTTTATCACACTGAACATTGGTGAAATCTGCCATTAGGGACGTACCCAGATCTCGACTTTTATTGTTCGCAATAATGTTCGCTATCGAAAACAATATCGCACGTTCGCGCGGAACAAATAAACACTGTAATAAACGCCTTGCAGTGTGTTTTATGGATGTTGTGTTTTTTATTGCTTAAAAAGTGTGTCATAAAATGGAAGGGCTATTCTCTGGAGATACCTAATGTTTTAGTCATGAATTGGTGCACACTCTGATCAGATCCATACAGATCACAACAAATAAGTTATTTTCAGAAAGTAAAACTATTTTTCTGGTTAATGAAATTAGTTCTATCAAAAATAATTACGCTTACCAATTAATGTTAAAGTTCAACTAAATCAGCCTGTTACTGTTTATTACCATGCAAGGGCCTTCCCTGAGTTGCACAACAACTCAAATCTGTGCCTTCCGGATAAAGACCAATCAAAACATCAAGAACATTAAACTACACTTCAGTATCACGTATTACACTAAACATTTATTGAACACATTACATAAAAACCTTATCACTTATCGACTATCGATAACCTGCATCGACAATGATACGCCCTACGCCGTCTCGAGCGACCGTCACGCACTGTCCATAGTACAGGAACAACATTGGTCGAGACCGCGCATGCGCGCCGCGTGTTTTTCTCAACTCAACTTGGATTTCAGTTCGTCTGTATTCAGCCTATAAATCTTGGAGACGAGACGAAGCGGCCCATTTGCGAGTACCTATCACAGGTTTGTAAACATCTACATAAGTTGAGTTGAACGCCCCTGACTTTGCCGTGGCAGAACTATTCGAAATTCGAATAAAAAAATACTTTCTGAATGCATATCGACGCTTGAAAGGCAAAAACTCACCACTCGTTCAGATGTGTGACAACCTTAACTCATTTAATAAGTCCGTACCCGAAGCAGATTATAATGACTGTAGGCTAAAGTTTAAATCAAGATTCTTGGCCTCCCTACATACCAATCAAACATAATACGACTTGATTGTCCAGGAATGTGATTTTTGTTCTTGTTTACTTTGTTTTAATTATTGTTATTATTGTATTTTTTTTCTTATATGTTTTTGTTGTTCTCTATTTAAATTGTTTTTAATTGATAGTACTTAAGTTACCTAGCAACCAAGCGATAATCTGGCGTCTCTTTTGTAAATGTTGTGTTCACCTGTAATTGGCATAATATACAGGGTGTTAACGAATTCGTGTAATTCCTTCAAATCACATGATCTATTAATGGTACAGATTAATCCCGCACGGGATTTAGATTAATTAAAATAAAAATAAACTTTTTTTTCCCAATTTTTTTTTTTTGTGATAGAAAATTTCGATGCCACGCATGAATGAATGAAGGCACGGCGACACAGCTGACGGGCACGACTAGCGCGATATCGCTCCACGCAGTCAGTTAACTTGGGATGCTAAAATTACTCAGATACAGAATACCATGGTTATTTTTTTTTTAACTTTTTTTCGTTGATTCTGAAAAAAAACTATGCAGGGTCAATCATTGTCACCAGTAGATAACGTGGTTTGAAGGAATTACACGAATTCGTTAACACCCTGTATATTAGAATGTGACCTTAAAATTTATTGTGTGTTTGTGTATACAATATATTACTTTTTTTTTTTTAAATATTTAAAAAAATCGCATATTGTCATAATTACTTGATTCCAACGAATTTTAAGTGCAGTTTAAAGGCTTATAATAAACTGGCATTTAAAGATTATGAACTGAAATAAAACTTTAAAATGCTTGGTAATTTTTGCCTTTCAAGCGTCGATATCGTCATCATGATGCACGACAAACTTACGAATCTACAAAAGATGCATTTTATGTGGGTGCGTTTTGAAGCATAGAAACAAAAAACTATTTTGTGATTGGGATATCGATATTGTGGTTCATTTGGTTTTCAAAATGTTATGTTTTTAAGATACTGTCAATGTTAGATGTTCAATATTTTACAAGGATCAGAAATAAACGCAGATTCGTAACTTAACCTCATCATACGAATCGTAAGTTTGCCATGGATTTGACGATGTCATAAGATATTATCAAGTATTCTCACTATTTTAGTCTAGGTCGCCGAACACTCAGTTAATAGCTTCATAGCCTCTACTGGAAGGTGAAAAATATTCAATTATATATTGAGACAGTTTAGACTTAAAGCTACTAAATGAATTTACATTTTTTATAAAAGAGGGCAGTTTATTATACAGCTGTGCTCCTTCATAGATAATACTTTTTTTGCGTAGTTTGTTCGTATTTTTGGCAAAACAAGTAAGGTAGGTCGACGAAGACTGCGTTTGGAATGAATATCGTAAACCATTAACTAACCAATTGAACATAATGCACAATTAATTTAATTCAGAAGTATAATTAGAAAGACCTACCTTTACAGAATTTATAATTAACTCCATATTTTGTAGTTACTAATAACATCAAGCTTCTCGTAGTGTCATATTACATCGCATGCTACGGCGTAGCTCTACTAACGCTACGGCGTAGCTCCTCGCAAGTTATTTACAGTGTGTTGCAGAGGTATCATCTAAACCTAATGCCGCGGCCACACCTTTGACTCAACCAGGGCCGCCTAAGGCCCTTGGCCTTTGAGCCATTAGACATAGAGCCTTTATATAAAGCCAAAAGTACGTGAATTAAAACATCAGAATGAAGTTTTATACATTGACTTTATTAGTTATTAGATTGACGGAAACTTTTAGTTCAAGTTTTATTTACATTGTAGTGACAAGTTATAAGGTCTGAAGTTGGCAGTAATTCGTCTCAAATTAAAGGTCGTCTTTTGCGCAACCGTGGCTATCTGGGTGCTTTGTTAATAATGCGTTGAACTAAGAAACCAAAGTGTTTTTAAATTGATTTATTGGATGACAATTACATAGGCGAAGGGTTCTGGCATCTTGGGGCCCCCATCAGGCTGGCGGCTCTGGACTAGTGTCCCATGTGCTCTTATGGTAAAGACGGAACTGGACTCAACTTTGGGTGCAAACTTGGCTCCAAAATTAAATGGCCAATGCTAAATCTAACTTTTGCACCACACGTTGACTTAAATACAAACTTACAACCATCATAATCATCGGCCTAGCCTTTTCCCAACTATGTTGGGGTCGGCTTCCAGTCGAACCGGATGCAGCTGAATATCAGTATTTTACATGGAGCGACTGCCTATCAGACCTCCACAACCCAGTAACTGGGTAATACGATACTCTTGGTAAGACTGGTTGTCAGACTTTCTGGCTTCTGACCAACAGTAACAACTGTCAAAGATCTACAAATGACAGCCGGGACCAACGGCTTTACGTGCTTTCCGAGGCACGGAGGAAACTCGCTATGGTAAATGGTCACCCATCCACAGACCAACCTCGGCAAGCGTGGCTTAACCCGGAAGATCGGTCTATGCGGCTGTAATTATTTAGCCACGAGCTCCTCTAAATACAAACTTACAACCAACAACTGAAAACTAAATGCACTCGCGAAAGAACTTTCGATGGACGAGCACCTACTCTCACTCGCGGCTTTGGCGGCTTACGCCCATTATTATTTTCATTCGTCCATTCCATTGTGGACGTAGTCATCTTGATCACAATCATAAATGAAAATAACCAAAAAAACACGTCAGGTGTTTCGCTGCAACTCACGACAAATGCTATACGAATATGTGGCGCATCACGCGGCATTGAATCCAAGGTGCTTAGGTTTACCCTTCCTTATTCATTTCCGTTGCTTTTGACCTTGTCAAAAAACTGAATCGCCGCAGGTTGACATTGGGCATTGAACAATGAATGAACGCACTGTTCACATCTATGTCCAAGTGTCGTCCAAAACCGATCCACACAATGGTGTATCCAACACATTACATTGGCGTAAGTATGGCCCATGTGTGGCTGCGGCATAAAGAGTGCTTCATCTACGGAATTCTTTTAATTTAACAATAACATTTTGAGGAAAAAATTAAACACGTACTTAATTTAATTTTCTTATTTTCATTAAAGAACTAATATTTGCATTTAATTTAACAATTGGTAATATTGTGTAGGTATGTCCATGATGAAATAACAACAATTTTACAGTTTTATTTAATTTTACTTCTTCTTCTTCATTTCTTTCCTATTATCCGTCCCGCTTTCATTTACTCCCTTTTCATTCATATTTTCACACAATCCATCCATATTTTCTTTAGTCTCCCTCTTCCCCTCTATCCATCAACATTTATATTCATCATTATCTTAGTCACATGCTTTTCGTTCCTCCTCATCATATGCCCATACTAAGATAATCGATTCCCTTTCAATTTTACTATCGTACGCAAAGTTCTCGTAACCGCGTAGCCTCGTAGCACGTAGGTCTACGAACAATGCCTACGCAGCTATCTAGCACATTAATAATTCACTACGTTTATCAGTTTGATCAATTCCTACAAATCTTATCCCCAAAAAAAACCTGAATAGTCCATGGAACGAGAATTTACGTCCTAAATTTACATACTGTAATAAGAAACTGGAAAAATCTAGTTCTGTATACCGGTGTCTCTATGATTTACTGTGACGTTTGCGAACTTGAGAATCTGAACTGTATTCCGAGAATTTATAGGGTAAAGCTGTTGCTTGATATTCCGTACACGTACGAGTACGTCAGTTCCGGGTAGTCCTTGGCTATGAATAGGCCACCCCTAGTCATCCGTGGATGTTGTGTATTTTATTATTTAATTAGCCCATTATAGTCCACTGCTAGGCACTAGCCTCTTCTCAGAAAGAGAAGAATTTAGGTCTTAGGCCGTCATAATTCTAGTACGCTCATAAATTCGAAAAGTCAAGGGCAGTTCAAACTATGTATACTATTTCGCTATATAGTAAAGCATCTTGCGTCATAAGCGATAACAACATAGATTGACGTTCACACTGTACGCTATATCGCAAGCCTACTATGTTTCGCAAGTTATTGGACGGTGACCCGTCGGGCGACGGACGGGGTAGAACTGAGGCGGGGCGGGGACCGGAAAATCGTACGATATAGCTCTGAGAATCACTCAAGTTTATCGCGTACGCCAAGCCAATACTTTATAGCATAGCGCTGTGTGAACGTGTCCATTTAAAATGTACGCAAGGCCCCAATTCTCCTAAAAGAAATCTTGATAAATCGCAACCAAACCAAGGCTGAACCGTTCATTCAGACAGACAAAACCAATCATTTTGTCAATTTTCATAAACAAAAACTGACTGACAGTCGTGGTTCGATTGCGTTTGCCAACAATTTTTTTAATCGAATTGGCTTGAAAGGCGAATTGTTACAGGGGGTAACAATACCATATTCGAGCAAATAAATAAATTGATTGATTGAACGGCAACATGAGGGTGTACTTAGACCGCTGCATAACCCTACGGGGAATACTTACAGACGTGATAATTATAAATAACGTTTTTTATGAAATACTAGCTTTTGCCCGCGGCTTCGCTCGCGTTAATTAAGCTCAAAAAACTTTTAACACACTACTAAAGTTTCTATAATAAGATAATTCGACGACCTGACCTAATCTAGTCCTGACATTTAGAGGACAGTTGGTGCCCGACAGACTGCTGTTTAATCTCTACGCGAGGATTATGCAATCATTTGCACTTAACGGGCCACCTGCGTGCTTGTAGTGATTTTTAAGAAATCGCCTTTGTCAGTATTATATGACATTTTTACATTAAGTTTCTAAATATTTTTTGAATGTCTATACCTCGTTACATAGCTGATTAAATAAGGATGTTTGTCTTGCAATTTGTATACTTAGTGTCATAGTAAATTTTTGAGATAAACATCATTCTTTATCGTGTACCTCGACGATTTTCTAATACACTTATTTAACTTTTAATGATTACCTTCAACTGGATGGTCATTAAGAACAGTTAAATATGCAGAAAGCTTTGTAAAAGTATCAGCTACAAGCTAATGTCATAATCAAAGCCAAACAATTTGATATTTTAGAGATAAGAAGGAATTCTGGGTATTATTCAAAATAATATAAAAATTGCAATATCTCGAAATTCATTGACTTTCGTAGAACATACGTGTGGTTAAAGGAGATCGGACATTTTTGTATGGGCTCTGGCCCAAGTGGCGTCGGAGCATGGCGTATATTTTATTTGAAAGTTCATTACCTAAGCTTACTTTTTTTGTATGGGTACAAAAAAATCTATCCAGGGAGAAAAAAGTTATAGTGCATATTAAAATACTCATCTATCGAGCTATTTTCAACTATTTAATCAATTAAATCTATTTCTTTTAACTTAATATTTGCTGTTTGCTGTTGTCTAACATCTATGATGACTCAGGTGCGTGGTGCTTTTTGCGCCAACGTTAGAAAGAGACAAAAATTATACAAAGGCAAAGAAAACGCAACGCGGGCGCAGCGGTAGTGCGTTTCCCTTCCCTCCGCTCCATGATCAGGATGACGGGATCAGCTCAAGTCACTAGCAGTCACTCTCTCCGCTCACTGCTGTTCGATGTGATTGTTTCAACTGCGTTACCTATTCTGTTATTCGTCCACTGTTTACCGGCTGTGTTTGATTGCTTTCTGACGACATTCGCGTGTTTATTTGAACTATCCGATTTCTTTTTGATTATCCTGGCGTGTTTAAATGGACTGATTCTTCTTACCTGTTTTGGATTTGTTACTTTTGTAACGTGATACGACCGAGTGCTGGTGTGACGTGCCCACTTTGTAATCGTTCTGTTCTAAGAAGAGAGAGACTTACCGAGACCGCCTTTTGAAGATTGCCGCCATGGGATCTGAAGGCGAGAGCCCTCGCGCACGTAAACGCGTGGCGTGTGGAGGCGCTACGCCGGGGTGTAACTCCGTTACCGCGGCAAATCGCAGCACGGCGGACGGAGCTCCGGCAGGATCTCATGGCGGTATGGAGACAGCGACTGTCGCAACCCAGCGCTGGGCACGTCACAATTACGGCGATTAATCCCCTCTTTGACGAGTGGCTAGAGAGGCGCCACGGCGTCCTCACCTTGCGCCTGGCGCAGGCACTCTCCTGACACGGTTGTTTCGAGAGCTACCTGTTTCGGAGTCGGCGGGAGGACACGCCCGGGTGTTATCACTGTGAGTATGTATGTGAGTATGGCCCGGAGGACACGGTGGAGCATACGGTGGAGATCTGCCCTGTTTAGGCGGAGCACCACCGTGTCCTCGTAGAGGCGATCGGCGGCGGCGACCTCTCGCCTCCGGCCCTGGTTCAATCCATGGTCTGGAGCAAGAGGGCATGGGAAACAGTCACCTCCTACTGCGAAGAAGTAATGCTAACGAAGGAGGAGGTGGGCCGCGTGAGGGAGAGGCAAATCTCACGCCCCAGCCGCCGCAACAGAAGAAGACGCCCTGGGCATCGGGAGTCGCAGGGCTCGTCCCGGCCGGTGTAGGCGCAGACCTGCGAACGGCGAGCGTTGGCTGGCTCGCCGTCCAATCAGAACCAGGCCCGGGTCGACAAGCGTTGTGTTCCACGCGCACCTCAAAAAGATGTCAGCAAAGTAGATGGAGCCCGCTAAGGACAGTGCCTGCCAGGGTTGCGGAAAATGTTCGAAAGAGTTACCGCAGCCCTGGAACGCAAAGGGCTTTAGGTCCTCCTAATGCCCTTACACGGATGGGTTTTAGTCAGTAAGAGTCTGACACTCCCTTCCGCTCCGCCCAGAGCGGAAGAAGTCATTTGATGATTTCAAATCATTAAATAAAAAAAATGGACAATCCAGATGAAATCGGACAGTTCAAGTAGACACGCCAAGTTCGTCAGAAAGTAATCAAACACAGCCGGTAAACAGTGGACGAATAACAGAATAGGTAACGCAGTTGAAACAATCACATCGAACAGCAGCGAGCGGAGAGTGACTGCTAGTGACTTGAGCTGATCCCGTCATCCTGATCATGGAGCGGAGGGAAGGGAAACGCACTACCGCTGCGCCCGCGTTGCGTTTTCTTTGCCTTTGTATCATTTTTGTCTCTTTCTAATGTTGGCGCAAAAAGTACCACGCACCTGAGTCATCATAGATGTTAGACAACAGCAAACAGCAAATATTAAGTAAAAAGAAATAGATTTAATTGATGAAATAGTTGAAAATAGCTCGATAGATGAGTATTTTAATATGCACTATAACTTTTTTCTCCCTGGATAGATTTTTTTGTACTCATACAAAAAAAGTAAGCTAAGGTAATGAACTTTCACATAAAATATACGCCATGCTCCGACGCCACTTGGGCCACACCCGTCCGATCTCCTTTGTTGCATATTGCCCCTCTATAAGGTGGTGCAAGGAATACGTCGAATTACCAGTAACCTTGTATAATATTATGTTAGGATTAGGATTTTCACGTGAGCAAAGCCGCGGGCACAACTAGTATCTAGATAAATATAATCTTAAGCATGATTCTGTGTAACCCAAATATGCCCTGACTCATTTCTTCTCTATTATACGTCGTACGGTAAGTGATTGATGACAGACTATTGGGGCGAATGTGATTATTATTCGATCTGTCGCGTATCTGCTTTCGTGTGGGATAAGTTTAATACGATGCGAATTTGTGATGTACTATATATAATGGGATGGTAATCAAGATAAAATGTAATTGATTTGTATCTTTAACACGTTCAGTGCCGGGTGCCCGCCAGGAGGGCACCCTGTAGTCGCATTCACCATGCCGGGTGCCCTCGTGGAGGGCTCATTTTAAATGCAGGTTTTTCTTGGAAAATTCACCGTCGTGAAACAAGTAAACACCTATTTCACAACGTATTAGCGTATTTTTCACGGCTTTTAAACTAATGCCAGGAACCCTCCTCGAGCGTTCACTCTTAGCGCAAATGTAATGCCGAGGACCCTCCTGGAAGGTCCACTAGCAATATGTATGGTGGGATGGCGTATGAGCTCTATGAAGTGTGATTTACTCGAATGTGTTAATATACAAATGACCTAATTGACAAATCTTTACAAACTTACACTGAAGCCACACTGCTCCGTTGCGCTGCGCTGCGACGTCGCAGCGCTAGATTTGGACCAATCCATAGATTCCACGCAACGCAACGGAGCAGTGTGGCTTCGCTGTAAGTTTGTAAAGATTTGTCAATTGGTTCATTTGTATATTAACACATTCGAGTCCATCACACTTTTCATAGAGCTCATACGCTATCCCGCCATATATATTGCTAGTGGACCTTCCAGAAATCCTCGGCATTACGTTTGCGCTAAGAGTGAACCCTCGAGGCGGGTCCCTGGCCTGTTAAAAACCTTGAAAAATACGCTAATACGTTGTGAAATAGGTGTTTACCTGTTTCATGATGGTGAATTCTTCACAGTTACTAGGTATCATTAATAGAACTTAAACTTAAAATTGGGGTGCATGAAAAGAGTCTCCACGAGTGACGATACTTCAGTACGTCCGGCGCACCCTGGGCAGTCAGCCTCGCTACCATCCTTGCTGACTGGCTAATCTTTTCACCACGGCATGAGCTATTCTTGTATAGCTTGTGCCGACACGATAGAAAGAAAGATTAATAGAACATACACATAACATAAGCCCATAACTGTTTCACTGCTGGGCATGGACCTCTTCTCAGAATGAGAAGGATTTAGGCCTTAGTCCACCATGCTGGGCTGGTGCGGATTGACGGACTACACACACCATCGAGACTTTAATGGAGCTCTCTCATGTGTGCAGGTTTCCTCACGATGTTTTCCTTCACTGTTAATGCAAGTGATAATCAAATTCTGATCCACACATGATTTTAAAAGTAAGAGTTGCGCGCCGGATCGAACTCGGACCCTCCTGCGTGGAAGGCAACCATTCAGCCGTATAAGACATTATCATAAAAAATACCTATCAATGATACATGGTAATGTGAAGTTTCGCCAGTCAATTTGAAGTAACCTTATAAATCATATGGTGGAGTCATTAGTGGATTACAAAAATAGGAATCGTAAGGTTGACCACACAAGGGCCACAAGTGGCCGAAACACTTGAGTCTGAAGACACACTTAGTAACTCGAGAGTTCGAGACACAGTTTCAAGTGCCTCAAAAGAGCAAAAGCAATTATCGGAGAAGCTAATTATTGTTCTAAATTAATCATATTTTTCAACAAAGTACCTAATAGATTGTCGATGTCGTGATGGCCCGGAGGTTACAGACCCGCTTCTTAAGCACCGGATTGCGAGTTCAAATCCATGTACCAATGTGACTTTTTCAATGTCATAATTATGTAGATACTTTTTTAGTTAATCTTAGACTCCTCTAACATACGGTGAAGGAAAACATCATGAGGACTTCATCATCATCATCATTCAGCCGAAAGACGTCCACTGCTGGACATAGGCCTCCCCCATGCATCGCCACTATCCATGTTGCCCCCAACATGGATAGTGGCGATGCTATCCTTGTTGGGATTGCAGGCCTCTCCCAATATGGGGGGAGGGGTTTGCCATAATCGCCACGCTTAGCAGGCGGGTTGGCGATCGCAGTATGGTTGTTAAAGTACTCAGAGAACGCTGCTGCCCCTCCTCTAGTGAATTCCTTAGTCGCCTTTTACGACACCCATAGAAAGAGATGGGTTAGTGCTATTCATTACGTCCGGCACCATACGAACGAGGACTTAATGCTCTGAAATCGCCAATCCGCAATGAGCAAGTGTGGCGATCAATGCTCGTTCCTTCTCTGTATGAGAAGAGGCCTTTGCCCTGCACTGTGTCAGTCACAGGCTAATATTTGTAATATTATCAAACAAGCCGACGTCGACTGATGGTAAGTGGTTACCGCCGCCTATACACCTACAACACCAAGAGTATTGCTGATGCGTTGCCAGAGACAAAGTTGGAAAGTCTCATGTGCCCGTAATACCCTTCAAACCGGAACACAGCAATGCTACTTAGCAGCATAAATAGATGTGGAGGTAGTACTTTCTCGGACGAAATCTTTCACAAGGAGCTCTACTAGGTACTCTTAAACTGTTTCTCAATGAGGGTACTGCTTCCTATCCTACTAGCGTTACGCCAATTGCTTCTCAAGGTCTGTTTTCTATATATTCCACCTTTGATACTAACCTATTTTTTAGTAAGAAATCAATTGAAATTAATACAAATTAAACAATTTATATACTGCATATGTCTTTATTATTAAAAAGTTACAAACTAGGCATAGAGAGAGGGCTGTATTATTATCACAGCGCTGAAATACTACTATGTACTTACTAAACACAATATTATTAATACCACGAAATAGAAAAAAACAGGTGGAAGTACCCTTATACTTCCTTAGGAACCAGCAGTGCGAGCACGGTTCTTCTTATCGAGTCGAGTCGAGAAATTTATCAATTATAAACGTCAAACTTGACATAAGATATGGATAAAACGACAGCTCTTGTCGTTATATCTATATCTTATGTCAAATTTGACGTTTAGAATTGATAAATTTCTCGAATCGACTCGATAAGATCTCGAGTCGATAAAAATTTAAACATACCGAATCTTATCGAGGGTCGGTAGCACGGAACTTGCTTCGGGAACTTTATAGAGCCTTGTCGACGGCTATGTTTTCTCGACAGCTTATCAACTTTACAAATAGCAACACCAGAAATATGCAGATACACAAATACTATCACTAAAATAATTACAATACTATTAAATAATCTAAGCACAATAAGAAAATAACCACAGAATAATAAAAAAATACTCCGCTGTGGATCCTTTCCACGTCCCGACGCGCTCTGCTTTCAATAATATCAAGATGATTTCTCCAAAATCAATTTTTTTGCTTCAAAAAGTCTTTATCGACCAACTTTTTAAAGACGACAACAATTCGAGATAATTCGAGAAATTTACCAATAAGAACTGTCAAAAGTCGATATAATGGTTAAATCATATCGAGTATGTCGACTTCATATCGAGGCGTCGGTAAATTACATTGATGAAAGAAAAATAAGAGGATATCAGATGTGGTCACATGATCTGAAGTCAAGTTTTCCTCTTATGGCGTCGACTCCGCCCTCAGCAATGAATTACATCTTCTGATGCAACACTTTGTCATGTTAGGTTTTGTTCACTTATCCTTTATAATACAACAAAAAATACCTAAACACCCAAAGTTCACTGTAGAACTGTAAATAAACTTCGAACAAAGCTTGAATGACAGACGAAAGGATAGATCTCTAAAATGGCGTCATGTCAAAAATATCATTCAAGGCGGAGCTTGGTGACGTTGAAAAATTATAATAGAAAATTAAAATCTATGACATATGGTGTACACACTTTTTACATTTGTAAATTACGTGTAAGAACGAGACAGATTATATTTTTTAACGCGGTACATATTGGCATAGTATTAAAAAAAAAACATCAATTTAGGGCTTATCCTCTTATGTTTCTTAAATCAATGGTAAATTACGATCCGTGCTACCTTTGTCGTTTTATCAATATCTTATGTCAAATTTGAAGTTTAGAGTGGATAACTTAACGTCTCGATAAAATTCGATAAAAAGAACCGTGCTCGCACTGCAGGGGTGCGAGCACGAATCTTTTTATCGAGAAATTTATCTATTCTAAACGTCAACTGTTGTCGTTTTATCTATATCTTATGTCAAATTTGACGTTTAGAATAGATAAATTTCTCGAATCGACTTGATAAATAGATCCGTGCTCGCACCGCAGTGTCGCCAAACTGACATAACAATTATACTGAAAGATAACAAAGTTTTATACTTTACCCACATCTGTGAAATACATTTTTCGCCAATAAGGCATGGTTCTACAATTTTACGTATGAGTTCGAGACGTGTCGTGTCATAGAAAGTAGCTATGGCCCAACCATTTTATCTGAGACCGTTCCTGAGGTAGGTGCGCGGTGCGGGAGGGGTGTAGTAACGCAATACGAGACCTCACTGATTCTTCAACTTTGTCACCCCTCCCGCACCGCGCAGCTACCTCAGGAACGGTCTCAGTTAAGCCTGACGTCGACTACAGCCGAAACGCATCGAATCGAGTCGAGTCGCATTTGTTCTGTGTGAGGCGAAACGGTCAGTAATCGCAAGTCGTTAAAACAGAAATTCGCGTGACAAGCGATGCGGGCGAGTTATGCGATTCGGCGCGCCGCGGCTCGTCGCTAATGGGCGCAGTTTCATACTAAATATACAAGGTTAGTCGGAAAGGGGGTACTAATCCGAAGCCCACTTATAGTATCGCTGATGACTGTTTGAAAGCAAGTGTTAAAATTTCAAAATTCGATATATTTTTTTCCAAATAAAATGATCTTTATTTTGGTTTTTTAAAAAATTCTTCATCCCTGCTTTAGTTACAAATTCAGAAAATGGTGCTTGTTTTTCATGACCCCAAATATGACCTAAAATGTAAACACAGCTGATCATAACTGGGGATAGATAGATTATAGTTTTTTTTTTTTGAGATTTTTTAACAACTGTTTCTCTTAAACTATTGACTTTTGGGAAAAGTTGTAGAACAAAAGTTACTCATTATTATGTGTACTTTAACGCCCTTTCGGATTAGTACCCCCTTTCTGACTAACCTTGTATAAGCACCGAACTTCTTCGATTCGATTCGACTCGACTCGACGAGCCTAGTGGACGCCAGCTTTTAGATAGTCGGGTTATAATAGCGTGAGCCAATATTGCGGATCTCCACTTGTGTCTTGTGTCGAGTAGCACTTCCACTTGTTTTTTTCTATTCCATAATTAATACATACATACACAAAACACCCTGAATCCTGATAATTGTTACGCGTCACTGAATTCGTTAATCTCGCTGCCCACATAGGCGTACCACGACAATTAGGCGTGCGAATTATTTGCAGGGTTTAATTCGGGTGTAATTTGTGTTAGGTACACAATTATGTTAATCTCGACAGGTTAGGCAGAAGTGTACTATCTGTACAAAGTTCAGTGATGAGTTTTATAGGTGGCGGACTCTTTTTATACCAGGTTTCAGCCTCTCCGAGGACTTGGGAGCCAAGCCCAGGCTTTTCCACTTGGTATTCAGGCTTGCGACTATTAGACTAGTAGGCCTAGCCTTTAAAGCCGTTACGTTTACGTTGCATTACGTTTACTTTACGTTACGTTACGTTTACGTTACGTTACGTTTACGTTACGTTTACGTTACGTTTACGTTACGTTTACGTTACGTTTACGTTACGTTTACGTTACGTTTACGTTACGTTACGTTTACGTTACGTTTACGTTACGTTACGTTTACGTTACATTACGTTTACGTTAAATTTACGTTACGCTACGTTACGTTTACGTGACGTTACGTTTATGTCAAAACATTCTAGCTAGGCCTACAGATGGCACTCAAATAGTTAATAATTGTTTAGTTTTATTCTGGCATTTGTCTGTTACCTCAAGAATTAGAAGAATGTTAATGTATATAAATCTTAAATTGATAGATATAATATTTAAAAGGTGTTACAGTTAAACTATTCTTTAAAATAGAGAGACCTAAAAGCATTATACAAAATTAATCAGATCTTACTCGTTCAAGCAAAAAAGAAACTTATGTTTTAATCACAGAAGTATTTAACAACCAGAATCGAATGAAGTTACAACCTACCAAGTTCAAAATTATTACTAACTAAATTGAATCTCTTTTTCTAAGAAAACTTTCGCAAACTATAAATGCATACGTTTACCTTATTTATTCATTCTAAAATGCTTCGTAAAGGTGAACGCACACTTATCGGAGCCGAACGCATTGAACGAAACTAATTTTAGAATTCTGTGTATGAAATCTTATGGAACCTCGCACACTTGCCCGCGTCGAATCGTCCGAATCTGGAAGAACCTCAGAAATCCTAGACGAATTCGGATGACGTCATCAGATGCGCTCACTCATTCATCTTTCATTAATAAAGCAATACAGAACAATAGAGTAATAACAGTGTGACAGGCGTAAAGGAAATGTGGCTCGTGGCTCGTGGCTAAATAATTACAGCCGCATAGACCGATCTTCCGGGTTAAGCCACGCTTGCCGAGGTTGGTCTGTGGATGGGTGACCATTTACCATAGCGAGTTTCCTCCGTGCCTCGGAAAGCACGTAAAGCCGTTGGTCCCGGCTGTCATTTGTAGATCTTTGACAGTCGTTACTGTTGGTCAGAAGCCAGAAAGTCTGACAACCAGTCTTACCAAGAGTATCGTATTACCCAGTTACTGGGTTGTGGAGGTCTGATAGGCAGTCGCTCCATGTAAAATACTGATATTCAGCTGCATCCGGTTCGACTGGAAGCCGACCCCAACATAGTTGGGAAAAGGCTAGGCAGATGATGAGGCGTAAAGGAAATAGAAACGATTTCTTCGGCGCAGTCGATTCTTTCGGCGCGGTCGATTCATTCGGTGCGGATATGTGTGCGAGGCCTCCTTAACTTCGATTCGTTCGATGCGTTCGGCTCGGATAAGTGTGCGTTCACCTTAAGAGTGCGGAATGCTATCATTTTCTATAACTAACTCCCCCTTATTACAAAAGATGGTTAAACTCAGTTTTGAAATATACCCATCACTTTCTAACGTCATATAACAAAAAGAGAAGGGGCTATTTTAAAAGCTATTTTTTCCGTAAACCATGTCCTCTAAATAATATAAATTGAAGTCGTTTTTCGCGTGTCTGTTTGTCCGATTACTTCTAAACTACTTAATGAATTTTGATGCGGTATTCATCTTAATTTAGGTAATTTCTTTCGGAAGGTTTTAACCTATAAAACGTACGAGCGAAGCCGGGGCGGATCGCTACTCTCGTAATAAGAGGAATCCCTCTTATTACGAGAGTAGCGATCCGCCCCAAATTTAGAAAATTCTGAAAAACTTAATCAAGTTTTTCAGAATTTTCTAAATTTGACGTTACTATTTTATGTACTATTCTGTTGATTTAACACCTCGACAGAATGCGAAATTCCTTAGGTACCTACTTCACTTCGTTCTTCCAAGCCGTTTGTGTAATCTTATTAGTTAAGTAGTAAGTAGATCACTGCATGCTTGTCAGACATGCAGGAACAATCGTATGTTATAGGCTTACATGACCGTCTACAATAAGATTGCTGTTGAATGACAAAAATTAATTCAAATTATAATATACAAGGTTAGTCAGAAAGGGGGTTGGTTGCGCGCAATGTTTAGTTTTAATTTTATAATTATGTCATCTGCCGGCGACGGCGCACACTGTTCCACAACCCCAATATTGGGGAATTAGGCGTTGCAGTAAAATGCCAATAGATGGCGCTAAATCACAGTCTCATCAATTTCACCTTCCACGCGCCCTGTGATTGGCTGCACGCGTCGGTAATATGCATCGTCAAAATTGTCGGTGCAACAAGTTCAAGAGAAGAAAAATTTGAATTTTTTTACAACTCCTATTACTGCCCTCTTGAACACACCTATTTTTCTTTTTTTTGTGAAAGTGCTTCACAGACACCCAGGAGTGCAGTTTTCCGGAGACTGTTGAGTTCAGTGTTATGTTGACATATTTTTAATATTTAAACTATACATTGCCGCACCGCACCGCACCGCCATCAACTAGGACTGTTCTTTACTTCTTTCTCAGTCTCCAAACCCCTCCATCGGCTGGAGCTATTTACACGCTCCACCAGGGGTACTAATCCGAAAGGGTACAGTACCCATAATAATAAATAACTTTTGTTCTATCACTTTCCTCAAAAGTCGGTAGTTTGAGAGAAATAGCGGTTCAAAAATTACATAAAAGATACGCTAAAATCTATCTATCCTACCTATGATCAGCTGTATTCACATTTTAGGTCATATTTAGGGTCACGAATTAGAAGCTCCATTTTTTTAATTCGTAACTAAAGCAGGGAGGAAGAATTTTGAAAAAAACAAAATGATAGTAAGTAATTAGAAAAATTATCGAATTTTGAAATTTTAGCACTTGCTTTAAAACCGTCATCATTAGTACCCCCTTTACGACTAACCGTGTATATTTGAAATCACAATTTAGATTACATACTTAAAATCTCGAGGCAGTAAACGAATGCAGTACAGTTAGCATCAAATATATCGGGACGAACAGACTGTTCATAATTACCTACACAACTAAAGAAATTAAACTTTATCTCAATGGCATAAAATCCTCGTCAGAATGACAGTCGTCGTGTGCTATGTTCATTCTGAAACAGTCCTTGTATCATTGAGAAATAGTTTAATTTTCTTAGTTGTTCAGATGATTTTGAGCAGTCTGTTCGTCCAGATATATTTGATGCTGACTGTGCCCTCTCCGTCTCTCTATCTAGGGTACGTCCGTTTACGTATCGAAATATCAAATAAGTCAACAGAAAAATACATAAAAGAACTAGAGAGAGAGATGGTAATTAAATGCGACCTTTAGGCCTGCAAAAACTTATAAACCTACCTGTAAATATAATGCCTTAGGCCTGAAACCTTATTCTCATGCGCTAATATAACTACGTATTGAAATACACTTACAATTAACATCTAATTTAAATGTTTTATAATAATATGAAATACAAAGAACTGTGTACCACATATACAGAGATAAATAGATAAGGCAAGTTGGTCTACGTTTTATTCGGTAGGAGAAATCCTCCTACTTGTTACGCTGCTAATTAGCGATGGGCGATTGTTGCAAAAAAACAATCGACTGAATCGAAAATTTTACTGTTGTGCATTTGATTGTCAATTTAGTAGTTCCTCACCATAATTATTCGAATAACAATCGACGAACTACTAAATGTAAACTGAAACAGTAGAGGACAATTAAATGATCTATTAGCGCCAGCATAATAACTGCAGTTGTACTTGTAAGTAGTGGCGCACGGACTTTTAACTATTGAATTGTGGCGCAGCGGGAGCGCACGCACCACCTTTTAGTAATTACTTATTTAGTAGTACGAGTATAGTAATACGTGCGCTGCGCCACAATTCAATACAAATTAGTAGTTAAAGTTGATACGGTAACCGTATCAGTGATTGTCGCTTGCTGCGCGCCGTTAGTCGATAACAATCGACTTACATCAATTGTTATCGACTTTTATCGACTGGACTGAACAATCGATTAAGTCGATTATTTTTAGTAATAATCGCCCATCGCTACTGCTAATTCAGTTGTCTTGATAGTTTCCGTTTCTGCAAGGGCGAATGGTTGCAGGATGCATGTGCGCGACTTTGCACTGCAAAAACGTGCGCGAGGTTTGCGCAATGCTCACTTCACAACACTAAATTGCCTCGTTTATAAGTCGCGCGGAGAAGGTTTGCCGATAGCCTCATGACGTCACGCGTCGATGGTCGGTACGATTCAGACGAGCGCGGGTAGCGGTCGGTGAAGTGGGAGGGGCAGTCATCGGCAAACCTTCTGCGCGCGACTAGTACATAGGTTGTTTTCATACAATGTGACGAACTTGCGATATCAATTATCTCAATATCTGTGCTGTGTCCACTGGCAGGTAAACCATGGTATGGCAAGATCAAAATGGCAAGTACTACTTGCAGATAAAATAACTATCTTATCTTGATTCTCGCTTGTGGTTTTGTTATTATTACTATGTTATTAAAATGCTTAATGCCATTGCCATATTATTGCCATGACATATTGACATGACATGACATATTATTGCCATTGAAAATTCGAATTAACACACTAAAATTAGATTTCCTTGTTTGTGAAAACTATTGTTAATCACTGGGTTCTTTTTTGACCATTTGTTTATAGCTGAAAGGTATATTTAAGTGTCATGAGAGGGATAGATACCAGGAATGTACGACATCTAAGAGATGCTAGTAGCAATCAATAACACAATATATCATAATGTAATCAGCTAGCCCATTCTCACACGGTGAATCCAAAGAGTTTTCAAGTCCTACGCAACCAATTGCGTTGACACTTCAATGGCAGCCTTCACGGTACAACTTGTAGAAAATTACTTCTCAACGGCGACGCAACCAGTCTAACGCAACTCGCGGTACTGATAACCCGTGCGTTGCCAAAGCAGTTTTTCGTGAAAATGCCGTCAAATTTCGTCATGTCGAAGCAAAAAAATTGTATTAAATTCGTCCAAGCAGTCAGATGTTACGTGGCCGGTGAACGATGCCGCGAGATATGACAGAAATCTTTACTAGCAGACACGCGCAGTGTGAGAACATTGGTTGCACTGCAGTTAGCAACACGTGTTACCAACCAGCCCCATGATTCAGAACGATTCAATAGACAATATGCATGTAATTCTTTTAGTTCTCTTAATCAGTAAAGCACATTCATATAAACCTAAGAAAAGTATTAAAAGTCAAATGTTACTACTATTGTTCTTGCTCAAAACAATTATTAAACTTCAACAATTTTCTACTACAGCTCAAATATCCTTTATTGTCGCGGCCATAATGTGACGTCATAATCCACGATACTGCTTTGTTTACATCTCTTTTTTAGCCACAAATCATTTAAATTAAATTATTTCTTGTATTTTCAAGCAGAAATCGCACTTACTAACTTACCTCAGTGAGAAATCAAACAGTTTGCTAAGAAAGGATTTTAAAGATTTATTCACATGGATTTTGATGTCATTTCGGGCATTTTCGAAGACGACGCGTTTTGAGATTACGTTCCGTTCCACAAAAAAAAAGTAACATAAAATAATGAATTGTAAAATAAGTAATGCGTTAAAAAATGTAAAAAACTGCTATTTGTGTCTTGACTCATGTACAATGTATATTTAAATAATGAAAGAGTTTTGAATTACATGCATATTCCCTATTGGGGGACAGTTTAGGTTGCGTTGCCGTCACCCCGTGAGCCCGGCCTTCGAAATATTGTGTAAATTCAACAGCATAATAACAAAGAATGAAAGTTCCAAATCTTCACTTCTACTTATCATATAAAATACGTATATTATAGCATACATATAAAAGAAACCTATACCTATTTTCTATAGCTAGAGGACACAGCAGTTTCTCTCGGGGGCGCTGGGTGATTAAATCTTTTTCCTCCTCTTTTCCGGCGTGGATTGGAAGAGAGCCTCGTCGGCACGGATCAGCCGGTTCACAGCGCGACTCAACGACACATCTGTCACCAGAAACAATAACATCAACTCATTAAGTCGATTTTTGAATTTAGTAATTTTTTTATAATCGAATATGGCAATACTATGTGTCAGGCTCTTTTTTTGAAAATGACAGATCACAGATTAAAATATGTTATTCCAATTTTAAATATAGGTACATTTATCGTCAAAAACATTTATATCTAAGATACTAATTTAAAATATATCTTTTTTTGGATAATGTCATCGTTGGTTAGCGACAAACAGATCTTGTTTTACAATAAAAAAAGGATATATGTACCAGTGGCGAAGGCTCCATACAACTCGATTCTTATCGGCTTCCCTTTCGAAATATGGCAAATACTAGTATCTATTATTTTCAATTATCATTTAAACAAATAATTGGTCCGGCTTCCCTTTTAAGAAATTTCACCCTTCGCCACTGATATGTACACAGATCTACCGACCAACGACGAATTTAGGAAAATATATTAAACTAAATACTGTAAACGTCACTTTTAGTCTTTTCCCATGAAATATTTGATAGAAAACCTTCAAATATTTATAGTTAAAGACTAAGTAATTATTACATCACATAGTGTTGCCATATTCCAATATTCTAATGATGGTAAGCAGATTGTGTCAATTTAATCACCCATTGCAATCCAAATATGGTATGGTTAGTTACATTGTGAGGTTAAAAAATGAAACAATAATATTTTTTTGGAAAATTCCTCTTTAATGTGATAGAATTTTAACAGTCCACTTACTTTCTTAATACATTACATGAACGTGTAAAAACTGCACGAAAAAATCGTCGCACATATAAATAATATTAAATAAATATTCACTTTGTTTTTGGCAGTGACTGTACTTGGTTTGTACACAATTTTTTCATGCATATTTTACTATAAAACTTATCTATATTGCATCTATTATGAAATTGTACTTATGAAAGGCATCAATACGTTTTCATTAATTATTATTTAATAAACAATGTTGTAAATTGTAAAATTAACTAGAAAATACTTGAGATAATTGTCACCATGACATGTTGTAATTTTATATTAACAGTTTAACTGCTCAGAAAAAATACGGCTGTCAGTCTTAAATATAAAGATACCAGCCTCTCCACTTAAACAGGTTGAAATTGTAAACAGTCGACAAACCGAAATGGGAGATTGTACTCATCACTATGAACAACTTTTACTATGGGACCAAACCGGAAATCGCGAAAAAAAACAGATGTTCCCTACATTTATGTTCGCATAACTCGTCAAAATGTAGGGAACAGCTGATTTTTTTTTCGCGATTTCATATTTTTCAGGCGATGCAGCCCCCCGATTCAGAACCTTTTCGATAAGCAGTTGTCGACCGATTCGACTTATTATCTCGTTTCATCTATGATTCTCGCAACGAGAGAAAAAGAGATCTAAGAAAAACAAACGAGTTTCAGCCTCTCACAATAATTTGAAACGACGAAAATGGTATTTTCCTACTGGTCGGTCGTTCTAACGTGATCTGCTGGCATTTAAACATGAGTTCTGGACTTGAATCTCGTCTTGATTGCAGTTCTGATACGGAATTATTCCTGAAAAGTATCAGGAACTGTAGAACTCATTCGCATGCGAGAAGAACTCACTTTTATTTCTGATCTGCTACAAAATGATCTACTGCGGGATGTTGGCAGATCATTTTGTCAATCGTTTTTTTTAAGGTAAAAACGCCAGAACTATTTCTAAAAAGTATCAGGAACTATAGAACTCAGCTGCATGCGGTAGGAACTCACCTTTATTTTTGATTTGCTGGACAATGATCTGCTAAGTTCACTAACATATAGCTTGTCGAATCGTTCGACAGCTGAATAATCGAATCGTTCTGAATCAAGGGGCTGAACAGAAACATGTGTGTGGAAAGAGCCGATTTTTTTCAAGCAAGTTGGAAGTTTATATTTTGTATGTCTTTGGATCGATCTATTTCGATACGTTTTCGAGCAGTTACAGTGTTAACACATTTAATACCTCAGTCGATAATTTTAATACTTATAAATAATTAAATATTTTTAAAACTGATTTGACTGTAACTTGCAAACAAAGGTAGCCTCAAAAACGCGTATTACATTTGTATAAAATATCAATATATTAAATATTCTGATTGATTAATATTTAAAAGTATTTAGAGTAATTAATTTATTGCTTTTATGCGGTCAATATAATGCCCTTTTGTCAGTTAGAAAAGTTAATAGTATTTTTTGGGCTATAAAATACTATTATTTGTATTTTTTTTTCGAAAGTCTTTAATTACAGCAGTTCTTTTAACTTTGTACCTATTTAATATAACTGTCAAAACAACTACCGATGCGTTTGAATCATTGAAAGCAATCGATTATTCTCTCGAATCGATTTCGATTTTATTTTGTAACGACAACACGGCATTATAATTGGTTTTGCGCGCTGGCAACACTAAATATATCTCTTTAGGAAGACCAATGTCGTATTTTTGTAATTTGACGATGGAGGCAGCTCTGTTTATCAAGACTTTTTAACACTATAGGTGGCTATAAACTTACTCGATATTTTGGTCGATAAAATAAAATCGACGGATATTGGTGTCGTTTCTGTTGTGCACAAACTATGGGCTATTGCCATCTTTATCACTCTCATAAAATAAGAAAGAGATGGACATAAATAAGAGCTGTCAAATTTAGTTGAACTTTGCCATACGTCAGAACGCGTCGACTAAAAACACGGTGAAGTTCAATACATAAACTAATTTGACGTCTGTAACTTAGTTCTTATTTCCGTCCTTTTCTCGCGCTGTATGTTAGTAAAAGATAGCAATTCTCTTATTAAGTGAACAAGAGAATCGGTACCATTATTCATTAATCGAGCAAGTTTGTAGATACCTTGACATATTTCGTATTTTACAGATTTTTTGACGGTTGATTGTACGTAAATTATCATTTGGTATAAGGAAGGGCAAAAAATACCAAATAGCCTCTACACAAAAAAAACTAGCGTGAGACAAAAAATCTGCAATATCCGATAGTTCTAACTAAACATTTTATCATCGTTTAAGTACCATACGCGAAAAAATATCTGTTTAAATAATAACAACACCTAACTAACAGAATTCCCATTAAAAATTGTATAAATGTGTGATTCCATGCAAATTCTACTAATATTAATATCTTGTTGTGTTTGTGTTAAAATATAATAATGTATTAGTTCTAGATTTTTCTAGAATGTTACGGGAAAGCGTAGGTATGTCAGAAATGAACAATTGTTTAGTTGGTATACTGAGGAATAATGTTATGAAAAATCAAATAAACCTTCCTAAACCCAATGAAATTAGGATATCTTAATACAGTAAGGAAATTGCAAACCTGAGAATAGTGTTGCCTAACTATAAATTGTCTATAGATAGGTTGTCGATACTATCGTGACCTCGAAAACTAGTAACAATATCGATAGGGGCTATCGATAGTGTTGGAATTTGACGATAGAATCGATCGAAAAAATTAAGTAATACATATAAATTAAATATTGATGAAGAGCAATAGTATCGATAGTTCGATTCGATACTATTGAGTACTGCTACTATCGATAGTATTGATTTTACAACAATCACTGTCAATACTATCGATAGTTTTGCCCTATCGATAATTCAACAAAATTAGGCAACACTACCTACCTACTAGTCCGCCAACCCTCACCAGCTAGCCTAACATGCGCAGCGCGAGATAATTTTGTCGTCCAATTATCTCGTGTCGAGATGAGATAATGTATACTTAGCTATCTCGTCACGGCACGAACTAATGCATCGAGAAAATTATCTCGCGCTGCTCAGTTAGCCCGGTAGCGTGGTGGGACTAAGGGACTTCTCTTTCTGAGAAGAGGCCCGTATCAGTGAGGCAGTAAAGGGCTGATTCTATTTGTTATACATATTTTTACACTTTTTATAGATATTTGTTTATTATCTAAAATGAACTTTTGATTTACTAGTCACTGCACTTATATTTTTCAACTTTCATCATCTATCTCCAATCAATAACTATTGTTTATTAAAACTACGCCTATCTAACGTCGTATACGCATACCATGTATATTTAAATGTGTGACTACACATATAAAAAACCAGCTTACCTATCTGACATACCTACTCATTCTCGTTTTAAGTATACTATGTGGTACCGTGTTTAGTATTCAAGTCGACGCATGCGCCGTGAATAAGGGTGCTTACATAAAGAAACAGATTTTCCGGTCCCGACTTGTCGGTGCAAACTATTATGCTGGGGCTGCACCTGCGTCTATCGTCACGAAGTTCGCTTAATGATACGATACACGCAGACATAACCAACCATTATCGGCTATCGTCGAAATAGTTCGGGCTGCGTAACAGTTATCGCTTGATTGGCGATACAACGAAGGGTTTTAGCGCGCTAAATATCGTGCTGCGTGGTCGAACTAGCGTTGTGCATTTTGACTGTTGTTCTTGGACTGATTAGACGCTCTGTCTAAATAATGGAGTGGAGCTACGAAACGGTGTTGGAATCTTTAAACGTTAACTTAACTTTAAAACTTTAAAGTTTTGAAGCTGAGCCCATCAATGGCAGATTTCAATAAATACATTAAGTAATTATTAGCACACATGTTAGAAGTAAAGGAAGTAGTTATCCATAGTCAAAACGTTTATAAATTGTATTGCGGCCATCTTAGATTATTGCACGATAATTCGTTTAAAATTACAAAGCCGCTAATGTGACCACTGCATTAGCACGGTAACTTTTAGCGAGCACAACATACGAAACTTCGGCACGCATTGCTTCGTGACGATAGACGCAGATGCGGCCGAAGCATTAGTATTGTATTTCAACCTGTTTCTTTATGTGTAAGCGCATAAGATAACACGGGGCTATTTTACCCGCACCGATCGGTACTGACTTGTCTGTACTGGGAACTCGCTTCTTTATGTAAGCACCCTTACGTTCCTGCCACTATACTACTTGTATTGTATGACTGACTTATCTTGCTAGTCTACCCATCCCCTCTATCTACCTAACTTGATAGAAATATCTCAGAACCTTGGCTTACCCATGGATATAATTTTTGCATTTCACGATGACGCGTTGTATGACTTTAGTGTAACTGACATAAGGTTCAAATTCAAATAATCAACGTGTCTTCGTGAAATGTAATAATTACATTGCGCCCAGTATCTCGGCAATTCAAGCTTGCAAAATCGAATCACAATAATTTGTCAAATGACAACAACAATTTGGGAAATCACAACAATTTGTGAAATGACAAACATTTGCCTGAATACGACATTTGTCAAATAAGTAACAAGAATTTGTCACATAACAAAAATTTGTCAAATAACAACGATTTGTGAAATTGTAATTTCACACAATTTGTAAAAATGACAATAATTTGACAAATGACAACAATTTGTCAAATTCAGTACTTTACATTTAGTTCCACATTTCGCCCCATGTCAAGATAATACTGGACACAGTTAACACATTAACTTTTTTGTGGTCTTGTAAACGACGTGTGTTTGCTCTACGTAGAATTAGAATATTCGATAATCAATAAAAAAAATCTTTTTTTGTTTCATTATACAAGGTGTAACAGTAACCAGTCAGTAATTCCTATAGAATCAACTACTGCAACGATTTCATTGTATTTATTAAAAATATTTTATTAAAATTAAATTTTGCAAAAAAATCTTTTTACGTATCTATCAGTCATCGAGTAAAAAGAAAATTAAGGCTTGTATCAAGGCAATTATACTGAATTTTGAATGCAAGTAGCAATGAAAAAACAATAGTAATTTATTTAAAAAAATATTGCTAAGTAAATTAAAGTTAACTTGTTGCTATTATTTTGTATTCTAAACTTGCTGTTCTAATTGGGGTGTCTGCCATTTCTAGTTATTTTTCTTACACGTTGTATATAGAGTACATAATCACACGCTATTTATAAGACCATAAAAAAGTCAAAGTGTATAAATGTACGTTGAACGAGTAGTATACTATATGTATGTATGTATGTATGTGTGTCTACCAACCGGGCGTGGTGTTGGCGAGTCGTCTCATGCGCCTCGTGTTCCTGTCCTGGTCTCGTATCTTCTTCTCCATCTCTGCGTTGGTGAGCGTCTCCAGGTGCGGCGCCCACTGCTCCGCCTCCGACGGCTGCCGGTACGGCGTCTGGGTAGAATGAGACAGTTATAAACGAGCCCTAAGTACCACAGAAAGGACTTTAAACGTTGAGGTGAATACTGATTTATAAATTTAGAAGGAGTTATAAGTACCGAACATTCGGCGAAACAGGTTTCCGAAAAATTCCAGCAGCACAAGTGTCGACCAAAGCGTACATATTTTAATTTATAACAACATATAATGAAGCTTTGCTCAAGACTGTGAAATGTGAATGTAAAATCTGATCTTTTAAATGAGGTCACATCTCCAGTCTCGGATTACAACTCCGAAAAACAACTACACAAACCTAGACGTCAAATTCATAATCATTAACAAGAATAAATTGTTTATCATCGCGGTCACTACGAAGCTTAGTCCACTTAATCACTAAGGGACAAATGTTGCGTGTCATTTGTCCCATAACTTTCATGCGACGACTAGTCGTGCGATGTTGCTAGATATGTCACGCAATGTCTGGCAGCGTTGCGCAAAGTCGCTGGCGACAAGTGTCGCGGGACATTTCTTTCAAATTATTACACAGCTTTATATTAAACAGTGGACTATAGTTTAGTTAAACGGGCAGGTTTCCGCAAATCCACGTCAAAGCGCGTATTTGGCGTTCCGATAGAAAATAAATTGTTATTCTATCCAACCACTTCTTGAGCCAGCAAAATTTTAATGTTACTGACGATCTCTCGGAGAGTAGTCGGGTTACCGAAGTACTTAGCTCTGTATGTGGCAACCTCAGGGCTGTTCAGGAGGCCGTGGGCCGCCGTTTCATCACACAGGACTTTGAAAGGTAGGTGTAATAAAAAAAATTACCTCTACAACAGGCAGCGGTGCCTCACTGAACGCGTAAGTCCGTGTATGCCAGCTCAGTTGTCCGCGCACACTGTAAGCGATGCCCGTTACAAACTCTCCGCCTAATCCCAACTCAGCACAGAGCTTCATAGCAAATTGTTCTGGATTGTTCTCCTTTTCTGACATGTCCCATTCCACCTGCAATTGAATTATGAAAATAGTTAAAGAATGTGCTACGTATGACACAATAGTTAATGGCACACCATAGATTATTGCAGTAGCCACAGCCAGGGTTTGAAAGAGTTGGTGTCTGCTAACCAGCCCTTTTGCACAACTGAAGCTTTCGCTGATAACTATCACAATCTTGGTATGCTCAACTGACTCCAATAATCAATCATTTTTTAACAATTAATAGGTAGTGTATGTTAGAGCCATTACGCACTGTCGACTGGTCGCTGGAGACTTGGTCTACGGCGACTGTGACTATCTATAGTTTAAATAAGTGTTTACGCACTTGGTCGCCGGTCGCCCGGGCGACTCGACGACTCGCCGCGCAGTGGCGACGCACAAACAACTGCTGGTCGCCGGCGACCAATAGAAGCACGAGTTCAAATGGAAGCGTTCACACCGCGAGCAACTTGTGACGACACGTTTGGTGCAGTGGCTAAGCGATTGGCTTCTGCACTACGGGTCGTGGGTTCGATTCCCGCACGAAACAAATATTTGTATGGCCTATAGATAGTTGTTTCGGGTCTGGGTGTTTGTGTACGTGAAGATTTGTCTGTAACCGCACCCACGATACAAGAGAAATCTTAGTGAGGGGCAACATGTTGTTAAATATTAAAAAAAAAACTGTCGAGACGACCGGACGTTGCGCACAAAAATGGCTCAGACTTTCGATACAGAGAAATTGATATTGGAAATACAAATCCGAAAAGCTATTTGGGATTTATCCAGTGACCAATATTCCAATCGGGATACCCAATACTCTCTTGCGTTTCTTTTCTTTTTTTCTGTTTATAATTAGTAACGCTACAATTGCAATAGTAGCTTCTTCGACGTCCATTCTTCACGAATATACAAGAAACACTATGCTCGGCTTGGTCTCCTGGCTCTAGTCGCCTATGTTTTGGTCGCCGAGAGACCAAATCTCCGGCTACCAGTCGACAGTGTGTAATGGCTCTTAATCCAATTTGATAAAAAAGTTTGGTGGAGCGTGTAAATAGCTCCAGCCGATGGAGGGGTTTGGAGACTGAGAAAGAACAGTCCTAGTTGATGGCGGTGCGGTGCGGTGCGGCAATGTATAGCTTAAATATTAAAAATATGTCAACATAACACTGAACTCACCAGTCTCCGGAAAACTGCACTCCTGGGTGTCTGTGAAGCACTTTCACAAAAACAAAAGAAAAATAGGTGCGTTCAAGAGGGCAGTAGTAGGCGTTATATCGGATTCAAATTTTTCTCCTCTTGAACTGTAATGAACTGTTGCACCGACAATTTTGACGATGCATATTACCGACGCGTGCAGCCAATCACAGGGCGCGTGGAAGGTGAAATTGTGAGACTGTGATTTAGCGCCATCTATTGGCATTTTACTGCAACGTCTAAATTCCCCAATATTGGGGTTGTGGAACAGTGTGCGCCGTCGCCGGCAGATGACATAATTATAAAATTAAAACTAAACATTGCGCGCAACCATGCTCCCCGCCTTGGAAGTTCGGAGAACTTTCAAAGAAAAAGTACCTAATTAAATTTAAAGAAATTGCATTAATAGCGAATTTAAGTTACGGATTAAATATATCAAATTTATCTAATTTTATGATAAAGTAAAAGAATTTATATTAAACTAACACAGAATTATTTGTGTACCTATATATTAATTATTATTTTATTGTGTAGGTATAGGGTAAAGTTTGACTACAGGTCGTTTAAACGTGCCATTTTTGGACTTTACTAATGCGACCCTAACCACATTATCACTACCAGGATAAACTTCCTGAATTATACCGATAGGCCAGCGTAAAGGTGGAATATCGTCTTGATCGATAAGAACCACAGTTCCAACACGAACCGGGTTGTCATGCGTGCACCACTTCTGTCTAACTTGCAGCGTGTGCAAGTATTCGCTTCTCCATTTCTTCCAATAAGATTGAACTAAATGATCAAGCAATTTTTTGCGGTCGGTCAAGTTGACACGTTCATTTGAAACATCAGAAGACGGGAGATATTGAATAGGTGAAGACATTAAAAAATGTGCGGGTGTTAACACTTCCGGTTGAGGATCGGAGGATAACAAGCAAAGTGGTCGCGAGTTTAGCAAACACTCAATCTGCATCAATACAGTTAAAAGTTCCTCGTACGTGAGGAGTTGATTTCCTATGACTCGAAACAAGTGAGTTTTAATACTCTTAATATTAGACTCCCACATGCCACCAAAGTGTGGTGCACGGGGTGGAATCATTTTCCATTCTATACGTCGAGTGGCAAATTCTTGGCTTAAGGCCGTTTGAAAACTTTGAGAAATAAAAAGATTATACATTTCGTCTAATTTTGCCTTAGCGCCGACAAAATTGGTGCCATTATCTGAATAGATACAAGACACAGGACCGCGGCAAGAAATAAACCTTTTAAAAGCTGCAAGGAAAGATTCAGTTGTTAAATCACTTACCAACTGAATGTTAATGGCTTTAGTGTTTAGACAAATGAACAAACATATATATGCCTTTTGTGCATGTTGGCCGCGCCTACGAGCTAAAGTAATTTTAATTGGACCAGCGTAGTCCACTCCAGTATGTACGAACGCTTTGGTTTCACATACGCGGTATGATGGGAGATCGGCCATCTTAGGTGTTGGATGAGAAGGTGACAAGCGGAAACAAGTATTACACATGCGAACACGTTTGCGGATAATATTTCTGGCTGACAGTATCCAGTAGCGTTGTCGTATAATGGACATCAGTAAGCTTGCACCTGTATGCAAGTTGGATTTATGTTGGTGGTCAATTAAGAGATTAACGACATGATCATGTTTTGGAAGCAACACCGGATGTTTACATTCGAAGGGCAAATCGGACTTTGACAGTCGACCTTCGATTCTAAGAATTCCTTCCTCATCAATGAAAGGACAGAGATGTCTAAACTGTTTAGATGGTAAATTATTTTTCTTTAATTGATCAATTTCAGTTTGAAAATGCACCATCTGAACTGAGCGAAGGATAGTTTTTTCGGCAATATTTAAGTCAGAAGCTGTAATAGCTCTGGAAAGCGGTAATTTTTTAATAAAACGTAAGACGTATACTATAACGCGGAGTAATTTATTCCAAGAAGAAACGCTTTTAGCACGTTCATAAAGAAGTGGTGGTGTATTTTGAGCGGTAGTTATCAGTGTACTAGTTTTAAATTCAGGAAGCTGTTCGCATTTTGTGGATAAAAAAGATTGAAGTGGCCACTTATCAAGCGGAGAACACATCCAAGTTGGACCATTCCACCAGAGATCATGATCGATCAACTGGGAAGGTAGCAATCCCCTAGAAAGACAGTCGCTAGGATTCTCGGCTCCTGCGACGTGATAAATATTCTGAGGATTCAAGTTTTCCTGAAACTGAGCTACGCGATTGCTGACAAAGATGGACCACTTATGTGGTGAAGAGTGAACCCACGAAAGGGCGATAGTCGAATCAGAAAAGGTATACACACCTGAAATAGTAATGCGAGCCCTGTATGTCTCATGAACAGTTCTAACTAAACGGGACATCAAAACTGCAGCACATAGCTCTAAACGAGCGAGCGTAGAAATCTTAACAGGAGAAACTTTAGATTTAGAACACAAAAGTCGCACAACGATATTTCCTAACTCATCAGTTATGTGTAAGTAAATGACACAACCATAAGCTTTAAGGCTTGCGTCACAAAAAGCTACTAAATTTACGGTGCAATTGTTATGAACGCCGATGTGGCGAGGTATTTTTATCTTAGATAATAAAGGCAGCTCCCTAACAAGCATTGAAAAACATTTAATTATATTTTCTGGGGGCGTGTCGTCCCAATCCACTTTACTAAGCCAAAGATTTTTAATAAGCAACTTCGCGTATACTACGACTGGTGATACAAGACCTAGGACATCAAATAGACGCGCGACGAAAGACAGTATGGTGCGTTTTGTGCATTTAGTATCCACACAAGAAGTTGTTAACAGAAAAACGTCTTCGTCGTGAATCCAAGAGAGACCCAAAACCTTTAAGTTGTTGCTGGCATCATCAGAGAAATTGACTGGTGCGAGATGAGAATGCGGCAGACTCTCAAGAAGTGCGGGAGAGTTGCTTGCCCATTTAACAAGATCAAAACAGCCACTTTTAAATAAAGCTATAAGTTCTTTAGAGAGGCGTATAGCACTATCCTCATCAGAAACAGAAGTTACTAGATCATCCATATACAGTTTGGATTGGGCAATAGAAACTGCATCAGGAAAGCGGTTTCCTTCATCCGATGCTAGCTGGTGAACAGTGCGCATGGCAAGAAAAGGACTAGACTTAAGACCAAACGGAACGCGGTTGAATTGAAAGGTGCGTAATTTCTCACTTTCATTAAAACGAAACAATATTTTTACGTATTTCCGTTGAGATTCTGGTACGCATACTTGTAAGTACATCTGTTTAATATCTGCGGTTAATGCTACAGGATATAAACGGAAATCCAGTAAAAGAAGAAAAAGATCAGCCTGTAGGTTAGGCCCTGCGTGCAAAATATCATTAAGTGACAATCCTGTATGAGTTTTGGCACTTGCGTCAAGAACAATTCTTAATTTAGTTGTGGATTTATCTTGCCTAATAACAGCGTGGTGCGGAATATAATAACCATCATTTTCATTATCTGTAGAAAATACTTCTGATAAATAACCATTATTTAAGTAGTCGGCAATAACTTTATTATAATCTTCGCGAAGAGCGGGCGTATGTTTTAATTTGCGTTCTAAGGCTAGAAAACGACGGTGAGCAACAGCGCGGGAATTTCCTAAATCCGCGGGATTCCTACAGAACGGAAGAGACACGGTATACCGGCCGTCCTTATCGCGAACCACCGAATCTGTGAACAAGTTTTCACATTCCGTTTCATCGGGTGAAAGAAAACGCTTATTCGGAATTTCCTCTAATTCCCAAAATTTATGGAGACTTGACTCCATATCACTTAATGTGACTGCGGCGAAAGATGCGGGATGATCAGTGTCAACAAACGAAGAGGGAAAGTCTCCCATTAAAATATAACCGAAAGTGGTCAAAAAAGCGGGCGGAGCGGAAGTGTTTGAATTAAATCGATCACCTAAGTAAATGTAAGGGAATAATTGGGCACCAATCACCATATCAATATTTCCCGGAATATTCCAAGTAAGGTCAGCTAGAGGTACCTTGTTGAGACAGTCAAATTCACGAGCGTTAATCTCGAACGCGGGCAATTTTTCAGTTATACAGTCAACGACTAAAGCGTGAATATAATATTTATGCGATGAAACGCGAGACTCAATCGTTAAATAAACGTAACCATGAATAGGTCGAGAAGATAAACCTACGCCTCTAAGAGAGGAATTATAAAGCGGTATTACAGGTAAGTTAAGTAATTTACAACATCCCCGAGTAATTAAATTATTTTGTGAACCATTGTCCAACAATAAACGAATAATCTTTTTATCATTACACTTATTGTAAGCATAAACTTGCGCGGTTGATAAAAGTATCGTGGTACGAGGTTGTTTGGTGAACTCGTTATTGAGCGATATCATGGTAGCGGGTGATACACTATCGGTAACGTTCGGAGTACCGGCCGCGGCAACGACGCGGGCGACGGACTGCACGGAAGATGCGTCCAATGGAATATCGACCTTAGGCTCATACGCACAAGGTTGAGCACGCGAAGCTAAGTTCGCCATCCCGTCATTAGGTTTCGTGACAATCACAGGTGTATCAAGTACCTGCATATTATTATGTTTATTTGTATTTTGATGGGTAAACGTATGAAGTTGTACCGTCGAATTATTTGTTAAATTACTTTTATTAAAGTGTAAAAGGGTATGATGCTTCTTTTGGCAATGATTACAAACATGACGTGAATTACAATTCGTAACTGAATGAGAAGGGCTTAAACAATTAACACAACCATTATTTGATTTAATAAAATTATATCGCTCTTGAGGAGAGGATAAATTCTTAAATTGCATGCAATTGAAAAGTAAATGTTCAGTACTGTTACACATTACGCAAGGAGCGGTTTTTATTATTTGGTTATTTTGACTAACTATTGTACGTGAATTTCGAGTATTTGAATCGAACTTATTCCTATTATAATTTGACGAAGAACTACGAGTTTGAGAAGTGTTATTATTGCTACCAGAACGTTCCAATATTTTTACTTGATCTTGCACGAATGAAATAAGTAATTCACTAGTAGGTACTTCGATATTACGAACGGATAACTCGAACGATTGTACAGTTTGAGTGTCTAAACGTTTTAATGCGAAATGCAATAATATGAAATCCGTAAGATCGGGTATATCTAATTGCTTGATAGCGGCGATTGACGCAGAATACTTTTCTATAAATGAGTTTAATGAGTTCGCGGAATATGAGCAATTTTTTAAGTCGAAAATATTATTTAAATAGAAGGTACCTAAGGAACGTTTGTCCTGGTACTTTTTTACTAGACTATTCCATATAATGGAATAAGTTTCGCCAGTTGGTACAATACCCGCGACCAATTGTAATGCATTATGCGTCAATTTACCTATTAGGTATTGAACCCGCTGCGAGTCAGACAGCTGTGGGTTTTTATGTATGTTAGCTTTAAAGGATTCGTAAAACATGGGCCAACTTTCGGGTTTTCCATCGAAAGAAGGAATCACTATAGGCGGCAATTTTACAATATTTTTCACTGGTTGTGACGATGTGGTGGGTAAAGACTGCTGTTTAGCAGAGTTAATATTATTACGGACACGTTTTATACGACTATAGACATCGTCAAAGGAAACTAAACTTTTGAAATCAGGTTCAAATTCTGGATTAGTTGCCATATTAATCTCGTTAATATTGTCGACGATTGAGTTGAACTCATGGCGCATTTCGTCAATAATTTCAGAGTCGGCCATGAAGTTTTCTGTTGACCGCGTATCTGCGGTACTAACGACTTTTTTGGATTGATCGTATAGTTTTGTAAGCCTTTGGTAGATGACTTCCGACTTAGATTTTAACAATTTAATTTTATAAGCGTCCATATTTGAATAGGGAACGTAAGCTAATTACCTAATTCGAACTTTAAATATGGCGGGTATACGTATAAATAATTACGCAGAAATAATTATATACTGATCAATCCGACTCGAATGGACCAAAATTATATATGGTGGAGCGTGTAAATAGCTCCAGCCGATGGAGGGGTTTGGAGACTGAGAAAGAACAGTCCTAGTTGATGGCGGTGCGGTGCGGTGCGGCAATGTATAGCTTAAATATTAAAAATATGTCAACATAACACTGAACTCACCAGTCTCCGGAAAACTGCACTCCTGGGTGTCTGTGAAGCACTTTCACAAAAACAAAAGAAAAATAGGTGCGTTCAAGAGGGCAGTAGTAGGCGTTATATCGGATTCAAATTTTTCTCCTCTTGAACTGTAATGAACTGTTGCACCGACAATTTTGACGATGCATATTACCGACGCGTGCAGCCAATCACAGGGCGCGTGGAAGGTGAAATTGTGAGACTGTGATTTAGCGCCATCTATTGGCATTTTACTGCAACGTCTAAATTCCCCAATATTGGGGTTGTGGAACAGTGTGCGCCGTCGCCGGCAGATGACATAATTATAAAATTAAAACTAAACATTGCGCGCAACCAAAGTTAAACAATTTAATAGAATATTTTGATCTAGAACTGTTATTAAAAATTAAGATAATTTTAAAAATAATTCTTTTTTTCTACTTGTTTTCTGTTTGTAGATTTTTTGTTAAAAGAAGAGACGTTTTTTTTTATTATTTTTCAAAATATTGTTTACATTTCTATTAAATTGGATTGACATACACCAAAGTAAGCCGGGTAAGCGAGTCGTAAGTGGCTACGAACCTGGCATCATAATTTGAGCACGAAAAATGACAATAGACTCGCCACGTGAGTAATATGTATGTATGCATGTAATAGGTAAGTAAGTTAATGAATTTTAACCGACCTGATCGACAAGCGATGTATTCCCCACATGTATATTGAGCTTGATCACAACTCTTTGGTCTGGCTGCTCCTCCAATATTGCCGGTGGTTCACTCGGGAACGCCTCTATTTGCTGTCTGATGGACGAAGCGACAGCGGGAATGAAAGTGCTTGTGTTCAGTTCCAGGTCGTCGCATAATACTTCCGCAAACTGCTCTGGTGTTATTATTGACTCTGAAATAGTAGGATAAAAGAAGGATAAACTATATTAAATGGTATTTATGAAAAGAAATATCTTTTTTTTAAACTTTACCCATCGCTAACATTTCTCTTGTATCGTGGGTGCGTTTACAGACACAAATCTCACGTACACAGACGCCCAGACCTGAAACAATCATCTGTGGGCCATACAATTTTTTTTTCCGTGTGGGAATCGAACCCACGACCCATAGCGCATAAGCCAATCGCTTAGCCACGCACCAAACGTGTCGTCCGTGCCGTCTGTTTTGTTAGGTAAAAACAGCTACGTTGATGTAGCCAAAACAAGTACTTAAAATTAATCGATTACAAACGGAATTTGTGTACAGACACACTAGAAAATAAGACAGAGATAGCTGAATTTTATAGCAACATTCTATGTATGTATATTCCTGGATTAACTAAGATATTTCAAAATTCTGACTATCCAAGATTCAAGTAACAGCTATCTATACAGGGTGGTAATTTGAGATGAGGCAGTAAGGACCTTAATTTTTGTGACTACAGAAAAAAAATCTTAGGAGACAGTCGATAATTTTTGAAGACATTTCGAACTGCAATCACAAACTTTGAATTTTTTTTTCCGTATAATCTCGCTGAATGTTTTTTTTTTCAAAATCTTTTAATTCTGCGCAATATATTCAAATTCCAAAATCACAATATTCAAAAAACATGGACATTCTTCTAAGAATATTTTACTGTAACAGTAATGCTATATTAAAATAAGAGTAGGCCCTAAAGCTCGTAGTTACTTTACCATTTTTGTTCCAAGTAAATGTATCTCTTAATTTTTGTCCTTCTATCTCCATGTCCAGTCTAATTGGCACCAGGATCTGCTTTTGTGAGGAGTTCTCTAGCATTGCTGTCATGTCTGTGTCATCAAAGCATAGAGGGAATGTGCGGACCTGAAATTTTAAAGTGCATTTTGCAAATTTTTAAGAGAGAGTGGTTGGACTTTTCCGTAATTGATTTTAACAAGTCTAAAATCTATGGATTGATGTAGGTTTTTAACAGAAATTCATCAGAACTAATGTCAAAAACCTACATCAATCTAGAGATTTTGGACTGAGATGAGTTTGGTTTCTACAGTTACTGTGCAAGAACTTCCTAAAGCTGACTTGAAGTCTTTCAAGACAGTTTTTACACTCTTTGGTAGAATTGTGTATGGATTCATGAAAGTGCTTTAAACATTGCATTTACAAAATAATTAATTTCATTTCATGTGACTTTTAAATGCCTATGTTTAGATAATGTTTGCAGTGGCGTGCACAGAGATTTCAGACAGGGTATGCACAAAAAAAAAGCTGGGTTCGTCATGACCACGGAATGCTAATTCAGATTTACCTAGAAAACAAACTACATCAATCAACCGTTTGAAGATGTTTCTATTTCTGTCGTCTTTCGCGTTGTGCCCTTCAATATCTAACTTTAACTGGCTATTCAAACTAGTCTCTATTCTACCTTTATCAAAAGTTTGGAACTTTTAAGCAGGATTCTAGATGTTTTTCTGAAGAATCATGCTTAGCAGCCGCTTTGTGAAAATTATTTAAATCTGAGTATCCGCTAGGTCCAAACATTATTTTTAACTTGATTTATAAACAAAATGCAAGGGAAACAATCCAATGTATTTGTGTGTACACAACGAATTAGCTAGTAATAGTCAGCATAAAACATTTTATGAAAATAACGAGTAGTATTTATTACCTTTTCTTTGAGTTAAATCCAACCCGGGTACACGCCTTCCCTTTGCAATCAATTTAACTGTTTCGCGGCCGATTTTAATTTCTTTAAACACATTTCGCCAGCACAGGTCTCACAGGTATAATTTTCCATTTTTACAATAAACTTACTAAATAATTACTCGACAGTCAATCACTTGCGCCAAAAAAACAATAAGCCGAAAAAACTTTGCAATTTATTACGTTACGAACTAATTGATACGAACGAATGAATCATTTGGTTAATCCGACTAAAATAAGTCGACTCTCTGCAATCAACAATTAAACGGTGCATTTACGGGTTCTCAATTTGGACGGTTTGCAATGTAAGCTATGCCTCCAAAACTCCAACACACGCACACATTTTCACGCACACAGTCACTCTTTTGCTGTGTACTACACGAGATGCGTTGTATGAAGAATAAGCCAGGCGTAGTACAGCTTATGCTCACGGTAGGCGCTGCAATGCGCGGTCGCGGCGGCATGCGGCGGGTATTCCCCGCTCCGAGTTAGTTCCAAAAAAAGCAATAGATGGCGTGAAAACTAAATTACCATGATTTCTTTTAATTATAGTTATTTATCACTTAGAGGGGCATGTATGGAACTGCAGGGTATGCAGAGCAGCGGTCTCGAACCTACCGATTTTTCGGTATTTCTACCGATATGGGACCGCTTCTCCCGAAATACCGAAATGTAAACAATTTCTCACCATTTTTGAGAACAGGAGGTTCTTCTGATTATTTACCGATTTTACACTTTTAAGTTGGCCTTGGTTCCTGATGATGTAGAACTATTTTGGGACGAAGTAAGTTTACTAAAGCGTGGCGATGAAACTCAAATGTTTCCTTTGTCTAATTTCATCTTTAATATTTTATCACTTCCCCATTCATCCGTTAACGTTGAACGCATATTTTCACATATTAATCTTTTGAAAACGAAACAGCAAAATAGGCTGTCTACTGAATCAATCACTGGTCTATTACATGGAAAACGACTCTTTAATGCAGCTAATTATTATGATTTTGAAAACAATTCGAAGATGACCGCGGCTACGGCCAAAGATTATTGGCATAAAAAATAATTATACTTAAGTGTGATTGTTATAAATTAGTCGGTAAGTTTTTTTTCAATAAATAAACGAATTTGATTGAATATTGTATTTTTTTGTCAAATACCGATTTTGGGTACAAATATACCGATTTTAACTGGCAACTCTACCGATCTCGCTCTGTGACGTTCGAGACCACTGATGCAGAGCTTATTTACATGTATGGAGTGCACGCCACTGAATGTTTGTTATTTAATCATGCTGTAACATCTAAATGCTTTTAGATGATATCTTGTACAAGGTTCAGTATGTTTTGGATGAACAAGCATGAAATCTTCTTGAAGGTATCCAATGTTCAACCTGGAAGTCTACTGCACACGTAGCAAATAATAAATCTAAATGACTGACTGACTCTTAAGCTTATTTCTTTTCTTACAATCCACCCTTTTATCTGCTCTTCACTCTACATGTAATTTGTTATGTCTTGTTTGTTAATTAACATTAGTGTCCGACCGAAACACGATTTTCAGCCGAAACCGAAACCGAAACCGAACCTTATTTAGACATGTAAAAAATTCTGTTCTATTGTATAGTGAAGTCTGTGAAGTATATTTTTTACACATACAGGCAGTTTACTCGTGATAAATGAAATAAAAGACATTAATGGAAATAATGAAACAAAAATAGTTATTAATTTATGGTATACCATATGATGAATACAAGGTTAGTCGGAAAGGGGGTACTAATCCGCGGGCCGATTAGTAGCGGCGGGCGGATTAGTAGTATTAGTATCACTAAAGACTGTTATAAAGCAAGTGTTAAAATAAAAAAAAACGATAATTTTTATTTCCATAAAAAAATATTTTTATTTCAGGTTTTTAAAAAAAATCTTCGTCTCTTTAAGTTACGAATTCCGAAAATGGGCCTCCTAATCCGTGACCCCAAATATGACCTAAAATATAAACACAGCTGATCATGGCTGAGGATAATATAGATTTTTCCGTATTTTTTATGAAATCATTGGACAGCTATTTCTCTGAAAGTATTGACTTCCGGGGAAAGTTGTAAAACAAAAGTTACTCTTTGTTATTGGTACTTTAACACACTTTCGAATTAGTACCCCTTTCCGACTAACCTTGTATAAAATCAAATAAAATGTTAGGCTTTTTGTCAAAAATCAACACTTGTGTTTACATTGTCCTAAAGATTAATTTATTATTTATTGATATTGAGATCTTGTATTTAACATAACATCATGTCTTATTCCCCGAAGTATTGGTAGAGGTGTATAGCACACCCACATTTCGCCGTTATGTTTGAAGTCCAATGTAATAGGGGGTGAGCCTATTGCCATCGACCGGGCACAAATCCAGACTCCGGGCTTCTTCTGAGAAATTCCTCACGGAAAAACTCAATAACACTTTGGCCGACCTAGGGATCGAACCCCAGACCTCACGCTCAGCAGTCGCGCTTGCGACCGCTAGACCAACGAGGCAGTCTTGTATTTAATACTTGTTAATTAAAGAATTATTTACCTAATTATCAGTATCAACAAAAATTACAATAAATTGTACTAAATTCAGTAAACTTTGTCAAAAACACAAACACGACACAACCACGCCGTCCACGCCGCACGCCGACCGGCAAACTCACCCGAACTTAGCCGGACGACGCGCGACAATTTACGAACACTGAGTTTCGGCGCGGCCGAAGTTTCGGCTGATTTTTGGCCGAAACCGAAACTGTAGCCGAAACTAGATTTTTTGGCCGAAACTGGCCGAAACCGAAACCGAAGTCGAACCTTCGGTCGGACACTAATTAACATAATGTGTTGCCCTTTTTCAGAATGCTGAACGATCAATACTTTTTATTCATAATACATTAGATACTTATCACAGTGTCTTTTTCAATATTGACATTGGCAGAATGATTAAATAAGGATGGAGAAATAAAACTTTAAATTAGAATGGAATAAAAAGGATCACATACCTTCTTATTATGTACCCTAGTCCGACTAATCTGGGTGGCCTGCGGCACTGCATCCAAGTGTGAAGAGTTGGGCATAACAGGCAGCCATGACTGGTTATGTGGTTTCTTGCTCTTACTTTCCCGTGGTGTTGCCAGCTCCTGACTGACCGACACCGCTTTGTACCTAATTATAAAAAAATATGTAAGTTGAACAGCTCAAATAGTCATCGTACGGTTAGTGGTGATACCGAAATTTGCAATTTTTTATATGGCCGCTACCTTTGTTAATCTTTTAGCGTATGTTAAAAATGGAACCAAAACCAATAAGTCATGACAAAGATATCCACAACCTTAATGAATTATAACGAAACCAGAACCAATAAGTAATGATGAAAATAACTTTAAAGTTAATGTATGTATAATGTTTAACAGTAAGTTTCAACAAAAATGAGTTGTTTTTATAGACAGAGTGTAGTTCATAATTCCAGACTCCCAAGACAGTGATGTAGTGCATGCTAAGAACCTTCACGTAGTAGCATAGTCAGGTTACGGATTACGATGATTGATGACAAGTTTCAACTCAAACTTACCAAAATTTTTGCAACTGTATCATCAAGTTAACATGTATGCATTACTACATATCACAGTATATATTTCCAGTACGAATTGATCTCTCATTGTAAAGACTTTCCATGCAATGAGAGCTCAACTTATACAGGAAATGTATAGCTTGATATGTAACCGTGAATACCCTAAAATAAAAAATAAAATTCATAAAACGTACACATACTTATCATCGTTGCCCTCAATAATATCTTCCACCTCGGAAGCTTTGAGTAGTGATACCGAACTGGACAGCACATGGGCTCCTAGACCATTGTCTATGAGACGTTTCCTCTCCTCATTGGTAAGTGTACGCCGGGCCATACCCGGGTACTTCTTGTAGAGAGACCCACGGAATAACCGCAGGTAGTTGCCAACCTGGGTGTTGAAAAAATTATGGTATAATAGCTTTGTCATCTGGTTAATAGCACTAGTAGATTTATTATAGGTATTGTTTTGGATGTTGTATTGAAGTAAGGCAATGTTGTGCCTACCCTTTTCCCAGCTAAGTTTTAGTTAGATTCCAGTCTAAGCAGATGCAGCTGAATACAAGTATTTTACATAGAGCAACTCGTCAGTGAAGTTCTAAGAGTGCGTAAGTAATTTTGTGACAAAAACAGACAACACTGTGAAAGCCACCATATTAATTGAAATTAAAAAGATTACTTACTAGGATTTTCAAAGGTTTATTAAATCATCAAAGAGTTTATTTGTAATGATAATTAAAAACAATAATGCATTCAGCATAACTTACGCTCGTTTTAAATAGTTTTTTCACTCTCTTGTAAAGTAGCCATTTTTGACTTCCGCACTGTTACAACTTCACTGACGAACTGCCGTCAGACCTCCGCAACCCAATTGCTGGGCAAAGCTAACATCGTAAGGTTGGACCGGTTGTCAGACTTACAGGTTTCTGACTCTAACAACTGTCATAGGTGTTCATATGACACCTGGTACCAACAGTTTAACATGCTCTCCAAAGCATGGAGAGGTTTCAGGGTATATCGAATGGTCACCTATCGACGGACCATATAACCTCGCAAATGGAATCAATATATCAAATAGAAGGCAATTCAAGCAAGAAATAGAATGCAAGGTACATCGGAGTGACTGACAAAAAAAGGGAAATTTATAGTTTGTTTCAATACTTTCAATCTTTAGAAAGCCGAAACACAGTGTACTTACAACATTGTAAAGTTATGAATCCAGTTGTTAGCATCAAAATTTACAAACAAAATGAATGCCACAAACCTCTGAGCCGACACAATAAAACTCTCCTCCCTCTTCAATTTGAAAGCTTATCGGCTTATCGCCGTAAGTTCTTAACGCCATTTTCACTGTTTTTCTTAGCTACCTATTAAAGAACAACTAAGTTATTGTAAATTTTCAGCAAATTGACAAAATTAAAACCATTTGATGGTTTGCTACGTTATCGATGATCAATGACATTAAATTGAACGATAAAATGAATGAAATAATGAATGATTAATTAAGCCTTATGTCAAGCCGGATGGCGTCTTTTGCAATGTTGTTAACTTAAAAAATGTAGTATCAATTTAATTTCTTTTTAGTCGATTACTTTGAATCAACTGTAGCAAGTTGATGTAGTTATCAATTTTAACAGTCGATACCTTAGAGCAGCTCTACAATCTACAATCTTACTTACTTTACACTATTAAAATCTGTATCTTTAATAGATTTTCATCATTAACGCAAAAGCATTAGGTTTAAGGTTGATTGGGAAAATTCTCTAAGGGAAAATTTGATAGTTTCGGGTAGCTTGATGATCTTTCGATACTGATTATGAGATAGCGAACCTTAAAAAATATGTCTGGCTTTCTAGCTTAATGCTTAGAATGGATGCGATCAATTTATTTCCATTCCAAAATCGCGAAACGCAGAACGGATTTTGTCTATCTGGGGAATTTGGAAATTGTTGTTGGTAGCCCTGAATCGGGGCTGCCCGATACAATAATACAAATTATTTACAACTTTCAAATTTTTCCAGTCTCGATTTTGCTGTCTAAGAGGAAAGTCCACGCAGCCGCTGTCGTAAACGACAAGTGCCTAAAAAAACTTAAAAATGTCTAAGCCAGCAGCATTTAAGAATCCATTCTCTAGGCCATGGATGTCGGAAACTGGCGCAGCGGCTGCGGCTGGCGAAAAAGCAAAAGGTTTGAAAGGTGTAGTGGCCGGCGGAATAACTGGTGGCATTGAAATTTGTATTACATTCCCGACGGAATACGTGAAAACGCAGCTGCAGTTAGACGAAAAAGGTAAGTCTACTTTGTATTCCTAAATTCTCGTCTAACTTACATAAATAAAGTTTCATTCACGAATCGATAATTCAATTGTCGCTTCCCAGTTTACTATTTGTAAACATCAAAAAAACTTCGCTAAAAATAAAACTACGGACGTTGATCGCTAGTTTCATATTATTATAGAAACTATAATACCTAATAATTTGTTTCTAAGTTCACATTGTTTCAAGAAACTTGTTGAGTCGAACTAGACTTCAATAATTATATTTATTTTGTAAATATTCTAGGTTAGTTAACCTTGGGATAGCGTTCTGCTTTTCGCTCGATGTCTTGAAGCGAAGCAAATGAAGCAATATTTTGTAGAAGCATTGGACTTTGGTCCGTTACCACTGTTATGTCAGAGAGCAGACAAATAAAACATTATTCAAGGCCTTTTCCTTCGGCGCAATGTCTTACGTGAATGGCCACTTAGCGAATAGGTAATTGTTATTCGATGTTTGTAGGAAATCTATTTCGTTGATTATTTTAATAACTCAATTTAATTAATGTGTATAAACTTTTATTCTTAACAACTAGTCTAGAATAAAATACAAAACAATGTTTAAAAAAAAGTTGTTTACATAGTCGAACTCGCGGACCTTTCAGTTACTAAAAGGACGCTTTCGCCACTGGCCTATTTTTAGTTTAAAATATTTAAAAAAAATCTAACACTCAATTTAAATAATTCATGAATCTGCATTTAAATAATTACCAGCAAACAATCAAATGCAACAGATTCTAATTACAAAATAATTGTTTATCTAGCACTACTGCAAGAACAAGCCAATGTAATTGAAAAAAGTCTTTACCACACAAGTAATACAGAACAAAATTGAACACATTAAATTAAAAACATTTTAATTCAAGTTATGTAAATACACTTCTCATCAAAAAAATCGAAACACTTCCGAAATTATCTTTGTGGCGACAATTAAATAAAAACAAGTATTAATTCATTATAGAAAAAACATAATTTAGTAGCTGGAAGTTTGGCCTTTACAATGGTGTACGAAACTTCCAAAAAATTGTTTTTTTTTTTTCAATTTTTATCCTATAAATGAATGGAACATTGTTTTGAGATAAACGTGTGTTTAGAGTTGGAGTACATTTGTCGTGCAAAAAACGCAAAATAACGCATTACTTTAAAATTTTCTGTTTGTAATTTGTTGATTAGGCTCTGTGACGTCTGTTAAAAAGTTTTTTTTCTAACACACATGCATACTTCACCCGCAGCAGCCGCCCAAGAAGTGGCATTGCTGGATTCTGGGACTAGTCAGCGTGTTGTGGCTGCAATCTTGCATCTAAGCCTCTTGTCTGTTCATAGAGTGTATTAACGCTATCGGGAGACTGGTTTATTTACGCGCCATCCAGGATCTGGTAGAAATCCGGTCACTTCTGCGTGAGACGGCCTGTTTATTGCAACCGTTTGTTTGCGAAATCGACGCCTTCGCGCTTTTCAACTGCAGCAGCAGCTCCGAGTAGTTCGAAGGGTGACTGTAAGTGACTCTACAATTTGAAGAAGATTGAAAGAACGTAGACTGGTACCACAAAAGCCAGCTAATGGGCCGAAATTAACAACAGATCATCGAAGAGCGCGCCTTAACTTTGCACTTGTGCACTTAAATTGTTCAAACCTACAAATGAGCAAGGTTCTCTTTTCTGACGAGAGTAAAATTATGGAACATCAACATAAGGAATTCTAAACCTTATGCTACCTACTATTAAATGGCATTTAGTATTTATTTAAAAAAAAAACATGTTTTTCTAATAATCCATTCAAAACAAAAACTTGCGAGGTGTTTCGATTTTTGTTGGTGAGCTCTTCGATGGTCTGTTGTTAATTTTGACCCATTAGCTGGCTTGTGTGGTACCAGTCTACGTTCCTTCAATCTTCTTTAAATCGTAGAGCCACTTACAGTCACCCTTCGAACAACAAAGAGCTGCTGCTGCAGTTGAAAAGCGCGAAGGCGTCGATTTTGCAAACAAACCGTTGCAATAAATTGGCCGTCTCACTCAAAAGTGACCCGATTTCTACGAGATCCTGGGTGGCGCGTAAATAAACCAGTCTCCCGATAGCGTTGGTACACTCTTTGAACAGACAAGTGGCTTAAATGCAATCTTGCAGCCACAACACGCTGACTAGTCCCAGAATCCAGCAATGCCACTACTTGGGCGGCTGCTGCGGGTGAAGTATGCATGTGTGTTAGAAAAAAAACTTTTTATCAGACGTCACAGAGCCTAATCAACAAATTACAAACAGAAAATTTTAAAGTAATGCGTTATTTTGCGTTTTTTGCACGACAAATGTACTCCAACTCTAAACACACGTTTATCTCAAAACAATGTTCCATTCATTTAAAGGATAAAAATTGAAAAAAAAAACAAGTTTTTGGAAGTTTCGTACACCATTGTAAAGGCCAAACTTCCAGCTACTAAATTATGTTTTTTCTATAATGAATTAATGCTTGTACTTTGTTTAATTGTCGCCACAAAGATAATTTCGAAAGTGTTTCGATTTTTTTGATGAGAAGTGTATATTGGATTTTCATGTCATGTTTAATAACTACACTCACTGTAGGTATTATAGTCTGCTTAAAAAGTTATTTAACCTAAGAAATGCTCATGCAATTTTGAGTACAACTCAATTACAAGTAGCATTACTTACTTACTATTATTTTTGTTATTTGCCTCTCGCTTGCCCACATTCTCTGTGATTGAAATGCAAATGGTGGACCCGCCATTTCTAATCCTATTCTTTCATTCTCAAGTAATAGTGTTGTACCTATTTAGGCAGTAGTAGTTAAAAGATAATTTAGAGAGATCTTGGTGCTCTTTACTCTACAGGATTTAGTGCATTAACAACCATTACATATTCTAGGTACATATAGGGCCTAACTCAGGTCCATATTCAGAGACAACACTTAAGTGCAAATGCACTGCATTGAATGCAGCTCTTTGATTGGTTGCTAGTAATTTTGCAACATAAAGACAGCAAATCAGAGTGCATTATTCAATGCAGGTGTTCACACTGAGACCTCATACTGGATACATGTTTCTGAATATGGGTGTCAATGTAGTACATATTTTATAGTGCAAATAGCACTTCATTTAGTTTTAGTCAAGTTTTAGAAGATTCGAAGAGGAATAAATACATGTAAAAATATATATAACACTATGCCTTTATTTGAATTATTAATTGCCATATCTGAAAGTATCTTTCATGATCTCATGTAAGTTTCAGGCAAGTAAAAGAACTGTTTGCCTTGGCCGAAACCCTCATGTTACAGGCAAAAAACAATAATTAATGTTTATGAAATATACAGAAAGAACAAACACATACATCCGTTAAATGAGGTGATAACTGAAAATTAATCATTCACCTGTCGAATCTGTATGTTTACAAAAGTTTTTGTCGCCCTGCAAACTATTCTCCAAAACAGGCAACCAGTGCCTAGCAACTAAAATAAAGTATCAAAACATTTGCTGTAAAATTACTATGTGTAAAGGTCAATTAGTAACAATTGAAACTGCTGAGATTGATGTAAATAAAAAAATCTTAAGGCACTTGTCCCACCGCGAACGATGAGCGAGCAGCGAGTAGAGCTAGAAACTATAAACGAGTTGGCGAGCAGCGAGAAGCGAGTGTGTAGTTCCGATAGTTTTGTCGCTGGGCTAAGCGAGTGTGCGGGTGCGACAGACGATTACTCGCACGACTCGCAAATGACCGCTGGTTGATCTCTCGGCGTGAGTTCTGACCGCCAAGCGAGCATCGCTGAGCAAGTATCGCTGAGCGAGTATCTTTGATAGCTCTTCTCGCTCAGCGACAAACTAGTGGAGCGAGTCCTCGCCGGCAGTGTAAACAGTCAGCGATCGACTATTAATATATGCATCTCTTTTGTTTACACGGAATGTATATCTATTTGTACGTTTCTTGAGCTAGAAAATAGCCGATAGTTAGTCGCTTCCTCGCCGGCGGTGGGACAACTGCCTAAGTGTCGCAGTTTGGTTATGTCATGCACGCCCAAGGCAAGAATCATATTTAGAGCCCCCCAAAAAAATAAGCTAAACAAAAAGGCAATCAATTAATATTTAAAAAAAATAAGGCAGTAATCCGTACTGGCGTCCGTGTGGTGCCGGACGTAAAGAATAGAACTACCCCATCTCTTAACGTGGGTGTCGTAAAAGGCAACTAAGGGATTCACTAGAGGGTGGGTAGCAGCGTTCTCTGAGTACACATCAACCAACAACCACACTGCGATCGACAACCCGTCTGCCAAGCGTGGCGATTATGGCAAACCCCCCCCCCCCCCCCTTCTTCGGGGAGGCTTATATCCAGCAGTGGACGTCTTTCGGCTGAATGATGAATAAAACCTCAGGAGATTGTTCTCTGTGCATTCGAAATTGAATTTTAATCAAGCGAGAGCGGAGAGCTCCTATGTCTCCTATTATTTCGTTCGGTTTTCTTTAGTTTTTTACTCTGGAGGTGAACGCAGCAAGCAGACTTGTTTTCATAACTACCGCAGACTGACACAGGCCTAAGAGCAGTTTAGTTTAAGCACGGAAACAGTTGCGTTTCAGGGGGCTTACTCCCTAAGAGCGATTACGCACTGCATCCGATCCGAATCCGTGAAAGTACGGATATAAAAAACTCGGACCGAATTCGGATATTGCTTTACGCACTGCATCCGATCCGAATCCGTGAAAATACCGATCTAGAGTGAAAATCTCGGACCGAATTCGGATGTTGCTTATGCACTATTCCGATCTCTGATTCAAATTCAAACAATTCAGTACTACGGCTACTTCGATCCGTCAATTGTTCTTCCGAATTAGAAACTCACGGATGACGGATGCCGGATGTAGTGCGTAAGCTACCATACAAATAGTTCTATGGCTATTTCGGTCCGTCAATTGTTCTTCCGAATTAGAAACTCACGGATGACGGATAGAAATCGGATGACGGATGTAGTGCGTAAACTACCATACAGATACCTAGTTCTATGGCTACTTCGGAACGTATTTTCACGGATTCGGATCGGATGCAGTGCGTAACCGCTGTAAGTCCGTCAACGAAGTTAGTCGCCCGTCTGAAAGTAGCCCTAAACGTAGGAGTGAACAAAACAAGTGCCAAGTTCAACTTTTCGGACGGGCAAAACACATCGGTAGTAGGGACAACTGTCAAATCGTGTTGTCATTCATTCTTAGTTCGGGACCCGAAATAGTCGAATGTCCGTAGGTGATAGGGAGTAGGAAACGCTCGTAACTAAGGCCGAAACTACGGACTTCATGCTTAGGAAGTAGACCCTCAGAATCGATACTATAACCGTCTTTAATTGATGTTGATGCGCCTGCATCGCTCTTAATGGTGTTTGCTTTTAGGTACTTGTTCCACGTCCTTTGCCCCCATTGAGTTAACACAAACAGATAAGGTAATTTATATCGTGAATTCATGTTATCACAGATACCGGGCGGGACATGACAACAACTCATATCGATAATGGTATCGACAGTCAAAATACCGCAGTGCTATCTCCTATTACACTGTAGCTAACGAAAGTTACTAAATTTAAAGGCGTCTTTCTACTATGCAAGTACCGTGCTCGCAAGCTGCAAGGTACATGTAATTTGCGTAATGGAAACATTAGCTTGCATGCAAGTTGTAACTACATCACATTGAATTCCGACTTGCATGCGGGTGTAACGTTATACCTGCCTGCAAGATACTTGCATAATGGAAAGGCATCTTTCTACTATGCAAGGAGCTTGCACGTAGGTTTGACGCATTTGCGTGTGCAATTCAATACTAAAATAAATAAAATACTAAAATACATAAAGCGCTAAATCTACTAGCAAGTGAAAATGCGCAAGTTATTACAGAAAGTGCTCGCTTAGTTCGTAAAACTTCCAGAGCCGACTTAGTGCGGGTATGTCCATAGTTGCAGTGCAAAAGTCTGTTACTGCGATTTAACTTCAACTTGCATGCAAGCTAATGTTTGTACTTTCAGCGTGCATGCACGCTAGCGGCGCCTAAGCACGTTTCAGAGGCTACGGCACGATCTCATTACTAGGCTCTAGCCGAGGTATTATGTATGAATCTCTTTCGACACCAACAGTTGAATATAATAGGTAGATATATTCTCAACCACGGTGTCTTCAAAATTTAAAACTCATTTATTCAAAATAAACCAGAATTACTTAGTTCTTTTTGAACGTCAATTTTACAAAATATAGCTCCTAAAAACTCCCGCTCTTCACCTCTTCCTAGTGTTTATGCTGTGAAGAAGAAACGGCGTGATTAACTCCCCAGCAACACAGCTCTGTTTGTCAAGTGAATAAATTAGTTGAGTCAATGTAATATTAATTACAATAATAAAATTATGCAAATAGAAGATGATAAAAGAAAGTATACAATGTGTCCGGTCATAAACTAGCGATATTCTAGGTACTTATAAAACAACTATTCTAGTACACAAATACACTATACACTAAGGTCCAATCCACTTCCACTTTTTCGTTGAGATATTCTGTACGTGTGTAGAAAAAAGTCATATCTCTCAAAGTTTTGGTCCTACTGAGATAAAAGTCGGCTTATTCGGAGGGTAACAATACTGTCTATCGTTTACATTACTATACAATGGGTTCACATTTTCATAACTTTTAAGATAAAGAATATCTCAACCAAAAGCAAAATGGCTGCCAAATAGCGGAGAAGTGGATTGGACCCTAGTGTGTAGTGTATTTGTATATTAGAATAGTTGCTATATAAGTATCTAGAATATCGCTAGTCCATAACCGGACACATTGTATAATAAAACAAGTCTCGATGGTCCATGGAAATCAAAGCTCCTCAAAGCCCAACAGCATCATAATAAACATACATAAATACATGCATGAACTTGCCACGCGAGAAAGGCACGTATCACAAATCTGGGGCGATCAATCAAGATGTTTGCTAATCGTCGCTAGAGGCTGACAACCTTTGTTATTGTGGTACAACTTGACCTATAAAATTCACGGTCAATGCGACAACGTATTACGTGATCTATCGTGTGTGTAATACTAATTATAACCATGTATTTTATTTATCTTATAATACATTCACCAGGTAGGTAGTAGGTCCACCTTGCGAGGGGGCCTACCCTCGCTGCGCCTTCCGGTGGTCGCTAATCCAGAATCAATAGATCAAAATCTAAAATTCTGGTCACAGTAAAACAAATGGAGTTATTCTAGGCATATGTCTAGCAGTAACAGCAAAGATTCCTTTTACCCTAAATATTACCGAATAAAAGAAAAAATATTTAAATATCCGTCAAAAAAATAAGCATAGATACTCGTATGTAATTGATTCCAAAAATTAAGATAGAAATCTGTAATCTCGAAATAATATAAATTGAAGTCGCTTTTCGCGTCTATCTGTTCGCTTACTTCTAAACTCAATGAATTATAATGCGGTTTTTATCTTAATTCAGGTAATTTCTTCCGGATGGTTTTAAGCTAATAATAAAACGTACCCAAGTGAGACGCCGCGGCGGATCGCTAGTTTCATTATAATATTGTATAGTAATCCGATTAACTGACATCGATTTAACTATCACAAGAAGCCGTGTTAAATTCACACGACAACAGTGCGGGTGCAAAGGTCCTTAAACGAGTTTCTCTGATGCTTCCCTAACATGAGATAACTCATTCAAAATCTTTAATTTTTCATATGGATAGATACAATTCTCGGAGGAGCTCGTGGCTAAATAAATACAGCCGCATAGACCGATCTTCCGGGTTAAGCCACGCTTGCCGAGGTTGGTCTGTGGATGGGTGACCATTTACCATAGCGAGTTTTCTCCGTGCCTCGGAAAGCACGTAAAGCCGTTGGTCCCGGCTGTCATTTGTAGATCTTTGACAGTCGTTACTGTTGGTCAGAAGCCAGAAAGTCTGAGAACCAGTCTTACCAAGAGTATCGTATTACCCAGTTACTGGGTTGTGGAGGTCTGATAGGCAGTCGCTCCATGTAAAATACTGATATTCAGCTGCATCCGGTTCTACTGGAAGCCGACCCCAACATAGTTGGGAAAAGGCTAGGCAGATGATGATAGATACAATTCTAAAATTCCAGTCACAGTATAAGAAATGGAGTTGTTCTGCCTAGCCCTTTTCCAACTATATTTGGGCTAGCTACTAGTCTAACCAGGGGGCCTACTCCCGAGCTCCCTAAGTCCGTCAACGAAGTTCTTCGCCCGTCCGAAAGTAGCCCGAAACGTAGGAGTGAACAAAACAAGTGCCAAGTTCTACTTTTCGGACGGGCAAAAACAAATCGGTTGTAGGGACAACTGTCAAATCGTGTTGTCATTCATTCTTAGCTCGGGCCCCGAAATAATCGTATGTCCGTAGGTGATAGGGAGTAGGATACGCTCGTAACTAAGGCCGAAACCACAGACTTCGTGCTTAGGGAGTAGACCCCCAGATATGACTGAACACCAGTACTTTACACGGAACGACTGCCATCAGACTTCAGCAACCCAGTTACTGGGCAATGCCGATATGTAAAAATTAGACCGATTGCCAGACTTTTGGGCGTCTGTCTACCCGTAACGACTGCGAAGGTATTCATATGGCATCCGGGACCGACGACTTAACGTGCTCACCAAGACACACGGAGAGGTGTCGATTGCAACGAATGGCCACCCATCCACGGACTGACCGCGGCAAGCGTAGCTTAACCTTGCAAATCATATGTTAATTAGTCACGACTAGTCACGAGCCTCTTAAGCGGGCTACTCACACCTGCCGCAGGGCAGGGACTGAATTACCGAAAAATTGGGATATCTTAATTTAGCGGTATGACGTCATATCGATTTAAAACGGATAACCTAAAATAACGATATCCTAAAATTCCGGTATCCTATAATTCCGGTATCCTAAAATTCCGGTATCCTAAAATTTCTGTATCGATACATTTTGATACCGAAATTAAATGATATATTATCGAATAATAACGATTAACCGAAATATATCGGTTAAATAACGGTATACATATTTTAACCGCGCGCTCCAAGGTCGATAGTCAAGACGTCGCTCATCTCTGTTATTGTTGTTACTTACTAGCGTTAGTATCGTAATTCGAACTACCTACTCAAAAACAAAAGTGAAAACTGAAACAAGTAAACGTACAAAACTATAAAATGATTAAAAGAGTAAGTTTTACTAAAAAAATATAATAATATATAACTAGCTTGCCTCGTATGTTTGTTTGCCGATCAACGCGTAATTTTTTCGTCATTCTTGATGGACAGATTAATAGACTGAGTATACACTGTAGGCAACAATTTTTTTATCGTGTTACCATCCTCAATGATTCCCTCCGTCCAGGGAATGTGAAGGGCTATACCGGACTCTTACTGGCTAAAAACCCAGGGTGTTTCTTCTTCTGATCTATGGCCGGGGTCGCGGGATTCACAGCTGTATGCACCGCAACCCCAGCAGGCCTCGTTCCGCCAGCCATTGGCGGACCCCTACTTCTGTGGGGTCTGGCCCCCATGTCCACACGCGCGGAACACTGCGCGCCGCCTTCTCAAGCCTGTTACTGGTCGGACGACGAATCGGCGAGTACTAGCATGAGACATATATGGGGTGAAAGAGGACATGTCATTTAACGTGTCATGCTGGTACTTGATGAGGTAGGGTTTGCCAACAGGGCCCGCTCAGTCTGTAAGTACTGATTCCTCGTTATGCTTACGATAACTCTGATGTTAATTAGCTTTTTTTTATAATTATTATAATTGTGGCGGCATCTATCCACGCCACATGCGAACTACGCAACACATCGGTGGTGTAGATGACTACAGCAACAATATCGACAACTCTCATAGATGACAGTTACTACATCGCGCTATCATGATTTAACACGCAGATATTATAAATACAACCTCCCAACATCAACCGTTGGGCAGTAGCCCGCCAGGCATAAGACTCCGCCTGGTTGGAGGATCCTCCCGTTGGATGGAGGAACACCACACCTCGTTCCTCCACATAATCAATAAGAAGGCCTACGACTCGGTGCCACATATGTACATGGCTCATGAGGGTGCTGGAATTGTATAAAGTAAATACAACTTTATGCGCCTTCCTGACGTCATGTATGGGGCAATGGAGGACGGTCCTTCGGTATCCAGGATGTCGGCAAATTCAAGGGATAGGAGAACCAATCAAATTGAGCGGGGTATATTCCAGGGCGATAGTCTGAGCCCGCTGGGGTTTTGCCTGGCCTTGAACCCTCTAAGCACACTGCTGGAGGGGTCAGGGTTAGGCTATCGATTGAGAAGAGGTGGTCAGGTAATATCCCACCTCCTTTACATGGATGATCTGTAACTCTTTGTCCCCAACAATTTGCAACTGTTGGAGTCACTGAAGGTAACTGAAACTTTCAGTAATTCCATCAGGATGGAATTTGGTGTGGACAAAATAATGTGCAGTCATGCATGTAAAGCGAGGGAGGATTATGGAATCCGTGGGAACCCCCGACTCTCGGATTCTATACACCTTAGATCCCTCTTCTTAACCGAAACCTACAAATACTTGGGCATGCCGGAGGTGTTAGGTATCAGTGAGGCTGATATGAAGTAATCGTTAAAGGAGCGCTTCTATGGCCGCCTGAAAAAAGTACTTAAAAGTCTTTTGTCAGGCGGAAATAAGGTGCGCGCCTTTATCGGTTGGGTCATGCCAGTCTTGACATACTCCTTCGGCATACTCAAGTGGACTCAGACCGAACTTGACGCCCTGGATAGGAGCGTCCGTACGCTGCTGACTGCATATCGAAATGCATCACCCACGCTCATCGGTAATGAGACTGTAAGTCCCGCAGAAGTGTGGGGGTTGAGGCTTTTTAAATGCTAAGACCCTCCATAACCGCGAGATATTCAGTCTCAGGGAGTACTTCTCCCAAGCCGACGTGGGGATGCATCGAGATATAGTAGCAGTGGACAAAGGACTCACCCCGCTCTCCTTGGCTAAAGAGAACTGGCGCAAAACTGTAGTACTGGATACCAATGGCCGCAAGGATGTATGGCGGAGCAAAGAGCTTCACGGATGATTTTACCGGGCCCTTCATGGGCCCAATGTAGATTTCCTAGCGTCCGTGGCCTGGCTACGATTCGGTGACCTCTTCGGGGAAACCGAAGGTTTTGTTTGTGCAATTAGGGACGAAGTTATGATGACGAACAATTATACAAAATATATTGTGAAGGACGGTACGGTTGACATCTGTCGGGCATGCCACTGTCCCGGTGAATCTTTCCGACATGTTGTCTCTGGTTGTTCTCTTCTTGCTAACGGTGAGTATTTGCACAGGCACAACCTCGTGGCTAGGATTATCCACCAGCAACTTGCTCTAAGATACAACCTTGTGGACGCAGAAGTACCATACTACAAGTATGTGCCCAACCCAGTTCTCGAGAATGGTCATGCCACATTGTACTGGGATCGATCTATTATCACTGACAGGACTATTATAGTCAATAAGCCTGATGTAGTGGTGAGAGATCGATCAGAGCGCCTCGCAATGATTGTTGATATCCCGGTATGAAGAGAATCTTGTGAAATCCGAAAATGATAAAAAAATCAAATATCTTGATTTGGCACACGATTTTGTTTACATGTGGGAGATTGACTCAGCAGTCATTGTAGCTATAGTCGTTACAGCCAATGGCTTAATAGCCAAGAGCCTCGACCAACATGTGATGAGGCTCTCGTTAGGCAGCTGAATCAAGGGTTTGATTCAGAAAGCGGTACTTCTTTTTCAAAGTTTAAAACATGTAATCAAATAATAGAATTGCTGGTTAGAAATAAATGTAAGTGATTGCGCGTTTCCTTTAGAGTCACCGCAGACCACAGACGTTCTATCCGCCGATAGTTTGGTCGGGTTGGGCTACTACCGCACACACTTTTTTTTCGGGATTTTTGTCCTTATGAACATCCTCCGCCCTGGGGCGGGCGGAGGGGTCTGTCAGACTCTTACTGACTAAAACCACCATCTCACACCTGCGCCGGGGGTCACGGGAACTAACGATACTTCCGCAACCCCCGGCTGGTGCCGGCCCGCCACTGCCTGGGCCTCCTCGGGTTAGCGGGGGGAGTGAGGTGTTAGACTCCCCCCGCGCCGTCTAAGAGGGGCGCGCTTGGAACACTTCGCGCCGCCGCCTCGGGTCCTGATGTGTGGGAGGCGACAGACTTCCCCAAGTCCGTCGCCCCTGGACCCATTTAGGGGGGCTGGAAGAGGGCGTTGGCCGCCCTCCGCCGACGCCAGGTGCGTCTGCTGCGGGCTGGGTGAGTGGAGGTGATCTCCCTCACCCATTCCGCATCCTCCTTCTGCGACTAGACCGTGTCGCAGAAGGACACCACCGCGTCCCAGGACTCCTCGCTGTCGACCATGGACTCGACCATGGCCGACAGCGACAGGTCACCGCCTACTCCTGAGATGAGAGCACGGCGCGGCTCCTCCCAAGCGGCACACTCTGCCAGCGTGTGCCACGCCGTATCCTCCCGGCAATCGCCGCAGTGGTAACACCGGGCGTCCGGCTCCCTGTTTATGTGACACAGGTACTTTCCGAAGCAACCGTGCCCCGAGAGCACCTGCGTCGCCCGAAACGACAGGGAGCCGTGCCTACTCCCGAGCCAGCGCCGCTCGCACTGGCCGGATCGCCCCGACGGTGGCGAGGCCGGCGGTAAGGCGTGAAAGCCTGTCCCGCCACTCCGCCACCAGGGCCTCGTGCAGCTGCGACCAACGCAGCTCCAAGTGTCGCTGCATCGGCCGCTCGCCCCGCGTCCTCGCTTCCTCGCGCCACCGATAAAGTTACGCGAGTACTAACGCTTCGAGGCCCCAAAGCGGAGATCCGGCCAGTACGCAGGCCGTCTCGTAGGAGATCGTGCGATATCCCCTGATGACTCTGACGGCCAGCGCTCTCTGCGGCTTTCGCAGAACAGCGATGCTGCCGGCCGTCAGGTCAGCTGCCCAGATCAGGGCCCCGTACAGGGCCATCGATCGCACGATCGTAGAGCCGCCTGCAGGCGAGGCTCGGGCCCCCCAGGTTGGGAAGTAGCGTTGACAGCGCCCCGGCCGCGCCCAACAGCTTGGGACAATCGCGCACACTAGGCCAACTATCTTCTTCCATTCCTCTTCTTCCTATCTTTAATTATTTTAATTGGTCTAAGATCGTTTAAATTTAAGTAAAATAAATAAACTAAACAGTCGGGTGAGTGTGCATACCAGATACCAGTTGAGTCTTTAATTATTTTAATTGGTCTAAGATCGTTTAAATTTAAGTAAAATAAATAAACTAAACAGTCGGGTGAGTGTGCATACCAGATACCAGTTGAGTTTGAAAGCAATCGTGTAGCCCATCGAACTTTTTCATCGGCCGATACTGAATCGTTATAGTCTGCGCACTTGCAAACATCTTCATACTCGTTATAAAACCGACCAAACTATCGGCCGATAGAAAGTCTGTGGTCTGCGGGGGCTCTTATCTGTGATAAACAGCCAGTAATTAGACATGTTGATATGTTTGTGTCTTTTTACCCGACTGCGCGACAGCAATGACAGGGTTATGTTTTTCACGCGTATCTATGTAACTATGTACCTATCTAAGTATCTATATCCTCGAAGCATCCCAACGGCTGGATGGATTTTAATGTATGAGGTATCTATCGATTCGTCTAAGTCGTGGGATGGTTATAGGCTAGGTTTAGTTTTTATAAAAACAAAATGGCGTCCGAGGTAAAAGAAAAGGTAGTAAAAAAATAAACAATAAAACGTACCATAAGTTGTGGGGTATCGCTGAATAGATCTTTTAAAATTAACATGATGTTTCCTTGACCATTTTACAACCATAAGCTCCGTTTAAGAATTTGTGTAATTCTGACCTGAAAGTTGTGTAGGATCTACCTTGCGGATTAGAGCGATTGATGGTAGGTATATTATACGTGGTGTCTGTAGATAGATTTATTTAGGCCTCATTACAACGGTGGGTAATTCAATTAAAATAGGTACAATACATTAATAAAATAAAAGTAAAAAGAAGTACATAAAAAAATTAAATTAAAAAATCTAAAACCCGCCTGCATAAAAAGCGAATACTTACAATGTCAGTTCAGTACTCGAGCGACGAGATTGTTATTATTAGGTATAGTTGCGTGCGTCGCCGTAGGTAATTTAGAAATTCGATGTAGGTATAACGGTACCGAAATAAATATGGGTTAAATAACGGTATAAAAGAAAAGGGTAGAGAAAATGGTATCGGAAATTTGGGCTGGTTAAATACCGAAATTTAACAACAGTTTTCAGTCCCTGCCGCAGGGGCAATCTAGAGCGCACGGCGGTCGCGGCAATATCGGAATTGTCTCTACACACATTGAAATTGCCCCTGCTTGCCTATACACATCACAATTAAGGCTTATTCAAACCTAAGCGGTATTCGCTACCGCTGTGGGTAGAGGTACATTACCGCGCGTGTTTCGCTCAAAGTTCCGCTGCTAGAGCGGAATAGCTTACCGCATAGGTATTGTTGGGCGAAACAAATTTCGCCAGTCAACGCGGCGCGGGAGCAGCCGAGCAGCGGCATGCATCCCGCCCCTCACTCCGCAAGTGGGGTTGACATGACAACAGTTACGCACGATATTCCTTAGCGAAAGGATGCGTTTGCAACATGGCTTCTACCCACAAGGATCGCGAAATCCGCTTTGGTGTGAACAGTAATATTACCGCATACCCACTCGGTTTTCTCTACCGCAGACGGTAGCGAATACCGCTTAGGTTTGAATAGTCCTTTAAGGTGGCAATTAAGGGTCATCCCCACTTTTACACCCTAGATTGCCCCTGCTGCAGGGGTGTGAGTAGCCCGCTTTAGTAAAACAACTGGAGTTATTTATTATTAAGAAAATATAACATTATTCTCGGTACATATTACTTCAAGATAGAAAGAATATTGATAAGTTTAAATACTTACTTCGTTATCATCATTGATTGTATTCAATCGTTGTTATTGTTCCAATTCTGTTTTATCTTTGTCCCCTTAGCCTATCATATATTATTTAATATTAACCTGCCTTTGTGAGTTATTTAGTATTGTTACTAAATAAAACATTTGTATATATATTGCTAATTAAGCCAAAATGGAAATAAAAAGTGACTTATTATTTCAACTTTAAGAATCATTGAACTATGTGCATTTCAGAATGGCAAATACTATGGAAAAGGTCATAAATCAGTTTAAATTGTCATAGAAATTGATCTATGTACAATGGAATTAAAGTTTCGAATCAGGAATATCGCTAATTATACTTAGTTACCCCTTATAGCAAAGGTCCGAAAAATTTAATAATTCGCAGATATCAACAAGGTACCAATGTGACCTCCGTTCCCATGATTCTATAACAGTTATGTGATCCTAGTACATTACATTTGCTATTCAACAATTAATCAGCAGTCACAGTAAACTGATCTGCTTGTATAGCACGCAGCAGCAGCACTCCTTTGGTAATCATGATAGTTGCCCTCCTTCATTTGTCGATCAGGATAATTTTGCTATAAATCTACTCAAAACCAAAACTATGGTTAAACATCTTCCGGCACCCAACACGAACACATATAAAGATGGATCCAATGTATCATTTTGCGGATCCGATCATAGTATCCGTATCGCCGACGCGTATTATGATCGCTTGTGTGTTGTCGCTATGTGCACCCAACTTGAAGACAACAGCAATTTCTTTTTCAGTCAAGCTAACACCAATAAAATCCTCTTAACGTGTCTGTATTACTATTACCTACTGTCAGCGTGTATCATGAAGTATCATCCCACTGCTAAGTGAAGGCCTCCCCTTATTTTCCGGACTCATCTTCAGCTAATGTTGACCATTCGTTGTGTAATTTCTCCAACTTTCCCGCCATCGTCTTGGTGGTCAGGCGCGATGCCCTCTAGCTGTTTCACAGGACTCCACTTAGTGGTCATGTCGGGGATTCGGCAAACATAACCAACCAGGCCAGTCCCACTTCAGCTTAGCGGGTTTGACTTTCGTCTGCATTGGCATAGCCTGGGTTGGGCGAATGGAGCACTGCCTGGCACAGAAAGAATGATCAAATACCTACTCTAAATTCAGTCAACTCGACACCTATGTCCACTAAAATAAGCAAACCAATTCCCAGCCATACATATTTGGACCTGAAAAAGACAGGCATGGGCAAATTTGCCCCATAACCTCATTCCGCACTTCTAGATTTAGTGAAAAGATAAAACTGTTTGACTAAGATGCTTTGCCCCACCCTGGACAAAATCTTGGCTACGTTTGTATTATAATAACCAAAATCTGTGACCTTTCAGGTGGTGCCAAGAAGTACACGGGTATAGGCGACTGCGTCAAGAAGACTATTAAGTCACATGGAGTCTTCGGTCTCTACAGAGGTCTCAGTGTGCTGGTCTATGGATCGATACCGAAATCCGCCGTCAGGTAATTTAAACCACTTATTAAACCGATTAATTAATTAGAAAAAACCATTGTGACTGGTAAATTCCAATCGGCTTGTTCTTATCACGAGAACTATCGATAGAATATGGGGACACTTCTGCTTATAACTTATAGGATTAGTCACGCGACGGTTGACCTCATAAATATCCAAAACGTTGTAAGTAGTAAGTCTGTGGCCACGGTGCCGCCGGCGAGAGCGTGTAGCGAAACGCGCAGCGGGAGCGTCCTGGCCCAGGTCCCAGATCTACCCGCTCCGCTCTACAGGGTTATTGGAAAAACACTAACAACCTCTTAAGGGGTCACTGTACTCATCATTATGAACAACTTTTACTATGGGACAAAAGATGAAATCGCGAAAAAAAAATCAACTGTTCCCAACATGCTGTTTTTTTTTTTCGCGATTTCAGATTTGTTCAATGACCCCCTTAAGAGGTTGTTAACGTTTTTCCAATAACCCTGTATACTACAAGGACAAAAAAGAGCGTCTGTCCAGCGTATTTAAACGCTGATGTTTAACGCTACCCGCCTCGCTGCATGCTTCCGTTCACACCTGGGACGAGTGCTTAGACTCAATCATTGTTAGCTTCGCGGAGCCAATAGTTTATTTTTTATTTTTATAAAATATCGCTTAAAACTTAAATATTCTTACGACTGCGTAACTTCTCCATGTTTCCCATAAGCCGAAATGGGACGTATTCCACAAAAAGAGTACCAATCTGAATAGCACCAAAGCTATTCCACAAATAAGGGGTGCTATTTATATTGGTGGTCTTCGTGAATCCAATTTGATAGGCAAAACGTTATATACTTTTTTGCGGCTCAATTGCAGTGCTGCTCTGGTAACGCGCTACCGTGGCGCTACTGTCGTGCTGCAATCTGAGGCCCAAATTGATACTGACAAATATTTTATACTAGATACCTAAAGTAGGCCATAACAATACACATCTCCGGCATAATAAATACCAGCTATCAAAAGACTACAAAACGTAAGATTACGTATTGTTTGACAAGCGATAAGATTGACTTGGATTACAGTGTATTAATGTGTTTTTTATTTGTCGCTTTTCAAACTGTTGTTTGGCAAATGACATCTTAAATTATTGCACTGTAGGCTAATTCGGGTATTTTTGAAGCGGGAAAAGTACAGGGAACCTTCAGGTTTCTTTAATTGCCGAAATATTGACAACAAACTGTTTTTTTATTTCATTACCTACTTTATGTCCTCTAGAAGGCGCCATATTCAATTTAATGTGACGTCACATAGCCTATTAATAACCAGGGGACGATTAAGACGCTTCCAACGATACCTCATTTGTCAAATTATGATAAGTAGTTTTGAACTTATGAGGGAACAGATGAACATACATACGTACCGGTCAAAATCACAACCCTCCTTTTTGCTTCGCCGTAGGCAAAGAAATAAAACTCTTGTTCAAGCTTCCATATCAAGTGCGAAGTTTTTGAAAGAGTGGATTTCAAAGGATACCTCGGCGACCAAGGGCGCTTATAACGCAGCGTTCGGTGAAACACAATTTCCTTACATATTCGATAACAACTGCAAGTGGGTTGCACATACAGTCGGGTAGCTGTCACGCACTTCCACTGACTACATCCAAATTGCCTTCAAGTTGTATTTGTCAGTTGCATAGTTTACAGTTGTGACTGGAAGTGCAGCCCATTTGCAATTAGGAAACGAAACATGATTCACCAAAAGCAACGTTAAGGCTGATTTACACGAGGATAGTTTCTCGAAGCGAGACACGTTCTATCTTTGTCTTTCTCTACAGTTAAAACAGAGATAGCACGAGACTCGTTTCGAGAAACTCTCTCCATGTAAATGAGCCTTTATTAGCCTCCCTGGAGTGACATTTTAAACAAATAAAATGTATAAACGAATTCGAAAATGTTGATTGGTTAAATGTATTCCATGAAAACCGCATTTCGGTTCTGCGTTATCATATTTTTATTTAGCTTATCTTATCAAGAGATGCTGATAAATAACGTCGTTGTGTATTGTCAATTAATGATGATCATTAACATTAATTTTGTCTGTACTTAAGGGTATCGCTAGGCAAAACATAATTACTAAGCAATGACATTACGGAATGCTACTATGATAAAATGCCGTTATTGTAATTAGGTTACTTAGATAATGAGAAATAATACTAAATAAGAAAAACAAAGTTTTTGGGTTTTTCCAATCTCGTGGAATTACTTAGTAGGGGAGTCTTGATTTGTGCCCGGTTGATGGCAATAGGCTCGCCCCCTATTACATGGGACTTAAACATAACGGCGAAATGAGGGTGAATCAGAACTTGATTATCAATTACGTTAACGGTGACGGAAAACATCGTAAGGAAACCTTCACTCCTGAAAGGACTTTAAAATGTTTTCGATGCTGTGTTGTCCGCCAACCTGCATCAGGCCAGCGTGGTGGACTAAGCCGTATTTCAGAGTGGAGGCGGGCGCGTGTAAATCAAATTTATGTATGTAGACGCCAGTTGCATTCACAATGCGCCCGCGAGTCGCGCGTCTGCATGAGGCGGGCGCGGGCGCGGTGGCGCGGGTGTTTCTAATGGCTCAGTCCGCCCGTATCGTTCGCAGTGATATAGCGTCTGTTGGAGACTGCGCGTGTGGTTTTTGATTCACCCGCCGAAGCGTCGTACTATAGCTCGTTCGGCACTACTGTGAACACGCAGACGCCAAGACCCAAGCGCCCGCGCCCGCCCCCGCACCCGCTAGTGCAGTCTGATTAACTACTAAGGCCTAAACCCTTTTCATTCTGAGCAGAGGTCCGTGCCCATCAGTGGCCATTTTCGGTTTGATTTCATAATAGAAGAATGACTCTTCATGTTATAGCGTTTATTTTCGCCCGACTGCGCGACAAAAGCAGGTTAAGATGTCTCTTAGTTTGTTGGTTACATCATATCTATGTGGTGACTGACAAGCGCATGGTTAGCCGCATTTATCTATTTGCATTCTGATAAAATCATACAGCGAGAAAGTCTGATATTACATCACAGACTTAAAATAAAATAAAACTAAAGAAATTGTTGTTTCTTTGAAATGATAAATGATTTTATTTCTGTACATTTTTACAAGTCAATGTAATGTTTTTTAAGACTAGATGACTCCGGCATTTCCTATCTGACTAGCTCTGAGTAAGCTATCCCGAAATAAAATCAGGCCAAGGCCTCTTTTAAAGTCCAGAAATTGTGGTACGAAAATTGCGAGCATAGCAATGTAGGGCAACGTCTGGAATGGTTTTTTGAGGAAAGAGCCATAGCAGGTTTGAGTTGACTTGTCCCAAATGACTGCACGCATGCATCAGCCATCGTGTAGCTTAAACTTATTTTAGGGACCTTATCGGCCTGATATACGACGCCATCAATCCGCAAACAGTTTTACGAAATTCGTGTATAGTATAGCTAGCCTATATGATACTCACATTCACAATTCAAAACGTAAAAAATAGTAATTGTCGCTAAAATGACAAAGTAAAAAAAAAAACCTAGGACCAACTGTCCACTTAGGTAGGTCCAACTTCGAGAAAGAGGTCAATCGTCCAATCCGACTCGGCTGGGCAGCGATTGGGAAGTTACGCAATATCTTTTCGTCCCAACTACCGCAGTGTCTCAAGACGAAAGTCTTTGACCAGTGCGTGTGGCCAGTGACAACTTACGACACTGAAACGTGGTAGCTCACAATGGGCCTCATAAGAAAGCTCAAGATCACCCAAAGGGCAATGAAGAGGGCTATGCTCGGAGTTACACTATGCGATCATATCAGAAATGGTGAGATCCGCAGAAGAACCAGAGTAACCGACATAGTCCGAAGAATTGCCAAACTTAAGTGGTAGTGGGCGGGGCACATTGCTTGCAGAACAGATGGCTGATGGGGCCGAAAGGTTCTAGAGTGGCGACCGCGTACGGGAAGGCGCAGCGTGGGTATATCCCCCCACACGATGTACCAATGACCTGGTGAAGGTCGCGAAAATCCACTAGATGCGAGAAGCATAGTACCGGTCGACGGGGCGATGCTTGGGGGAGGCCTATGTCCAACATGATGAAAGAAACTGCTGTTTCTTTGAGCAGATAATGAAAAATACCGCTCTAAATATAGTATAAGATCTTCACGATATATCTTACTTACAGTAATCACCTACGCAACAGCTAGATATCAAATTGCCACTCATATATTTATTACCTTGACCTTTTATTGACTTTGCCACTTTGTTCTCTATTTGTGACATGTTATTTAATATTCTATTACTTAGTAATAAACCTATAGTAAATATACTAAATTCGTTAGAGGTAGCCCCAACAAAATGATGCTATAAACCCCCGATTCCGAACCTTTTCGATAAGCAGGTGTCGACCGATTCGGTTTGTTGTCACATTCCGCTTACGGTTCTGGAGAGCAAAAGAGATAGCTTGCCGAATCATGCAATTTGGGTCACTATTCCCCACAACTTGAGGGACTAATTTAGAAGAAACCGGCGATGTGCTGGGCAGAAGGTTTCCGTTCCACCATTAGTATTCCTTATTTTTATTATTTGAAGTTTTTATTTGGGTTTAGAATTTTTATTATTTTTAATATTTGTCATGATAGACCAGACCCTTCGGGAACTGAACCCTAAAAAATACCCTTTTCATAATAATACCCACCTGAGTTTGACGGACTTTATATCTTTGGTCATATCTATAGAACATGGTTATCAAAACTAAATAAACTTTTATTTATTAAATTAATTATGGAATAATAATTTGAATGCGTGATCTGCACATGCTGTACCTACTGCTAGAACACGCAAGAACCACGCATTCTGGCGATGTATTTTTACCCAACTGCGCGATAGCAAAACTGTGGTTATGTTTTTCTGTAGACTACACGAAAAACTTTTTATTCAAACCTTTTCCATCTAGCAGCAATGACGTTAAGACTTTAAGACCTTGCAATCACTTCCCTTGGTTTTTTGTATTTTTGGAGCTAAGCGATCTACATGGGGAAGATACGAACAGTCTATCTATCTTTTAGGAAAATCCTTATCTTTTGCTAAGCCTATCAGAATCCATACTTTTTTCGCTTCGTCCATGTTCATACATCTTGTCGTACACGCAGGTCGGTGAGATTACTATGCACAGGTTTTATTTTTTTGCATTCCTTCTTTTTTATCGGTTCCTCGGTGCTGACGAACGGCCATGACCCCAAATAAACCCAAATCCAGTGTCAATAAATCACCAGGAGTACCAGGATAGCATAACTCCAAAGAACTTCTCGCATTTCTTTCTAATCAAGCGGTGTAAAGTCGACACATCGTTTAACTCACGTTACAGCAAAGTGGAGCATTAATGACTGATAACAACAGTTCATTGTGTCACTTAGCCGAAGGTTGCATGCAGATAAACATACTCAATGACATTCAGGGCATTGCGTTACGTGGAGAATTTGCACGGATTTTATGAATGCCTAGTACTCATCCTTATAATTTTAGCCAGATATTACGCTCCATAGGGCCGGATTTAGGGAAGGGCACTAGAGCCTTAAATCCCGGGGCCCCCACAATATGAGTTATTGTTTTTTTTTTAGATAAAAAATCAGTAACTATGACACCCAATCGGACAAAGAGAAAAAAGTTCACATTCACGAGGTTCTTTTTAATAAATGATTAAGAAAAAAAAAACGATTGCTCAAAAAATACTACAAAAAAATTGAACTAAAAAGTCAAAAAATAACTTGTCTTGAACTTTTCAGCATAACACAGCAAATTCTGTATCTATCAGAAATTCGTAATTATGCAGTCGGGAGAAAGTTTTTTTGGAATACCTAATTTATGGGTATATTCCATTTTTTTTTAAGTTTTAACTGGCTTATGTTACCCGGAGTAATGCAACGATTCTAACGATACTTCATCTGAACCGGTCCAGGCGTTTAAAAGTTATGGTGGACTCCTTTTTTTGGGCAGTCTTATAAAAACATTCAACGTTCCATTTCTTCGTAGCCCCAGGGCCTCCAAACCTTCGAATCCGACCCTGAGAATACCGTTGTACAACTTATTTCTGTGATCTGAGGTAATACCAGTTGTTTCAAATGGCTTGCATTTATTTAACTCGCCGCGATGTACTGTAGCGACATTTTGACGGACAGGCACTCCATTCGTATAGGTACTCTAAAATTAATTGTGTGACGGACTTTGATGTATTTTCAAACCATTTTCTAGTCTTCTTTTTATAAGAACTACTGTATCACATACTTACATATACAAGGTGTTAGTCTCTAACCGTGCCATATTTCTAGAGCAAATGTTTAAAAATGTGCTTGTTCATCTAAAAATACATCTCCAATTCTATGGTTATGTAACAACCAAATTTTGACTTAGACCCTTCAGTGAGGGTTTGAGAATAAATCCCGAAGTGCCCCCAACGACACGTTTGCCTCATCGAATACGGCCATTTTTTTTTGGTGTTTTTGCTCGCGTCTCTGTTATGTCTCGCGCGACACACGGGATGAATTTGTTTGTTTACAAATATTTAAAATAAAAATAAAAATTTTTGTTAAGTATTGATTTTTTTATTGATCTTTAAATATGGCACGGATGATACGTATCAACACTTAATTAACCTAGGAATAACCAACAGATTTAATCCGAAAGTACTAGGCAACCATGAAACAAAAGGAACTAAAATTGCTGTAAACATCAATACGCGGAAGGTGTTCAATTTGTGTGCCTTGAGAACGTAAAACGCGACCGACACAACCGGTCAGACGGAAAAATATCGAATATTTTGGTAGCAGAGATATAAATAGAATGGCAGCCGACTTCGACCGTATCTTAAAAATATAAATATATTTATTCTACTAGCTTTAGCCCGCGACTTCGTCCGCGTGAATGTCGGTTATCGCGGATTAAAAAGTAGCCCTTGTCCTTCCCCAAGGATCGAGCTATCTATATACCAAATTTCATCAAAATTGGTGCAGCCGTTTCGTCGTGAAAACGTAACAAACAGAGTTACTTTCGAAGGTCCGATTGGAATAATTCAAAGAGCATTTTAAATGTACATAATCAACCTTGATTATGAAACTTTTTACTTGGATAAGGATTAATATCATGATAGGAATGTCTTCATCTTTCGATTGTACCCGTGTTTTGATCGACTAATTTGAACCAAAAACGGTTGTTGTGACTTAACTGTAATAGTTAGACATATATACCCTCACAGAGTTTTTTGTGAATAATGAAGAGTACTATAAACATGTACATTATTTTTATGTATTATCAATAGTTTTCGCAGCGCACGCCAAATAATAACTTATAAGCAAATTTTTGTTACCTTGGGTTACATTATTGTAATTTTCTTACGGATCTCTATTTTTTTATAATGATATACATATAGCCTATAGCACTCATGGATAACGTAGCTTCCTATTGGTAAAAGAATTTTTGAAATCGTATGAGTAGTTTCGGAGATTACCTCCTACATAAAAACAAACAAACAAATACCTCTAGTATCATAAGTATAGATAGATAAGTGTTTTCACACTTTTACAAGTCGCTATGCTAGCTGGCATGGATTTCATTCAATGGCTGGCATTTCATTGAATAGAAACAGCCTCACCTCCGGTTTCTGAATTGAGAGTTCTAGGATGAGGGGGCCCAATTCTCCTAAAATAAATTGTTGCCAAACGCAATCGAACCACAACCGTCAGTCAGTTTTTGTTTTCGAAAACTTTCAAAATGATTGATTTTGTTTTTTGTGTCAAACAATTTGATAGCTTTTGAAATTGAGAACTGCCTGAATGAACGGTTCGGCCTTGGTTCGGTTGTGATTTATCAAGATTAATTTTAGGAGAATTAGGCCCCTGAACTTAAGTAATATTTGAGTACGTAGTTGTCCAAAAAATGACGGATTTTAAAGCATTTTTTTGAAAACTGGGGCCTAATTCTCCTAAAATAAATCTTGATAAATCACATCCAAACCAAGGCCGAACCGTTCATTCAGACAGTTCTCAATTTCAAAAGCTATCATATTGTTTGACACAAAAAACAAAATCAATCATTTTGAAAGTTTTCGAAAAGAAAAACTGACTGACGGTTGTGGTTCGATTGCGTTTGGCAACAATTTATTTTAGGAGAATTAGGCCCCTGTTCTCAAATATTACTTAAGTATTGCTTATCTCGAATTCTCAAATCAGAAACCGGAGGTCGAGGTCACTGTCTTAATTTATTCCACTTAATTTAACGTAGACACAAGTCAATAACTGTTTATGTATGTCTGGCGTTTTAGTTGACCCTTCCCGACAGACGACTCGTGTGAAGCCATCGTGTCAGCTTGACCTTATTTTAGGGAGCTATATGACCCGAATCAGAACGCCGGGCCACGACGCGCCTCTTGTAGAATTTCCCAATTGGATTTAAGCTAAATTTAGAAGTTATTTTTAGCTTTATCTCATTAAATATTCTTTAGAATAATAAGTTCTCTTGAATACATATTAAAAGTCCTCACGACGTCTGTCTGTCTGCGCCATTTTCTCTGTAACCGCTAAATGGATTTTGTTCCAGTTTTCACGATTAGATAGGGAAAGGTTTGTTTGTATATTTTCTAAACATGTTGTTTGTACAGAATCTTAAAAAAAATACTCTTAAGAATTTTGTGTGGTTACTCGGTAGCGGAAACTGAACAACTTTTGTAGAACAACTTTTCGTAATTTACGTATTTTTTTATTACATTCCAAACAAAAAAAAAAAAATTTGCAGAATCCAAAAAAAAATAACACTTAACTGAGCTGTCAAGGTTTTTATCAATAAACTCTTAAAAATCAAATGTTTGATGAAAACTGATGAAAAAAACCTTCAAGCAAGTAATTTAATTGTATACCCGTAGGAAGTCGAGACGGATCGGTAGTATTATACAATGTGCCCGGTCATGGACTAGCGATATTCTAGGTACTTATACAGGGCGTTAACGAATTCGTGTAATTCCTTCAAACCGCGTGATCTACTGGTGACACAGATTAACCCAAAATGGGAATTTTTGAAAATGAACCAAAAAAAAATTATAAAAATAATTTTGGTTTTCTATTTCTGAGTGATTTTAGAGCCTTGAGTTATCTGACTGCAAAGAGCGATATCGCATTAGTCGTGCCTGCCAGCCGTGTCGCCGTACTTTCATCAATTTATGCGTGGCATCGAAATATTCACACAAATAAAATTATTTTTTTGCAAAAAAAACAACTTATTTTTTTACTGAATCCTTATTAGGTGGTTTAGATACAATCGGTAACAAAGCCACATGCTTTTTTTTTTTTAATCTAGCTAATACCCGTGCGGGGCCTGTCTATACCAGTAGTAGATCATGTGGTTTTAAGGAATTACACGAATTCGTTAACACCCTGTATAACAACTATTCTAGTACACAAATACACTGTATACTAGGGTCTTATCCACTTCCATTTTTTTGTTGAGATATTCTGTACGTGAGTACAAAAAAGTCATATCTCTCAAAGTTTTGGTCCTACTGAGATAAAATTAAGCTTATTCGGAGGGCAACAATATCTTCTATCGTTTACATTACAATACAATGGGTTCACATAAAGACATACAGTTGTAGACAATATCTCAACAAAAAGCAAAATGGCTGCCAAATAGCGGGGAAGTGTGTAGTGTATTTGTGTACTAGAATAGTTGCTATATATGTACCTAGAATATCGCTAGTCCATGGCCGTACACACTGTATAAAATAATAATGAAATGCGTGATGAATCCAGTTTATAATGTCACGATAACTTGTGACACGGAAATGCACTAAAGAAAACGGAGCATAATGGTGTCCACTGTCTCCTTATAATACACGATTACATTTATATCGCACAACACAGTATAATATTGTTAAATGCAGTCTATTGAATATAGACCCATTATTGACTGGATCTGAGTGTTGGGCCACCAAGGGGACGGATGAAAGGAGCATGCAGAGATGCGTAGTTGAGATGAATTTATGGAGTGATAAGAATGAAAAAGATAAGGAATGAGTATGTCAAAGGAAGTTTGAAAGTAGCGCCTAGACTGAAAAATTGAGGTTATTCTTTTGAGGCTATTATACAGGATGTAAAAAGACCCATCACCATAGCCGAAATCTACGCACTCTGTACATCAAACTAAACTACATTGACCAAAAATAATTGCTGGGAAAGAACTTTTATTTTTTGGCATAAAAAAACGTTTTTTTTTTTGTAGCGCGCAATGTGTGGTTGTGGCGATGCCGCGCGTTTGCATACGTGCAGTGGCCAGACAGCTGAGCCAAGGCGGTCATGTGCGTTTGATATTCGTTGCGTTTTTGTAACTTCAAATGAGTAATTTGTGAGGAAAAATTGAAAATTTTGATAAGGTTGTTTGAAAGAAAGTTTAGTATTATCACTTAAAATGTGTACTTTGACCTACAATATCTCCAAAACCAATGGTTTCCCAGGTGTGGTCTGGTAGAAAAACGATCCCAATGATGGGTAGAATATGTGGTTTTCGTTATCGTTAAGGGTCTTTTTACACCCGATATTATTAGGTCAATTATATGAATTCCTAACTAAAAATTCGTGTGCTCCATCTTAGACCCTATCTGCGTTTACCATCGAATGCGACGAGAGTCAAAAGCGACAAAGTATTACAACAAAAAAAAATGTTGGTTGCAGAAGTCAATTTCCTCAGTTTAACTGGCAAGTGGATTTGGCTCTTGGGTGGTTATCATAATACCCGCGTTTGGTAGGCGGATTGGTGATCCTATACCCTTTTGACTAGAAGTTGATTCCTGACGTTTCTCTACGAAACGTTACCATACAAAGAATATCAAATATTTTTAAAAAACAAAACATGGATAATATAGCTATTTTACGGTTTTTGATGATGTCGTTTACGTTTTTTCGATAGCAGTTTCCTTACGCCTACAATTTACGAAATGACCGAGCTGTCAGGAATCATCTTTTGGTGAACAGAATATAGTGTAGTTATTTATCCTAAGGAGGACCGCCCATCCTCATGTCATGGACTAGCTTTTTCCCGCAGCTCCGCTTGCGTGAAATTTTGAGCCCTCGTTAAGCCCCTTGTTAGGTGTAGTTATAAAATCAAAAAAATCTTTCATCCCCTGTTTCATCGCTTACGGGTAGAATTTCCAAAAACCCTCAAACACGTGTACATTTATTTCTTACTAAAAGCTTAAATTTTTAATTCCATGCTTCTTACTTCAAAACTACCAAATTTTTCATTCAAACTTTCAACAGTTATTTCACCCCCTTAGGGGTTGAATTTCCAAAAACGTTCAAGCACGTATACATTTATTTCTAACCAGTAACCCTATTAATTGATTTCATACTTTTAAATTCCAAAAATCTTTCATCTCTATTTCACCCCTTAGGGGTAGAATTTCCAAAAACCCTAAAACACGTGTATGTTTATTTCTCACCAAAAGCGTACATTTTTAAATCCATGCTTCTGTCTTTAAAACTACCAGACTTCTCATACAAACAACACTTATTTCACCCCCTTAGGGGTTGTATTTCCAAAAACGCTGAAACACCTCTACATTTATTTCTAACCGGAAACCTTAGTATTTAATTTCATGCTTCTTACTCCTAAAATGACGGACTTACATACTAACTTAAATACCCTATTGCACCCCTTAGGGGTTGAATTTCGAAAAATCCTTTCTTAGTGGATGCCTACGTTACAAAAGGAACCTATTGTCAAAATTTCAAGTTTCGGTTTAGGTTGTGCGTTGATAGATCAGTCAGTCAGTCAGTCAGCTTCTCCTTTTATGTATTTAGATTACGACTCCCAAAGAAGGAGATGGACTGGCTCATAAACATTCTCGATCGTCTAATTGTTGAGGCGTCCCAAATATTGATGGAAGTTTTACCGTTGATGTAGAAACAAAGAAACATCTCAATCGGTTCAGACATGCTGGTGATGCCATCAGTCACATACCGACACACTGAGTTATTCATAGTGGAAACATGAAATATTTTATGTATAAAAACTTTGCTTGAGAATAGCTTATTTGCGTATTAAAAACTGCATTTAAATATCACCAATGCAACGGTTCTCGAGACAATCGCGAAAATACCTACGTATATCTACGAGGTGTAACTTTAATAACGCACAACCTCTAGAGTCACTGTACTCATCATTATGAACACCTTTTACTATGGGACCAAACATGAAATCGCGAAAAAAAAACAGCTATTCCCCACATTTATGTTCGCATAACTCGTCAAAATGTAGGGAACAACAGATCTTTCTCAGTTAGAAAACCCCTTTATTAAACCGGTTAAAAAAATTACATACAATTTGCAAGGTTAAGCTGCGCTTGCCGCGGTCAGTCCGTGGATGGGTGACCGTTCGTTACACATGGAAACACCTCCGTGTCTCGGAGAACACGTTAAGCGATCGATTCCGGGTGTCATACGAATACCTATGATAGTCTTTACGGGTAGTCAGAAGCCCGAAAGTTTGACGACCGGTATAACTTTCCGATATTGACATTGCCCAGTTACTGGGTTGCGGAGGTCTGATGGCAGTCGCTCCGTGTAAAATACTGTTACTCAGCCGCATCTGGGGGCCTACTCCCTAAGTCCGTCAACGAAGTTAGTCGCCCGTCCGAAAGTTGCCCGAAACGTAGGAGTGAACAAAACAAGTGTCAAGTTCAACTTTTCGGACGGGCAAAAACACATTAGTAGTAGGGACAACTGTCAAATCGTGTTGTCATTCATTCTTAGTTCGAGCCCCGAAGTTATCGTATGTCCGTAGATGATAGGGAGTAGGAAACGCTCGTAACTAAGGCCGAAACCACCGACTTCGTGCTTAGAGAGTAGACCCCTTGGTTACACTGGATGCTGACTCCACCATAGTTGGGAAAAAGCTAGGTAGAAGAACATGACTGATAAAATAAATCTAATACTGTACCTACTATTTTTCCCTCAGATTCGGTGTGTTCGAACAGGCTCGAATGTACATGGTGACAGAAGATGGTACACTGTCGACAACAGGCAAGCTGACTTGCGGTCTGGCCGCCGGTGTCTCCGAAGCCATCTTCGCAGTCACCCCCATGGAGACGGTGAAGGTCAAGTTTATTAATGACTTGAGGTTGGAGAAGCCAAGGTTCAGAGGGTTCTTCCATGGCGTCAGGACTATTGTTAGGGAAGATGGTTGGTACCTATTTATTATTTAAAACTTAAGTTATCTGTTAGGGAGTGCCTCCGCTGCCGGCGCCGGCACCCTAAAATAACGCCATTGGGAACCGGCGGTACATTATTGCCGGTAGCTGAGATTAAAAACATCGGCTGCCGGCACCCAAAATGGACACCAGCGGCGGTAATAAGTTGTTTGGTAGGTATGTTAGTTGTTTAGTAGGTTAGATTTTAGGCCACACACTGTAACTTGTCTTCCAACTGACTAGTTTCAACAGCGAGCGAAGCGAGCTTGGTATTTTGGGGCACCCCGACACGGTTAAGTTAGGTTTGAAGGGGATGACGGGGGCTAGAGTAAGCGAGCGAACGAAGCCCCCGTCATCCCCTTCTTGTTAGGATACTTTAAACCCTACAGACAGAAATAGGAGCCCCGCCCCGCTGGGCTCCGTCACTCTGCTTTGGAAACCCAAACAACCTTATAAAAGGGGAAGTTTGTAAATTTTTTTAATTTGTTTTTATTGTGAAAATGAAAGTGGGTGACGAATAATCGTCTCATGAAGAGTTTGAAGAGGCCGTGAAGGTGTATAAAAACAGAGTATCTAGTTGGCGCGGCGCCGGCAGCCAGTTTGGCAACCGGCGCCGGCACTCGTAATAGCAACCAGTGCCGGCTGCGGAGGCACTCCCTTATCTGTTATCATTATCAATAATGGTTTCTGGTCTTGAGTTCGTTTTATTATGAATAGTTCTCATTTGGGACCTCCCTATTCGTTTTAATTAGGTAGGTACACCATGGTGCACAAGTGACCCAAGTGACCAATGTCACGGTATTGCCCAGTATTGCGGAGGTCTGATGGCAGTCGCTCGGTGTAAAATACTGCTATTTAGCCGCATCAGGTTAGACTGGAAGCTCATCCCAACATAGTTCGGTAAGAATAGATAGACCATACCGGGTTTCTTCTTAGGGCTTCAGGAAGACTGTCGTAGAATCGTATTTCAACTGGGATCTATCTAACTGATGTTTCATTACGTACATTCTATTTCCCAGGTGTCGGAGGCCTATACAAGGGCGTAACAGCAACAATAATGAAGCAAGGCAGCAACCAAGCCATCAGGTTCTTCGTGATGGAGTCTCTGAGGGACTGGTACAAAGGAGGAGACAGAGACAAGCACGTACCAAAGTACATTGTAGGGCTGTTCGGTGGCTTGGCTGGTAAGCATTTTGGTTTTATTTATTTTTCGAACGTGAGGCACCCGCCTCTCGGGAAGCTACGTAGAATCTTTTCGTCCCAACTACCGCAGTGTCTCAAGACGAAAGTCTTTGACCATTGCGTGTTGCCAGTGATTACATACGGCACTGAAACGTGGTCACTCACAATGGGCCTCATAAGAAGGCTCAAGGTCACCCAAAGGGCAATGGAGAGGGCTATGCTCGGATTTACCGTACGTGATCATATCAGAAATGATGAGATCCGTAGGAGAACCAAGGTAACCGACATAGCTCGAAGAATTGCCAAACTTAAGTGGCAGTGGGTGGGGCACATTGCTCGCAGAACGGATGGTCGACGGATTCGAAAGGTTCTGGAGTGGCGACCGCGTACCGGAAGACGCAGCATGGGTAGGCCTCCTACAAGGTGGACCGATAATCTGGTGAAGGTCGTAGGAATCCGCTGTATGCGAGAAGCACAAGACCGGTCGATGTGGCGATGCTTGGGGAGGCCTATGTCCAGCAGCGGTCGACTTTCGGCTGAATGATGAGGCATCCGCCTCTTATTGTTATGAGCCTGCACTGTCTCACTGGTGGGGAAAGACCTCCCTCCATTTTTTTTATCAATCACAGTTCTGTGAAGCTTCTTGCCAACTCTCAAGGAAGGCATCCTACTCGTCCCGCTATCTTTTACGCGGTCTGCCGCGTACTGGTAGACTCCAGTCTTGAGCTTTACGGGCCCACAGTTCATTTGGTATACGGCAGACATGTCCTGGCCAGTCCCGTTTCGGGTGGGCGGCCTTTTGAGTCACGTCTACTATTTGTGTTTTGGAGCGCAGTATTGTGTTTGGAACATGATCTGTTAATTTAACACCAAGTCCACTTATGCAGATACTATTTTTTGCTGGGGTTCGGAGGTGGACCTCACGATGTGTGTGGATTACCTCTTAACCGTGATAACCCTGAGCAAACTCTCATTGGAAGCCAATTATGGTGTTGGACTTCCATTAAAAAATTAGAACAATTAATTATTACATTAAAGACACGATAATAATGTGGAAAAGAAATAAAGTGAAAAAATAGAGGAACTACACGCATTCGAAGTGTTTGGAGGGGTTTTTTTCTGTCCTTCTCGTCCGAAACGGATATTGTACGGAGTCATGTCAAGTTGTTATGAAGTTTTTGAGGTATGACGTCAGGTGGTACTGGCAGTGGAACAACTTGGGCATTTTATGAAATATTTCACCGTTGCTTATAGTTTTTGTACTAGTTTCGAGATTTCTATTTAAAAAAACAGTCAAACATCCTATTTCGCATGTCCACAATTTGGCGAGAACTATACAGTCTCCTATAATCGTCCTAGACTTCGAGAACCTCGTTCCATATATTAGAGCTAACTAATAACACCACTTTCATTCATATCACAGGTGCTGCCTCAGTGTTCGGCAACACACCAATCGACGTCGTCAAAACTCGAATGCAGGGTCTCGAAGCCGCCAAATACAAGAGCACATGGGATTGCTTCATCAAGACCTGGAAGGCGGAAGGTCCCTTCGCCTTCTACAAAGGAACAGTACCAAGGTTGAGTCGCGTAGTCTTTGACGTAGCGATCACTTTCACCATATACGATTCTATTATGGATGTTTTTAACTATGTATGGAAGTAAAATTAGGTTATGTGACGGTAGGGTTTAGGAAAGTTCTGGTAGTACCCGTCTGTTTCGAGTTGGCGTTGACTGTTTTAATGTCACTGTTATGGTCAATGTCTGTAGGTATCTGGCGCCCGGGGCACATGAATAAATAAACCGAGCAGAATGAAAGCTTCATACTAAACGCCGTGCGTAGGTACACTACTACACGCACAGCTATGTGTGCGTGACTGTCACCGACAAGGCGCGCGGGGAGTGCGCCGGCGCCCGCTCCCGTACAAACCGGTTTGAGGCGGCTCAGTACGCGGACAAAGTTAAGGTGTGTCACAGCGGCAGCGGTACGAGACGCGGACGTTTTATTTTAATTGTTTTTAAAGATGCCAAACTGTTGTACTGTGTGTATGTGTACAAATAATGGTAGGAAAAACAAGGAGACTTCTTATTTTGTATTTCCAAAGGATCTTGTCAGTTAATTTTATCTACTTATACCTACACATGTTTAATGCTTATTACAGAATATTTAGTTACGAGTAGATAATATCCAAAATAACTAAGATGACGATAAGGATTTCCCATAAGAATTATTATTTGTAAGTAATTATATTGGCGTGTTATTTGTTTCGTATTTTTGTTTTAGTAGGTTTGTAGAATAGTATTAAAGTATTTGTAGGCCGTCTTAGTAAGATTTCATTTGGCCTTTTCTATTAGATAGGTAGGTACTTAACTTACGGTCGTGAAATAGTAGACAGCCCTATGAAAGTAGGTAAGAATTTTGAACTCTGTTAGGAAGCTTTCATTCTGTTCGGTTTATTTATTCATGTGCCTGGGGTGCAAACTCAGCTCCCCGCCCCCTAGTCAGCGCTGTGTGTAGCAGCCATTATATGTGGCCTATGAACGTAAGTTTGAGCTGACTGCTGAGTAATATCTCAGGCCTCGGCGCCTTCATAGCCTTAAACACCCGCCTTTAGAAGCCGGTGCCAAGGTGCCAATTACGCCACGGCGCCCGGATGCCCTCCACCCCTTGCGCCCCGGGTAGAGACAGTCCTGGCTATGGTACTGTTAATCAATGACAGCGATGCTGTCGGTACTAAGCGGGTATAGCCCAGGGCGCGGTGCGGCAATCTCGAAACAGACGGTAGTAATTTATTTTTTAGTTTTTTTTGCCCGATTATACCAAAGTAGTGCTTGAATATTGTTATTCTTTGATATATGCAACCAATGTTGTTGTTATGTGTACAAACTCGCTCGGAATACCTCGCGGTTTCCAATTACGGTTGCCAAATTACCTAAAAGAATGCTAGCATGCGGTTTGATGCAATTTGATGACGTCAAACGCATTTTTGCGTAACGAATGAACACCCGGCAGGTTTATTACCAGGAAGTTGAAGAGATGCCAAAAATTAAAAAAAACTTGTAATATAATGCGAAAGTTACACTGCAGGTCATCAATCGTTGATCATACATATATAATGTTAGTTCATATCGATAAATATATTATTAAACCGAGAACCTATTGGTTATACGCTGATATCAAACTTCGAAATAATATCGTTTTAATTCAATTCTGATGTAGGCACCGTCACATTAAACCTAATTTATTAAATCAGGAGTATCTGATCAAAACTGGCTATTTACGTCATCAAGTACTTATAAGTCCTGTCACTTTTTTTTTGTACTAAATAGCTTATTTTGACCAAAATTATTATTTTTGGTGCAGTCTGAGATCGGAAATGAATATGATATAAAAAATTCTGCACTATTTTTAAAAAGCTGGTAAAGTAAAATAAATATCAATTTTTGATTAGACAGTCCTGAAATAGATAACTTGTTTAATATAGATGTACAAATATACTTGACCTGCGCTTGTAATCACTATTATAGGTGTAAGTGATAACTTTTATTTTAGGAGTGTCATCTTGCGTGTAGACTTGCTGGCGAACTGGCGAACGCTTTTAAACATTCGACTACCTCTATTCGAAATCTGGGAATTTTAAACAGACTGTTTTGTTTGATTCGATGTTTTTGCTTTATAATGTTGATAGTGCGTTCACAACAGCAAGTCTATACGCGACGTTGAAAAATATACTTGGGAGCAAATAAATCGAGCCACTTCTATTATTCACGTAGGTATAATTGTCATTATTTTTGATATTATGGAACAGATGAATTCTAAACATATATCGCCTAAAAGGTTAATTGATAACCTTTACAATGAGGGTAGTTTTTTGTATTTTGAATAATGTAATTAATGAAACCAAAACTAATAACCAGGACACGTGAAAAAAGGAGTGGCTCGATTTCTTTGCTCACAAGTTTATATACGGTTACTTCAAATTAACTGGCAAAACTACACATGTTGGATCGGTATCGATAGCAGAATTTTTGAATATTATTAAATAAAATATATATTTTTGTACCCAAAAATACTACAGAGTCCGGTGGTATGCTACGAAGTAGCGTTTCTAGCGACTAGCATATTTTTTTAAATTTGTGTTGGTTTCTGTAACGATGCGCCAGTAATCTTGTAAAGTTTTGCCAGTTGTTTTGAAATAAACTTTTTTTTAGAACTTAGGTTTAAAGAAATTTATTTCTCATAAGAACTTACAGTTCACTTAAAATGAGATACAATGTGATTACATAACAGTAATTAAAGTGTTCGCCTTCAGGTTGTTAGAAGTTATAGTGCACATACATATTTCATGAGTTTACTTTTAAATACATTCATGTTATCACAATTCTTAATGTCGTTTGGTAATTTGTTGTACAGCTGTGCTCCCTCAAACAAAATCGTCTTCTTACCATAATTGGTCCTGACACTTATTAGCTGAAGTTTATTTGTGTTCCTTAGATTATGTGACATTATTTTCTTATGTAACTGTATTTTAGTCTGTACGGATTTAGACGTTATGTTTTTAATGAGAATACAAGTGTAATAAATATAAAGTTGATTCAGATTTAAAAGTTTAGTTTTTTCATATAATTGTTTTGTTGGAGTAAGGTAATCATAATGGAATATTACTTTAACTATTTTATTTTGGGTTCTTTGTAGTGACTTTAGATTAGTGGCAGCAGCTGCTCCCCATATCTCAATTAAGTATTCCAAGTGGGATTTAATTAAAGAATTATATATCATAGTGCGTACTTTGTTTGGAATACAGTGCACAACCTTCCGTAATGATCCTAGTATTGATACCAATTTTGTTCGAACGTGGTCAATGTGTAAGTTCCAAGTTAGTTTGTCGTCTACCCACAGTCCTAGATATTTTTCGTGGCTTGATTGTTTTATAATATCATTATTTATTTTGAGAGGTACGACGTCAGGTATATGTTTATTTTTCGCAGAAAAGATCATGAATGAAGTTTTTGCTGTATTAATTGTGAGAAGATTGTATTTTAACCATTCATTAAGCATGTCAAGGTCTTTTTGAGCGTCCAATATGATGTTGTCAATCGATTTATCAAAGTAAAACAGACAGGTGTCATCTGCATATAACGTTAGGTGTCCTGTAAGCCCGATTTTATTAATGTTATTAATATAAATCAAAAAAAGTAATGGACTGATAATTGAGCCTTGTGGACAGCCGTATGACAAATTTTGGATCGAACTCGTGTGGGTATCTATTTTAACAACAACTTACGGTCGTGGACTAGACATGTTTATCAGATTTCAAATTCGATTCCTTGTCACACTGTGCGCAATAAGGTTTAAGATGTCATATCAACTTATGTCATATCGACCTTATGAAAAAGTAATGTGCAAGCAATTGTAGACCTTAGTGTGGTAAACATTTCAAGTCCCCGACATATTTTTTATGTAAACTATTGTTTTTGTGTTGTTAAAATTATGTGTTAGTTTAGTGGTTGCAAGCGCAGCTTCTGAGTTATGGCTTCGAATCCCAGATAGGGCAGCAGACCCTATTAAATGGCACAGAATCGAAATGGATGTACAAATGTACATCGTTGCTTGACGTATTAAAAATAGTTTGTTGACATAAACCAGGGTTATTTTAATGATTAATGTAATATTAATTTCAACAATGCGGGGTTATGTATGTGATGTTTTTATTTACCGGGTTTTATATGGCTGTATAATTTATTTTTGTTTATTCATTTATTATATAAGAAACGATCATTTTATATTTTTATGCGATTTATTGCAATATACCGAATTACCGTTCTTCTAGTTATCTTGTAGGTTTCAAATGTGTTTATAGATAGTGTACAAAAGTAGTTTTTCTACTATATTTTATATACCTGATGACTCCAATGTTTGTATGAATTTTCTAGATGAAAATGTACTGGTATATTTTATTCCTGTTTCGATTATTATGATTTGCTATTGGTCTGATTTTGACTTAAACATTTAAGGTGTCTGGATCTAATGGTGTTGATTCTTTTGAGCCTAAACTAAACTAAATTTATACTATTGCCATCCTTTTCACTCTAATGAAATAAAAAAGAGACGGACGTAAATAAGAGCTGTCATATTTAGTTGAACTATTTCCATACAATTTAACCGACACGTTAGAACGTGTCGACTAAAAACACAGCGAAGTTCAGGGGGCTTACTATGACCTCTTAAAGCAGGACAGAAGTTGCCTGGAAGTTGAACTGCCCTGCTTTTTTGTACTATGACATCGTTAGAGCAGGCCTGCTACGTTGACGTTTACGAAATCCGTTCACCTTTTTTTTTGTATAGACTTTTCGTACCATGAACAAGCATTACCGTTCAACTTGGTTCAATAGTCGTTCACCTTTAGCAATGGTACGATTTTTAGCGATTCAGAAGCAGGCCTGCTTTTGAACGGAAGTTGACTGACTGGCATTTGAACGTTTCTTATGAGGTCATAGTAAGCCCCCCAGAACGTCAAGACTAAAAACAGCGAAGTTCAAGGAGTAAATTCCATAGTTTGACATCACTAACTTAGTTCTTATCTATCACCGTCCTTTTCTCGCGCTGTACGTTAGCAAAAGATAGCAAATTCTCTAATTTTAGTTTAGTTGGTGAATAAGAGAATCGGTATCATTATGTGTTGGACGTAGTAAGCGTGCAACTCATAAAAAAGTCAAACAGCCTACATGGAAGTAATACTAGTGCTAATATACCTATGAAGGTTGATGTTCCAAATATGCATTTCACTTTTTTCTCTATAATAAGAATACTATTTAAGTTCTCTTAAGGGGAAGGCCTAAGGTCTGATGCCTCATATCGTAAAACCTTAAGATATCTTAAACAGACATTCCAGAACTCTCACATTGACGCTAAATACGAATTTGTTAATTATTTTGTATAGTTTCAGTTTTTTTTTTATTTCATGTTGACTCGTTTATTTATATTTGCAATTAATAAAATTGTTCTACAATTTGAAGATTTATTTCATTTTCGCCTATTTTTAGATACCTCGGTTTTGATTTTTGTTGAGATTAGCTTAAGAAACAATAATACACCGTGGGCCCGAGGTACCCGAAAGATTTAAACCATCGATTCAGACGCTAGGATATAGTTTGTCGAATAAAGCTTAATTTTCGAGATATTATTTATTTATGGAAAAAATCACAAGCCGAAAACTCTCTAGGGTAACAAGCCCTATGATCGCGGTGTTGCGACTTTTGTCACATACAATACGACCGGCGTATCTTGGCGAATCTGAAGTCAGCTGATTAGCTGCGCAGTAGACAATTTCGTTTCTAAAAGATTCATTGCGCAGCCAAACAACTAACTTCAGACTCGCTAAGATACGTCGGCCGTATTGTACAACCATACTGCGATCGCCAAAGCGCCTACCAAGCTTGGCGATTATGGCAAACCCCCCCAACATGCTTGGGGAAGGCCTATGTCCAGCAGTGGACGTCTTTCGGCTGAATGATCATGATGATGATGAATGAATGTTGGACAAAGGTTTGTTTACCTTCTATACCAACATTTTAATAGCCGGAGTATTGTATGACCTGGCCGTGCCCTGCGGCGTCTTCAAGCAAACGATTATATGTAAATAAAAACTTCAAATTATATCTCTAATTATATTTATTTTTTGTTCAACAGCAAATTGTGTAAAAATATAAACTTGTTACGTACATAAATAATATCACATAGATTTTATAGTTACCAACCCTAGACCATATCACATTGGTCCAGAATTGCATGACAGCTCATCGTCAGTGAAGTTCTAACAGTGCGTAAGAGCGATTACGCACTGCATCCGATCCGAATCCATGAAAATACGGATATAAAAAACTCGGACCGAATTCGGATATTGCTTTACGCACTGCATCCGATCCGAATCCGTGAAACTACCGATCTAGAGTAAAAATCTCGGACCGAATTCGGATGTTGGATTCCGATCTCTGATTCAAATTCAAACAATTCAGGCGTTCATACAAACAGTACTATACTTCGGTCCGTCAATTGTACTTCCGAATTAGAAACTCACGGATGACGGATAGAAATCGGATGACGGATGCCGGATGTAGTGCGTAAACTACTATACAAATAGTTCTATGGCTACTTCGGAACGTATTTTCACGGATTCGGATCGGATGCAGTGCGTAACCGCTGTAAGTGATTTTGTGACAAAAACAGACAATGTTGGGAGAGTCACAATATTACTTGAAATCATCATCTTCCTGCCCTTATCTCATGTTACTTGGGGTCGGCGCAACACGTTTTCTTCTTCCATTCCGTCCTGTCACCCGTCATGATATCACTGACTCCCTTCTCTTTCATATCATTCTTCACATAATCTATCCATCTTTGGCCTGCCTCTTCCTCTCCATCCATCCACATTTATAATCATAACTCTCATAACTCAAAGGTTGAAATCATCAAAGAGTTCATTTGTATAAACACAAAAATAATATTGCGTTCAGCGCAGGTTACGCTCGTTTTAAATAGTTTTTTCACTCTCTTGTAAAGTAGCCATTTTTGACTTCCGCACTGTTAGAACTTAACAGACGTTATGTATGCTTTCATACTTTCAAAAGCTATATTATGTCACATACAAGTACATTTTACCTTGATCCCTATTTCTCGTTCTACCAAAATATACTGTAGGCTAATTCAGGAATTATTTTGAAGCAGGAAACCAGCCGGAATTTTGCATTCGAGTTCACGGCACTTTCCATAGAGCTCATAATAATATGTCATGCCGTCATACATACAGTGTGGGTCAAAAATCGTGGATCAAACGAAACAGGGCGATAGTTGGAGTTATTTGCAGTAAAAAATATCTTTGTGGCAGAGCCTTAACTTGATCTCCTTAAAAGTTATAACAATTTGAGTGTTTTTAAGAAAATACCAAAATTGGTAATAAATATTCAATTAGAGTAAAATGAGTACCTATTTTAAAACAATAAATGGTGTTTAGTTGCTTGAAAGTGCTTTTATGACAGTGAGTATCATGATTTATGAGTATTGGCACTTTTTTAATATCTTAAGTCTCACGAATAATTTGTAACTTTAGAAAGTTACGGTAAAAAAATTTACTACCAAAAAATATCGCAAATAACCCCAACTATCGCCCTTTTCTTTTGATCCACGATTTTTTACCCACCCTTTATTGCTGGTGGACCTTCCAATGGGGGTCCTCGGCATTACGTTTGCGATAAGAGTGAAACCTCGAGGAGAGTTCCTAGCATTAGGTTAAAAACCTTGTTATAAAACACGCTACTACTTAGGGTGGATTTTACCAACGTCAGATAACGTTATCTGAGGAATAAATTCGACATTTTGACAGATTACCTATATGAAATCTATCAAAAGTTTCATTTATTTTATTCCTGGAATAACGTTATCTAACGTTGGTAAAATCCACCCTTAGTAAACTAATGCTTCCAGGGGGGTTACCATGATCTCTTAGCGTTAAAACGCACTAGCGGCCAGCCGCACATCGATTTTTACATGAAACCGCATGATCTCAACGCACTGGCGCACGACGGCTGGCCGGAAATCAGTGCGTTGAGATCATGCGGTTTCATGTAAAAATCGATATGCGGCCAGCCGCAAGCGGCACGCCGCATTGCGGCTGGCCGCTAGTGCGTTCTTAGGCTTAGAGCAGGAATGTTTTAATATTATTACGAGAGTGAGTAAGAGATGGCGCTAGAGAGCTGTCTAGCGCTGTCACTTTCCCACTCTCGGAATAATATTAAAACATTCCTGCTCTAACAGATCATGGTAACCCCCACAGAGTACATTGAAATGGAGAGTATAAACCCCCAGGGGTCTTGTTACTTATTTTATGACGGTGCATTTTCTAAGAAAAACCTACAAAATGAGCTACAAAACCTTTAAAATGAGCCCTCCACGAATGCAGCCGGCATCACGATGCGACAAGGAAAATTGTAAACATCAATAATGAAAAAAAAGATCGTTAGCTGTACAGTTTTCATTTACAAAAACGTTCAAATAGTTTGACAACAAAAACAAAACTAAAAATTTTGACAGTTTTTGTAAGCGAAAACTGTATGATTAAATAAACTTGCACGCTTCCTACTTCAAAAAAATACCTGAATTCTCCCACTAGGTGCATTTACACTATCACAAAACTTATTCATCTTTAAACGGGTAATTTTTGAGGTTCTTGAACGCAGATGCTGGAACGCATCTATGATCAATATTGAAACTGTCTACTAATGCCATTTCGTTGTCCGTCAACTGAAAGTCGAACAGATTCAGGTTCTCTGCAATGCGAGACTTGGTAAATGATTTTGGTATAACTGGGATGCCGCGTTGTATCTGAAATAAATTGAATACTTTTATTAATTATAAAAGGTGTAACATAAATAACGCACAACCTCTTAACGGGCCACTGTACTCATCATTATGAACAACTTTTACTATGGGACCAAATCTGAAACCGCGAAAAAAAAAACAGCTGTTCCCTACGTTTATGTTCGCATAACTCGTCAAAATGTAGGGAACAGCTGATTTTTTTTTCGCGATTTCTAATTTGGTCCCATAGTAAAAGTTATTCATAATGATGAGTACACTGACCCCATAAGAGGTTGTTGGTCTTTTACAAATAACTCTGTATTCCAGAATTGTGCTAGCTACAGTTCTGGTCACTGTCAATCTATACATATAAAAGGAGAAGCTGACTGACTGACTGACTGATCTATCAACGCACAGCCTAAACCGCTGGGGTTACAAAGTTGAAATTTTGACAGTAGGTTCCTTTTGTAACGTAGGCATCCACTAAGAAGGGATTTTTCGAAATTCAACCCCTAAGGGAGTTAAATAGGGGATGAAAGTTTGTATGGAAAATCGTCACTTAACGGGTTCAAAATTTCACGCAAGCGAAGCTGCGGGCGAAAGCTAGTGTTCTATAAAACTCTCAAATTGCTTCGCTGTTGCGATTTGAGTTTTTGTCTTCAACACAACTTAATTCGCTGCACTACTCCAAGACCATTCAATTTTCTTACCAAATATCTCAAAGCTATTTGCGCGCGAGTTTTCCCATACTTCTCAGCTAACGCGCCGAGTTTCGGGTCAGTTTTGATGACGTCCTTGCCAGCGAACTCCGGTCTAGCCTCAGATATGAGGCCTAGAGGAGTGTAAGCTGCTGGTACCACTGAACGTTCCTTGCAGAAGTCGACGAGCTTGTGCTGCGTTAGTGTTGGGTTTATCTGCAAACGAAATAGTTTAATTACAATTAGGCTGAGGCTACACTTAGCAGCGATGCGAACTGCGACACAAGCGATTGAAACAAATGTATTAATATTCACGTGTGTGGCTACAAAAATCGCTGTCTTGTATAGTCTAGCCGCATACGAGAACATCAATTTCTTTGATTCAATCGCTTATGTGTCGCAGGTCGCATCGCTGCTAAGTGTAGCCTCAGCCTTAGCCTGATGCACTGGCTGAACGATTGGCTTGCTGGGTTTCGATGCCCACACAACAAGATTTGTATGGCCTAGTCTGTAGTGGCAGTGTGAGGGAGGCGGGGGAGACGGCGCCGCTCAACTGCTGCGGCTCCTACCCGCTCACGACCCGCCAATTACTTATTTTTTGATGTGAAATTATTAGAAATGATTTTTTTTCAGGCTAGGAATGATACTTCTTAAAACTGGAGGCTCGCTCCTTGGGCTAGCTGTCCTGGCGATCGCCTCATTGGCTCTATGAAGAATACGTTGCAATGGGTAGAGCCAAAGACGGCCAGCCTTACAGACACTTATCCCAGACCTGGATTTTTGTGCATGAAACGATTTTGAATGTAAACGCGGAGGGCCAGATTAAAAGGTTTGGAGGCCCTAGGGCAACGAAGAAATGAAGTCCACTTGAATTTTGAAAATATTTCTTTTATCTGGACTTTTTTCTCTTTGTCAGAAAGGGAGTAACGTATTTACTTATCTAAAAAAAAACAATAGTTATTTGTTATACAAGAGCGCAAAGTTGCTTTTTAACCGCGTGCCCAATTTTCATGACCGAGCAAGCGAAGGATTCTAAAATCGAATCACGAGCGCAGTGAGTGATTAAAAAATTATAATCCTGAGCGTTATGTAGCGAGGGAATCAAAAGAGCAAGAGGTGAAAAATCTTTGCACTCGAGTGCAACACGTAACTTTTCATCCCACCTCAGCGAGGAAATGATTTAATGTAAAAAAAATAAACTTCCTCGTCGCTAGAATCACTCATTTTAGGTTTTTCACTTGTTTTCAAGTTTCTTGTTTTAACCTAAGGTTTTAATATGACGTGAAAAGAAATAGGCGCGCGTAAAGCAAATTAAAATAAAAGTAATACACCAAGAAGGTTCCGAGTCTGAGTTTTAACAAATTAAAAAAGGTTGTATGATAAATTCGGCACCATGGAGGTAGAAGTAAATAGGTTTAATGGAGTTTTGAGTTCACAAACTTGGTGCACACAATGTTCGAAATTCAATTTACTTTGTCCTCTAGCGGATAAAACCGGCTTTTGCACTCAGATATCGAAGAGCAAAAATACTCTTTCCGAGATGGGGGGATAAAAAAGCTTTTATTGTGGAGGCCCCTCTCTTGTGGAGGACTCGGGACTAACGGGCCCTGTTGCTCTCCCCTAAATCAGGCCCTATACGCATCCACAACACAAAATAAATCCTAATGTGAAAAAGAGAAAAAAAAAAATCTATTTATACACTTCATTCAATACTCGGATGTACCTATATGAATATTAGAACAAATGTCATTCTAACACTATTATGCAATATATGAACATTTCCTATCACAGGCTTATCTAAATGACAAAACTTGTAATGATAAACTTTAAGTGATGTTATACACTTGAGACATTAGCAGAATTGTTGACATAGGTATACAGTCATGTTATGGAAATATTTAATTGATATTTTATAAAATGCAGATTGATATCAAATTAATAGATATCATGCTTGGAGTTAATTAAGTCATGACGTCTGGAGATTGATGACAATTCAGAAGGACATATTTTAATCAAGTCATTCCCTCTACGTGATAAGCTTGCTATTAAATATACAACGTGTTACAAAAATACCCCTAAAGCCGAAAGGGGGCTAAAAGGTCCCTTGTAAACAGTCTATTGGCAATATTTTAAAATAAAAATAAGCCGCAAAAAATCAATTTGGATAAATCATAAAATAAAATCATCACTGAAACGCAACCCTGAAAATATAAAAGTAAAGAGCAGACTACCCAGAAAGTAATTTACATTGTTACCTAATTTCCTCTGAGAGGTAAATGACAACAGCCATAAAAGACTACTTGATTAACATTTTCTTTTTTAAGGGTAATTATGTAACACGTTGCATACAGCATGACTGGTTCATCATCATCATTCAACCGAAAAACGTCCACTGCTGGACATAGGCCTCCGCCAAGTCACAGTAGATATATAAGCTAAAGCAGTACTTCAACTACCTACAATCGTCCGATTTGACACATTCACACAGACACGCACTGCAACAAGACAAATAAGGTATTTTCGGGATACAGTTCCATACAAAAACAAAAAACTACTCAGTATACAGAGCGTGTCTGTGTGAGTGTTTCAATTCATGAGAGTATAGTAAGTTGAGGTAGGTACTGCTTTAGCTTATATGTCTACTGTGGCCAAGTTATCCATGTTGGGGGGGGGGGGGGGGGGGGGGGGGGGGTTTGCCATAATCGCCACGCCTGGCAGGCGGGTTGGCGATCGCAGTATGGTTGTTAAAGTACTCAGAAAACGCTGCTGCCCATCCTCTAGTGAATCCCTTAGTCGCCTTTTACGACACCTATTGGAAGAGATGGGGTAGTGCTATTATTTACTTCCAGCACCAAACGGATGATTGGTTGACTGGTTAGTCACTGTATCCGAAAATCATAATTTTATCATTTTAGGCAGTTTTCCCACCGCCGGCGAGGAAGCGTCTAACTATCGGCTATTTTCTCGCTCAAGTAACGTACAATAGATTTACAATCCGTGTAAACAAAAGAGATGCATATACTAATAGTCGATCGCTGACTGTTCACACTGCCGGCGACGACTCGCTCCACTAGTTTGTCGATGAGCGAGAAGAGCTATCAAAGATAATACTCGTTCAGCGATACTCGCTCAGCGATGCTCGCTTGGCGGTCAGAACTCACCCCGAGAGACTAACCAGCGGACATTTGCGAGTGGTGCGAGTAATCGCCCGTCGCTCTCGCACACTCGCTTATAGCCCAGCAACAAAACTATCGGAACTACACACTCGCTTGTCGCCAACTCGTTTCTAGTTTCTAGCTCTACTCGCTGCTCGCTCGTCGTTCGCGGTTTACACGTGCCTTATTTAATAAAAATTAAATTCGTATCGAAATAAAATTATAATAGAAAATATAAAACACCATGAACTCTCCTTATCGTTCTGTACAACTTTTATGGGACAAAGTTTGTATTCATGAGAAAAAACTGCTGTTCCATACATTTTCATAAGCAACATTGATTATTTTATACAGGGTGTAAACGAATTCGTGTAATTCCTTCAAACCGCGTGATCTACTGGTGACATAGATTAACCCTAAGAGCGGTTACGCACAGCATCCGATCCGAATCCGAGAAAATACGTTCCGAAGTAGTCATAGAACTATTTGTATGGTAGTTTAGTTCCATCATCCGATTTCTCTCCGTCATTCGTAAGAAAAAATGACGGACCGAAGTAGCCGTAGTACTGTTTGTATGAACGCTTTCGCATTACCTCGGATTCAAATCGGACGCCAAATGGATATGCCAAAGATGGCCCCTGAATTTGAATTCGGATCAGAGATCGGACAAGTGCGTAAGCGATATCCGAATTCGGTCAGAGTTTAGACTCTAGATTCGTATTTTCACGTATTCGGATCGGATGCAGTGAGCAAAGCGATATCCGAATTCGGTCAATTTTTTACATTCTTATTTTCACGGATCCGGATCGGATGCAGTGCGTAATCGCTGTTAATGTGCAAGCAATTACAGACCTTATGGTGGTAAACATTTCAATTCCGCGACTTTACAGTTCCATACAGTTAATTATAATTACACTAGTTTCTGCCCGCGGCTTCGCTCACGTTAATTTAGAATTTGACAATCAACTCTTAACACACTACTAAAGTTTCTATAATAACATAATTCAATCATGATTCGAAAAACACGCGGCGCCATCTATTATCATTACCGTTGTTTTCCTCGGGAACAGTACTTGTTTTCGCGATGAAAGGTACCCTATGTCCGTTTCTGTACACCTGACAACGTATATGCAAAATTTCAAAATGATTGGTTCAGTGGTTTAGGCGTGAAAGGGTAACAAACAAACAAACTTACCATCGCATTTATAATATTAGTTAGGAAGTTAGGATTACATTATTACATAAACTAATATTATGGTAATAATAAGGTGGACCAATGATCTGGTGAAAGTCGCGGGAATCCGCTGGTTTTGGACTGGTCGATGTAGCAATGCTCGGGAGAGGCCTATGTCCAGCAGTGGACGTTTTTCGGCTGAATGATGACGTTGATGATGATGATAAAATAATTTTTGTAGGTATTATGTTCATAGAATAATGTTATAAACTAATAGCTCTTATTATTTGTATATCTTATTATGTCTTACCTCAAACTGATTAATAACAGGTTTAATGGTAGTAGATTGCAGTAACCTTTCCAGTTGTTCCTCGTTAAAGTTTGACACTCCAATAGACTTGGCCAGCCCAAGTTTAAAGGCCTGTTCCATGCCTCGCCATGTTTCTATGTAGTCTATGCCTGCATCTTCACCTTTATCCTAGAAAAACTTTAAATTTAGTACCACAGAAACCTGAAGAATTTGCATTTTTTTTTACTTGGAGTATTCTCTTTCTCCTACTCTTTTTCACAACTTTGATGCAGTCAGCTTCTAGTCTAAACCAGATGCGGTTGAATACCAGTACTTTACATGGAGCGACTGCCATCAGACCTCCGCAACCCAGTTACTGGGCAATATACTACAAAGGTCGCGGAGATTGTAGAGTACATCAGTATCAAGACCAAGCTCAATCTGAGGGTCGAGCGGTTGGAGTCTCACCACAGCGTGAATTTCAATTCGTTTGTGGTGAGGGTGCCGACTGAACATCTGTCGACCCTCATGAAGGAAGAATTTTGGCCGAGAGGTGTAGTGTTCCGGCGATACCGATGCCGGATACCCGACACCGCGCGACACACGACGCCGGCTTTACGTGTGAAGTAGTTTTTAGATACTTATATTGTTTATGTATAGTATTTTTAGAATTATTGTATTATATTGTAATATGTATTTTCTATGGGCCTTGATGCCTGAATTAAATAAATAAATAATAAAAAAAAAATAATAATAATATCCTATGGTTAGAACCGTTGGCAGACTTATCAGGCTTCTGACTACTTGGGCCTCCATGTGTCATGGACATTCACCCACACTTTACTGACTTAAGTTAAGATTGTACGATCTGTGTAGTTGGTGTTAGTGTTGTAAAGGACTCGTGTCTTCGAGTCCTATACAAAAGGACTCGGATGATGAATTACAAGACTCAACTCATTACAACAGGACTCCAAGACTAGAGAACTCAAGTCTCTACGAGCTCTTGAATGTTACATGAGAGCTCGAGTCTTTTTGTGCGCTCGAGTCTTTTTGATGTTGCGAGTCGCGCATCCTTATTTTCTTAGAAGTTATTTTTTTGCTGATTTGTAATGATTTTATCTTATTATTTTTTTTGTACGCGTTGTTTCGTAACCACTAATTTAAACTTACCGCCTATTCGAGTCTTTTCGAATGATGAGCTTCAAGTCTCATCTTCATGCTCCAAATTTTTCTTGAAAACTCAAATTCATTTTAAGACTCGAGTCCTTTGTAAGACTCGAGTCGCTTTTAAATGATTCGGGGTCGGCTTGACTCTAGACTCCGAGCCTTTTTAGCACACAGAGTCTTGCATAATTGAGTCGAGTCATTCAAATTACGACTCGAAGACTTGAGTCCTTTGCAACACTACTTGGTATTTATCCCTAAGCTTGTCTTGATGAATTAGGGACCTACATATACATACAAAAATATAATTTTACCAGAAAGGAGCTCTCATTTGGTATGTTTTTGTTTTTTTTTTTCCTATTCTTTTTCCTAGGTACCCGCGGCTCAGTGGCGTGCCTAGGGTTCAAAGTTAGGGCAAGCCCGATAGATTTTTAGGAAAAAAAAACCCTGTAAAATTTGACAAAAATTCATTCATATTTTGCGAAATCACACAACTATTATTTTCACCATAATAAATAGGGTGCAAATATGTAATACAATTGTGTGATTTTGCAAATCACGTACAACAGAGCCATCTATGAGCATTACAGGTGCTTTTTTGCGCTCTTCGAGTTCGACGGGTAAAATGACATAATCGCCCGTCGCCGCCAATAGATGGCTCAGAAATAATTGATGAGCATAATTACGCAATGTTTATTCTGTTGAAAAAAATATTGTTATTAATTTATAATAGAGCCGATCTATATTTTTATAATGTCACGTACAAATCGCAAAAGTTTAAAACAATTTATAATTACTTTCGATGTAAACAGCTGTGTTAACTCTTCATTCTTCGCTTCTTTACCTACTACTGCTGATGACAAACAACAAAGCTCACTGAAGGCATGGTATCAATCACTAGATAGATTTACACACGTATCAGCAATCGCATACCTTCGGTGGCTTTGATAAAAGCCGTTTGTTGTTTCGTTCTATTTGTTTAGAGCAATTAATCCTGGTACCAGATAAGTCATTCAAATCATCGTAACCTGATGTATTCCAGGCGTTCGTATCATTAGAGAAAAATATGCAACACCAGCAGAATAATTTGTTTAAATGAGAGCAACCTACAATCCAAGGAGTTTTGTAAGCCGATCTATGAAAATGGCTATTAAGTGACTTTGATTTACTAGAAATACTCAAATCAGAAGTAGGTTTAGGTGAAGTAATAAAACGATATTTGTCTGCAAAATTCAAAGTATTTACCTTCTCGAGTAACGATTGCACACACTTTAATCCATCACAAGAAACAATTATTTCCGAATTCATCATTTAAGAAAGGATAATCACAAAGAAACTTAATCACGAACGTTAAAACAAACTAATAAAAGTTACACCATACTTTAAATCACAGAAACTGAAAAAATATATAACGCGTCAAAAAAATGCTGCAGTATCGTTCAAAACAATAAATTAACTAATTTGAAATTGTATCATTTCTATCGAAATACAAACATCGCGGCATCTATGTGCCTAAACACGCATGCCACACAAATTGCACTCGTAAACACACTACCCTAATGTTCAATTTCTTCAAACTAACAGAGTCAAAAGCCCGGCTTAATTTCGCATAGAAATTGGTATACATAGTTGTATATCTAATACTACAACCAGAGCATTTATGAATGAAATTGAAGGAAAAGAGACAGACGTCTTAAGCCGCGTAAGAAGCCAGCGCGTGCGACCGGAATGCAAGATCTTGCAGGCGGTTTGGCAACGTTACGTTACGGAGGCCGGCCGAGGCGCGACGCGAAAAATATTGTTCATGTAAACCTGGCAACGTACCACCACACGGAGGCTCGGTGTATTGCGCGCGGAGTTTAAACATATTTTCATTTATTACAGTAGGTATTAGTTGTTATGAGACATGATTCAATTAATTCAATATTACTTTACATGAGTTTTTTTTTGTTTTTTTTTTTATTAATCTCGCATTCCTGATATAAAGCCGGGCTTTTCGGCTTGTATGGAAGGCACGCCACTGCCACGGCTACATATCAAGCTATACTATAAGCAACTCCATTATAAGCTGACATTTCATTGTATAGAAAACCTATGGGAGATCAGCTCATACTGAAAATTCCATGTATACCTTTCAGTTATTCAGAATGATGTAGCAACCACAACTAGCACAAACTGTATTTCTAAGGCACAATTTACATTGCTGCGGAACAGATTGGAAGCGAATTTTTGTAACGAAATTGTATCTACATAGTATAATGACTTTTATGTTAATTGTGTAACATACGAACTAGATAAAAGCCAAAAAAGAGGTCACGCCTCTTCCGTGGAATTCTCGCGTATTCTCGAGGATTCCCGTAGCAACTGTCGGCGTCGGTTGTGGCATCTGCGGGAAGTGGCGCGAAAGGGAAGCCGCAGTGCGGCGTCAAGCGTCTACTAAACATTGACCCCCTTATTACAAAAGATGGTTTAAACCAAGACTAAGGTAAACCTAGGTTTAAAATATATCCATCACTTTCTTATGTCATATAACAAAAAGGGATGGGGCTATTTTAAAACCTAGGTTTTCCTTAGACCTTCTTTTGTAATAAGGGGGTGATAGTTCTCGAGCATTCTCGCGCCTTCTCGTGCAACGAAGCAAAATTGACGCTTCCGTTCCGCGGCAATGTAAAGAGCCTAGGAACAACAAGTAGTATCTTACATTAGTTGAAAATGGCCAGTGAACAAGGAACAGATCAACATAGTCCAGCTTAAACCTCGCCAGTGATTCCTTCAGCGATGGCACTACATCACTTTCAGCATGGCGGTCATTCCAAACCTGAAAAAAATAATTATGAAAAGTTTTATTCCAACTCCTCTATAGAAATTATCTCTGCATTAATGTTCGTCTCTAAATATTATAAATTGAAGTCACTTTTCGCGTCTGTCTGTTTGGCCTGGTCTCGCCAATAACTGCCCGGTTACTAGAAAGGGTCCACAAGGACCATCTACAAGAGTCCAATAGAAAAAAGAAAAAGATAAAAACCGGCCAAGTGCGAGTCGGACTCGCGCACGAAGGGTTCCGTACAGGGTTCCTGTTTTCTCGACATTTTTTTTTTCGGGTTTCGAGAATTCTCGAGCCCGATTTCTCGGGTTACTTGGGTCTTATGAGAAATTTTTAAAAACCTTAAAAATTCAACTTATTCTGTATTTCTATATACAAGGTTAGTTTTAGTATATGCGAAACCTGAAACTAGTTTGTTCAGAATCACTAGGAGAATCGATTGACATATTTTTTACACCAAATTTTTTTTTTTTTTTTTTTTTTCATAAATTTCAATTTTGTTTCAGTAGGTTTCTACCCATAACAATTGACGGGAATAGACACCTTGAGGCTTGAAATGGTCCGCTCGGTCAGTTTCCGTGTATTAGACAACTCCTGCATAGCACATCTCAGGCATTTCACACTTTTTTAGCGAACTTAACGCGACATAAACTAAGGTGTAACTTGGAGATTTACTAAAAAAAAACACATATTCAGGCAGTTCTGATGAAAATCTTGTTGGGGTGTCTCGGTTTTCGCATAAAGTAAAAATAACGTTGTATATATAAGGTTTCTGGGGTACTCTTGAACATAGTTTATCTTTTCGATAGCGCTATTGGTTCGATAAACTGACTCATTGCATTATGGAGACCCCAGTCAGAAGATAATCATAGTTCAAACTTCAGATAACTTATTTTTCTGGTTTCTGAGGTACTCCTAACCGTAGTTTATCTATTCTACCGCTATTACTAAGACTCCGCTGTCCGTCTGTCTGTCACCAGGCTGTATCTCATGAACCGTGATAGTTAGACAGTTGAAATTTTCACAGATGTATTTCTGTTGCCGCTATAACAAGAAATACTAAAAAAGAGAATAAAATAAATATTTAAGGGGGCCTTATACAACAAACGTGATTTTTTTGCCGTTTTTATAGATAATGGTAGGAAAGCCTACGTGCGCGAGTCCGACTTGCACTTGGCCGGTTTTTTATTATTATTTGGCTTGGTCGCGCTTGACCCTAGTCGCACCTGATGGTAAGCACAGACAAGAGTCTAAGATGGAGCACACGAATCCAAGTAACTGAGATATAGAGAGATTCCCCCTATACCCCTCGGGCCCTCTGGCTCTCACATACACACGACGGAACACAGTAAACTGCTTGGCGTCGGACTTTATTGTGAGGGTGGTAGCTAGCCAGGTGGACCATATAGACCCACGAAGCAATACTGAACTGTTAATGAGCAATGCACAACAGGTAAAAAAAAGGTGTTCAACTATTTAATGTTGATTCGAGTAAGCATAAGCAGAATCGTTAGCATTTTGCATCAGTTGAGGTCAATGTTATAGATCATTAAAAATTTTGTTGCAAATAATTTATTTTCAGATAAAATTCAAAAGATAAGATAAAATTGAAAATTATTGATAAGATAAAATTGAATATGATTGATATGATCAAATTGAAAATTATTGATAAGAAATAAACTTTTATTGAACAGAAAAGACCTTTTGTTTTATTTAACTGTTGGCTCGTGTTTTACCAATATCTCACCTGATGGTAAGACTAACCGACCTGAGGATCGAACCCAGGACCTCACACTCAGCAGTTGCGCTTGCGACGCAGTATAATATTAGTAGGGATTAAATTGTTAAAAAAAAAAAGAGAATCACCTTGGTGGTAACAAACAGTTCATCTCTAGTAACTAAACCTTCTTTTATCTTGTTATTAATTCCTTCTCCGACCTCCTCCTCATTACCATAGAAAGATGCAGTGTCAATGTGCCTGTAGCCAGCCTCTATGCCCCATTCTACGGCCTGCCTGAATTGACCAGGGTCTGCTTTCCTCTGAAATAAAACATTCAGTTAATTCGATACATATAATTGGTGTTTTGATAAACAAATTAAGTCGAATTTGAATTTCTTGATATCAGGGTCAAGAATGTCAGTTTATGGGTGGGCTAACATGGTTACATGACAGGACTTGCTCTCATAATTTCATCAGAATGCCGATTAGGTTATTTATCACTATTACACAATATTATATTAAACATAAAAACTCACAGCATAGGTACCAAGGCCAACCATAGGCATTTCTTGTCCATTCGAAAGTTTAACACATGGAATTTTAGATGTCATTCTGGAAATAAACTGTATTTTATTGCACTAAAGAAGAGAGACTTGAATAATGTATGCGAATAAAGTTATGTTAACTTGAGTTTAGGTGTACATGTAATCTATCAATTTCAAAACGAAGGTCAAGTTCACAAATTTAAATAACAAATCAAAGAGAACTTTATCAACTTTACATAATCATAGACAGAAGAAAAACAAAAAACTTGAGAAAATAAACCGCAGTCACAGCGTTCATTCAAGCATGTCATCCATTTTAGTGTTGAGTAGGACATACAAGAGGCAGTACATTTGTCCCGTACATGACGTCAAAATGTAAGAGCGGCTCAACATTTAAAAGTGTACTACTTCAACTTTTATGTCGCGGTCGCATTACTCGTTACTCTCGGTAAGTAAACTGTAGGGTGAGACAGAGAGGGAACGAGGCACATGCTACAATAGCACGTCATTGTCAGTGTGTCAATGTCAGTGGACATTACGCGACCGCGACTCGACTCGCCGCAGTAACGTCAAATGTCATATTCGTACTCGTTACTTCAATCGTATCACCGAGCTTCAGTACGCCTCGCCTCATTTGAAGTAGTACATTGTACTGGCTCAGAGCAAAAAAGAGGCTACTCTTACAAACTCTTTTTCAAGTCATGTCCTACCCAACACTAATCCATTTAAATAAAAAAAAACTCGACTAAACTTCACTTTAAATCTGCGCATCACTTCAATTTTATATGGCAAGCAATGCTACCTGTCAATGCCTGACAGTGACAACGGTGACAGATTGTGATTGACAAACGTTCTTTTTTGACATTTTAATAACAACAAGAACTCAACCAAGAAGTGCATTCTGGTTTGAGCTGGAAAAACCGAAAATACCTATATAAATAAAACATATAAATACTCAAAATGTCGGCGGAAGAGACATTTAATAAAGGTGCCGTTGAAGCAATAGTTGGCTTTCTAAAATCAAATGTATCGAAATCAGGACAACAAAATATAGACACCGAATTGAAAACTGATTTTGTTCTTGCAAAAAAGAGAGGCAAAGGACAAAAAAGAACATCGAAGAAGAAGAAAGTACGTTTTCTTACAAGGATAGAGAAAAAATCTTTAGGTTTCTATGTTATACCAAGGAATGGAGTAAAATACAATGATGTCTTGCCTCTAAATGAAATATGGCTAAACTATATTAGTGATGTGCTAGAATTAGACAAACCAGTACCAGATTGTACGAGCAAAGCTTGGGAAACCTTTACACAATCTCTATTCAGAGCTGATTTCCATGGAAGCATTTTAAATGTAGTCCGGTCCAAATGTCCAAGCTATGTTGGCAAAACTGGAATTTGTATCATGGATACTAGGAATACTTTTAAAATAGTGTCCAAAGACAATGTTACAACAACAATACCTAAGAGAGAATGTGTGTTTGAAATGTATTTGGGTAAATGTAAAATAACTGTGTTTGGTAAACATTTGTGTGTACGGCCCGCAGAGAGGTCTACTAAAAAAATAAAAGGACATATTCATCCTGATTTAATATAATGCATTGTTTTTGTTACAATAGTCCTCCCTACTTAGCTCCTTTATAAATGATATTATTATAATAACATTTTTTTACCAATGTATTGATAGCCTAACAGTTGAATGCTTACGTTCCATACAGGACAGTCTGAGTTCAATAACAGCCTGTACGTCGTGACTTTTAGAATTCATGTGTGGATCAGAATTTGATTATGACTTGCATTAATGGTGAAGGAAAACATTGTGTGGAAACCTCCACACCTGAGACTGCTCCATAAAGTTATCAATGGTGTGTGTAGTTTGCCAACCTGCACTTACTTTGCCAGTGAGGTGGACTAGGACCTAAACCCTTCTCATTCTGAGAGGAGGCCTATGCCCAGCAGTGGGACAGTAATGAGCTGATGATGAAGGCAGTTACAGTAATCTTAAAACAAAGTTACTGTCTAAATAAAATTGAGTTACCAATAGCATTCATTTACATGAAATATCAAATGCAAACCATGTTGAAAGGTTAACAATTTTGATGTAAGACAAGAGTATATACTGCTGTGCCTGAATATTTTTTAATATAACCCAACCCAATTCAGACACTGTCTAAAGTTTGGCTTAATTTCTAAAACACCTCCCCCTTTATTACAAAAAATGGTCTAAGAAAAACCTAGGTTTTAGAATAGCCTCGTCTCTTTTTGTTAAATATGACTTATGAAAGTGACGGGTATATCTTAAACCTGGGTTTACCATAGTCTTGGTTTAAACCATCTTTTGTAATAAGGGGGATAATGTAATAGATTCAAAAGTTTTTATTATTTCAACAAATGGCTACGACACGTCTGGCGCAGTGGCTGAGCGGTTAATCGGTCGCGGGTTCGATTCCCCACGAAACAAATATTCTATTGGTTTTGTGTTTGTAAACGCACTTAACGCACCCAACAAGACACAGGGGAAATCGTAGAGTGGGTGAGTAATTTTTCCCGTCATCCCGTTCCTGTCACCCTTTTAATAAATCTTGGTAGAATAGAAAACAAATAAACAAAATATATTACCAAAGTTAAGATTTATGTATCAATACATCCCTATCTAGTCTGTGTATCAATAGTACTTATTACTTCTATGGTATCAATTGACTGATTCTTAGGACTGATTGTATTTTCTGTGGTAAGAATTGAAACTGGGTTTTTAAATTCCGTGCCTATCCAATTAAAAAATGTTCATTGCAGTCCACAGCCGGCTGAAAGATAGTAAGGTAAGTTAATAGAAACTTGGAAAAAAATACAAATTGAAAAATTGAGTTCAAAGGTTCAGGTTTCACACAACAATCTCCAATAAAAAAATACAAATGTCAATGTCAAATTGACAAGCACTCGTTCGTTGATGTCATTTGTCGATTAATAATAATAATCAGCTTACAAATTGAAAAGAATCGATCGACCTATTCGCGTAAACAAATATAAAAATCATCTTCATACCCTTATTTCAGGTATTCTAAACAATCAAATAATGGCCAATACAAAAGACGAACCCGTCATTCTAGCGCACGAGTGTTATGTAAAAAAGGACTACACAGGAGCATTACAACACCTCAATGAATTGGAAAATTTGGTTGGTACTAGCAATAAACGAGTACAGCATAACAAAGCAGTGGTAGAACTCATGATCAGCGATATGAAAAACGTAGACAAGCTAAAGAAAGCTATCGCACAGTTAACGGGACTCGCATTTCCAGACATTGACACAAAAGACTTGAGTTCACCCTTCTTGTTATACAATTATGCTGTGTTATTATACCATTCGAGATACTACTACCAATGTACTGTCCTACTAGAAAGATTACTTGGTTGTAAGAATGTAAAAGACAACAAATTGTTTCAGCAAATAGTCCTATTGTTGCTAGAAGCTACGCTGTGTAGACGGACATACGAAAAAACATTGGAAATTGCAAAAACACATGGTGAACCTCTTAAATCAAATAATGAAGTCAGTGAGCTATTTGAAAGGCTGATCAGTAGAGCTCAATTGTTATTAGGACAGAAAATTAAGTTAAATCTAAAACCGGACTCAATAGAAAATGTATTTATCATAGCACAACAGCAATATCTCAATGGGGAAGTCAAAGAGGCTGCAACAACACTAGGCCAATACAAAACACTCAAATATAATTATGATTTGAAAACGCAGGGTGAAGACATCTGGGCAGCCATCAATAACAACCTCGGAGTTATATACTTATCAATTAAGAAACCGTTTTTAGCATCAAAATACTTCCAACATGCAGTCAAAGAACACTTCAAGGCGATGGAATGTGAGGATAGTGAAAAGTTAATAGCGTGTAGAGACAGACCACTTTATGTGTTCAACTTGGGCCTAGCGTTACTTGCAGCGAACAACTCCGAAGGTGCATTTGAATGCTTAGTTGAAGCAGCCCGACACTACCCCAACAATCCTCGCATTTGGCTGCATTTAGCAGAATGTTGTGTGAAGAAATGTTGCAGTGAGGAAGCGCAACAGTACACAGTTAAGAAATTAGGAAGTGGTCCGCATACACGCGTCTTATTATCAAAAGAAGGTAAAGATAAGTATTCAACATCCGGAGAATCATTTGCCATACCATCATTATCACTAGAATTTGCTGCATTATGTTTGAGGAATGCTATAACATTACTACCAAATCAAGAAGCACCAACTGACGTCACCGCACCCATCATTCAAGCACCTCCTGGCCCACCGATCAACTGGAAACAGAGATGTGAACTGAAAAACTCTACATACGTCCTCCAGAGCTACGTATTATTACATCTACAGGATCCGTTGTCTGCTTTGATGAGTGCAAATGAATTGTTAAATCAGCCTGAAGCATCAAGTAGCCATAAAGCATGGGCTCACATTTATGCAGCTGAAGCGCTTATCAACTTGGACCGAATAGCAGATGCGGTGGAGCATTTACACCCACCTATGATTCACGACCTTGTGTCAGTATTGCCATATCAAATGAGAGATATGATAGCTGTTAGTGTCTGGGCAAAGGCAGCAGTCTGTCACATTTTAAGAGGTGACTTGGTCACTGCCAGAAAAATACTTTTGCAAATAAATTCGCCGAGAGTTTTACCATTGCAAATGTATTTAGAAATATGTACAGGGAATATAGAGAATTGTCACACCTTACTAAGAAAACTTAGATTTACTAACTTATCGCAATGAATTGTTTATATTATAATAAAATGTTTATATACCTACATTTTACTTTTTATTGTTTGTAATAGAGTCACCAAATTGTTTCTTAAAATTTTAATTTAGTACTAAATTGCATGCCACACAACAGCATACACTACCCGCACTACCCTTTTAGGAATAGAGGTATTCCAGAAAATTGTAGCTTAAGCTGCAATAACAGTTCGCCGATTACGGTATTTTTGACCACATTATTCATCTATTATTTAGCTGGGAAAAAATTCAACCCCCAGGCTGCAACTGAGAGAGTTTCTTTAAAGAAGATTTAAATATAACTACACAACTTGGAAATTTAGCCCAAGCCCAAAGAGAATCTAACAAGTACCTACTACCTAAGCCCTCACCCGCGCTTGATACCACTACATTTATGACTCTGACGCTAATCTAAATAAAATTAAATCTACTTGTACATACCCATATATTTCAGGAACTGGACGAGTTCTTCCGCATTTGATTACGTGCTGTTCTCAATCTATAACTGCAAAAGCTATAAATTATAGACACCAAGGTGCTGCTAAGTATTTGCTCGGCACGCACCTTTAATTTACCCAGTTACTTCTTAATTTTTATACTTTTAAGATACCAGTTGTTATTAATGACTAAAATACTCCATAAAATAAGCACTTTCTGCCATCCATTTTGGCGATATTTATTTTTGGCAACATTTGTTGCGCACAAAACGCTACCTGTCAACATTTCTGTCAATAAAAACTTACGATTTATTTATTTCACCAAAATTGCGTACACCTTCCTACATAAATATAAATTAATAACTTAAACAAACCAAAATATGTACAACAAATACGCAGGCAATTAATATCAGTGATCTTGGTTATCTATCCGAGAAAAACAGCATCAAAATGATAACAAAATCAAAACACAAAGTGTAGGCGTGCAAAAATCACGAAATGATGAATCAAAAAAATGTTTATTCTATCAAAAATTGAAGCTACTCTAGCAGTAATGTCGCGTAGATCGATATTTTTGCTTGCGGCGGCGGTGGTGATGTTGTATTTCTCAATCATTCTATTTATGTTGAGTCCATTGCATGGCACCAGAGGTGGATATTACGGTGGTGGATATATGAATAACTTCGCGTTTCGGCATGACCCGCCCCTGAATTGGTGTAGTGAGCTTCGGTGGCGGTCGCCGCCGTCCCCGGACGTGGTCGCACTCGTGTCGTACCCTGGTAGTGGCAACACATGGCTCAGATACCTGCTGCAACAAGTTACAGGTAAATATAACATCATGTTTTGTCACGTGAGGTGGCAGCAGTGAAGTGAAAGAGTTTCATTCAGTGTTTTTATAATAAAATTAACTTCTTTTATAATAAGGTCATCTTCAGTAAGAAACCTTGGTTGTTGAAATGTTGAACCTTTGTTGTGGTTGGAAAAGTTGGTAACCTTGATGAAAACTGTGTGGTAGTATTTGTTTATTTTAACAGTTAACAGATAATTTATCAGTGAACCTTGCTTCTGTAACTCTCAACAAAAACATATGTGGCTTACCTGTTGCAATATCTGAATTTAGGAAGCTCAAATTACTTATTATAATTACTACATTTTTTTAATTTTTTTTGTGTACTTTATCTTTTGGTAACTCTAGTGGTCCCAATGACTGCTGAGCGTGAGGTTGTAAGTTCAATCCCCAGGTCAAGCAAAATTTTATTGGGTTTTTCTGTATGGAATTTTGCAATAGCAGCCCAGAGTCTGGATTTGTGCCTGGATGATGGCAATATGCTCACCCTATATTACATGGCACTGAAAAATAACGGCGAAATGAGGGCTACTATACATCTCTGCCCTAACCCTTCGGGGAACACAAGCGTGATGTTATTTTAAAAAATGTTATAATTTTCAGGTGTAGTAACAGGTTCAATATACATGGATTACGGACTGAGAGTGCACGGCTTCCCCGCAGAGAATGTTACGGATGGTTCAGTGCTTGTGGTGAAGACGCATGCTGTCCCCTCTGATTCCGACAAGTTTAGATCTGCTATACTGTTGATACGGAACCCTAGAGATGCTATATTGGTAAGCAAAAATTCTTTGTTTGCTGTTTTTACCTTATAACATGGAGGGTGTTTAAAAATGAAATTAAGAATTTTGTGGGGTGACTCGATATCAGAAATTAAACTACTTTCGTAAAATACTAACAAATAAAATTATTTATGTATGGAAATTAATAAAAAAACATGCTAGTGTCGAAAAATTGCTTTACAAAACTTGTTCAATTTCCGATACCAAGTAACCCCACAAATTCTTAGAGTAAATTTTTTAACACCTCATATTTTTACCTTATTTTATTACCAAACTAACTAAGTCAAATAATATTTAATTGTTTATGATTTTAAAGCCTATTGTAGCAAGCTGAAATACTTGTTGCTGTAAATTATTCTGACCTTTTTTTACCTTATCTCAAGGTACAATTCATTACATGTTTCACATTCACTTTGAACGAGTGTGAAGGTTTTTTTGCATGTTTTTTTAGATATAGTGTTTTTTTTTATTTTGATATTTAGACATAAATTTAACAAAATGTCAATAATTTTTTAAACAATGCCAGTTTCTATGTATAAATAGGTAATATCAGCTGAAAATAATAAAACGTTGCAAAAGAAAGTTAGTATAGTAATAAACATAGGCAGGTAAAATTCACTCAGCCCCTTTATTAATAAAGATTTAAAAAAAAGAAATAAGTTGCATAGGTCAATAAGTGGTGGGTAAGTCAATTAACCCTTTGACGTCAAAAAAGCAAAAGCGTGCTCTCGGCGCCAAGCTACGATTTCTTCCTTTAAGTCTGTCATGTAGTCGTGACCGTGGCGTGCCGGACACATTTTACTTAGTCATGTATACATGACTGTGACTGTCAAAAGGTTAATCATCACAATCAGATCATGAGTCAAAACTTAAAACTTTAAATAATCTTTAATGGAATAATAGGATTTATACATAAAGAATATAAACAGTTAATCTTTAATAAACCTTGTGTTTAGTTCTAGTTATAACTACTATCGGGCATTTTGTTATATGTTTAAGTAAATTGCCATACAATATACATTGTTTGAGAATAATTTTAATTGTTTAGAGTAAACTTACAGAGTAATAATTGAGTCTATAATCTTATACCCCAAGCAGTAACAATTTTTTAAAAATTTCCTTTGATTTCCTGATTTATGAAAAATTTAGGTACAGTCAGCGACATAAGTTGGTAAACAAGGAGATAGAGATAAATTAATCTCACCTAAATGAATATTTCATAAAAGTATAATATTGTTTCAGACTGTAAAAGAGTCTAGAGTCTAGTAATATTCAACTTTCAACATATTTTAAAGTTTTTATTTTATATCAATTAGTTTTTCAATTACTGCTTACTCGAATGTTTGGTTACTTTTGTTGCTGACTGTGCAGCTTATTTTACTGTTTTATAATACAAAATAATTATCTGTTATGCTTACCATAATAATTTCGTATTAGAATGTTTGTCAATATCATAATTATCATTAATAATTTATATAATTTGAAAGCTTTTTTTATGTTCTGTGTACATTTTCAGTTTGTGTTTGCTGCTGTAAGAATGACATGCCTTGTTTTTAACAATTAGTTGCACTATCACTCACTCACTCACACATTGCTTCATGCGCCCTTACCAGGGCGACAGAGCGATGAAGAGGTAATGGTTATTATTGTTTTGCTTCAGTTCAATAAGTTTTAACTGGACAGTGCCAATTGTTATTTTTGACCTTATTCCCAACTACATTAGGGTCGGCTTCCAATATAACCAAATGCAGCTGAATACCAGTATTTTACACAGAGCGACTGCCGTCAGTCTTCCGCAACCCAGTTATTCTGCAATATTGATATCCTAAGAGTTTTCATTGTCATGCGTGTTTGCGCCCGCGTGCTGGCGAGCTACGCATGCGTGCTGCCCGCAAACTTTCGTATCATACATGTTTTTATTGTCATGCGCGCCACACGCACGCGGCACACGGGCGGATCGCGTGTGGCGAACCTTGACAGTCAGTGTCGTTTTTACTGTCAAGCGGGTCGCACGCACGTTGTATGATCAATATGAAAATTCATTCATTCATTTTGACACGAGTTCTCTTCCTGGCGACACGCACAATACTGTGGCGGCGACGCGAAAATAATCTGCTCAGCATGCGTGCCTGGCCTGCACGCAGGCGCAAACACGCATGACAATGAAAAGGCCCTAAGGTTAGACCGGTTGTCAGACTTTCGGGCTCCTGACTACCTGTAACAGCTGTCATAGGTATTCGTATGACATCCGGGACTGACGATTTGACTTGCTGTCCGAAGCATGGATACGTCTCAGTTTGTAAAGAATAGTCACATTTTCTGTTATTTTCGATAATGATTGTTGATTAAGAAACATTGATAAATGCAAATGGCAATTGGCATTGTCCTAGCATGCATATTTTTCAACTGACTTATTTTTGCATGAATATTTTTACTGTAAAATGCTTCCAAGTACAAATTAAATTCAATATTTAATTATGTTAAATAATTTCAGGCTGACTTCCATAGACTCCACAGAGGGCATATAGGAACAGCACCTAAATCAGCATTCAAAAAGAAATCTCATGAACATAAGAAAAAATCAGGTATTAAAATAATGTTTAAAATATTTATAATTTTTACGTGAGAGCTAGAGTGTTATAGGGGAATCTCTCTATGTCTCTGTTACTTGGATTCGTGTGCTCCATCTTAGACCTGTCTGTGATTACCATCAGGTGCAACTAGGGTAAAAAGCGACATACTCAAATAAAAAAAAAACCTTCCATTTTATGTCATTTTCATGTCATCTCGTGAGCGTATCCAGCCTTCTGGGCAGGGTAGGTGGAGTTGATTGTGGAGGGTTGGAGGCAAAATAAGATGTGATTTTTTGATTAAACCTAAACCTTAATGTTAGGGGGGGGGGGGGGATATGGCTGTCCTGCCCTGGCCTTGTATGTGGCATCTGCTAAACAGCTAACGAAAATTCTACTAACAAAATTGATAAAAATTGCAATCGAACCTCAGTTCAACCATGGCCATTTGGCCAGTATTTTTATAAAAGTAAAGTAGCCGTGGTCGACCTGCCATTTGAATGCAATTTTAAACTACTTTGTTAGAGAGAATTGGTCTCCAGTACATTTGCAAAATATATGTTAATCAGTTAACATGAGGGTAACATTAATTTGCCAGCGGAAGGACCCATTTCATTAATTATGATATAATTGAAACATTAGCTTGGTCCTGTTAATTGGGTGAAGCAATGCACTATTTCTGTGATGTCTGAAAACTGTGTCGTAAAAAGTTAAATATGGTTTAAAAATAGCTTCAGTTTAATTAAAATCCATTTATTTAAACTGGTCTAAAAATCAGTATAAAATATCAAAATTACGTTAGACAGCCCTCAAATTCCTATACCGCTTCCTAGTGTTTATGCTGGGAAGAAGAAACGGCGCAACAAACTCCCTAGCAATACATAAAACTCCCCAGCAACAAATCAAACTCCCCATCAACAAATCTCTGCCTTCTTTCAATATAAACAGATCCAGCTGAATACCAGTATTTCACACGACGCGACTGCCATCAGACTCCCGCAAACAAGTTACTGGTTAACGACCTAAGGTTAGACCGGTTGTCAGACTTTCGGGCTTCTGACCATCCGTTACGACAGTTGACGTATGACACCCAGGACCGGCGGCTTAACCCCCTTACAAAACGTGGTCTAAAAAAAACCTGGGTTTTAAAATAGCCCCGTCTCTTTTTGTTATATGACATAAGAAAGTGATGGGTATATTTTAAACCTGGGTTTACCTTAGTATTGGTTTAAACCACGACATGTTTGGTGCAGTGGCTAAGTGATTGGCTTCTGCGCCACGGGTCGTGGGTTCGATTCCCACACGGAACAAAAATTTGTATGGCCTACAGATGGTTGTTTCGGGTCTGGGCGTTTGTTTGTGAGATTTATGTCTGTAAACGCACCCACGATACAAGAGAAATCTTAGTGTGGGGCACCGTTTTTTTAAAAAAAAAAAAACATATTTTGTGATAAGGCCCAACATGTTCTAAGAGGCACGGAGTGGGCTCGATGTGTAATGAACGCGCGAACGAACTGGAGCACATCTCTGACCCTTAGGGCCTGTCCACATCTCCACGTCACGACGTCGTCAACGTGGAACAGTGCGGTAACGCGGCACGGTGCGTTGACGTAACGTGCAAATTTACGTTACCGTATCGTAAAAATGCACGTCAGGATCATTGTTAGATTTATCGTTGACCATGTAGATCCTGAATTTTAATAAGAGAAACAGTAAGGTATGGTTTTAAAGCATCGGAGCACATAGACGGCGACGTGTTACGATACGGGAACGTAAAGGATGATGGGCACAAATGTATGGAGTCTGGTACTGGCTCCAATCGGAATGATTGATACATCGTTGGAAAGGTATTTTCGTGTAGATTAAGAATAACCATGGCGCTAGTCCCGATTCGCTGTCCAATCGAAGTAATCCTGCTTGAAAGTTATTTATTTTTGTTACATCCTATTAAGTACACATACTTTTATTGTCATTTTTCTCCATTTTGACATGGTATTACAATAATTATTATTAATATTTTTCATTATCTAGGTAAATAAAACCAGTTCGAAGTAAGTTTCATCATTTATTGTATGTAAGTATACAGTGTGTAAAAAGACCCCGCATAGCCGAAATCTACGCACTCTGTACATCAAACTAAATTACATTGACCAAAAATAATTGCTGGAAAACGACTTTTATTTTTAGGCATAAAAAAACGCGTCCGAATTTTTTAATAGATAGATCACCCCTAACTGAAAAAATACTCAACCGATTTTGTTGTGATTTTCATCTGTTAACAGAATTTTATTTAGCTCAATATCTGTGCAAATATCATCAAAATCGGTCAAGCGAAACCGGCGATATGATTTTTTAAAATTCTATTTCGAACTGAATATCCAGTATCTTCTGAAGACTATATTTCAAAACGGACAATTGATACGGGTTTGTTGCCATAGTAATTTTTTGTACTCTTGAAAAGACCTATCCAATGATGGTAAATTCATTTTGATTGGACATGAGTACCAAAACGCCCATCCTCCTTTGCACGTTGTCAACGCACCGTGCCGTGTTACCCGCACCGTTTCACGTTGACGACGCCGACGTCGTGACGTGGAGATGTGGACAGGCCCTTAGATTAATTTGAGTTATAAAAGCAACTTTTATCTTCTATTCTCAGATTGGTCAACATACGTGTCGACTCAGCTGACAGCGTGGGAGTCTCTCCATCAAATGTGGCTGACCAGGTTCCCGGGGCCGCTACATATAGTGTTCTATGAGGTCCTAGTACGTGACACGAGACACGCCCTACAAGGAATACTGGACTTCTTGAGTTATAATGTTACTGAGGTTATTATAGTTTTATATAATCAAAATATACATACTCAAAAAAGCCCATAGATGTCCCTGTTTGCTACAATAATTACTAGTCGCGCGCAGAAGGTTTGCCGATGACTGCCCCTCCCACTTCACCGACCGCTACACGCGCTCGTCTGGCCTACCTGCTAATCGTACCGACAATAGACGCGTGACGTCATGAGGCTATCGGCAAACCTTCTCCGCGCGACTTGTAATTCGAGTAGATATTGTCTTAAGTCATAACCACACTTTGTAGCTGGAATTTGGTAAAGTAAAAGTTAACCTATGCTGCTGATTCTAAAACCGTTTCGAGGTTTTAGTTTGGTAAACCTTATTTTGCAATTTTTAGCTCTTAAAATTAAGATGGTGTTTTATTTTAGCAGAAATGCATGAATTCACTTGACATCTATTTGACCTCCAAGTGACTATCTTCCTTTTTCGTGATGTCGGAAAACTCTATAGTTTTATACTTGGCGTACCTTTCTATCGCGTGACGTCATCACTAGAAAAACTTTAAAAAAAATATTAAAAAATAACTAAGTAGGTACCGTGTAGAAAACAAAAATATTCAAATTAGTTTCTTTTAAATAGCCAAACCTTTAAGAAAAAAAAAATGTATGAAAGCTGTTCAAGTATTTTTTTTAGTTTGTTTCATCCTCTGCGCCTGTAGGCCAAAGCCAGCTAAATAAAAGCTTTTTAAATAAGATAATTTTATAGAATAGAAAGAACTAACATGAAAAATGGAAGGAATGCTCTTGGCCCGAATGCAGCTTATCACTTGGTACACACACACACGGTGTACCATCGCAGCATTCAACGAGCTAATGACGAAAATATGACGTTATAGCCCGCTTGTGCCTATCTGCCCCTTAGGCATATCAAACTACCCGAAACTGTCAAATTTTCCCAATCAACCTTGAACCTAATGTTTTTGCAATAAAGATGAAACGTTTGGTGCAGTGGCTAAGCGATTGGCTTCTGCGCTACGGGTTGTGGGTTCGATTCCCACACGGAACAAAAATTTGTATGACCTACGGATGGTTGTTTCGGGTCTGGGCGTTTGTTTGTGAGATTTGTGTCTGTAAACGCACCCACGATACAAGAGAAATCTTAGTGTGGGGCAACGTTTCTTAAAAAAAAAAAAAAAAAAAACTATTTAAAGAAATGACAGATTGTAGTAGCTTTATGTGCTGACGTCTGTACCTTGATCGCGCTAGATAAAAAAAACTTAGACTGAGTAAATAACTTATCAATAATCTGTTCCACAAGGACTACATGTTATTTGCCCATTTCGTAATAAAAAGTTAATTTATTCATCCTTTTCACCAGGCTGACATGAACTGCGCGATGGCTAACAAAGAAGGCATCTACAGACGAAAGAAAAAGCACCAAGACTTTGAACCGTTCACAGCAGACATGTACAAAGCTTTGGATCAGGTGAGGAACAGAGTGCTCAGTATGGTTATGGACTATAAGAAAAAACATAGTAACACGCAGCCGGTAGGGTAGAAACGACAATATTAAGGCAACTGTCGCAAAATGAAAGGATACAGAAGACTTTATAATCCACGATACGTAAAATTATCAAAATTATATTTCCGAAGGTCACTTTGCTCTAAAAGGGGTTGGCGGGCCAGATCAAAATCCTTCGCGGGCCAGAGTTGACCCGCGGGGCGTAGTGGCCCACTCCTGGTCTAGATAGAATTTGGTGGAACTAAAGTCAGGTCTGTTCAAATTTGTATTTTGTATCTGAGTAATATCAACCATTGTATGAAGAGGTTCTTCTGTATCTATTTCTTAGCAGCTAAAGTCGCAACAAAAAAAAGAAAATTCAGTATTTTTATATTAGATCGAGATTGCAAGAAAGAATTTAGAAATGGTATAGAAATTAGATTATTATGTTGTGTTGTCCCTTTCCGTCATTAGATCGATAAGATCATTTACAAAATGGCTCAAACTATAATTATGAAGCTTATCTAGTTATTTGTGTAAAATGAATCGAGCCAACGTAGTTTTAACAAAATGTACAAAATACTATTATTCTTTACGTGTTGTGATGTGATTGGATGTATTGTTTATCTAATTATTTGATGTCTAAAAGGACGCTACACAATAATTCCAGTTCATAATCATAAGGAAAATCCATATGACATTGTATGCATAACACATCACAAAGTAGGTATCATATTTAGTATTTATTATGCTCAACCCACACTTATCGCCACAACACCTACCGCCATTAATTAACGCATTGTTAATTTGAATTATTCTTGAATTTTGTGAGGCGATCTCAGACACTTCCTCTCTTAATTTTCAAAGCTTTAATTTTAATTCAAGTTCCACAAGCGAACATTTGGCGACCGTGACAAGATCTAAGAGACCGAACGCTTGCACTCCCTCTGCCAACCGTCTTTTTACCAAGCCATTTTATTTAATTTTAATATTGTATTAATATAAACAGGGCCGTCTTAGGCCATGCAAGGGCCCTTGGGCACACAGAGTTTGGGGCCCTTTTAGAGAGCCAATAAAATTTGGCTGCAATTTATCTCAATTAAACGGAACTTTTGCTGAGCAACCCTGGCTATCTAGGTGCTTTGTTAATGATGCATTGAACTAAGAAACCAATGTGTTCTGTAAATTGATTTATTGGATGAAAATCACATAGGCACTAGGTTTCGGCATTTCGGGGCCCCATCAGGCCCTGGGCTCGTGACACACGTGCCCTTATGGCAAAGATGGCATTGAATATACAGTATAATTAGAGAAGAATTGTTTTCTTCTTCTTCTTCTTAGCGTGTCTATGACAATCTACACCGTGTCGGCCCAGAACTCAGCAATGAGTTTTGCACTATCCGTAGCGTCCATTAGTTCTTGTGGTGTACAGGTAACTGGGCAGGCGGGGCATGATGTTAAGTGCGCCTTAGTTTGCGGAACGGCACCACATTTACACTCAAGGTTTGAGTTACCCGCAAATTTCCACCTGAGCAGGTTTTCCTTGCTTCGACCAACCTGAGTCCGAAGTCTATTTAGAGACTTCCAGGTCAGCCAAGGCAACTCATGCCCAGGTAGGAGATCCTCGGAAGGGGCAATTGTTTTAATTTTTATTCTATTTCAAGTTCCACAAACAAACGTGCATTAAGTGACAAGAATACAAGGGATTACTGCAAATTAATGCATTAATTAATGGCGTTAGGTGTTAGTAGGAGGCCAATTCTTATTATACGATTATACTGCTTCGTAATCTTGAGTTGTTGGTCTATTGAGTTACTCATATTTGAGTATTTAATGTGTTGTATTAAAATAATTGAATCTATACATTGACGCAGTGTGTTCTTGTTGGATTTGTTATGTTTTTAAACGTCTATGAAATCAACATTGGTGCCGATTCTCTTGTTCACCAACTAAACTAAAATTAGAGAAATGCTATCTTTTACTAACAGGTAGCGCGAGAAAAGGACGGTGATAGACAACAACTAAGTTAGAGATGTTATATTAGTTTACGCCTTGAACTTCACCATGTTTTTAGTCGACACGTTTTAAATGTCGTCTTTTGTATGGAAATTTTAGTTCAACTAAATTTGACAGCTCTCATTTACGTAAGTATGTCTCATTCTTATTTTATTACAGTAAAAAAGATGGCAATAGCCTAAATTAAATTTAGTTTGTCCATAACAGAATCGGCACCATTATAAACTTTATGTATACGGGTTTTATGTAGATCTACAAGTACTTCTTTAATATTAAAGCCTCTCATTCATTAGGGGACAAATATCCCGTGACACGTGTCGCTAGAGATGTCAGGTGAAGTCAGGCAACTTCGGGCGATGTCGACCAACGTCGCCAGACATCTTGTCTCGCGATCTTTTTCGTTAGACCGATAAAGATCGGAAGATACTTAACTACATAGCAGTGGCGAAGGGTGAATTTTCTTAAAAGGGAAGCCGGACCAAAAAATATTTACCTTGCTCAAGTGTGATGCGTGAATTCCAGTAACTACTCGTTTCGAAAGGGAAGCCGATTGGAATCGAGTTGTATGGAGCCTTCGCCACTGCTACATAGTTCTTCCACATTGTTGCGCGACTTTTGTTTTGTCTTTTTGACTGCTGTAGATGGTCCTTGAGGACCCCTTCAACGTAACCGGGCAGTTATTGGCGAGACCTGAAGGGTCTCCAGCCAATGGGGGGGAGGAAGTAAAATACTTAACCTAAGCTAACTACTTGTACTACACTAACATCATGACTACCTGCAACAACAGCACTAAGGGCGACTCCTAGTGGGACTTCCGAGTCCCTCGGCTTAGGGCGTTGCTGGCGGGGGCTTAGGGGGGGGATACAGCTTGATGAGGGCTGAATTATCGGTGTGATGTTGCGCGACAACCATCTACAGTACTTTTATTCCTCAACTGATGCGACACGCCGACAACAGACGAGTCGCACGACGCTTGATTTCGCCCACCATCTCTAGCGACATGTGTCGCGGGACATTTGTCCCCTAGTGAATACGAGGTTTAAACTTCGAACAGTTGTCGTCCTGTTCAAAAATACCAAAGAAACTACAGTATTTAATTTATACTTATGACTATTTTCTGTACAATAATTTTATTAGCTCTATCTAGAAACTTAGTTCCTAAGTTAAGGCCTAACATTTTATTTTTTATTTCTTTATTAGTGAATAACTAAACTAGTCAAACTTTAGTCAAGTTGTAAATTCTGTACTTATTGTTGTTATAAATAATAATTATAGTTGCTTTATGCATCTGAGGGCCTCGAAGTGACGCATGAGTAACAAAATTCAACGAAAATCACAAAGTTCAAAAGAAGCCTAATATAATGCACTTGGTTAATATGCACGGCGCTAAGTTTATTATGTCCTAGTACTTATTAGAGCGAATTTAAACCTTTCAGTCCAAGTATTGTTTTAGAAATTGTTGTTAGTCTGGCCCATGACAATTTGATAAAAATGGTGGTTGTTTGAATGCCAAGCTCCCCATTAAATGTCGAATCTCGTTAACCTAAAAGTGCATAAATTGCCACCATTTTTGTTTACGTGTCGTGTGCACAGTACGCGTAAAATAACTTCCCCCCCTCACCCCTGAAGTGTGGAAGAGAACGCTCAAAGCCTGTTTTCAGAGCGGCAAAGTTACTTTACGAGTACCAAATAACTTTGCCCCTTTGAAATGAGGAACAGAACGCTCAAAGCCTGGTTTCAGAGAGGCACAAAATATTTTACGTGTACGGCCGACACGCAGCGTCCGAAATGCAGCGGACACCTTGCGTGCGTTCGACATTTAAGAGGGCTGCTGGGGGTCTTGACTTATGAGTGATTATTAGTGGTTTTAATCAAAGCCAAGATCCCCGCAGCTCACCTGGAGCTTGGCATTAAAAAAATGGTTTATTACGAAGAAAATGTATTAAAAACTACAAACAGAAAACAAGTAGAAATAAAATTGATTTGATTAAAAAATACTTTAAATTTTATAGTGATTGTGTAGATCTGATGCAATTTATTACAATGTTATGAAGCTTATTCTTTTATAAGATATATATTAAGTATTATAATATGTAATTAATGTAGGAACAGTGTGTATTGTAAGATGGCCAAAGAATTTGATATCATAACACGAACTCAACAAATTCATGATTAACTTTATATGGGACAAATTTTTCTATTTTCATTTCATATCATAGAACAACAGTTGTTTATTATAGTCACACCTATAAGATCTAGTAACTTAAAATGCATTGTTCTGTCTAGCTTTTTCCCAGCTTCTAGTCTAACCAGGGGGTCTCCTCCCTAAGCACGAAGTCCGTTCTTTCGGCCTTAGTTACGAGCGTTTCCTACTCCCTATCACCTACGGACATACGATTATTTCGGGGCCCGAACTAAGAATGAATGACAACACGATTTGACAGTTGTCTCTACTACCGATGTGTTTTTTTTGCCCGTCCGAAAAGTTGAACTTGAGACTTGTTTTGTTTACTCCTACGTTTAGGGCAACTTTCGGACGGGCGACTAAATTCGTTGACGGACTTAGAGAGTAGGCCCCAGATGCGGTTGAATACCAGTATTTTACACGGAGCGACTGCCATCAGACCTCCGCAACCCAGTTACTGGGCAATGCTGATATCCTAAGGTTAGACCAGCATTATGTATAGTAATATGAAAGATCTGAATAAATGATTAAATGTTTAATAATATATGTTATATAGCAATATCTATATCAGCATTGTTATATTGTTGTGCATTATTATATTCTAATAATACTGCTTTTATGTCATTCCTTGTAAGTTGGATCATTCTTTTTATAATGTTATTTTATTCTTTTAGGAAATATATAAAATATTTATGTATCTTGCGTAGCTGATTTCTGCATTTATTTTAAATCAATGTTGATTAGTTTTAAGCATTACAAAGATCGATGTTAAACTGGATGCTGGAAATAAATGAATTTCCAAAAAAAAAACTAGTTTGTTTTAGTATAGAATATAAAACCAAATGTCTATAAGTCCAAACAGGTAATGCCCATTGTCTCAGTCGAATCGTAGAATCCTGGATTTTATCAATAGACCAGGCGATTTTATTCTCTTTCTGCGTTTTATTTCCATGCGTGCATCAGGCGGCTAGTAAGGGTCAATTCATACTAGCGCAGAGTCGAAGCGCATCGAAGCGTCAATTTGAAACTTAACATAGCAAATTCACCGTTATCTCCACAACGTAATGCACATATTTCTTCTTCTTCTTGGTCGCCGAATTCCGCCGAACAATTAGCGCATCTTCTTTTTATTCGCAGTAAAAATATGTGCATTACTTTGTGGAGATAAGGGTGAATTTGCTATGTTATGTTTCAAATTGACGCTTCGACTCCACGCTAGTATGAATTGACCCAAATGGAGGGTATTTATTCACCCAACAGGAGAACACAAACCTTCATATGAAGATGAGCAAAAATAAAAAGATATAATTCATAAAACTAAATATGCTTTATTTCACATCGTGTCAATATTCATTGGTCACAAACAAGTTTTGCACTTCGACAATACTTACACGTTACTCCGAGCTTTTCTTTTACAATATAAAATATATGCAGTTAACAACAATCCCCTCAGTTTACGAATAAATTACAAAATCATTTTTATTTATATACGAAGCAGATAAGCTGTCGCGCGGGCCGTTGGCGACATAACGGGTTGATTGTGATTTTTATCTATGTATAAAAAATGTATTAAGAAAATAACATTATGGTATTGCTTTTTTTTTCTAATTATCTAGTATATATCTAGCTGATGTTATCTGTCACTATTTTGATACAGTATGTCACTGTATTTCGGAGCCAGGCCCGCGCTAGGCACTATGTCTCACTCGAAGCAAGTCTATACAATATTTGAGTACCACATGGACATTTTGCTTCTAGTGTATAGACGTTGCAACAACAGCAAAATCAACGCACCGCGAGGGTATTTAAAATAATCACCTGTAAAATTTAACTTCTAACAACATGTTATTAAACTCTTAATCATTATACAAAATTATCATCACAATATCACAAATAAAATACAGAACTCTGACGCTCTACTCTAAGAAATTATTACGGTGTGAAAATTTAGTACACAATATAAATGTATCAACGTAATTATAAAGCTTAGTATGGATTTTATAAATCAACATGTCCAATATAGACATCTATTCTTATCCATAAGCAAATTCAGTCGAATATTTAATAGTACAAAGAAATGTATTTTATACATTTGAAATTAATGGAAAATGTCGAATATACAAATTAAGTCTTATATAAGGTTAACGATCTCCAAGTCACACGACAGTTGCACGCTGTACTTGCGTGTAAGTGTGTGTATTTAACTCATTACTGCGTTAGCTGTCATTTGACTTGAGAGATCTCCCAGTATCTGACCAAGTGTGAAACAAAACCTTACTGTACAAAAATAATAATAGAACAAATGAAACACTATAATACAAAAAAACAAAAAAAAAACAAGTTTATACAAAGTCTTACGTGTCTGTTCACACCTGTTGGGGCCAGTTTACAATCAATCACTCTCTCGACTAAGAAAAGAAAGAAAAACGAAATCGAAAAAAATACATTTAGTGAATTTATTTATAGAGACCGAAAAAAACAGTCGTAGAAAAAAGTTTAAATATTAATCGTAGAAAGTCAGCCTTCGCGTAACAATTCACTATACCATTTTCCTAACTACATTACCGCGACCAGCCATCCAACGCCAATCCACAAACAACGAAAGACTAGATCCCTTCAATATTTCCACATTCATCTGCGATGTTAATGTTACAAGTTACACCAAACACTTCGGATTACGCTCGGTCAATGTCGTTAGTACATCATTTGGACAAAAAATAATGAAACTATAATGTCATGGTGATATTAATGAAAATAAAGATGACAATCAATTTGAATTCTCATACATAATTCGTAGATAAATAGCATTTTGAAAACGTTTCACAAGCTAGTTATCGAAGCGGCATGACTAGTTTTTAAACGTAAAACTGTTTAGACGTTACTACACTTTATTCTATTGCATTATAATTTTATAGGAACGCTAATCTGGAGAGATTGGCTGAAGCGGGTGTCGGTCTAAACAGTTTTCGCACTCGCACAGAGGTTGGATACCCCTCACAGGATGTTCCGCCGGACATTATCTCTAGAGGAAGGTTTAGTGAGGCTCGGGCACACGCGGCGCGGTCGGGCGGCGTCGGGCGAGCTCGGGTGTGTTCGGGCGAGGTACGTCGGCCGCGCGCGCGTCACAGCGGGCGCGCGTCACCGCAGCGCGCGACAGCGGCGACACACGCGCATCGTGCCGCAGTCGCCCCACGAACTCATCTCCGAACACGAGCCGCAGAATATGCCGCCACACCGTCTGTAACAAACAGACAATCTCATTTATAATACTGTCTAGCTTAATAAAGGTCAAACGAGGTTCATATACTACTGTGTGGTTCCTACAGTACTGACAGCGTTGAGTCGCACCCGCTATGGAGTATGATGTCCTAGTACATTATCTGATGGATCTGCCAGTGCTTGGGCCAGCCAGAAGAGGTCCCTACAGTACTTGCGGCATTAACATATTATTTACCCGCTACGGAGTATATGATGTCCTGGTAAGACCTATACTCCCTTCTTACAAAAGATGGTTTAAGAAAAACCTAGGTTTTAAAATAGCCCCGTCTCTTTTTGTTATATGACATAAGAAAGTGACGGGTTTATTTTAAACCTGGGTTTACCTTAGTCTTGGTTTAAACCATCTTTTGTAATAAGGCCCATTATGCCTGCGTCTGGCCAGCCAGAAGCGGTTCTTATACACTGACTGTGTAGAATGCACCCGCTAGTGAATAATTAGGTCGGTACATTATCCGCAATAGTGCCTGCGCTTGGCCAGCTAAAAGTTGAAAGAAGAAATTTTAATATAAAAAAAATTTAAGAAGAAGTTGTTCTTGTGCTGACACTATGGAGTATGGTGTCCTAGTACATTATCAGTCTGTGATGCCTGCGTATGGCCAGAAGTGATTTCTACAGTTAGTACTGATTGATAGATAGATGATAGCTTGACATACACTCGCTATGTTGTCCGTGTGGTGCCTCTAGCCAGTGAATCCCTTACGGCCATTTTCAATATTCTATCTATCGATGTTTGCCCTGCAGATAGAAATTTGACATAAGCTCAATAGAAGTAATGACAAATTTCTATCTTTAGTAGGCCAAACCGTCGATAGATAGAATATTGAAAATGGCCGTAAGGGATTCACTAGCTAGAGGATGGGCAGCAGTGTTTTCGGAGTACTTTAAAAACATACTGCGATCGCCAACCCGCCTGCGTCTGCCAAGCGTGGCGATTATGTAAAGCCCCCCCAACATGGAGATACTTGGGGGAGGTCTATGTCCAGCTGTGGACGTCTTTCGGCTGAATGATGATGATGACGATGACACCCGCTATAGAGTATTATATCCTGGTAATATTATCCGCAGTGGTGCAAGCGCTTGGCCAGCCAGAAAAGGTTCTTCTAAGGTCCTACATTTGACTTACATCTACTATAGCGTATGATGTCCTGTTTACCTGCAGTGATGCCTGCGCCTCGCCAACCAGAAGTGGTTCCTACAGTACTGACAGCGCGGTGCCGCACTGTCTGGCAGCCACACGACGCCTCGCGCCTCCTCGCCCACTTCTACCTCAGAGGCACTGCCGCTGCTACTGCCGCTCCCTCGCACGGAACCGCTGCCACTGCTGGTTTTCTGTACCAGGAGAATATGAAGTTAGAGAGATGTGGAGAGTGAGTAAAAATGCTTAATAATAAAATTAGGTTCAGGACTCTCAACTCTGGCTTGCCTTGATCGGCCGGCCAGAGGGGAGCCGCCAGAGCTATATGCTCGGGGGTGGAAGTGTCTAATGGCGTAATAGCGGGGAAACCCACTCCGGGTCTTTTAGACCCGCGACGGCGAAACCGGGGCCACACCTCTCTACACCTCTAGCCGCTCACACGTTTGTTGCCCCTTTCGCCTATGTACTGGCGGCTTTTCAGGGGGCACAGCTAGTGAGCTGGCGAGTCACCGTCTGCCAACACCTTTCAATTTTAAATGTTGAAAGGCAGACGCCATTTTCTTCCGGCAATAGAAGTTATCTAGTTCACCTAACACCTCTTCCCATAGACCAGATATTTTTCACCATATTTTACAATAGTCTTCCCACCTGGGACGGTCCATGACTGTACTTCAATAGTGCAGCTGTGGATAGTCCCCGGTTGGTGCCCCACCCCATTTTAGATTAAAATTCTCAAAGGGGCCTCTGCACGTTGGACCTGTGTCCCCGTGTTCCAAAGGACCGGACATCTTCCGCAAGGAAGATGAGCCGTGATAAAAAGAGAGATACAAATTAGGTTTATAATTGAAGAAGCAGTTGACCGTGCTGTATTTTGATTGTGTGAGTGAAAGGTACCAGGGTGACATGACCCGTTACAAGCGTATGTAGCGGTCTGTATAGTGTGTTATATAGCACTCGTACTTGCGTGGGCGTGGTGGTATGAGGCGCGGAGGGCGGGGCGGGGGCGGGAGGCGACGAGAGGCGCAACGCCTCACGTGCCTCGCGTAGTTGACCGCTCAGCTCCTCCACTACTTTCTGCAACAAAAAAAAAAGTAAAATGATAAGTGGAAATTCGTCATTCTCTAACGACGTTGACACGTTTTTGAGTGTATATTGAGGTCATTACAAGCTATTTGCAAAATGTAGTTTTAATTGCAAGCAAACTGCATTGACATAATGGGAGGTTGAACGTAATCGTTTTGCAAATGCAGTTGAACGAAGACTGCATTTGGATAAAATGCATTTTGAGGTCGCGCGTTAAGTACTAGGCTAGCATAAGACAGAAAGGAGCAATAATTACCTTTTGGTAGAGTATGATCTGGTGCAGACGCGCCTGCAGCGGGTCGAGCGCGGGCGGCAGTCCGTCCAGCGGGTCTGGGCGCGCGTGTCCGGGCGCGCTGGAGGCGGCAGCCGCACCCGCACCGCACACGCAACGCACACGCTCGGCGCCCACCTCTCCGCCGCACACGCCGCACCAGCACACCTCAGAGCTGCCGCCTGACTCGCCCGACGTCTCGATACCACCTGCGTGAGTGCAACGACAAGCTGAATTAACGGGTGTTTACCCGTATTTTTACTTTTCAGAATACAGAAGAAAGATGGAGATAGCAGTGTGACCTACATGGGCCATCGTGTATACACGGTTAGTCGCAAAGGAGGTAATAATCCGAAAGGGTGTTAAAGTACCGATAATAATGAATAACTTTTGTTCTACAACTTTCCTCAAAAGTTAATAGTTTATGAGAAATTGCAGTTCAAAGACTTCATAAAAATACGCTAAAATCTTATACAAGGTTAGTCAGAAAGGGGGTACTAATACTAATACGAAAGGAGGTCAAAGTACCCATAATAATGATTACTTTTGTTCTACCACTTTTTCCAAAAGTCCTTAGTTTAAGAGAAATAGATGATCAAAGATCTCAAAAAAAAAGCTCTAAAATCTATCTATCCCCAGTTATGATCAGCTGTATTTACATTATCTATCTATATACAGGGCGTCCCACAACTTTGCCACATGGAGGGGAAGTACCTTAAATACTGTAGATAGAAAAATTTACTGAATGAAGACTTCATTTTTATTTTAAAAACTTTACGAACTGCATTCAAAGAATTTGAAATAATCACCTGTCTGAACCGGGAATCGAACCGGCCAAATGTGAAAACAAAAAAAAACTAATTTTATTGCACTAATCGAAAGGCTCGATCAGATACATTTATTTCTTCTAAATAACATAGCATCTAAAATAAAAGGAACACCATGAAATTTAATATTTAATTTAAAATTTTGTTCAGAATAATGAACAGCATTTTCTCTGACTATTTCGTGCTTTTATCAACTGAATTTATGTATTACTTTCTGCTTTATTACTATTTCAAAGTATTTTTTCAAATATTCACCATGAAAAAAAAAAAACAACGGTAAGCGAGATTATTAAAAGAGTTACAATTTGTATACAATAGGAAGAGACACATTTTGAGCATTTAATCAATTAAATTGTTTGTAAGTTGCACAGATAAAAGTGTCTTATTATTTCAAATAAATGTTAAATTCCATGGTGTTCCTTTTATTTTAGATGCTATGTTACTTAGAAGAAATAAATGTATCTGATCGAGCCTTTCGATTAGTGCAATAAAATTACAGTTTTTTTTGTTTTCACATTTGGCGGGTTCGATTCCCGGTTCAGACAGGTGATTATTTCAAATTCTTTGAATGCAGTTCGTATTGTTTTTAAAATAAAAATGAAGTCTTCATTCAGTAAATTTTTCTATCTACAGTATTTAAGGTACTTTCCCTCCATGTGGCAAAGTCGTGGGACGCCCTGTATATAAAAATGAATCGCTATTTCCCTTGGTCATCGCATCACGCGTGAACGGCTGGATCGATTTCGCTAATTTTTTTTTTGTTTTGTTCGTAATTGTCAGGAGAAGGTTCATATGAAAGAAAATTTTGATATTTAAAAAAAAAAATATATAGGTAGTAGGTAGGTAGTAGGTAGGTAGGTAGTAGGTAGGTAGTAGGTAGGTAGTAGGTAGGTAGTAGGTAGGTAGTAGGTAGGTAGTAGGTAGGTAGTAGGTAGGTAGTAGGTAGGTAGTAGGTAGGTAGTAGGTAGGTAGTAGGTAGGTAGTAGGTAGGTAGTAGGTAGGTAGTAGGTAGGTAGTAGGTAGGTAGTAGGTAGGTAGTAGGTAGGTAGTAGGTAGGTAGTAGGTAGGTAGTAGGTAGGTAGTAGGTAGGTAGTAGGTAGGTAGTAGGTAGGTAGTAGGTAGGTAGTAGGTAGGTAGTAGGTAGGTAGTAGGTAGGTAGTAGGTAGGTAGTAGGTAGGTAGTAGGTAGGTAGTAGGTAGGTAGTAGGTAGGTAGTAGGTAGGTAGTAGGTAGGTAGTAGGTAGGTAGTAGGTAGGTAGTAGGTAGGTAGTAGGTAGGTAGTAGGTAGGTAGTAGGTAGGTAGTAAGTAGGAAAAAGTGCATGGCAACGCATGCCGGGTACAGCTAGTAGGTCATATTTAGGGTAATGAATTAGAAGCACCATTTTCTGAATTTATAACTAAAGCAGGGATGAAGAATTTTTGAAAAAACGAAAATATAAATCAATTCGCATTGAAAAAAAAAATACCGAATTTTTTAAATTTTAACACTTGCTTTAAGACAGCCATCAGTGATACTTTAAGTGGCCTGCGGATTAGTACCCCCTTTCCGACTAACCTTGTTATATCGTCAGCTATGATCAGCTGTGTTTCCATTTTAGGTCATATTTGGGGTCACGGAATAGAAGCTTTATTTTCTAAATTCGTAGCTAAAAAGGAATGAAGAAATTTCGAAAAAATTAAAATAAAAAAATATTTTCTATGGAAATAAAAATATCTAATTTTGAAATTAAAGCAGTCATGATATCACACGAAACTGCGAATTCGCATCGCATTGCAAAAATCTGCGAGCTACATAAAACCATACCACCATATTTTGCTGCGATGCAGCGTCGTACCGCATCGCAGTTTTGTGTGGGAGCCCTAAGTTGCCCGTGGATTAACCCCCCTTTCCGACTAACCTTGTATCGAGGCAATATGGATGAATATTTCAAAAGTCCAAGGTACTAGGCTAACAGAAGTTACAAAGAGATTGACGATGCTCAACTGCATTGCAAAGTGACCATAGCTACTATGTCAATATTTTCTAAAAGTACTAGGTTACCATGAATACTCACTGGTAGTGCTAGCTCTTCTCGAACAGTGACAGCAGGCGATGCGCCTGGGTGACGTCGGACATAGTGTGAGTTGACTGGCAACGCGCGTGCGTGTGTGTGTGTGCGTCGTCCGTCGTGGCTGTGTGTGTGCCTCGCCTTCGCTCTCTGAACTTATACTGCTTGATGTTGCTCCACCTGAATAACAGAAACAATAAATTAGTTAGATAATATTAATTTAATTATAATTTTTTGTCATATTTATACAAGGTTAGTCAGAAAGGGGATACTAATCCAAAAGGGTGTTAAAGTATCCATAATAATGAGTAACTTTTGTTCTACCACTTTCCCCAAAAGTCAATAGTTAAAGAGAAATAGCTGTTCAAAGATTTCATAAAAAAAATGCTAAAATTTATCTATCCTTAGTTATGATCAGCTGTGTTTACATTTTAGGACATATTTGGGGTCACGAATTAGAAGCTCCATTTTCTGAATTCGTAACTAAAGTAAGATTGAAGAATTTTTGAAATAAACTAAAATAAAAATAATTACATGGAAATAAAAATCGAATTTTGACATTTTAACACTTGATTTAAAACCGTCATCAGTGATTCTTTAAATGGCCTGCGGATTAGTACCCCCTTTCTGACTAACCTTGTATATACAAGCTCCCATTGAAAATGATCTAAAAATGTTGTAATTGCTTTTCGGGTAGTTACATACAGAATAAAAAGAATAAAAAAGTAGAAGGGGAGGGGGAGGGGCTCGTGACGAATTAACAACTGCGTGGATTATATGATTTGCAATATTAAGCTGTGCTTGCCGCGGTCAGTCCGTGGATGGGTGACCTTTCTATACACCGAGACCCCTCCGTGCCTCGGAGAGCATGTTGAACTGTCGGGTCTCATACGAATACCTATGACAGTCGTTACAGGTAGTCAGAAGCATGAAAGTCTGACAACCGGTCTAAGCTTAGAATATCAGCATTGCCCAGTAACTGGGTTGCGGAGGTCTGATGGCAGTCGCTCCGTGTAAAATACTGGTATTCAGCCGCATTTGGTAAGACTGGAAGGTGCCCCAATATAGTTGGGAAAAGGATAGGCAGAATTGTATATATTATAATATCTATATATGTATTTTATTATTTGTATATATGTATTTTATGTAATTTATATCTTATAAATTCGTACTATATATTCAGTTCACAATTGTCAACTCATTTTTTTTTTTTTGCTGTACCTATTTCGATGCTTTTCTTTTTAAGTCAAAGGTTGGCATTAAGTCCGCCTTATATGTACCACCATAGTGCATTGAAGTATAAATAAATAAATAAATTGTAGGAAAATTATCTTACCATTTAGATCGACTTCAAGAAATTTAGTAGCTACGTCATCAATCCCATTCATAGTTCCATTAGTGACTCCATTCTCTCTCGTGTGGTTATTGATCTCTGTGACCACATTGTGGTTGGTCCTATCCTCTGCTGTGTGGTTGTCCATGGGCGATGAGTCGTGGGAAGTGTTCCGGGAGGCTGGGGGCTCGGCCCGACCCTCGTTGATCTCGAAACCAGTGGAAGATTGGTTGCTTGACTCGGAGATGGAACGCCAAGTTATGCTTATGTTGCGGGTGCGGGCTGATTCTCTTGCGGCCTGTTATCATAAATATTTTTTTACTTACTTAGTATTTTCACAGTTACAAACCACAGAAACTCACGATTCGAACATACAGTTATTTTGTTTGGGAAGTGTCTCTGACTCGCCCTGTTCAACCCCCCAATTCAAAATCTTTTCGATTAGCAGTTGTCGACCGATTCAGTTTGTTATCTCGTGTCGTCTACGATTCTAGTAACGAGAGAAAAAGAGATAGCTTACCGAATCGTTCGACAACTGAGTAATCGAATCGTTTTGAATCAGGAGACTGCCTACGAAGGAAGATCGCAACAAAAACAAAGGAGAGTAATCCCGGAAAAAAAAAACCGTGGTCCATCTAGGTGGACAGAAAAGGTGCACCACAGATGTAATTTCCCTTTTGTTTGTAGTCTACAAATAACTGTAGCTAATACAAATATGTCTATGTTTCAAACGTAGAATGAAACGCGAGACTAGACCAGAAAACATAGTTTAGCTATCTGATCTTCAAAATGTAAAAATAATTGAATCAATCTCCAGATGGTTAATTTATAAGTTCAAAAATTGTCTGGTTGCCATTTGTTTTTTTTTTATCTCACGAAGACGCGTCGTGTGACTTTTATTACTTACAAAGAAATAATCATAAATTTGAATGTGTCTCCTCACGACAGTATAATACAAAAACAAAGAAATAAGGTTCAAATTGCACTGATTCACGCATCTTCGTGAAATAAAGACTACCAGGCTAACATAAACACATAAGAACATAAACTCACCTCAGCCATCCCAATAACATCAGTATAAGTATCACAGACGAACACGGGCGGTTCTTCAGGCGTCTCCACATCAGGCGAGGCGACACTCGTCACCACATCCACCACATTATCCACCACAGTACCGTTCAGTTGGCTGGTCTCTGACGTGGTCATATCGTCAGTGTGGTCGATGACTTGGTCGTGTTCGATGACCTTGTCTGACAAGTCTGCGGCGCCTCCTAGCTCTCGTTCTAAGGAAGACGAGCCGCTTGCGAGGTCTCGGGGAAGTCGGCTGCTGTTCTCGAAGTGGTCTGGGTGGAGGCCGTCCACCTGTGATGGGAAAGGTTTGGATTAGGTTGTGAATTACTTTGCAGTTGCTGTTCTAGTACAAAAGATACAGAGATTTACAATCTTTGTAGGATTCCGGACCAAAATGGTAAAAAATGGTCTGTCTGTTTGTCTGTCACAGCTGCTTATTTCAGGAACTTGTAATGGTATCGACTTGATATTTCGAATAGTTTTAAATAATGTTTGTCTATCAACCGGATAACTGTTTTTACCGTCTGGTTTTTTTTTGGGTTACATTACATACATACGTTATACCAGGTGACTTTTTTTACCGTCTGAAAAAAAATGGGTTTATTGAATAGTTGAACGGAGTAGAACCCCATGACATTTTTTTTTTTTAATAGCCTGTAATAAAATTTATCGTTTCACATTTGCGTATGATTTGAAGCCGTTGGTCCCGGCTGTCATTTGTAGATCTTTGACAGTCGTTACTGTTGGTCAGAAGCCAGAAAGTCTGACAACCAGTCTTACCAAGAGTATCGTATTACCCAGTTACTGGGTTGTGGACGTCTGATAGGCAGTCGCTCCATGTAAAATACTGATATTCAGCTGCATCCGGTTCAACTGGAAGCCGACCCCAACATAGTTGGGAAAAGGCTAGGCAGATGATGATTTGCGTATGATTTGAGTTTCTATAGTAGGTAACTATAGTTATACCAATTTTATAAAACTAGCGAGAAAAAAAATGCCAAAGAGTTCTACTCCGTTCACCTATTAAGTAAACCCAATTTTATTTCCAGGTGGTAAAAAAAGTCACCCGTTATAATTTATAATGCAAGTAAGAATTTTAAGAAAATGATTTTATTTTCATTGCAATAGGCACCAAAGTCGGTTGACATTTTAAAATGGGTTTACTAGGTTGAAGTGAGGTATCATTTAAAAGTCTAGGGCCCGTATTAATAAACGTTCCTCAACTACATACTCAAGTACGTTATCATTTGATACGTCATTATTACGATGTCAGCATCTCAAGATCATTGCTAATTAATAAACACACCTCAAGGCGCTGTACTTGATGGCTTGGATTGACCGAAGTTTAGTAAACATTCATCACATTTCGTTTTTCCTATGTCGTAAGACTTATTGAAATACTTTTATTTTGTTAAAACTTTAAAGTTATATTATCTCACACGTTTCCCCTACAGAGGGCGGGGGTGGTCAAAATCAAAATCCAAGATGGCGACTGCAAAATTTTACAAAATATGCGTCATGGGTGTCGTTTCCGTGGTTTTCGGGGGTACTGATGACGAAAATTAGGTCAACGTCAAAATCCAAGATGGCGGCTGCGAAATTTTACAAAATATGCATCATGGGTGTCATGTCCGTGGTTTTAGGGGGCGCTGATGTCGAAAATGAGATCAAAGTCAAAATCCAAGATGGCGGCTGCGAAATTTTACAAAATATGCATCATGGGTGTCATGTCCGTGGTTTTAGGGGGCGCTGATGTCGAAAATGAGATCAAAGTCAAAATCCAAGATGGCGGCTGCGAAATTTTACAAAATATGCATCATGGGTGTCATGTCCGTGGTTTTAGGGGGCGCTGATGTCGAAAATGAGATCAAAGTCAAAATCCAAGATGGCGGCTGCGAAATTTTACAAAATTTGCATCATGGGTGTCATGTCCGTGGTTTTAGGGGGCGCTGATGTCGAAAATGAGATCAAAGTCTAAATCCAAGATGGCGTCTGCGAAATATTACAAAATATGCGTCATGGGTATCGTGTCCATGATTTTTGGGGGTGCTGATGCCAAAAATGATATCAAAGTCAAGATCCAAGATGGCGACTGCGAGATTTTACAAAATATGCGTCATTGGTGTCGTTTTCATGGTTGTAAAATTACACCGTTGACACCCATGACGAATATGTTGTCAAATTTCGCCGCCGCCCTCTTGGATTTTGACTTCGACCTTATTTTCGAAATCAGCACCCCCGAAGACCATGGAAAAGACACCCATGACGCAAATTTCGTAAAATCTCGCAGTCGCCATCTTGGATTTTGACTTTGATCTCATTTTCGACATCAGCGCCCCCTAAAACCTTGGAAAAATTACCCAAGACGCATATTTTGTAAAATCTCGCAGTCGCCATCTTGGATTTTGACTTTGATCTCATTTTCGGCATCAGCACCCCCGAAAACCGTAATAATTAATTTCACCCAAAATATTTTCGCGCAACTAATCACGACCTCAAGTCACGGACTGCCTACACTCAGATTTAAGCATCTCGATTACCCACGTCTATTGTATACTTGAGTGGTGAGTTTCGTTTATTAATCAGTCCATCACTCAGCTGATGACGTAAAACCAAGCCGTAACTTGAGTACGTAGATTATATGTTTATTAATACGATCAAGACCTCAACATTGTCATCAAGTGCGAGTTCTTGGGCTGAGTAACGTTTATTAATACGGGCCTAGAAGACTTCGCGTGAGATGCGTTCGCGTATCGTTCATCCGATTGAATTGAAACTTTATACAAATTTTTGTTGATATTTCCTGTTTATAAGTGAGTACTGACCGTATCCTGACAGTTGTCGTTGTCGTTAGCTAGCGGCAGTACGGGCAGCTCGTCTACACAGCTGTCAGTGAGGGCTGCGCGGCACTCGCGACGGTTCTCACACTCGTTTGCGACTACCATTGATAGTTTCCTGCAAAATAAATAGCACTTGAGTTACGAAGCAACACTACAGAATAAAAAAAAACCCGTTGACTACCTCTTTTGTTTAGTAAGCGCGACTGCTAAGCCTGAGGTCCTGAGTTCGATCTCTAGGTTGGGCAAAGTGTTATTGGGTTTTTACATATGGAATTTGTCAGTAGCAGCCCGGAGTCTGGATTTGTGCCCGGTTGATGGCAATAGGTACTATTACATGGGACTTAAACGACGAAATGAGGGTGTACTTAAACACCTCTGCTCAACCCGTCGGAGAAAGCACGCGCGATGCTATGTAAAAAAAACCCGTTTGTCAGCTCGATGGGCTGCGATATCTGCGCGCACTGCACAATAACTTTGATTTTCTAATACTGCGGACGTTAGGCGGGTAAAACTATTGTACAGACGCCAGCAGGTCAGGCTACCCGAAACTGCCAAATTTTCCCAATCAACCTTGAACCTAATGCTTTAGCCATAAAGATGAAAATCTATTAGTAGCTTGATTTGCTGGCGTCTGTACGTAAACAAAAAAAAAACCTCACGCATTTTAGCTAGCTTAAATAAGTTTGATCCTTTTCTTGCAATATATATAATCAGGCCGTTCCTGTCCCACTGCTGGGCATGGACCTCTTCTTAGAATAAGAAGGGTTTTAGGCGTTAGTCCATCACACTTGGCTGGTGTGAGTTGGTGGATTACACACACTGTCAAGCACTTTATGAAGCCCACTCAGGTGTGCAAGATTCGTCACGACGTTAACGCTAGTTATAATCAAATTCTGATCCGCACACGAGTTCGAAAAGTCAGAGGTTGGGCTGGACTGGAAGTCGGACCCTCCTACATTGAAGCCTGCAACTCTACAACCGCTAGGCTTATTACTGCCTGAGGAAATGTTTTCAAACACATTTTGGTTTACCGCAGCTAGCCATGGCCAACCACAAATTATTATAAATAATATGATTACGTTAGATAACTTACATAACATCAGGCGCTAGACTGGGGTCACTACACCTCCTCTGCGCCGTCCGCTTCTCGCCCTCACTCAGCAGGTTGTCACACGATCTCGTCTTGGTCATTAGACCTGGAATATATATCAAGCAATAACATAATTTATAGGCTTTTTGTTAGCTGTGGCCCTTATGGCTCTTTACTGGATGATCTATGTGATCTAGGTAATTATTATGCCGCATACCCATCTAGCCGACTGAAACCGGATTCGTTGTGTAGGACGTTTGGTCAAATTCAACAAATAACGAACGTTCGTTGGACTTCGTTGTCTAGATGTGTACGCTGCATTAGGGAAAAGCGTGTGGTAGAACTTCTTTTTTTATAAAACAAAATATTTATTATAATATTTCATTTATTTATTTGCTTGAGATCTGGTACGCAAGTTGTTAGATAAAAAATAGACCAAGACACATTTCAAAATCACTACATAGTATAAAACAAAGTCGCTTCCCGCTGTCTGTCTGTCCAGTGTCCCTACATAGGGTGACTGGTAATTAGTGACCGATACTTTAACACATTTGTACTCATGATAATAAACAACTTTCCCAAAGAAACATTATTTTTTTCATTTAAAATTTATTAATAAACCGTTACGGAATGGACGCGGCTCGTAATATGTTTTTTTTTTTGTTTTGTTTTATAAATAATGTTTCTTTGGGAATGTTGTTTGTTATCATGAGTACGATCATGTGTTAAAGTGTCGGTTACTAATTACCAGTCATCCTATATATGCTTAGATCTTTAAAACTAAACAACGGATTTTGATGCGGTTTTCGATTTTTTAATAGATAGAGTGATTCAAGAGGAAGTTTTTAAGCTATAAAACGTACACGTGCGAAGCCAGGCGGGTCGCTAGTATCAAATTAAGTTACACATGTCAAATGAATTTGCATTCGCAACGAGCTTCCTCAATTAATATTACAATAGCCTTTAAAAGCGCACAAAATGTCAATCTCACGGTATGTGGTGTACTCCGCCGCTAATTACCTATATAATATACCTATCCAAGATGCGAGATTATAGAAACACCAAGACCAGTGAGTCACCGGGATAGGGCATGGGCAATCGCAATCATGCTTGCTCTGCATTATGACTATGAGTGTTAAGGGCGATAAGGTAGAATTTGGTTTTGCTGTTTTTTTTTGTAATTAAACGTGTGATTTGAATACGAATGATTGTATAGTATAGAGATAGGTAGCTATATGTTGATGAATATGGAGAGAAGAGAAGGAGACCAAAGAAAAGATGTATAGATTGTGTGAGGGAGGATATGATGAAGGTGTACGGTTTCATCGCCGTACATTTTTCTGCTTACTCGTTAACCTACTTTAGGCCGACGATGCGTGTCATAATTTATCATAATAAAATGACATGACCGACGAATTAAATTATAGTAACTTATAACTCGGTAGCTATCAATAATACAACAACTGAGAGAAATAAATGCCTCGCACTCTAGTAACTTACTTTAACTTAAATAAACTCAACTTGTGCATTTTAGTGGAAAGTGTTTTTCTATACTAACTCAACTGGAAAAAACCTTCACGACAAATCCTTGTACGGAGTTAACTACAATAAACCGTACAGAAGGAAAAGGGAGGAAATGATGAGGCGACAGCTCACATAGAAGAATGGAAGAGAAAAACATATTGCGCTGAGCACAAGTAACTTGGGAACAGGGCAGGAAGATCATGAGATAGGTAGCTTTACATTACGTTTATTACTGGATTGAACAATGAGCATTCTCTTTCGCATTGGTAAAGTTATTTTGTCTGGTATATGTTACCGTTATGGTTCTGTGCGTTATGCAGTTGTTGTGCGGGCAGGTCGGGCTTGTGTTCGCTGCGCGGCTCGTCGCGCGGACTGTGCGCGCAGAACATTCCGCTCCACACGCACATCGTGCGCACTGAATATTCCGGCCAGATCGCCTGGAAATATACACACAATTATGATGAACTACTGTGTCTTCTGAAGTCCTGGTACACCAAGAAATATTTATTTTAACATGTTTAGAAATAAGTTAAAATGATCTCTATACCGAAATAGGTATATAATAAGATTCCATTTTTGATTTGACAATTTTTATTATCTGTTGATCAGATGATTTTCAAAAAACTGCGAAGTTAATTAATGTAGTAATTAGTATTGAAGTAATTAGTGTAGTACAGTATACAACGGTAAGTGGAGGCGTATACGTCCATTGGCTGGAGACCCTTCAGGTCTTGCCAATAACTGCCCGGTTACGTAGAAACCGTCCCCTAGGACGACCTACAGCAGTCAAATAGAAAAAAAAAAACCATGTTTGATTTGTTATTTTTATTATCTGTTGATCAGATGATTTTCAAAAAACTGCGTAGTTATAAGTAATTAGTGCAGTATACAACGGTAAGTGGAGGCGTATACATCCAATTAAACAGTTGTGCGATATTAGAGATTTAATGTGAAAGTCGGAAACTAATATTGTGTTACAATAACTATACAAGATTCTTCTTTGATAACTTTTAATTCTAAATCTTTTGATCAAGCGAACCGATTACGATAAAACAAAAACTAAGTGTTCCTCCTAGATACGCACAATATTTATCTAAAAAAGTCAATTCCTCTGAGACAGTACTTCTTACGTGATGCGTGCACAAACAAACCGACAAACAGATAAACAGACAAAAAATCTAAATTGATCGATTTGAATTCCATTGGCTATACTTTAAACCATCCGCAATTTTCTTTTTTAATATTATCAATTTACAGACACTCCCAAGTCTAGAGATTTATTATATGTATAGATTAGAATAGAGTCGAGCTTGCATGCGTACTTTCATACATCAAACATACTCTTTAGGAATGAAACTAAACTGTCGGACGATAATTTAGCTGTATGTATGCAGGCGGACTAATTTTGGTTTAGCAGATTTTTTTTGCCAATGTTTTTAACGCCTACTGTGTATGCCATTTTATAGTCAAAAACTAGGCACCCTTCGGAAAACTTCGGGCAACACACGTATGTTCCTCTCTCTCGCTCTCAATAAATACCTGATCAAGATGATGCGGCGAGTACAGATGGTTTCTATATGCGGGCGCGCGTAGCAGATGCCAGACGTGCGGCGTGACGTCACTGAGGCGGCAGTCGGCGCGCTCGCGGCCAGTGTTGCACAGGAACGTGCCGAACATGCACGAGTGCACGTGCGTGCCCAGCTTTATCTGCGTACACACACGGGTCAGTCTTACCCACTACATCTCTCACGATCTATGAAGAGATTTGGAAAGAAAATGTCTTTATTAGGTGTCGTGAGATGACTTCTGTCCCCAATTGAAGTAAGAATCGTGATGTTGACTTGCTGGTTTGCTTTCCGATGATTACTCACTGTGCTTCAGAAGCGTAAAAAGCAGACGAAAACTTTGTAACAGTTTTGCATGAAAATGAATAAGGGCTCATACACGGAAATAGTTTCTCGAAGCGAGTCTCATGCTATCTCTGTTTTCATCGTAGAGAAAGACGAAGACAGAATGAGTCTCGCTTCGAGAAACTCTCTCCATGTAAATGAGCCTTAAGGTATGCCATGCCGGCCGATGGCGGAATAACGTTTATTTCTATTCAGGAAATATAAAAATTTTGATGTTATGGGGGGAGTCGATTTTAAATCTAGTCTGAACTCTATGCTTAGTTAACTGTTTTCAATTGAATATCTCTAAATAAGGGGCCGTCCATTAATCACGTGAGGCTCGAAAGAGGGGGAGGGGGTTTGACAAAAATCACGAAATATTACAAGGGGGAGGGGGGGTGTAGTAAGATATCACGTGTATTTATTTATTTTGTCAATCGCGCGATTTCTAAACCGAAAAGCGAAAATTTTTATGCTACTCAAAAACAACTTGCAACCTTTTTCTGTCTAGACATTTTATCATGGTCCTTAATTTCAGAATAAAATTAGATTATACTTTAAGCCTATATTTAAAGATAATATTTGTTATCGGTAGCGGGTAGCACTGGGCAATGTTGACAAGAGAGGGTAGTCGTCGATATGGATCGGCCCACCCGAGGTTATAAAGGCGGTGGTCATTCGACGAAGCGGGAGCATTCCGTGTTGAACAGCTGAGGAAGTCTGACCTTTTATATCTGATTAGCTTGTCCTTATTTTATGATCTTGTAATAATTGTGTAAAGTAATATACTGTGATCTAGTTAATGTTACTAATATTAACCCAAATACAAGTACTCTCAGTGGTGGAGAGTCTATGTTGGTTTTATTTACTGTGTTTACCTTGCTCGCAATCCTGACATACCGATATTAGCTAAAACTGTAATGATAGAATCACCCCTGAACGATTATATTGTTGTGTCATTTACATCAGAAGTGGAACAAGAAAAAAACCAGTCCACATTATGATTGTATACCCACATGTAAATTTTGCTAAATAAAATCCCCTGGAAACGGACTGACAAAATTTTTGATTATAAGAAATTGATATTACAATGGTGAGAAATGTGAGAATGGGAAAATGTGATAAATCCGGTGAGTCACAACCATTTTATTATGTGTGAAGGAATTTTGATGAAGGAAATATAATATGAGAGGTTATTTATTCGTGTAAAATAAATATTAAATGATATCTTTGCTTATTCATGTAAAATAAAAGAGATGTTATCTGTATTTATCCGTGTAAAATAAATGAGATGATATCTGTGTTTATTAGTATAAAATAAATATGATGGTATCTGTATTTATTCGTGGAAAATAAATACGGCATCTGTATTTATTCGTGTAGGAAAATACATTGCAAGTCGTATTAGAGTTTGTGGTGAGATGCAACCAGGGTTGATCTTTGGCACCGCCCGGTTTGGCCAGCCGGGGTTGGCCAAAGGCTTCGCCTGGGGAAAACTGAAACTCTAACGTGGCGAAGCAATTGTTATAGGGCTGGAACCAAGGCGGGATATGCCATGATATGGCTAGATCCAAGGCGGGTGATGCCATGTTGATAAAGCAGGATCCCAGGCGGGTGATGCCAAATGAGTTGGCTAAATCCAAGGCGGGTGATGCTATTAATTGATAAATGAAAATGCAGTGAAAATGAGATTCTGTTTTGAATTAATGTTTTGAAAAAGTTTTGAAAATATTGATATTTGTTTTGATTGGTTTTGTTATAATTCTTGTTGTAGAATGGTACAAAATAGTTTATTGAAATTAAAAAGTAGTTTGTTATTATTACTTATGGTTTAAAATGTATTTTTTGTAGACGAAAACAGGAAATTGTATTTATTATTGATGATAATTACTATGATGACTTCCGTTAAAGATTAATTTGTCAAATTTATTTTAAATAAAAAAATAATTTGACTTATTTTCGTTAAAGATGTGTTTAATATGTATTGTATTGTTGTAAAAAGGTTGGATTATTAGCGCAATATAGAAATGTTATGTTTAAAACATCATGTCAGTTTTGTAATAAGAGTTTGTGAATAATTGAGATATTATTTTGATCATGAAAAGTTTTAAAGGTTATTAATTTAAGTATTATGATTTTGGGAACAATTGAGATAATATTTTAAGTGTTTATAATTATGTACTATGATACTGTGAATAATGATTATAAGATATTTAACCATGAAACATTTAGGATGTTTGTTTTATGATTTCGTGAAGAATTGAGATATTTAAGAATGTAGGATTTTGTGAATAATAATGAGATAATAATCGTGAATTATTTTAAGGGTGTACTATGAGTTTATGAATAATGAGATATTTAATCTTGAAATATTTTAAGTGTTTAACGTACTATGAGTTTGAAGTGTTTATATGTTGGTAAAATGAATTGTGAATAATTGAGATTTATAATCATGGAATATTTTAAGTGTTAAATGTACTATGAGTTTGTAAATTATTGAGATATTATGTTGTGATTTTGTGAATAATTAGGTATGAGATTTTTACGAATGAAATATTTTAAGTGTTTATGTATTATGGCTTTGTGAATCGTTGAAATATTTAACCAAGAAATATTTTAAGTGTTTATGTATTATGAATTTGTGAAAAACTATAATGAGATATTTAGCCCTGAAAAATATTGTAAATGTATTTAAATGATTTTATGAATTTGTGTATAATGAGATTGTGTGTTTATGTACCTATTATGATTTATTGAATAACTAAAATTTGATGTTTAACCAAAGTAGAACTGTCTAATAGGCATCTGAGATAGTATTTTATTGTGAAAATGTTGAAATCTAATGTGTGGATGTTTGTAAGTAAGTAAGTTTGATACGAGAAGTTATGAACGAATATAGAACTAGGTTGATACTGAATGAATATCAACTAGTTTAAGTCATGGGTGATGAGCTTGTTGGCCGTCGATGGGATAACAAGCTCTAATCGATTCAAACATTCTTTGGATGCTTTTCATTTTACTTTGGTCAAAGACATGAGTAACATGACGAGGTCAAAGATGAGTGATCAGGTGTGGCCGAGATGTGTACTGTATTATTTGTTTCTGTTTAAGGTCCGAAGGTGTCACTGAAGTTAGGCCTTGATGCACAATCTTGACGATGGGGTTGATGGTGCGTCAACCACCAACCACCAACACACGAGGACGTGTGTTTTGCAGGAGGGCCGTGTTATCGGTAGCGGGTAGCACTGGGCAATGTTGACAAGAGAGGGTAGTCGTCGATATGGATCGGCCCACCCGAGGTTATAAAGGCGGTGGTCATTCGACGAAGCGGGAGCATTCCGTGTTGAACAGCTGAGGAAGTCTGACCTTTTATATCTGATTAGCTTGTCCTTATTTTATGATCTTGTAATAATTGTGTAAAGTAATATACTGTGATCTAGTTAATGTTACTAATATTAACCCAAATACAAGTACTCTCAGTGGTGGAGAGTCTATGTTGGTTTTATTTACTGTGTTTACCTTGCTCGCAATCCTGACATACCGATATTAGCTAAAACTGTAATGATAGAATCACCCCTGAACGATTATATTGTTGTGTCATTTACATATTCAAAAAAAGATTCTTTTTAGGTACTAAAAATACACGTGATTTTGGGTGGCGGAGGGGGTGTACTCTTAAACCTCACCACGTATCACCAAGGGGGGGGGGGGGGGATAAAAATGCTAAAAAAACATCACGTGATTAATGGACGGCCCCTAATATAAATTGAGGTCGTTTTTCGCGTCTGTCTGTCCGCTTACTTCTTCTAAACTACTCAATGGACTTTAATGTGGTTTTCATCTTCATTTAATTAATTTCTTCCGAAAAGTAAACCGAAAACGTACCCGAGCGATGCCGGGGCAGGTCGCTAGACTTTAATACAATGATAATGATGAAGTGTTGTTATGCGAGTCATGTGACTTCAACAAGACAGAAGACATATGTCTGTTGAGTTCTTCGAATAGTTGTATGGACGTCGTAAATCTTGTGCCAAATCTTTCCTACATTGTACCTGAAAGTTTGAGATGAGTGGAAAGACTGATGTTGCATTCACTCCCTAACCCTTCCAAAAAGCCTTCTACTTACCAAGTAAGCCTCGTTGAATTCGAAGCTGCAAGGGAACTGCAGCATCATCTGGTGGATGACGTCTAACCACTGTAGGAAGATGGGTGACCGTTCGTTCGGGTCTTCAGGACCAAACTGATGCCCGCACCGGTCCGCGAACTTGTGGCCGAAGTCCAGCCATTCACGCTCGATTAGTACACGGAAGCCCTAGAAATAAAAAGAAGTGAATTTAGCTATTTGTTTAATTTTTTTAAATCTTTGCAGCGTTCAATGGCTTCTATATAGACGGCAATAACACTCGAAACGCGCCAGTAGTAGTCTGCTTTCCTGGTAATAAGTCGCCCAAATAATTTCTTCTAGCCCATTTTATTGTGATTCGTCAAGTCACGTCATGTAAAAAGAAGGAACATGAGAGCCCCTCTACCTTGAAACACACTCTAGCCATAGTCTGCGCTCCTGGTAGCAGAGTCGGATAAAACATTTTTCTGGCGTGTTTTAGTGCCATTGATCAAAGTCACGTCTTGTAAGAAGAATAGCGGTGAAGCCACTCTACTCCGTTGCGTTGCGACATCGCAGCGCTAGATTTGGACCAATGAGACGTCGCAGCGCTACATTTGGAGTCTATAGATTGCAATTGAACTAGTCGGGCAATCCCGAAAAATGCACGTGAGTAAACCGTAAATAATCATAAATATGTCTATAGATTGGTCCAAATCTAGCACTGCGACGTCGCAACGGAGTAGTGTGGCTTTACGCTTAGGAGCCCTCCACCTCGAAATATACTCCTGGCATAGTTTGCGCCCCTGGTATTAGAATCTGCAGAGTCATCTACACTCAATACATCCTGTATTGAGTGTAGATGACTGACAACTCATAAGGTGGGCGCCTCTGCAGCATTATTTACCATCTATCTGTGCTATTCAGTCCCCCGAAGTCCCAGTTGTACACTGCACTCATATTATGCAGTCCTGGTAGTTTTGCTAAGGATGACTTACCTCAAGTGTTCTGTAATATGGATCCAATATGAGTTGTGCGGCAGCCACGATCTGTGGCGTTCGGTCCCAGCCGTCGGAGCAGTGCACGAGCACGGGCCGGCCAGCGGCCACCGCGCGCGCCACCACGCACGACGCGCGCACTACGCCCGACACGTATTGCAGCCATAGTGTGCGCTCTAGGTTACTGTGCCAACTACGACAAGAGAAAACACTAATATGAATTTGGGATTGTTTGAAACGTTATAAGGGGGAACTTGGGAAGTTGTGTTTCGCGCGATTTTGTTCAATAGATTGTCTTATGATAATGAGTAAGATTATGCATTCCTGTTTTTATTACTAGATAGCTTGGTCGTGTTTTACCTAGGCACCTGATGGTTAGTGCAGACAGGATCTAAGATGGAGCACACGAACCCAAGTAAAAGAGATATAGAGGGATTCCCTATACCCCTCTGGTTCTCACATAAACACGACAAAACACAGTTAACTGCTTGGCGCCGGACTTTAGCCCGGCGAACCGTAAAGATCCTAACACCAAGCGTGCCGGGTTTTATTGAAACTTACCACACGGATCTATCCCCACCTTTTTTTTCTATTGGTCTGCTGTAGATGGTCCTTGGGGACCCCTTCTACATAACCGGGCAGTTATTGGCGAGACCTGAAGGGTATTCAGCCAATGAGGGGGAAGTAAAATACTAAACCTAAGCTAACAACTTGTATTACACTAACATCATGACTACCTGCAACAACAGCACTAAGGGCGACCCCTAGTGGGACTCGGATCTCGGCTTAGGGCGTTGCTGGCGGGGGCTTGGGGGGGAGACAGCTTGATGAGGGCTGAATTATCGGAGTGACTGCGGAGTCTGAAGAGACGACCAGCTCTACGACGGGAGAGCTCGGTGGATCGTGACCGGGTCTATTCCCAGCGTGCCGTGACGAAGTTTTATATTTTCTAGCCTGTCCCCACAAGGGTTGGGGCACGGCATTCCCTCCCGATTAAAATAAAAGAGGGGACGAAACTTTAAAACAGACAAGAAAAGACAATTTGATAACATAGTTCGTCGCTAATATACAATCTAAAAATATTTTTTATATTTGGTACGTCAAGTCACGTTTGAGCAGAAGTTTTTTATATTCAAAATCACGTACAAAAAGCTTTTCTTAAATAAATTTACTTTTTTAAGTACACCTTGTAAAACACGTTTGACGGCGTAATGTTTCCGGAAGAGATATTGCGAGTCGGGATTCAAAACATGATTTGATGACAACTGACACAAAAAATCAGCAGTAAACCTAGGTTCACGTAATTAATTGCTACAAACGTTGTCTATCTTTAGTGGATTGCTTATGAAACAAGATACAGGAAATAAAGTGAAATAAACTGCTATTAATTGACAGAGGAAACGCATTCTAAAGTTTAACTAACGTCCGGTTTCTGAATTGCGAATTCGGGATAAGCAATACTTAATAGCGGTTACGCACTGCATCCGATCCGAATCCGTGAAAATACGTTCCGAAGTAGCCATAGAACTATTTGTATGGTAGATTACGCACTACATCCGGCATCCGTCATCCGATTTCTATCCGTCATCCGTGAGTTTCTAATTCGCAAGAACAATTGACGGACCGAAGTAGCCGTAGTACTATTTGTATGGTAGTTTATGCACTACATCCGGCATCCGTCATCCGATTTCTATCCGTCATCCGTGATTTTCTAATTCGGAAGAACAATTGACGGAACGAAGTAGCCTGAATTGTTTGAATTTGGATCAGAGATCGGAATAGTGCGTAAGTAACATCCGAATTCGGTCCGAAATTTTCACGGATTCGGATCGGATGCAGTGCGTAAAGCAATATCCGAATTCGGTCCGAGTTTTTCATATCCGTATTTTCACGGATTCGGATCGGATGCAGTGCGTAATCGCTCTTAAAATCCGTCATTTTTTTGACAGCTCCGTACTCAAATGTTACTTAAGTATCTACTGCTTATCCTAGAATTCTCAATTCAGAAACCGGAGGTAAAAATAATAACTTCGTGGCGTCATACGCCATTATGACCCGAGTGGGACCGCTTTATTTGTGACACTAAACCATTTGGGGTACTAATCCGCGGGCCACTTAAAGTATGACTGATGACTGTTTTAAAGTACGAAATGTTAAAATTTGAAAATACGATAATTTTTATTTTATTTACAAATGATTAATTATTATGGGTAGGTACCTACTTTAACACCCTTTTAGATTAGTACCCCCTTTCTGACTAATCTTGCATATTAATATTGGCAACACTACCTTTGACTGTCATTGAATAATGTACCTGTGCAGGCGCAATATTGTTGCACGAGGCACTGACGGCATATTGTTGTAAAACTCTTTTTACCGAATATTAGTTTTCCTTTGTACATGTCATCATCATCATTCAGCCGAAAGACGTCCAGTGCTGGAAATAGGCCTCCCCCAAAAGGGGGGGGGGGGGGGGGTAACCGTAATCGCCACGCTTGGCAGGCGGGTTGGCGATCGCAGTATAGTTGGTAAAGTACTCAGAGAACGCTGCTGCCCATCCTCTAGTGATCCCTTACGTCCGGCACCACACGGATGATATGCATGTATTGGAGTATTAGGTACTATTCGCACGTCCGACTACGCCAAAACTCAACAATATTCCTACTCTCTCTGACATTCTGCTATCGATTATGCAGTAATTTTGTTGCTCCGATATCAAGACCTATGAATATTTTATATTGAGTCACCAATTTTTCATGTCTGGTTAGCAATTACCGATTTAAATAGCTAGCGCGAGGAGGCGTTTCTGTGATGACGTTACCCGTCAATGGCGTGTATTGAGTTATAAATAAGTATAGTAATCATTAGAGGTAGGTATTGCTGATTAGTGTATGGCCATGACATTAATTTTTCTATAGATTTTTGTTTATCGACTTGTTTTTTTGTGTGATTCCCGCTAAAGAATAGGTCACTTCTTCTCTACCCGTGGGTTTTATTTATTATTTGTTTTTTTTTAAAAAAACGTTGCCACACACTAAGATTTCTCTTGTATCGTGGGGTGGGTGCGTTTACAGACACAAATCTTCACAAGCACAGACACCCAGACCCGGAACAACTATCTGTAGGCCATACAAATATTTGTTCCGTGCGGGAATCGAACCCACGACCCGAAGCGCAGAAGCCAATCGCTCAGCCACTACACCAAACGTGTCGTCAAGACGTCAAGTGTCGTATCATAAAGGAGTCTACGGTACTACCTAAAGAAGACGACTAGCTATAGCTACGTCCTTCTATCCGGTGATTCCATCAAAAGGCGATCAACCAAACGTTTTGATTCCTTAATCTTTTATTTTACTTTTGACTGTCCATTAATAAATCCATGTTCAGCAGCTAAGTCGATGTGTACGGGTTGATATGGAATTTTTGCAGTATCCATAGCAATGTACTCACTTAGCCTGGTCGCTGGGCTCAGCAGCCAGCGCCCTCATCTGCTGGAAGCTCCTCCTCACGTGGTGTATGTTGGGCAGGCACATGAACTGTATGTCGGCCGCTGGGTAGTACTGCTGACACTCGCAGCCGCCGCCTCGCGCGCGGTTCGTCACCGCGGAAGCGTATGAACGCGCGTCCACGATCAGGAGTTTGAGTTGCTGGAACAAAAGTATGGTGTCAGATAACAAATAACATAACATAATGTTTATTTAATAAACTTACATAATAATTAACTTAAATTGAGCACTAGCTAGCTTTACACACTAGGATTCCTTGTGTCTCGGAAGCTAGGCGAAACCAATCCACATACAAAAAAAAAATCTGCTTTTCAGGGTTGCGTACCCAAAGGGTAAAACGAGACCCTATTATTAAGACTCCGCTGTCCGTCCGTCCGTCTGTCACCAGGCTGTATCTCATGAACTGTGATAGTTACACAGTTGCAATTTTCACAGATGATGGATTGTGTTAGGAATCAAAATCAAAGGGAAATCTTAATCAATGAGTTTAAATTAAATTTATTAGAGGTGGGGTTAGTACAAACTATTTTAGCGCAGCCGAATTCTGACTTAGCGAAAAGGTTGGCTCAGTTGGTTCATTTCGTTGACTAGGATTTTTACAAACTTTTATTTAATTTTAGTTTTATTTAATAAGATACCTGATGTCTGTAGTTAGCATAAGGCATGATGGGGTTGGCGTATCCACATGGATAAATACCCCAATTTAAATAAAAAAGATTAAAAAAAAAAAAAAAAAATTCACAGATAATGTATTTTGTTGCCACTATAATAACAAATACTAAAAAAACAGAATAAAATAAATATTTAAGGGGGGCTCCCATACATTTTAATTTTGATTTAAATTAAAATTTTATTAAAATGTTTACGGTGTATATCACCTGTACTATTCAGAATGTCCCGTGAAATACAAATATGATTAAATAGATTCAATAACTACTAAGCGCCCATTATAACAACTTGTTCAATAAAGTTTCCTGTACACAACTTACGTATTACCGACAGATACTGAGAAGTTATAACATAAACTATAAATAACAAGTGGAGTAGGTAGCTCCTGACATCACAATTCTATTAATACCTTTGTCGGAAAACCTTATTGTATATCATGCGGCGATTAATATTGATAGTACTAGGAGTGCATTATAGTGAGGAAGTTAGATTATGATAGCATTTGCTATAGTACGTGTTTACAACTGTTTACATAGGTAGTTTTTGTCTGTAACACCTATTTATCCGAAATCTTGACTTCATAGACAAAAACTTCTTTGAAAAAGTACCAATTGACACTCAGACAGACATAAAAATCAAAACTTGAGAATTTTGTCTTCTTATTCTTCTCTCGTGTCAGCACGAGCTATACGAAAATAGCTCATGCTGTGGTGAAAAGATTAGCCAGTCAGCAAGGTTGGTAGCGGGGCTAACTGCCCAGGGTGCGCCGGACGTACTGAAGTATCGTCACTCGTGGAGGCTAATTTTGTCTTTGAATTGCATAACTAATTAATCAATTAGAATTTATTTTCTTAATTAAAAAAATTAAAGACTCTTATGCCTTTGGCCCTTCCTTACATCCGGCCCTGAGTATATCTTCTTCAATTATATTGGAGTCGGTAAAGTCGACTTCGTTCGCGTGGAAGTTGGAAAACAACATTGTGTCGCAACAAATAAACAATGTATACAACCTTATTTTTACTTTATACGAAAACCGAGACACCCCAACAAGATTTTCATCAGAACTGCCCGAATATGTGTTTTTTTTTAGTAAATCTCCAAGTTACACCTTAGTTTATGTCGCGTTAAGTTCCCTAAAATAGTGTGAAATGCCTGAGATGTGCTATGCAGGGGTTGTCTAATACATGGAAACTGACCGAGAGGACCGTCTCAAGCAAGGTATCTTTCCCGTCAACTGTTATGGGTAGAAAACTACTGAACCAAAATTGAAATTTAAGAAAAAAAATATTTAAAAAATATGTCAATCGATTCTCCTAGTGATTCTGAACAAACTAGTTTCTGGTTTAGTAAAACTAAGCTTGTATGTACCCCATTTTTTTTATTTAGTTCCTGTAAGGTGACTGCTCATCACCCACACTCAATAGCGTGATAATTTATCTTTTTATATGTATATCTTTTTTTTTTTTTTTTTTGTTTTGTTTGTTTTATCTGCGATCAGTATTCATTACTTTCAGCAGATGAGCTGGAAGTATACATGGGCGGGAAGAGTGTGACTCCAGCGAGTCATCTACTCCGAATTCTTGTTAGTCACAACAGTTCAGTGGACTATATGATGTCTTTCCTTTTTAACCTCTTTGTGTAGCTTCTGGTTTTAAGCGCAGTAGCCAGGTCGTTAGGGTGCTTATTTAATCTCTCCTGGTACATTTTTGTATATTTTTGGATTTCCTCCGTGACAGTATCCATCATTAGCTCTTCATGGATTTCAGCGTTTGTGACGAACCACGGAACGCCACTAATTGAACGCAAGATAGCATTCTGCATTCTCTGTATTATACTAATGTTGGAGTTACAAGCACTACCCCATAGTTGGATTCCGTAAAGCCACACTGGCTTTAGGATCACTTTATATATTAAAAGTTTGTTGTCGATGCTCAATATACTGTTTCGTCTCATGATCCAGTGAATATTCTTAAATCGGATATTAAGTTCATGTCTCTTGGTCTTAATGTGTTGTTTCCAGGTTAAACGGCGGTCAAGATGTAGCCCTAAGTATCTTACGTTGTCTTGGTGAGGTAGTGTAGCATTCTCAAGTTGGACAGGTGGGCAGTCACCTTTTCGCAGCGTGAATGTGACATGAACCGATTTACTTGCACTCGCTTTTATCCGCCACTTCTGTAGCCATGTGGTTATTTTATTTAGGCCTTCTTGCAGCATATGTGATGCCATAGCAGGATCTTTGTGGCTTGCCAGTATTGCGGTGTCATCAGCAAATGTTGCTGTAGTGATCTCATCAACCTGCGGTAGGTCTGCGGTGTATATTGTGTACAAGACCGGTCCCAAGACAGATCCTTGCGGGACTCCAGCAGTTATGTCACAGAAACGTGATGTCGTATCGACTTCTTTTACTTGGAACATTCTTTCCGCCAGGTAAGATTTAATTAGTGAATAATACTGGTGGGGAAGGTTTATTTTCAGCTTATACAGTAGGCCCTTGTGCCAAACCTTGTCGAAAGCCTGTTGGATGTCTAGAAACACCGAGGAGCAATATAGTTTTTCTTCTAAACTTTTCCTTATCTTTTCGCAGACTCTATGGACTTGTTCAGTAGTAGAATGCTCCTGTCTGAAGCCAAATTGGTGGTCTGGAATAACTTTCTCATTATTTAGGATTGGTAATATTCTATACATCAGTAGCTTCTCAAACATCTTCGAGAGGATTGGCAGGAGGCTTATAGGTCTATATGAGGATACTTCGTTGGGTGGTTTACCCACCTTGTGTATCATTATGATTCGGGACATTTTCCAGGCCAGCGGGAAGTACTGGACTCTCAAAATACCATTGAAAAGTGATGTCAGAAACACTATAGCTTTTCTGGGTAGCTGTCTCAGTATTTCTTTGGTAAGAAGATCGTACCCGGGAGCTTTCTTGTCATGCAGCCTTGTGATGACTCTCCAGACTTCGCGTACTGTTATGGGGCGCGGAGGTGGGGACATTTGAAAATCTTGCTGTAGAACACTGTTTACAAATTCCTCATTTTGCAAATCTAAAGCTGGATTCGGTGTAAAGACTTTTTCCAGGTACTGGGCAAATGCATCCACCTTTCCTGGGGTGTTCGCGCCCATGTACTTCCGACTTTGAGTGGAGGTTTAGCATTATGAGGTCTATTGTAGTTTTTGGTAAATTTCCACAAAGAATAATTTGTTGATGCAGTGGCTGTTAACGATTCCAGTTGATCTTCCAATGTTTTATTGTTCCACTTGTACAGAATTTCTTTCAGGTTTTTGGAAGTTCTATTAAATATAGTTTTGTCTGCTGGTAGCCTGCTTTGATGCCAGAATCTTTTTATATGTGTATGTATTTATATGTGATATTTATAATCTGACCCGCTCTGTCATTTTTGCCTTTCAACTAAATCTGTTCAGTAGTATTGGCGTGATGCTCAAACATAAAAAGGACTGAAATTCTAAAAACTTCTGTTTTATCGTTTCTAGTACACGTAGCAATTATTTTGATTCAATAATATTCAATGGACAGTTTTTGCTTCGTTACGATTTTATAATACACACATCAAAAAAAGTTTGCGATCACTTTGAAAAATCGAAATCTTTTTTGTTACGGTAGATTATATTATGATGTCTTCTTCTTTTTAGATTCTTTAGACACGAGTTTTCTTTATCAAGAAAACACACAACAAAGAAGTTTTCTTCATAAAGTTCAATTTAAAAAATGATATCAGCTTGTGCTAGTGATCACAAACTTTTTTTGATGTGTGTAATGTATAGATTACATTATAGTAAAGTTTAGATAAAAACCTTATTGTTATTAGGTGGTTGCATCCCCCGGTCGGCGTTACAAGCGCTGACGAAGGCCGCTAGCAGCCTCTCGTCCTCACTGGAGCGCCAGCCGAGCCAGCCCACCTCGGGCTGCGACGAGCGCGCGATCACGGCGCCGTTACCGCGGTGGCGCCACACCACGGCAGGGACACGACGCATTGCACGAAACCTGGGGGATTACAGGAAAATTATTACTTGATTCAATGCTAGAAAGATCACCCTTGACCATTGGAGGCTTAGGCTCAATTTACGATTTAAGAATAGAATGGAAGCATCAATTTCGCCTCATGACGCTAGAATTCGCGCGAATTCGCGGGAATGCTCGAGGATTCTGCATAAACGCTTGGCACCGCACTACTGTGACCGTCCCGACCGACTCGCCGTTCGCACCACTTTCCGCGGATTCCACAGACGGCGCCGACGGTAGCTAGAGGAATTCTCGAGAATGCGCGAGGATTCTCCGGAAGACGAGCGACCTTTTTTGGGCTCGTATTTAGTTTGTACTTTATACAATTGACATAAAGTTCATTATGCTATGTACAATTTCGTTGCAAAAAGTCACACATTTTACATCGGTGATGCTGTTGCTAGTGCTAAAGTGCCAATCCAAAGTGTTTAGGTAACAAAGATGGTGATCCCGAAATTTGTCAGATCCCTGTCCAGAGGAGCGAAGAGGAGCGGAGCAAACCATTAAAATTACACAAAATTCCCGTCTCCGCTCCGCTCTGGAATTTTAATAGTTAGCTCCGCACCGCTCTGCTCCTCTCTGCTCTCTCCTTAAGCTCTGCCGGGATCATATAAGGGTCTGACGAATAACAGATCTCGGGATAGCCATCCTTGCTAACCCAAACACTTTGGACTGGTGCTAAGCAGCAGCACTTACTGGTGTAAAAGGAATGACTCCACGGTTTCCAACCAAGTCCATCTTAGGAACGAAGAGCATTTTAGTACCGCACTTGTTCGAAGTATATGTCCAGTTCACGATCAAGATAGGATAAAGATGGGTCCACACATTATGTATCATTTTGCCGCTCCAATCATCCTTATCGCCGACACGTGACATTATTATAGTGTGGACGGGTGATGATTGAACATTCAGCGACAAAAGTAGCTGAACAATTGAGTATTTTAACTTAAATAAAAATTCAATAAAAACTTTAAATATACATGAGAGTTGTATCTAGACTCTTTTACAATATTTTTTGGATTATTAATTCGGCTGAGATTAATTTATCTCTATCTACTTGTTCACTGTTGTTATGTTGCTGAATGTACAGTCGGGGACTTAAAATGTTTACCACCCTAAGGTCTATAATTGCTTGCACATTACTTTTTCATAAGGTCGATATGACATAAGTTGATATGACATCTTAAACCTTATTGCGCACAGTGTGATAAGGAATCGAATTTGAAATCTGATAAACATTTCGAGTCCGCGACCGTACGTGCGGACTGCGGACGTATACATATACCAACTTTAAAGTGACATATTTTCTAAAGTATTCTAAACAAAGATTAGTACATACCGAGCAACAGAGTCAAGGTCCTCATCACAGACGGACGCGGGCACGACTAGGAGGGGTGGGTACGACGGGCACAACTTGTGCTCCGCGTTAGCTGCCGTCACTCGCCACGCGCTCTTAGAAGTGAAGCCTAATCGCTCCACCTGTGGGGAATTCAACAGGTTACCAAGTGTAACATAATCCCCCTAATTACGAGAGATGGTTTAAATTAAGACTGAGGTAAACCCAGATTTAAAATATACCTATCACTTTCTAACGTCATATAATAAAAAGAGAGAGGGCTCTTTTTTCTATTGGACTGCTTTAGATGGTCCTTGCTGACCGTTTCTACGTAACCGGGCAGTTATTGGCGAGACCTGAAGAGTCTCCAGCGATAAGAGAGGGGGGCTATTTTGTGTGGCTGACTCTGGCTTGGCCACCATCAGGGATTTTAATTTTGATAACACAAATATTTAGTCGCTAATTAGTCGAAATTAGTCGCCAAATATCAGATTTAGTCGGTCACTGGTTCAAAAGTTAGAAGGGTTTATAGGTGGCCGATCTGGAGGGACTCTCCCCGGCTTGGCCACATTTATATCTCAAAAACTAGGATACCTAACGAAGATCTGTTTTCTCCCAGATTTAGTCGCTAATTAGTCGAAATTAGTCGCCAAAATTCAGAATTAGTCGATCACTGGTTCAAAAGTTAGAAGGATTTATAGGTGGCCGATCTGGAGGGACTCTCCCCGGCTTGGCCACATTTATATCTCAAAAACTGGGGCACCTAATGAAGATCTGTTTTCTCCCAGATTTACTCGCTAATTGGTCGAATTTAGTCGCCGAGTCACAGATTTAGTCGGTGTGTTATTAAAAAGATATTAAAGTAATAAATTTCTCCATACATTGGTACAAGCATGTACAAAACACTTTAAGTAGTTTCTAGACAATACGTATTATGTCTTAAGACGCTACCCCGACCAAACGACCTTGAGTATTCGGTCCTTCTCTGTCCCGTTGATAAGTCTCGCTCTGTCTCGCTCACTCCGCCCGCGCATTTATCTCAAAATCCACAAAAAAATTGGAATTCTTTTAATAAAAAAAGATAAGCGATCTTTTCAAATAAAATAAAATGTGGAATATTTAGATTTTTAAATTATCTATCCATTGGTGTAATTCTTAAATTAACAGAACGTCAACTTTAGCAAAAGAAGCATGCTATCAATAATTTTAGAACATTTTTTACAAGGAGATTTTAAATGTATTTATAACACATAAAAATAAATTAAAATGTGCAATAAACTAACAAATAAAATGCTTTTAGATATAGTTAATTACGCTTCATTACTGAGTTAATAGCCTCTGAATAACGACAAAAAACGCGGTTTTGCCGCGGGGATCGCCTTAAGGTGGAATGTTTGTTTCTAAATAAACCTAAATATATAGTTATTCTTTGTTATTATATATCTACCAAAAAAGGAAAGCAAGCATTACCTAGAAACAGATCTACAATTAATTTTTTTTTTGTAGCAAAGGTTGTTTGCATCAATAAAGTTATTATTATTATAGAACAAAATGTGGAAGTCGCTAGCAGCAAGATCGCTGCGCTCCTGTGCGCTCCGTTTCATTTATGTATGGTAAGTAAGAAAGAGATAGATGCGCGTGTACAGATGAACTACGAGTACATAGAGCGAGTTGCCCGTGACGTAAATTAAAGTCAGCCAGTATAAAGTGGAACTTGTTAAGAATAGTTATGAACTCAAATAATACCGGTTTATTTACCAATGTGTGAGTGTAGATAAAGCAGTGTATGAAACTGCACATAACTAATTATATCTGTGTAAATATGGAGAAGTCTTTGGGTAAGTTTGAAATTATATATATTATTAATGCAAACAATATAGTAGGTAAGCAAAATTATCTAGTAATTTAACATTCAGTTATTATGTAATTTGAAAAAATTCCAGTGGATGAGATATTTGTATTAAAAAAAGCTATTTACCTAGATTAATCTCACATTCGTACATAGCCATGTTTACGTAGGGCTGCGGCTGATCTACGTAGGTAAACATGGCTAAGTATGAATAAATTCTATGACTATTTAAGTACAAAACTTAAAATTCTACGTAAATTAACTAGTAGCATTTCTTTATCTTTGTTTTTTTAGTACATAAGATACTTTTTATTGCGGGAATATGTTCACTAGGGATAATTTTCGATATTCACACGGGCGGAGCCGCTGGCAGAAGCTAGTATATTATAAGTTCAAACTGTGTGTGGTATATCAGGGACGATTCACACCGGAACAGCAGCGACCGGCAGCAGCAGGCAGCGAGGCCAGCGTCACCGCGGCGGCCGCGCTTTTCCTCCTGACACCACACGTCTATTCTCCTCTTGACCAGTTTAGCTTCTAAATAGTGATGTTAATATACTCAGTTGGTCCCTTATTTACTTTCAGAAACCATCTAAAATGTCAAGACGCGGTCGCGGGTTTAAAGTTAACTTAGATAGCCAGAAAACCGTATATCTTGAACATAAAGATGTACTTTACCCAATACAGCCAAAAAGAAATGATGCAATTTATGATCTCCTGTTTAATAAATTTGACAAACAAATGTCTAAGGATGCAATATTTCTTAGCATAAAGAAAAACCACGCACTTTTTTTTGGTTCAAATGTTAAACAAGAGGAAGAAAGAGAAAAACAATCGATTTCGAGTAATGAACTCGTGTTGGAGACAGAATTTTCAACCAGAACGTCATCTGCCGGAGATAATTATGTATTGAATGAAGATTTGGAAAACCAAACAGATAGTGAAATTACATTTTCTATAGTTATAGATGCTTATCAGTGGCGAGAAATAGAGCCCACAAAATATTACTATTACCGCAATGATCCCAAAATACCCAATTCACGCTACAAGTCCGCAAGAAGATTTCAAAAACAAAAGTGGACTACCATTCTTCGACAAGAAATTTGGAAACAGAGCAAGAACGAATGTATATGGATATTTAAAAAAAACAGAGTTCAACCAAATGGTCACATTCTTTGCCAAGGCTATTGCAAACTATGCAAAGCAAATCTCAATATTTATTACTCTGAAAACTGCTGCACATCATCCGAAAATTTTTATGAAATGAAATGTTCGATAACAAATGTCAACAAAAATTATAAACACGATAAATCTGTAAAAGTTAGGGTAACAAAGTACCATAAGCAACAGTTAGAAGAAACTTTAGCAAAAAACCATCCAATAATTACTAGAAATTTGCTAGCTAATCAACACATGGAAATAGGTGATGTAGAACCACCTATTATACCAAATATAGGAGCTCTACAAAAAATTAGAAGTAGGATGAAACAAGCTCCCTTTCTTCACTCTTCACCTGTGTTATCAGTTTGGTGTATGGCATTTACACCACCATACAATGAAACTATTCGACAAATTTCCATATTTCCTTTTTTTATTCTGTACTGGTCAAGGGAACAAAATTATTTTTATAATTTATTTTCTAGATCAGAAAGATATATTAGAGTGTCAATAGATGCGACTGGTTCTGTTGTCAAAGGAACTGTATTACCAGAAGTCAATATCTTTACAAAAAACGCAAACAAACAGAAAAAACACGTGTTTTTATACGTAATGATGTGCTATCGTGAAGATGGTAGCAGTATTCCGTTGTGCCATATGTTATCTGAAGTTAATACGCAAGAAAATATTAGTATGTTTTTAAAGCAGTGGTTGAGTGGTAAATCCGCACCAAATGAATGTGTCTCTGATGATTCTGCTGCAATATTAGGTGCTGTTGTAACAAACTTTACAGGGTTTATTTCTACAAATAGCTATTTACAAAATTGCTTTAACATATTAGAAGGCGACAACAATATTAGGATACCTTGTTACATTCGTCTCGATAAATCTCATTTCGTTAAAAATCTGTATAGACAATCATGCTTCGAACATGTAGATAATCGTGTAAAGAACTTTTATGTTAGATGTGTCTTATTACTTAGGCAAACTGCAAATTATAGCCAATTAAAAAATATTTTGGATGATATTATAACACTCGCCTTGAACAGATATGGTGGGTTAACGGACCAAAACAAGGTATCCAGGTGTAGTAATGCATTATTGAAATTACAATCAATAATTACGAATTTAGAAACAATACCTAGTGACATGTCTAAAGAGGATATAACAACTGAATGTATAGAAGAATATAATGATATAGATGAAAACCCTTTGATAAGGTTTTGTAAAAACGTACAGACACGAGAAACAATATATAATGAAAACATAACACCGGATTTTGATAACGAAAACCTTTACTATTTCCCTACTTTTCTAACATATTTATATAGAATTTTAAAAAAAATACCTTTATGGGGTGAAGTTATGTCTGAATATTTTTACTTATCCAAACCTAATCCATCAAGTACAAATGTAGAAAGTTATTTCAAAGACATAAAAACTCTTTTAATGGATTCTAATAGGGAAAGATTAAGAATTGATGATTTTTTAATCAGGCATATAACACAAGTAAAAGGTTGCCTGAAATTAGCCATTAGTGATTTAGGACAACATAGAGACAACACACCTGTCAAAAAAAACATTATAACTTTAGAAACAGATGATCGCAAAAGCTTCGAACAAGAGTCTGTATTTTTGGACGTTCCATCTACCATGGAAAATTGGAAAGGACAGATGAAACCTAAATCAAAAAAACCTAAATCAATCCATATTTTAAAAAATGGCTCTGTAACTAATTCGTATGTACAAAATGTTGACACCTTTAATACTTGTGCTTTTGATAGTATATTTCAAAGTTTGGCTATAGCTTATGTTGATCGACCCCATGTTAAAAAACATATATTAGAGAATAAGGATGTTGCAATTTGTCAAATTATTCAACAAATAGTTGAGAACAGTGGGGATAAAACCGAGTTATATAGAAACAGAACTAAATTATTATTAAAGCACTTTCGGACAGAGGATGACACGTTTCACCAACTTGTTAACTGCGAATGCAATACGTCCAAAATTATTGATCACATTCTCTATCCACTATTTTATAGCACAATGCGCCAAAAAAAATGCACTAACGAGCGGTGCTCTAGTCAGAGTAATTTATTAAGAAAGTGTCAGTATTTACCGATTAATATCGATGTAATAAAAAAAGATGGCATTTCAGCATTATCCAAATCGATTAAATTAACAATCGAGAAAGAAAAAAGGATGTGCTCTGATTGCGGCAAGCAAGTGAGATTTCATTACTACTTATCGTCTATTTTATTTATTGAAACAACTGGTATTTCTCAAATTAATCTGACTAACATACCAGTGACTATTACAGTAAAAAAACAAAAGTTTTCTGCTTTAGCGGTGATTGAGTACATACCTGGTGCTATAGGTCATTACAGAAGTTGGTGCTACCGAAAGTCTACAAAAACTTGGGAATGCTTTGACGATTTGCAAGATTTAATTTCTTTACCTTCCACAGAAATAATACCGCATAACTTAATTTACACGTTGTAAGTAAACTCATAAAAATAAATAATAGATACTGTGATTAAAATTTCTACTGTGATTAAAATGTATACTGTGATTAAAATTTATACTGTGATTAAAATTTATACTGTGATTAAAATTACTATTTTAATAAAAAATTATGTAAGGATTGTAAGGATTTAAGTAATAATACTGCTATTAAATATTGTTAAGGTTATTATTATGGTTAGTGCAAAGATTTGATATTGTTTTTTGTTTTTATTGTTGTGTTTATACTATTATTATCCGCGACAGCGGACGCTGGGGACGAGCCTTCGTTATTTTTAACATTTTACTGTAAGTTCAAAAAATGTTAAATAATAAATAATTTTATATTTCGACAACAGAAGTTTTATTATACTAACCTTAATTAGAGCCAAATGGTGTCATATTAGGTATTAGATACCTAATATATATATACAGATAGGTAAATACATCTTTGATTTAAGAGCGCTGGGTTCCCGTGCTAGCATAGTATTAGGTAGATACATCATATATTCTTATTTGGAAACAGAAGTTTTATTATTCTAACGTAATTTAGGCCTTAACATTATAATTTGGTAAAACAGTTGTATGCGACTGTACATCTTGACACCAAATAGGCCAAGAGCCAGGTGTAATGTTTTCAAAGAAAATTAACCTACTCTAACATAGCAATTTATAACATAAACAAAATTATTTAATTGAGAATTTATATCTCTCTGACATTTCTAATGACTTTAGACCGATAAAACGAGAAGTATATTACACATATTAACAGAAATATTTTTATCTTGGCAATTTTTCGTTATCTTTTCGATCTAGCTCTTGGACTATACCTTAAAAGTTGAACTCATTTTATCTTCTAAACTAAGACCCGACTAAATCTGTGACTCGGCGACTAATTTCGACCAATTAGCGAGTAAATCTGGGAGAAAACAGATCTTCGTTAGGTGCCCCAGTTTTTGAGATATAAATGTGGCCAAGCCGGGGAGAGTCCCTCCAGATCGGCCACCTATAAATCCTTCTAACTTTTGAACCAGTGATCGACTAATTCTGATTTTTGGCGACTAATTTCGACTAATTAGCGACTAAATCTGGGAGAAAACAGATCTTCGTTAGGTGCCCCAGTTTTTGAGATATAAATGTGGCCAAGCCGGGGAGAGTCCCTCCAGATCGGCCACCTATAAACCCTTCTAACTTTTGAACCAGTGACCGACTAAATCTGATATTTGGCGACTAATTTCGACTAATTAGCGACTAAATATTTGTGTTATCAAAATTAAAATCCCTGATGGTGGCCAAGCCAGAGTCAGCCACACGGCTATTTTGAAATTTTGACTTTGACGACACGTTCGGTGCAGTGGCTAAGCGATTGGCTTCTGCGCCACGGGTCGTGGGTTCGATTCCCACACGGAACAAAAATTTGTATGGCCTACAGATGGTTGTTTCGGGTCTGGGCGTTTGTTTGTGAGATTTGTATCTGTAAACGCACCCACGATACAAGAGAAATCTTAGTGTGGGGCAAAGTTTCTTATAAAAAAAAAAAAACTGAATTTACTTTCGATAAATAAAATGGGTTATAAAGCGACTATATTAATTGCCTTTCGCTCGCGGAGCATAATATATCGTCACCCTCCGCGCTAACTGTCGTATCTAGCAATTGATAATTTTTCAGTAGTTGCGTTAGCTGTGGCTTTATTTCAATAAATTAATAACTTTTTTATATTGCTCTTGGCTTCCTCTTTTAAGTTAGTAGTTGCCCTAAAGCCCTAAGGTATCTATTTATTTATTTCTATTCATTTGAAGCACATACATCACTCTGTGCGAATTTCTCTGAAGAATTATCAATTGCTAGTTACGACAGTTAGCGGGGAGGGTGACGATATGTGGGAGCAAAAGAGGCAAATAGAAAATAAAAGAAGAAGAGCCATTATTTACATACCTAATTCCATTACTTTTTTAATCACAAGAGAAACAATGTTTATAATAATAATATTAAGTACAAAGATACTGTTTATTTCAAAAGAAATTACTTCTTATTTGATATTTTATCAAATAAATTATTTGATCGTTCCAAATTTAATGTCTTCCAAGACTGCACTTGAGACTAACGGATGGTGGGATTATAATTTTCGTTGCCTGCCTAAATAACCCAAGCTTAACGCTTGCGCAGTGTGGGGATTATGGAAATTATATCATTTTTGGTTCACTTTCAGTTGATATTTAATAGCGATGGGCCGAACTAAAGAAACAATAAATCGAAATAGAAAAACAAAAGTACCAGGCAAACATAAATCACGAAGAAGTACTCACTTCAGGACCAAACCAATGCCTCTGTGGAGACTGAGATGCCCTCATCAGCGCTCTATGCACTGACGTGGGCGGCTGTTCCTTCGCCCAGGCCGCGTACGCTGCAGCGAAGGTCTCTTGAACGGATCCTATAGGGGCGAGCGCGGTGTTCAGACGCCTCCACCACTCTATACATTGATCCCCTGTGTTGAATGAGCATCTAAAACAAAAAAAACAAGGTTCATGAATGAAATGGATCTTTTGGAATTCTCATATACGTACATGTTTTCAGAGTATCAGTAAAGTGGGACTATTTGAAAACCATGGGGCTTATTGGAATTCAGTTAATGAACGAAATGGCCACAGGTGCTGGTATTTACGATTTCATTTTTTTTGTATCTCTTTTTTTATCACGTCTCATCTTTCGTGCGGAAGATGTCCGGTCCTTTGGAAGGCATACGGGGGACACAGGTCCAACGCGCAGAAGGCCCTTTGAGAACTTTAATCTAAAATGGGATGGGGCACCAACCGGGAACTATCCACGGCTGCACTATTGGAGTACAGTCATGGACCGTCTCATGTGGGTGCAGAAGTATTGTAACATGTTATTAGTATATTTCAATAATATGAAATTGTAGATAGTCTAAAAAAATACGTTGAAAAATATCCTATGCCATATTCATGCAAACCATGGGTTCTCAAAAAACCACATTATACATTGGCGTCGGCGTCGCTTTGGTACGTTTTATACCTTAAAACTTTGTGGAAGAAATTACCTAAATTAAGATGAAAACCGCATCAAAATCCATTGAGTAGTTTAGAAGAAGTAAGCAGATAAACAGGCAGACGCGGAAAACGACTTCCATGTATGCTATTTAGAGATTTATTTTACAATTATTTAAATAAAATATTTTGTAGGTATAAAAGACAGCAGTCATATTTTTTTGGACAACCAGCTTGGGTTGCCTTATATCTATTCTAACATCGGCTCTCGCGACCTCACCAAGTGAAAAGCTCATGAATAAAGGACTCCGATTGAGTTCAAAACTAATCGGAGTAGTCGGAGAAAGCATGCATAAATGCAGACAATTATTCATACCATAACATCATCACGCTTGAATTCCCCAAAGGGATGGGCACAGGTGTATGGTACACCCTCATTTCGCCGTTATATTTTAGTCCCAAGTACTAGGAGGCGTGCCTATTGCCATCAACCGGGCACCAATCCAGACTCCGGGCTGCTACTGAGAAATTCCACACGGAAAAACCCAATTAACACTACCCAACCTGGCGAACCCAGGACGTCACGCTCAGCAGTGTTTTATAAACAAATAATATTAAATGTTCTAGTTCACGAGTAGGTAGCAACAGTAGATAATAAGCATTAGTTTAAACAAATTTTATCTTATTATTGAAGGAAAATTTACATGTTCGCTTTCTTTAGTCGCTATGTTTTTATCAGTCAGTCCTCATTTCGGTGTGACAGTAATCGAAAATTAATTCAATGTTTATGTTTATTAGGTAAATTGTTATTTAACCTTTGTACTCTAAAACAGAGGTTCTCAAACTCACTTCGTCTACCGCCCACTTTTAGAATCAATTATTTTCTAGCGCCCCCTCAAATTTTTAACTTTACCACATCTTAAGAATCACAATCACTACTTTTACCGCCCCCCCCCCCCCCCCCAATAAATATCCCGTTTTAACCTCTAAAGATTGTGTTAGTGACCATGTCAGTTTAAAAACTTATAATATAATTAATGCAATCACACCGACGCTGTCAGCGGGCCAGATAAGTTTGCGGGAGTATAGCACGTTTTATGACCAAACCAAAGATAATTTTAACAAGTTTTTAACAATAACATCACGTCTGTCTTCCCGAAAGGGTTGGGCAAAGGTGTATAGTACACCCTCATTTCGCAGTTATGTTTAAGTCCCATGTAAAAGGGGGCGAGCCTATTGCCATCAACCGGGCACAAATTCAGACTCTGGGCTGCTACTGAGAAATTCAACACGGAAAACCCCAATACTCGTAACACTTTGCCGAACCTGGGGATCGAACCCGACCAACGAGACAGTAACGTGTTTTTATGGTGACACATTTACCTACCTAAATTACAAAACTTTATATGTAAACATAGATAAGTAAGTACAATTATAACATTCTTTGAGAACTATCTAATCAGCAATTGAACGTGTTGTAAGTAAATGTCTTAATACTATGTATTACACGTACTACAATCAGTCTACACAGTTTGCTAATGAATTTACAAGGTATAATGAGATAGGAGGCGAGCTTTAAGGCCCGTAGGTATTCACTGAGGGACAAATGTCCCGCGACACACAGGTCGCTAGAGATTTCACGCGACGTCGAGCTACCTCCCACGACAAGTCTGGCAACATCACGCGGCTTGTCCCTTTGTCGTGTCGCTTCAGTTGAGGGATAAAAGTAGTGTAGACGTGTGTTGCGTAACAATGTGGACGAACGATGTAGTGCTGCAACTAATAGATCTTTATCGGACCAACGGAAAAGATCCCGAGACAAGATGACTGGCGACGTTGGTCGACATCGCCCGATGTTTCCGACTTCACCCGACATATCTAGCGACACATGTCGCGGGACATTTGTCCCCTAGTGAATACGAGGCTTTATGCCATTTACGGGGCACAATTAATGAATGCTTTTCTTTCTGCCGAGTCTTTTCCCAACTATGTTGGGGTCAGCTTCCAGTCTTACCAGATGCGACTGAATACCAGTATTTTACACGGAGCGACTGCCAACAGACCTCCGCAACCCAGATACTGGGCAATGCCGATATCCTAAGGTTGGACTGGTTGTCAAATTTTCGAGCTTCTGATTACCCATAACGACTGTCATAGGTATTCGTATGACACCCGGGATCGACAGTTTAACGTGGTCTCCGAGGCACGGAAGGATCGTGATGTGTAACGAATAGTCACCCATCCACGGACTGACCGCGGCAAGCGCAGCTTAACCTTGCAAATCATATGATTTGTGCGGTTGTTAATTAGGCACAATTCTTGGACGCAACTAAGAATTTTTTAAAGAACCTTCTCGAATGACATACTAACGTTGGTCTAGCGTACCCTGGGCAGGTCAGCCCCGCTACCAACCTTGCTGACTAGCTAGTTTTTCAGCATGGCATGAGCTATTCTTATATAGCTCGTGAGAAGAAGATGAAGAACAGTTAAAAAACCAGTCGCCTGGGGATCGTACCCAGGAAATAAACCCTCATTTCATCAGACAGAATTGTGTCCGATATAACAACGAGGCTGTCGCAAGTACTAGGCTATAACACATAAAGATACTAACTTGAGTTGTCTTCCATTTTTGCAGAGCACGATCAGGTGCAGCAGGTCTCGTATCTCCAGTGCGTCGATGAGACGAAGCGGGATGGACGCGCCGGGGCCGTTCCGCCGACGAGGCTGGATATGGAGCCGGTAGTTGGACATTGCGACAGTTCCGCCGTCCGCTGTGCGACCCACCCACTGCCAACAAATACAGAGGTTAAAAAATACGTTCTTGAACACATATTTAAGAAGACATACATACATAAAGACGCCTTTTTTCCCATGAGGGTAGGTAGAAACTGCAGAACGTCACATGCTACGATCCTTACATACTCCTTTCGCTTCGTCCACGTTCATACATCTTGTCATAAACGCACGCCGGTTGAGAGTACTACGCACCTTCCTATTTAAAGAACCTCACCAATAACATCGATGTATGTCCTTCTAGGGCGGCCTCTACTTGCGTTTCCATTGACATCCGCCTTATAAATTCCTTTTGTTAATCGCCGTTCACTCTCAACATACCAAACCACCTAAGCATACTCAATGCAATTTTTGTCACTACATCTTTTTATTTATGAAGACTACAGAGATAGTGGTGCCGATTCTGTTATGGATAAACTAAACTTAATTTAGGCTATTGCCATCTTTTTCACTCTAATAAAATAAGAAAGAGACATACATAAACAAGAGCTGTCAAATTTAGTTGAACTAAAAGTTCCATAAGAATTTAGACGACATTTAAAACGTGTTGACTAAAACCACGGTGAAGTTCAAGGCGTAAACTAATTTGACATATCTAACTTAGTTGTTGTCTATCACCGTCCTTTTCCCGCGCTATCTGTTAGTAAAAGATGGCAATTCTCTAATTTTATTTTAGTTGGTGAACAAGAGAATCGGCACCAATATCAACGCCTCTTAGCGTTTGTGGGTACGCTAAAGATTAAAAAATGTAGTTGAATGTTAAATAGTATAAACAGCATAACTTCTTAGTCACTTTACACCTGACTATGGCGCAAAATATGAATTCGTGAAAAAAATAGCTGTTCCATACATTTCGTTAAGCAACATTGATTCTTTTGTAAGGAAAAGCTGTTTTTTTACGAACTCTTGTTTTGTTCCATAGTAAAAGTTGTACAGAATGATGAGCAGAGTTCGTGATTATTGGATGCTAAGTGTACCAGTCATGCTGTATATTAACAGTTTATTGACGCACGCGCAGTGCTAAATAAACTGTTAACATCAAACCAAAACGCAAAATCGTGAAAACATTTAATTTTATAATAGGTACTTTATACATTTATCACGTGCCGGTTTCCATCAGATGTCTGTGTGGGCCAGCGACGAACGCTGTGAATACAAGAAGGAACTCGCTGACTACTGCAAGGGACATAAGCTATGCTGACTCTTACTCGTATAAGCACTTTATTATTGTTGTTATGTATTAGATATTGAATGCTCTACACATTCTTTACAACTGGTGTAGCAGACGTGCTCTCAGGAGATCCTGGGGCCGTCTGTTACATTACAGTTTTTCAAGCACGCGAGATTTGATAATATTTGCCCTATCTCTCTCCACTTTATAAAGTAAAATGTACTTCTAAGTATAGTACTATTTTCGCAAAGCTGCAGTTTCATATCACCGGCGTAAGTGCACGCTTTGGGCTGATAACGTGCAGTCAACGACCTACCAGGAATGCAGAACTAGAACGGAGCTAAACACTATCGGAACGTCATTGCGGTTCGTTCAACTCGCTGCATTCGACCTGCTGACCTTTTAGACTAGCAGCCGTATTAGTTAATATGTGCGTGTTTTATCTGTTAATTACTATTAATTATTGTTTTGTACTTTGTACTAGGAAATAAGGTCGTTCACAGACGTGTTCGTAACACATTTGTCAAGGAATCATTAAGACGTCATGTCTATTGAGGAGGTTGTGGCAAGCGTGTAATTATGTTGGGAAACAATACCGTAAAAATGTACACAGTGCGTACTACCGTTTACAAAGGCGACAGAACGCGCTATAAAATTGCGATTATTAAATTTTTTATTTGATATTGTCTAATTCGTGTTTCCGTAAACAAGTAGTTATTATTAAAAATTTGGCCACTAATTGTAATTTTACGTTAATAATACGCGAAAATGATGTTTGTATTCAAGGCAAAATAAAATAATTCTCGTTATAAATAAACAATCACACGATATTTGCAATTTTCCTTGCATTGTTATTGATATAAATAAACATTTATCTAAGTATAGAAAATATACAAATAGCCTCTATGTCCCACAGTAGGAAGGAAAGGGAAATCGCGAATGGCATTCGAAATAAATTGCCTAAATAAGACAGTTTTTAGGAGCAGTTCAAAAGGTAGACCATTGGTTTCTAGACTGTCTCTTGTGTGTGGCATCAGGCAGCGGTTTGCGGCAGGCCGACATTAGCGGCACCGGTTGCTTGATAAGCTCTTTTTATTACTGTGATCCTAGTATACCTCACCGAACAAGCAACCGACACATATAGGCGTGAACTCTGCATCAATACTCGCGCGAATCGATGAGAAGCGCACCGGAGTAGGTCAAAGCTTCCCATCCTTAACTAATGTAATCCTAGTACATCTCACCTGCACAAACTCCCCACATATAGGATTGAACCCTGCATCCAGGCCTGGTTCATCGTAGTGTGTTCGCAAACGAGGGTACAAATCAGCAGCGCGCACGCGGTGCGGCGGCGGCTCCGGCTGCGGCGGCGCACGGTACCGCTCGCGGTCGCTCATCTCGCTTGTCGATGGTACTACCACCTGGGGACAAGAGAAAAGTGGTGGTTATTACGTTGTACAAATAAAAAGTAACTCTCATATCATAGCCGTGGACTTCAGGTGGCAGAATAAGAAGTCTGGAGACAGGTTTGACGAGAGCAATGTATTTAATATGCATAGGGTTACAAAGGAGCACTCCATGGTTTTTATGGTTTGTTGTGCGGCAATAGAGACATTTTTTAATTTTTGTTTTCTTATTCATTTAATAAAACTGAATGACATTTAGGCTCTGTATACTTTTTGTATTGATAATATAATAGTTATCAAAGGTTAGACTTTGATTTAATATAACAGCGATGAAGAATACGCCTTTGCCTTACAGCCAGCGTAGTGGCAAAAGCGGTATTTTAAACGGCATCGCATTAATTTTGTTTGAAGGGAAACTCACAAAACGAATAGTGTCGAAGTGAACACTGACAAGACAACACTGAAACTATCCGGCTCGAAGGACCAAAATGTACCGGCATTATGGTCTCGTACATTTTATGTAGCCAGAAGTCCAATACGTGGTATCGATGGGATAGCGAAGTTGGGTTCAAGGGAACAATAAACAAGCACAAAAGCCACGGAGTGTTGTAATTGCTCTAAATTATTACATTATAAGCAATATGTCGTAGGTGTCAGCAGTCTAGCATTTCATCAATTATTTTATTTATGCTGTGTCAAAATAGTGAACGATGACTCGTACACACAGTTTGCGAAGCCTTCACTACACCTTCGGTCCGGCGAGTGGCAAGGGCTTCAAAGCTTACTGCCTGCAAAAGAGGCTATGCTAGTTGTATCGTTAGACTACAGTGCAACAAGTCTAAGAAATACATTTTGACGTTTCATATTCGACCACGTGTCTGAACGGAAGCTCGCCGAGCAATCCGATTGGCTAGTGGTCTAATTCGGCGGCCAATCACGGCACCGAAGACATGACAATAAATCTGAAAATCTGACAGCTGTCAAAACGTACTTCTTAGATTTGTTGCACTTTAATTTATGATTATTAATGATCTTATTAATAGTTACAATGAGAGAATGTTTCGTTTATTAGTAAATACTACAACAATAACAGTAAATAGAATTGCGACTTTAGCACGGATATTGTTACTGGAGCCCAATTCTCCTAAAATAAATCTTGATATATCGCAACCGATCAAGGCCGAACCGTTCATTCGGACAATTTTTAATTTCAAAAGCTGTCAAATTGTTTGACACAAAAAACAAAACCAATCATTTTGAAAGTTTTCGTAAACAAAAACTGACTGACGGTTGTGGTTCGTATGTGTTTGGCAGCGAATTGGCCCCCAGAGACGATACGGAAAGTTACGTTTGCTAGAGTACGCGAAAAAGCGCAATTATTATCTAATTCGTATTCACGTGCTAAAATACAATAGATGCCATATTTTTTTTATTTCTGGATATTTATGTACCAATTGGACAGCCAAGGCTAATTCAAACTCAACTCAAACTCAAAACTCGTTTATTCAAAGTAGACTAGTATTACTTAGTTCTTTTTGAACGTCAAATTTAGGTAGTTACATGTGACTGCACCCCCAAATGCTCCCACCCTTCACCGCTTCCTAGTGTTTATGCTGTGAAGAAGAAACGGCGCAACAAACTCCCCAGCAACACAGTTCAGTCTGTCAAGTGAATAATTAAATGAGTCTATACACAAAAAAGTAAAATATTAATTACATTGATTAAATTATGCAAGTTGATGATGGTAAACAAAATATTTACCTAGAACAATTCTGGATGAATTGAAAACAAAAGTAAAACTATCTAAATATAGATAATTCAACATAATATAAACATACAATTATATACCTACACTCAATATATATAGACTCTATATATTCCAATACATTATTATTACTACAGTTAATGTGAGAATAATGTAGGTCAATGTCAGTAGTACAAGAATAACAATGACAAAATTGCCTTAATGTTGTCATAGCATGTAAGAGCTGACCAGTCCCGACAGACAGCACCCGTTCACGAGCATGACGAGCGCATCAGCATCGCTTAACTCAACCATATTGTAGGGAACTTAACAACCCAATACACAACGCCACCGTCAGCAGGACATTTTAGTGAGCATGACAGCCTCAACTGCCAGACAACAGTCAGGTTAATGTAGGAATACACAAAAAAAAAAAACATACTAAGCATGACAATAATGGCTACATGATACTCACATTTTACATTTTGTAATTATTACAATTGTAAATAGCTTGATGCCATGGGCATTACTAAAAAGAAAACTGATACTACCTATATCAGAATCAAAGAATAAAATATATATAAAATTATAATACAATATATAATGAGTAGGTAAAAAAAAAAAAAAGATACCTACAGTTAAATGTTAAAAATTTAAAATTTCAGGAGTGCCAGTGGGTCGCAGTGTGCAGTTAGGAATCGTATTCCAGACATTTTTATCTTCAATGTACTGGTTTATATTGTAATATGCTCTTGACATTAAGACACGCTTTACCAAAGACTTGAATTTCATGTAAGGCAATTCAGTAATACAAGATGGAATTTTATTATAGAACCTAATACTATTCCCCAAAAAAGACTTACTAGTCTTGCAAAGTCTAAAACCAGGAACCACAAGTTTATGCTTATTTCGAGTATTCAAGCTGTGTGTATCACTTTTCTTACTGTAACTCGCTATGTTTTTACGGACGTACAAGATATTTTGGTAAATGTACAAAGATGGTAAAGTAAGTATATTGATCTCCTTAAATCGTTCACGAAGAGACTCTCGAGAGCTTAAGTTATAAATAGCTCGGACTGCTCTTTTTTGCAAAATGAAAAGTGTCTCGACATCAGCAGCTGACCCCCACAGTAAAATGCCGTAAGACATAATACTGTGAAAGTACGCAAAATACACCATCCTAGCCGTAGTCACATCAGTAAGCTGTCTTATTCTCCTAACAGCAAAAGCGGCAGAACTGAGTTTACCCGCAGTTGCCTCTATATGAGGCCCCCATTGTAGTTTAGGGTCTATTGTAATCCCTAAAAAGACTGTTGAGGGAACAAGATCTAACCTTTTCCCGCCCAGACTTACATTTGCGTTAATAGGAGCTACATTTGGTAATGAAAATTTAATGCATTTGGTTTTCTTAGCATTCAAAAGAAGATTGTTGGCAGAAAACCAATTCGAGATTGAATTTAGTGTGTTATTAGGTTCTATAAGATCCCTGTCCTTTCTATTTACTTTAAATATTAATGATGTATCATCAGCGAAAAGAACTATATTTGACATATTATTGTCTTTCATCATAAATGGAAGGTCATTAATATATACTAGAAACAAGAATGGGCCAAGAATTGATCCTTGGGGTACTCCAATTCTGACTCGCGAGCCTGTAGAGATGACATTATCAACAGCCACCCTTTGTTCCCGATTTGACAAATAGGAAGTCACAAGATCGATGGATCTACCTCGGATTCCGTAGTACTTCAGTTTCAGGGTAAGTGTGCGGTGATCCACACAGTCAAATGCCTTAGAAAGGTCACAGAACACACCCAGAGCATCCTGTTCCCCCTCCCAGGCCCCTAATATGGTTTTAATTAGAGTGGATCCAGCATCCTCTGTAGATCGTCCTCTTGTGAAGCCAAACTGTTTGTCGTGTAATATTCTATGTGTGTTAAAATGTGTAAGCATTTGATTTAAAATTAGTTTTTCAAAAATTTTGCTTAAGGCTGGTAGTATGGATATCGGTCTATAGTTAGACGCGTTATTTGAGCAACCTGCTTTAAAAATGGGTATGATTTTACTGGTTTTCATGAGATCGGGAAATATGCCGTCAATAATACAAGAGTTAAAGATCTCTGCCAGCATTGGAGCGATCTTAGTAATTATTGCCGCCACGGCTTTCGTTGACAAACCCCAAAGGTCTTCTGTTTTTTTTATTGTAATAGTTTTAAAAGTTTTTAATATGTCAGTGTGGGTTACAAATTGGAACTTGAAGTTAGGTACTTGTAAATCTACATTTTCTTTTAAAAAATGTTCTGCTGCTACTGGTGACGATGCAAGATATTTTGTAGTCTCTAAAGGAATATTAATAAAGAAATTATCTAAGAAATTAGCGACTACATTCCTGTCTGAAACTAGTTCGTCATTAATTTTTAAACTAATAGTGTTGTCACTAAACCCACGATTGCCAGTTTCAGTATTTATTATTTTCCACGTGGCTTTTATTTTATTATCCGATTTCTTTATTTGATCACTAATGTAAGTAGCTTTTGCCTGTATACAAACTTTTTTGAAAAGTTTAGAGTAATTCCTAACATAATTATGAAAGTCTACATTGTGTGTATACGATTTTTTATCATATAATTCGTATAAGACGTTCCTACTTCGTCTTATACCCTTAGTTGCCCAGGTACTAAATCTAATTTTATTTGTTATAGTAACATTTTTTATTTTACACGCCTTTTGAAATTCATTACTTATGGCGTTAAATAATGTGACATACATTTCATTGGGGTTGTCCGGATATGATTTGATTGTATTTAATTCATATTCTAAATTTTTACTAAACTCTTCTAGACATTTAATTGTTAGAGGCCTACATTTAATTATTTTTTTATTTTTGATTGCATGGCCATTCAATTTCACTAACTGACATTTATGGTCAGAACGGATTCCACTAATGAGGCACTTGTCTAGTATTTTAAAGTTTGTTACAACATTATCAATACAGGTGGCTGAAGTAGGTGTCACTCTAGTCGGCTCAGCGAACATACACTTCAAGTTAAATGATTTAAATAAGGATAAGAAGTTATGTTTATCAGTCGTGTCTAGCAGAATGTCGACATTAAAATCTCCACATACTAATAATTTCTTGTTTATTTTTATTTTACGAAGAGCATCTTCCATTGTTAGTAAAAATTGGGAGGTACTTGACGATGGAGGCCTATAAACACATAAAATAACATATTCTTCCGTTTCTGCACACGCAAGCTCACATACTCGTTCAACAGAGAGATTACAGATATCTAAACGCTGTTTATACTTTAAGTGATTTCTTATTAAAATTAAAGTCCCCCCACCCACAGCTGATACTCTATTGAACGAACTGGCCACCTTAAAATTTGCTACACTAAACGACATTGTATTAGCTTTCAGCCATGTCTCTGTAAAGCATAAAATATCTACATTATAATTTTCAGCAAATAACTCAACATCTAAAATTTTGCCGGAGAAGCGGTTTATGTTCTGATGTGTCAATATTAAATAATGACTATCGCTCTCTGTTGTCGGACAACTTAGTTTAAATTATTATGCTGAGTGACCACATCATCGTTAGTACTAATACTAACTATACTGGACATAGAGGCAAACTTCGTCATACTATTTATGACTGTGTTAAAATTAAATACCAACAACATAGCAATATGTTGCCTAAGTTTCCTAGGGAGATAAACAGAATCCCTGTTCAGTTTAAGTTTACCAACAAAAGCATTGGTGTCAAAAAACATAAACTTGTCACTATGGTGACTTACTAAAAAGTGCATATGCATATTTAGCGCGTGAACGTAATTATTTTGTCTGTCTGACAAATGCTCAAGATATGGAAATGCACAAAGTATTATTTTGTTACATTGTAAATTTAACATTAAGGCAACACTATCGGTGATGTCTTTCTTTTTTACATTTAAACTACTTCCTATAAGTAAAGCTACATTTGTATCAGAGTTGAATGTATTTGACGAGAGTGATGTTATTATTTGCCTGTAAGATGACCCAGGCATACAATTATTTTGAGAGGAATGCTCCAGGCTGTTGCTTAGCAATTCCCCAAAGCCTTTGCCTATGCTATCTGAGTACATAATAGAATTGTGATTCTGACAGATATTAGTCCTACTTATGCTATAATTGATGTCAACTGTCTGGGATAAATTCAAAGTTTCATTGCCACAGATATTCCCAGCCTGAGGTGGGTCCTCCAACATCACAGGTGGGGATCTATCACATTGTGGCTTGCTCATACACTTACATAGGTTACTTTTATTCAATGAATCTGTTCTGTCTGCATTATGTGTACACATGTCAACTAATTTGTTTGCAGCAAGGATATGTTCCCCAATTTGCTTTTGTGAGGACACATACTTATTGTAGACAGAGCTAAGCGACTCTTCTAAGGTATTAATGTCAGATTGTAAACGCTGAGTGTCTATTTTGTATATATTTTTACAGTCCTCTATTTTAACTTGATAGTTTTTTAGTTTATTTATTAATGTTATACGTTCTTTTCTTAACTCAACATTTTTACAGAAGTGCTTTTGTTTCTTTTTTAAGTTACAGCATTTCTTTATAATTTTATTAATTTTAATATATTTTTTAATTTTATTGTGACTAGTCCTATTCATAAATTTATGATTCACCAAAGAATCATGTTCTGTAAGATCTATGGTCACTAAAGGCTGATTTGACATAAGGTCGGAGCTGGGACCAACTAACTCACAGAATAAGCTTTGGGTAGCAACAGACTGCATGCATTCCTTTTCATTTCGTAAGTTTAATATTTCTAAATTTGCACAAACTAACTCATCCTCTAGGTCCCTAACTTTACACAATGCCTCCTCATATAGATCACTACATTGATTAAAACCGTCCGTCACCACCTGGAATTTGTCCCGTTCATCAACAACGTCCAGGTATTGCTGATGTAAGTCTGCTAGCTCCCTTTTCAGGCTTGTGTTTTTGTCAACAATTAACTTAACTTCCTCCTCACTTTCCTCTCTCTCCTGTAGGAGTTGTTGACATTGGGTGTGCGAAGCTTTTAATTGTTTGAGGGCTGCATTTAACTTATGCTCCATGTCTAGGGCAGTAGCCTTACGGGTCAGCATAGGCATGTTGTGAGGACTGGTTACTGAAAGTGGAAATTAGAAACAGTGAGAACAATTCTAATAGAGAAAACAGATGAAAAAGGGAAAGAAAATAAAATAAGAAGGGTTTAGCAATAACTATCTATATTAGTTAATAATATGGGGGGCTTATAGAATAGAAAAGGAAATGAAAATTATTCTGGAATCTTATTATTATGACTTATTGAGGGTACCTAAATTGTCAAGACATAATTATACAAGAATTATACAGATTAGTTTTTAGTGCAAAACAATATCAATACTAGTTTAACAGAACAATATTGATGTTCACCACACCTATTAAATCGAAAAGGAAGTCTTTGTTAATTGATTTTTATAAACTTCGATTTCCACCTACTTGTCAAAAAAGTGATAAAAATACTCAATTATTGTGCCTGCGCTCTGAATAAACCCTGTATGTACTTAACAGGGTTGTGTTACAGGGCATAAATGAATGTTGAAAAGACATTAATAATAAACAATACTAATACTCCCCTTTTTAGTCCAAAGTTCGATAAGCTGTTGATAGGTTACCGGCTACGGTGAGTAACCAAACACTGTGATATACTGCAGATAATCGAAGGAAAACAATAGTCCTGGAGATTTATAACGTCTTGATAGGTTTTATCACAAAATTACTCGTTAATAACTTATAATTAGAAAATTATTAATTTTTAAAATACGAAGCTAATATTTGACATCACATAATGAGCCATTAACACCTGCTTATTATCCAATCAGCCCCAATAGGTTAATAGCCTTCAATACTCAATACTTTACTGCATTCCATAAAGTAAATTTAACAGGTGGCATAAGACTATGGATCTATTATGGAAAATTTTATCTTAATGCATAAGTCTATGAAATATAATATATGGTCCAACAATGTTCCTGGTACTTAAGATAATAATGTCATTCCTATTTTACGGTCTTCAATGCTTTTACGATCGGGAGAGTACTTTGTCTTTCTAGACAGCAGGGGGGCTAATAACTTCTTAATTGAATAATACACTTCTCATCAAAAAAATCGAAACACTTCCGAAATTATCTTTGTGGCGACAATTAAACAAAAAACAAACATTAATTCATTATAGAAAAACATAATTTGGTAGCTGGAAGTTTGGCCTTTACAATGGTGTACGAAACTTCCAAAAATTAGTTTTTTTTTCAATTTTTTTCCTATAAATGAATGGAACATTGTTTTGAGATAAACGTGTGTTTAGAGTTGGAGTACATTTGTTGTGCAAAAAACGCAAAATAACGCATTACTTTAAAATTTTCTGTTTGTAATTTGTTGATTAGGCTCTGTGACGTCTGTTAAAAAGTTTTTTTTCTAACACACATGCATACTTCACCCGCAGCAGCCGCCCAAGTAGTGGCATTGTTGGATTCTGGGACTAGTCAGCGTGTTGTGGCTGCAATCTTGCATCTAAGCCTCTTGTCTGTTCATAGAGTGTACCAACGCTGTCGGGAGACTGGTTTATTTACGCGCCATCCAGGATCTGGTAGGAATCGGGTCACTTCTGCGTGAGACGGCCGGTTTATTGCAATCGTTTGTTTGCGAAATCGACGCCTTCGCGCTTTTCAACTGCAGCAGCAGTTCCGAGTAGTTCGAAGGGTGACTGTAAGTGACTCTACGATTTGAAGAAGATAGAAGGAACGTAGACTGGTACCACACAAGGCAGCTAATGGGCCGAAATTAACAACAGACCATCGAAGAGCGCGCCTTAACTTTGCACTTGTGCACTTAAATTGTTCAAACCTACAAATGAGCAAGGTTCTCTTTTATGACGAGAGTAAAATTATGGAAAATCAACATAAAGAATTCTAAATCTTATGCTACCTACTATTAAATGGCATTTAGTATTTATTTAAAAAAAAAACATGTTTTTCTAATAATCCATTCAAAACAATACTTGCGAGGTGTTTCGATTTTTTTTTGGTGAGCTCTTCGATGATCTGTTGTTAATTTTGACCCATTAGCTGGCTTGTGTGGTACCAGTCTACGTTCCTTCAATCTTCTTCATATCGTAGAGCCACTTACAGTCACCCTTCGAAAAACATGGAGCTGCTGCTGCAGTTGAAAAGCGCGAAGGCGTCGATTTTGCAAACAAACGGTTGCAATAAATCGGCCGTCTCACTCAAAAGTGACCCGATTCCTACCAGATCCTGGATGGCGCGTAAATAAACCAGTCTCCCGATAGCGTTGGTACACTCTTTGAACAGACAAGTGGCTTAGATGCAATCTTGCAGCCACAACACGCTGACTAGTCCCAGAATCCAGCCATGCCACTACTTGGGCGGCTGCTGCGGGTGAAGTATGCATGTGTGTTAGAAAAAAAACTTTTTATCAGACGTCACAGAGCCTAATCAACAAATTACAAACAGAAAATTTTAAAGTAATGCGTTATTTTGCGTTTTTTGCACGACAAATATACTCCAACTCTAAACACACGTTTATCTCAAAACAATGTTCCATTCATTTAAAGGATAAAAATTGAAAAAAAAAAACTAATTTTTGGAAGTTTCGTACACCATTGTAAAGGCCAAACTTTCAGCTACTAAATTATGTTTTTTCTATAGTGAATTATTGCTTGTTTTTTTGTTTAATTGTCGCCACAAAGATAATTTCGGAAGTGTTTCGATTTTTTTGATGAGAAGTGTATTTCGTTTGATATTGTCAATGGTCCATTAAATAATTCCTGAACACTGTGTGGCCACTGGCCACCTCAATAGCATTAGGAATGGCCGCGCAGAGATCGTCCCTCGTGCAGATGTTCGGACACAAGTCAGGGACACACCAGCAAGTGTGAAATGGATTGCTCTGGATAACTGAATTTACATCGAGTAAGACCGGGATCCCTGAACAAATTGCACATATTGGGTTTCACCAAATATGACGTTATTAGCTCCTCAGGTTAAACGAAACAAACAAAAAAGTTTTTATTTACTCTCCATCCGCATAATACCTCGAGAAGCCCAGAGATATTGAGACACGTCACATCCGACATCGAAACGTACATTATCAGTAGGATTACGAAAAACTCTTCTGTAATAAAGAATCTATTAAACACAATAGTCCATTAAATTGTGCACACAATGTTTAAGTCGAAGGTCGAATTAAAATTCAACACGAAAACAACTATTATTAACTAATAATGTATCGATCTGAACGCGTTCACTTTTGTATTTGGTTATTGTCTTACTGTTACTAATTGATAACAGCTCCTTGCAGCAAGATGGTTCTAAGGATACTGCAAGTGTGAGCGGGATAGCGTGACACTTTCTCTTTCTGTATTTGTATATTGATATCTACGAACAGGGACCCTTATGTGTTTCCCAGAACTGTATGTGTTCTTATCGAGAATTGTGTTCTGTTTTCCTTGTCTAATAAGGAACAGAAACTTTATAAGGACAATATCCAGACGTTCAAGACACGAAATTGAGTAATACTTTAAGATATCACTATTTTTCTCAGTAGTTAGGATGTCGAAGGAAGTTAAATCGCAAGTCCTTCGTTTAAAATATATGCAGCCTTATCTGGAAGAAAGTCATGTTACTAGAATAGTGTTAAATATGAATGTGGATAGATATAGAAGTAGATGTAGGCTAAAGAAAAGATGGAGATTGTGTGAAGGCTGATGATGTAGGTAAGAAAGGAGCGAGTACTGAGATGACGGCTGATAGAGGAGAAAGGAAGAGGAATACATGTTGTGCCGACCACACCTAGAGTAGGATAAGGGCAGGGAGATGAGGATGCAGCCTTATCTGGTCAATCGAAAACATATTTAGAAAAAGCTAAGGCCTTTATTAAACAGGGAATACGCAAGCTAGGATTAAAGATTTTGCATAAGTAAAAGTGAAATTTCCAGTTCATTGCTATTGTAGCATTACAATATCTTATACCCATCGTTGCCTTCTACAGCTTTTTAAGATGACAAACAAAGAGCTTGGAAAATATATTATCCCAGCAAAAACATTCATGTAAAAAAAGCCAAGTCTTGCGACTCTTTTGTCGTAAAAAGTTCTAAGATCTAATGTAGAGCCAAAACTGACATTTCATTTATAAAGGTATATTTTGGAATTGGAAATCACGCAGCAAAATGATATAATAGACTTCTTGTTTACCGTGGAAGATTTGTTTAAATTAACAAGTTATCTTGCAGCAGATTTATAATTTTTCCTTACCTACCTTCCTTCCTAAATACAACAACAACAAATATCAAGTTTATAGGTCTACTTGAAGCACCTTAGAATTTTGATGATCGGTGAGTCAGTCTGTGAGGAAATAACGAAACTTTGATAGCAGATAAGCTGTTTTATTGAGAAACTTTTAATTTAGACATTTTGTTAATAACATTAAGTACTCTCTGTAAAATATTTTCAGGATTTCGCTCTCATCTGTTACAAAGCTATAGAGGACTTAAGTGTCTTGAGTTGCTTCGAGAAAAGGGTGTCCTCGGCGTTGGTGGGGGCACTCCCGTGCCCCCTGATTTATGTTTTCCTTTCATTCCGGATCAACTTAGAAGACCCTTATCTAAGAGGTAAGAATTCTCGTAGAAAATACACAGTGGAAAATTGGAAATGCTTAACTGGCAAATAATAGTCTTTTCGTTTGCTCAAAATCAGCATAAAAATTAGAAATAAATGCTATAAAATTAGATATTTCAACTTACATAACCTTTGTTACATAATTACTAATGACATGCAGCATTGCGATGCAGTGGAGTTATATGCCTAAAGCATAATCAGTACACAGGTATTATGTAAAAGGCGTTGTACGTGCAGTTATGTTGGCTTCGTATCGTTTATCGCTAGTACATTAAAACGCTTAGTAACCGACACGAATCAAAAATAATGATCTTGCGTGCTTATGATTCACTGGTGGCGCTTCGAAACCTCACTTTGGAATGTGGTTGCTTAAGAGGGGTTTAATAACATGCATAACAAAACCTGTCCAAGTTAATTGTTGAATAGTAAGTTCTGAGATTTTGCCTCATTCATGCTCAGCACTTGAGCAGAATATGTTTTCTGTTTGTGCTTCCCTTCGCCCCTCTCCTCTGCGTACCTCTTCGGTGATTACAGGCGTGAGTATAATTGTATGTATTTACTTTTCTGCTGTTGTCGTTGAAAAAGCCGAATCTAACCGAGTTATTAGAGGGACAGCCCCCTGATTCAGAACGAATCGATTAGTCAGTTGTTGAACGATACGGTAAGCTATTTCTTTTAACACCGTTACCAGATTCATAAACGGAACGAGATAACAAACCGAAACAGGATCTATCGACAACTGCTTATTGAGAAGGTTCTGAATCGGGAGCTGTTAAGAGTAAGATCCTCCAGCCCACGTATGGTTGGGTCAGTTTTAGCCCGGAGTTTCACTCAAGCAAATTATAAAATTCATATCACAAGGAATTAATTTTATTTTGAGTGGAGTGTCTGCATATGACAATTGACAATACACCTCTTCCTAACACTAACAGCGGTTACGCACTGCATCCAATCCGAATCCGTGAAAATACGTTCCGAAATAGCCATAGAACTATTTGTATGGTAGTTTACGCACTGCACCCGGCATCCGTCATCCGATTTCTATCCGTCATCCGTGAGTCTCCAATTCGGAAGAAATATTGACGGACCGAGTAGCCGTAGTAATGTTTGTATGAACGCTTTCGCACTATCTCGGATTCAAATCGGACGCCAAATGGATATGCCAAAGATGGCCCCTGAATTGTTTGAATTTGGATCAGAGATCGGAATAGTGCGTAAGCAACATCCGAACTCGGTCCGAGATTTTTACTCTAGATCGGTATTTTCACGGATTCGGATCCGATGCAGTGCGTAAAGCAATATCCGAATTCGGTCCGAGTTTTTTATATCCGTATTTTCACGGATTCGGATCGGATGCAGTGCGTAATCGCTCTAACAAGTCCCAAGTCCGAATTCCTTAATCTTTACTATTGCTGCTATCCTAGTAATTTAGTAAAAGAATTCAACGAACGTGTTCGTAATTTTAAAAATAAAGAAATCCCACCTTTTACAGTCACTGCGCTACTATAAGGCAATTCACACTCGGCGCACGCCGATACTGCATGCCTGTCCCCTTACTGGATACTACAGAACACGTTAGAAAGCGACCTTGCGTTACCTAACTTGCCACTCAAGCGCATATCGTACATACACGTACTTTTAGATGCTCGTAGATTTAACAGGATGACAAAGCAGCTAACCATTTACTTTTTTTTTTAAAAGAGTGTCTATGGAGTTTCTTGCCGGTTCTTCTCCAAAGGACCTACTACTTGGAACCGAGCCCCTAGTGTTGACCTTTTGAAAGCACCAGGGATCTGGTCTACTTGAAATAAAAACTATTTGACTTTGACTTTGACTTTGACTTTGAAAACGACGGAAATCCAAGGTTGTTTCTTCGTTTTGCTTCTGCTATTCATTTTTACTTTTAATAGGAATTTGAAGTTTATCTCGGTTGAATTTGAGAAGTTACTAGAACTGTTCTTTCAGTGTAGTTTTATTGTACTACCAGCAATCCGCCCCGGCGTTGCTCGGTTACGTTTTATAGCTTAAAACCTCTCGGAAGAAGTCACCTAAATTAAGAGGAAACTCGCAACTAAATCCATTGAGTAGTTTAGAAGAAGTAAGCTGACAAACAGATAGACTCGGAAATCGATGTCAATTTATACTCTTTAGAGAAGAGATTTCTAATGTTGATTTGGCAAAAAAGCAGAAATGTTACTGTTTTCTACTTAAGAAGTTTTCTGTAACAATTTAGTTCTAAATACGAACCATCGAAAACAGTTACTATCATATCAGCTCAGTCCATCCCAGTAAGTATTACTAATGCGATGGACTGAGCTGTGGTGAATTGCACTGCTAATACAATATTAGCATTCCATTGAAGGTTGCTGCATGTAGGTAGGCTCTTCCCAAATAGCGACTTGGGTAACAAAGCTACGCTTGACAGTATAGGTAAAAAAACAGTTAGACAAAAAGTCATAAATATTTAGGCTTCGAGTTAGGTACGAACAAAAGTAATAATAGGTATACATTGAGAGTTTGTATTTTTTAAACATAATGTTAATTTTCGTGACACAAGATGTAAATAAGTTTGAAGTACCTAAGCAGATAGGTACTGGAACTACTGACATTTTAAAAGTTAAATATTTGTTTTACTTTGTAAACACGCATGTACTTTTAGCATTGGCTCATACTTCTTAGTACCAGGAAAGCATAATAAACAACAGTTACAAAACAACTTTGCAAGAAGTGTTAAGTTTCTCCTATGAATCGTAGTTAAGTGGTTTGGTCAGGGTCAGTCTAAATAGAGGAATGCACGACAGAGTAACGAGGGAAATCGTTTACAATTTCATCTATAGCATCAAAGGTTTCTAATACTACACTGTGTGCCTGATTTTTATAAATAGAAAACAGAAGTTTTATTAAAATAAATACAGCTATGTAGTGTTTTCCTTGTTTTTGTTCATTTTATAACCAACCAAATATGTACCTACACCTAGTTGATAAAGAATACAGGACAAGCGGAAATAATAACGAAAGGTAATTAGTGGTTAATTGATAATGCCATGACAGCGATACCGCCTAATTAACCACAACTATTTTTGTGTGATTAATTTTGTCTTTACTTTGGTTGGCTTTACTTTAATCACACCGAGATTTAATAGACTAACCAACCAGTTAAGTAATTATTGGATTTATTAAAGCACTCACCGGGTAACAGGCGTGTTACGTGATAAATTACAATTCAAATTAAACTATTCAAATTATCTAACAGTATATTGAAAGTCCCCCAAAAACGCCCACCCTTCATCGCTTCCTCGGGTTTAAGCAATTCAAACAATTAATAGAGTATTAAACCATGATTAAGTGTTAAATCAACTAGCACTACATAAAAGTTATTACTGTTTTTGTTTACCTTTTAGTCCCAGTAGTAATATTAATTTATCGTTCGTTGGAGCTAAACTCTAGTTTCCATCAGATGTAATTGGTGCACATTCCATAGTAATGACGTAATATCTCCTGCGGCGGTTCACATGAGCTCACCATTGAACATACACTTACATGGACTATGACTATGAATCATTCCGAGCGATTGCCTATTAAAGTAGGCTATCATTTTAGCTCGCATCTTTATGTTGTCTTATTTAGTGTACCTAGATGACTTACTAGTTTTTTTGTTATTCACCGAAGATTGCAGATTATGACATAAATATTCTTGTACAGCAGGTTTTATAATGTACTAGCTTTTGCCCGAGGCTTCGCTCGCGTTAACTTAGAATTTGTCAATCAACTCTTAACACACTACTAAAGTTTCTATAATAATATAATTAATGATTCGAAAAACACGTGGCGCTATCTATTATCATTATTGTTGTTTTCCTCGGGAACAGTAATTTTTTTCGGGATGAAAAGGTACCCCATGTCCGTTTCTGTACACCTGACAACGTATGTGCAAAATTTCAGGTTGATCGGTTCGGTGGTTTAGGCGTGAAAAGGTAACAAACAAATAAAATTACTTTCGCATTTATAATATTAGTTAGGATTAGGATTAAGTGTAAAATACAATTTTCCGATGAATAAGCAATGAAGTTACGACATAATATTGTGACTCCCGTAGAACATGACTTTATTAGGGCTGAAGTATAAAATACAATGAGTAATGAAACGGTGCCTAATGAGGAATG